>JACATO010000579.1:0-600000 GCA_018389105.1 Nautilus pompilius | reverse complement strand
TAAAAATCACAGAAGAAAAGATCCCTTAGAAGGACACTTAACTACTATATTAAAAAAAAGGTGTAGGTAGCATATATTTCTGGTGCCCATCTTTCCAGTTTCTTTTGCCTGCACCTGATAAATGTGTTTGCTGACATTGTGTTCACTTCTATATATTGCATTGCTTACACTTAGTTAACAGACTAAGAACAAAAAAATCTAGAAAATTTATATTAAGAAACAATGTTTTAGTAGTTTTATCCATACTGGGAAAATATTAAGTAATTGCACTTTGAAAAATACAGTTTCAACTAGATACACCAGCTTTCATTTACAGATTCTTTTTAGGTAAACTAAAGAGTTTAACTTTATTCTTGGCATTTTGCAGACATTTATGTAACTTTACAACTGCACATTTTGATAAAATTACATGTTCACATAGATCATTTGGCTGTACACTAAGGATGCTGTCAACCAACACTAATTGAAATATATAAATGCATACATATTGTTTATTTAATTTGAATTGTATTTGCATTGCTTTTTTAAAATCTTTGTTCAAATTTCTAGTTGTGAACTTCATTTGAGTAACAATTCATATATTGTCTTTTTACATTTTTTAAACTCTTTTAACAGTCATCTTCAGAAATGTAGTTTTCCAATATGCATTTAAAAATGTACACATTGTTCATATACTGAGTTTGTTACAGTTTTTTTTATAATACTTGTGTTTACAGACCTTTTATCTATACCAAGCAGTAACTTCAGCTTGGATCCATCTTTATCCAGAATATCACTTAGCTACCTGGGAATTAATTTAAAAAGTAGCTATTCAGTGCTCAACACTAGGAAGAGACAGCTATCTGGCAGACATTTAACACACATGGAATCTTATTTCTCCTTTGCACTGGAGGAACACAACAATTATGAGGAAATCATCAAGGCAATCTTTGCCTTCTCCTTTATTTGGGGGTTTGGAGCCCATCTGCATGAAAGGTAAAATTTCCTTATAATATATTTATAAAGAATGCCTGAGCTAGTGTTTTTTTGCCTTGTATAGAACCAGGAGAGAAATGCTTTTGTGATCTGTTTGGCAGGTTTGAGTGCACAACAAGCAGTAATCTAGCACAAATCCTTTTTTACAAGTTTCTTTATTGTTGTTGTAAGTTTTAAAGTTTATACAGGTATGAAATTCAGACAATTTCATAATACATATGAACTATCTCTCTAAAGTATCATGAGCAGATAAAGGGAGAATTACATAATAATATTGATTCATTTGGGAAACTGATGGCTAGAATAATGTTAAGAAGAGTTACATCATAGGCCACCAGGCCCTCTGAAAGGATAAGTGAGAGGCCCAGGTCACAAAAATGGTTGAGTGAGGCCTTTTCACAGTTTAGTTGTAATTTTTGTGTTTGCTCAGGTATTTGTCTAAACTTATTTATTACTTATTTTAATTTAGGTAGGTACATATTTACAAAATAAAATGACACTATGCTTATATTAATTGTTTTCTTCATCTCTTGCTTGCTCCACTTTAAAATCTCCTTTTCATAGGATTTATTTGATAATTTGAAATATTAAAAAGTTGGTATGACTTTCATTTTCTCTGCAAATAAATAAAACAAAATAATGTTATTTAATAAGTTGATGCCATGATTTTTTAAAACCCTCCAACATTCAGTCTGTCATCTGCCCATACTGCAAAAATCATTGAAAGATGGAAGATAGTCCATAGTGATGTGTCATCTGATGTGGCTGCTTCTTCTGAATTTGCACAGCATACCCTTTGGTTTCCTATACCATGTGGTGAAATTAATAATTGGCTTGGTGTAATCGTCAACATTAAACTTTGGACTGATGAGCTGGGAAAATGCCAACATGCTGATTGGCCAAAGATGACCTGAAACTACTTGTTCCCTCCTCTCCCCTTGCCATCTTTCTCATAGTCACTATCAACATCAGACACATTCCACGGCTTGTCTGAACCATCATCAGACCAGCTAAATGGTGAAAGATCTAGGGCATACATAGTCTAAGCCTCTATATTATCAGTATAGACCATATTACTACAGCAAAGCTTGAACAGGTAGGTAACTTTCATGGAAAGATAAAGTGATGATGTGAACTAGAATCTTGCTATGTCCTTTCTAAAGTATAACGAAAAATAAATCAGAAAATACCTCATTACAGCTTGGCTAAAAGCAGTTGATTTGCCTGGCCAGTTTCACCAAGTTGATTCATTGGATCCTGAGCAGTTTTGACCAAGTTACTCTGGAAAATGGAAAAAAAAATTACTAAAAAATGATAAACAAGAAAATTTTAAACCTAATATGCAAATACGTAATTTCTGGAAATACTTTATAAATCATGAAAAATGTAACTCAGTTAGAAATATTTTAAACCAGACATTTAAAAGTGGTCATGATTTGAAGATAGATTTTGTTATTGTTATTTCTAGATTGATGCAAAAATTTTGGCCAATACTAAAGATGAAAATATTTAAAAATTTTTTTTTTAAGATTATTGGATACTGGAGAGCACACGTTTTTTTTTTTTTTATTATATCAGTATACAATTTTAAATTCTTTCTTGAGTCTTATAATACCAGAATATTATGCAGAGAAAACATTTCAGGATATTTTGAATTATTTTTCATACCTATATTACATAGTCTCAATAAAAGTATTTTTGGCTCACAGTTGTAGATTGTAATGCAGAAATCAAATAAATATCACATTTTGAAGTAATTAAAGTTAAGTAAAGATTATTTATGTTGTTTATATAATCTCTTTAGTGATGCTTTCATTAAACATTCCATTTTTAAGCATGGCAAATAACTTATTTATTCCACGTCAGTGGTAATGGTAAGATTATCAAATTTGATTCCTGTCACTCCAATAGTTTAATTAAATCTGTGTCCTATAAAATGTTCATTTGCAAGCATTGCTGCTGTTAAAGCAATTACTGTGTGGGAAAAATAATAGATTATTGCTGATTCAGGTACTTCCAAAAAACAAGGCAGGGAAAAAAAAACAGTCAGTTGTAGTGTTTTTTCCTTATTTTCAGTCAAATATTTAGGAAATCCTTGTAAACTTCTTAACTATTTTTCTCTCATTTTTTACTTATTTTTTTAAAAAATTGTTAAAAATTTTTCTAATTATAGAAGAAGATATTTAAACCATGTTCATTTATGAAAGCAAGAATGTAACTTTTCTTTTTCAAACTCTTTTAGTCTTGATTGGAGAATGTTAAATGAATTTATATTTGAATATAGACCAGAGCAGTGAGATTTGGTTTGTCTTTGTTCTTAACTTTTCCTATTGCATCTTTTGACTCATAAAAAGTTATTTATTAAATTTTAAGCTCTACATGAATAAGAATTGGGTTGGCTTGCAATGATTTCATTTGCTGTTTGATTAATTAATTAATTTAATTTAAAGGTATGAAAAAGTGTTCAGCAACTTTGCTAGAGAAGTATTGCAAAAGGCATCTAAGCCGATACACCTGCCTCCAGAAGGTTCTGTATTTGACATCTATGTAAATGAAAACTCTTGGAATTTTTGCCGATGGACTAACAAACAACAGGATCAAGTCAGGACTCTTTCAAGTTATTCCATAACATCAGATGTATGTTCATTTCAATTTCAAGTCAGGAGCAGGACTGGTTCTAGGGTTGTTGGCACCCCAGGAAAATTGAATTTCACACCTTTAAGACTTAACATTTTAATATATTTTAACTTATTAAGTTTTTTCTTTCCATTTTGTGGTGCCCCAATTGACTACCCAGTTAGCCAGGGCCTTGAGCCAGCCCTGGTCATGGACAGGGATAATGGATGATCTAGTGGGCCTGTTATGCTATAGTAAGGAAAAAGAACAAGTATTTGGTTTACAAACAGCATTCATCAAGGAAACAATTTTTACTTCATTTAATAAGCATGAGTATTAAATATGATAATAACATCAAAGAAAAGCTGTTAGTGCTGGTTCTTATTTGATATGAAGAAAGAATAATTTAAAGCAAATCATACATTAAAAAAGAACAAATTGCTAGATTCTTTAATCTGCCATTTAGTTTATTTAGGTTAGGAATCTTTTCTGTTACAAATGTATTAATGACATACTGTATTGGCAATAGAAATCTTAATTACTCATTAATGATTACCAGACATCTTATTGTGTAGCTTGGTTTTTGTTTTTGTTTTTTTGTAATTCCTTTACTTCTTCACTAAAGTGATGGTAAAAAACTAAAGAAAATCTTGTTTATTCACTTCAACCATACTATGGGACTACACTGCTAAATTAAGCAAATTTTTAATGGTTTTTATTCTTTATTTTCAAAAATTATTCTAATGAAAGCATTTATATCTTTTCTTAAGTTAATTCTTCTCTGTTGCTGCTCTCTCTCTCTCTCTTACATATATATATATATATGTTCTTCCCCTTTCAGCTTTCTCTCAAATGAGCACACTATGTACATCTGCTCTCATATTTCTCTCACTAGTGGAGAAAATGAGAGATCATACACAAGCAGATTATATGCATATCAATTTGTTTTGTTTATTTATTGTCTTAATTGTAGGTGGAAAGATACACTTTTGTTTCTCATCTGTTATTAAATAACGAGCAGCAATTACTTTTGATTGGAAACCCAGGTGTTGGAAAGACAACTCTAGTACAAGTGAGTTTTCTTTACTACTACCAAATGGATCTTTGGTGTCTTTAGGGTCTTTTTTCAGTAGATATGTTATTGTACACCATAGCTGTTTCACTGAGCTAATCATAATTCACATAACAGCACCTTTTACAGGGGTCATTTTGTGTTTTGATCACACCCATTACGGAATGGTTCAGTGAACACCTGTCCAGATTGTATTGTTACTGTACATGTATGGGGTAGATCAGTTCTTTTATAAATCCCCAAAAATACTAGTATATACATTAAAAGAATATTGTTTGCTCAATGTAGCATCGTTGCTTTACATGTATGTAATTTTCAAAAACTTATGAGAGCTCTCAGGAAAGAAGGAACAAGTCATTTATGGTACTAGAATGTTGTTTTTTTTGTTCTTTTTCCTTCTAGAATGTCATCAGCAAGAGGCTTTCCTTAAAGTTTATCAAGATCCAGGGTACTGATACTGCTACTCTGCAGAATAAGGTTGCTGCTGAAGCATTTCACCAGAAAATGAAAGTAAAGCGAACCATGATGTTCAGGAACAATGCCCTTATCTTTCTTGATGACCTTAATGCAGCAAGAAAAACAGATGGTATGTAAGATATTCCCCCTTTTGCTAAAACCTATGCATTCATCAGTCAAATTTGTGGTAGCATATTATAGGATGACTAATTAGGGTCACATGCAGGAAATATATGATGCCAAAAAAAGGTAAAAAGTATGCCTCTACCAGGTTGGTAAGACCATATTATACTATAATTCTGTTTGTACTTACCTCCCACTTTTTCTAGGGCACTACATAATAAATAAGTAAATTAGAAATTGCTTAAAATTTTCAAATTTATAAATTTCATTTTTTTTTTTTCATTACTGTTATTGGTAAAAAATAATGGTCTGTATTTTAGTATAGCATAGTGAAGTCCCTCATCATAGTGATGTCTATAGTTTAGTCCTTGATGACCCAAACCAACTGTCTAGCTAGATGTGGTTCATTTTCTCTCACTCTTTACGACTTTGTTCTGTGTTTTGAGTAGTCATTCTTCTAGTACTTCCACTTATAATTAAAGAGTTTAGTAAGCATTTGATTTATCTGCTTTGTTAGCACAGCCTGGCCATAAAGTCTGAGGAGTTAGGTTGATATATGCAGTATCCAAGTATCATCAGATAACCTTTAATCTTTTTAAAACTAGTAAAATCTTCCCAGCCCTTTGGTTGCTGCTCATTCAAGTAATAAATGGTTTTAATTCTTAAATTATTTTTTGTTAATTTTTGTTTTAGAAATTAACAAAAATTAATGTTTAAAAAAAATTTTTATTAAAAGAAATTTTAATGTTTGCAAAACATTTCAAAAATAGAAAACTAGACACAGGATAAGCAACAGTATCCCAAAGTTATTGACTGCACTTCAATTACACTGCATCAGTCTGCTGTACATGTTAGTAAACCTTTTATCTGCTAAAGCCATTTTTGAAAATACTCTGCAAATTTGTTTTGTTAAACGTGCCTATCAGAAAATATTTATTGTGTTTTAACACTAAAATTAATTTTACTTACAAAAATTCCATGTACTCCCTGTTAAAATATAGCCACTATTTAATCCAAGCACCTGTTTAATACATTTTAAAATTTCATATGTTGTTTTTAACAGCACAGGTATGTGAGAGAAGCTGTTTTGTCATTCACCACTCTGTTATACAGCCTAGTGGACCCTCTATTGTTAAAATATTTCCAGGTTGAATGTGTCTTGGACATCATTTATTGACTGCATTAGAAGAGAACTTTTTGCATAACAAAATCTAAACAAAAAGCTTTATTGATATTTGTTCTTCCTGTTAGCAGATAACTGATTTAAATATATCTAGAGAATAATGAACTAAGGTTTGGAACATGACATATACACTCCAAAATAATGTACCATTTTTCTACTGAATGGAAAATTCTTTATGTCATCATGCAGAAATTTTGTCTTAATTTTTTCCAAGAGTTTTTCATGGAAAATGTGATGATATTTTGTAAAAGCATGCAAAAATTATTTAAATCACACCTGATTGATGGTGTACACTGCTACTATTAAATTCTTTCTCCAAACTCTATTTTTTTTTTTTTACATTTGTTTTCTCTGTTTGTCTAAATACCTGCAGGGTGTCAACCATTGCTGGAGTTGCTTCGGCAGATGATATCATCAAAATACGTGTATGAGAAAAACTTGGAATGTAGCATCAACAATGTTAAATTCTTTGCTGCATGCACACTGCCAACAGCTCCAGGTAAATCTGTGTACAGGTTTTATGTTCTTTATGTTTATTAATGCTTTCTGTTACATGCAGTTGTAATTTATAGAAAAAAATTCATTTTCAGATCACCATACAGCCTGAATAATGGTCAAAGGTGGTTGCTCTGCACACCTGAAGAATTCGATATTTTAAGAATAAATTCATTTTCAAACTTTAAAAAAATTTTGGTAGGTTCACTAATGTATAATTTAGTAAATAATGAAATAAAATATTAATGTTTATGTACTAAACTGCAGAGTATTTATATTACAATCAACAGTTGATAAAGAACATCTTTTTTTTTTAACTACCATAGGTGGTGCAAAGTTGAAAAATACGTTTAGTTTATCAGCTACAATATTTAACTAGATTTACTATGTGTGAAACAGTCATTCATGTCATGCAAGTAAATCATGAGTTATTGTGAGAAAGATTATGTGAAAACATTAAAATGTCAGTCAACATAATGAAATGTGAGAGAAAGACTATTGTAAGTAAGATCATTGTGCATTACTAAAAGACTAAAGTGTGAGAATCAATACTACTAAAGATTTAGGTAAAAAAATTATCAGAATTAACAGATTCAGAATAATGTAATTATTGGAATAATATTAAATGTACTAGAATATGAGAAATCTTTTATGAACAATAAGAGTACTGACCTGTGAGAAAGCAATTGTGAAAAACACTACCATATTTTTGTACATATACTTTGCCGACACAGATAACTTACCTATGCAAAATACCCAATGTAAAATCACTTATCCTGTTAAAATAAAATATTTAACATAGCCTTCCTATGGTTATATCCAACACTAACCCTAACTAACTAATGTTGTAAACTTTTGACACTATTTTAAAAAAATTTTCGTACTTTAATTTCATGTGGTAACAAATGCAACAAGAAATGCTGGATGAATAAAATGCTACAGATCACAACTAGGTTTTTTTTTTCTTTTTTGTTTGCCAAAGACCATTTTTTTATACATCATGACTGCACAAGCAGCCACAAATGCAAGCAGTGATTAATGCTGCAATTCTAGGCAGATTGACTTGCGAACACCACAGCCACTGTATATAGCTGTTGAGCACTCTTTCTTTCAAATGATATGTCCAATCTGAATGGGATGAATGGATGATGAGTGGAGGACATACACTCCAGCAAGATAGCATGTTGAGTGATGTACCTGGAGGTCTGTAAATAGATTTTAACTAGGGACAGGTCAACAACGATGGAGGAAACCGAGAAGTTTTGGAATTGAACTTTGTAGTATTTATAGTTAATTTGAAAATAATTCTTGTATTGAAGATGCAGATGATCCTGATGACTGAATATTATTAAACTTTGTTTTAATAAATCTATTTAAATAGTGTTCAATAAAATGACAGTACTACAGAAGATTAATGAATAATTGATTCATTTATTCAGTAATTTAGTTTAGGCTATAGTAATAGCCATCTTGTTTACATTTCTACTATAAACTAAATTTCACAAATGCTAAAGATTTAAACAAATTTTGTTTTTATAATAATTCAAATATTCAAATCTAAAAACATTTCAAAATTTAACCAACAAACAAATGCAGATTATGTAAAAATGATTTAATATAGTTTACCCACTGATATACCTCACATACTGTATAGACAGTGTGTATTGTATCTGGCTGTCTTTCATTAATATTGAAATCATGCTCTATACAAAATTTTAAAAAGAATTCAGAATTATTGACTATACCTGAAACAAAAATTTCAGGCAGCATTCAGATACTACTTGTAAACTGTTGCTTCTTTCTTTTACCTGAAGTGTGTTTAATTAATTAATTTTTGTTTAATTTTTTTGATGTGTATTAAAGAAAATCAAAGATCCAACACTATAATAAATCCACATCATATCACATTGGAATTTTAATTTTAATTTCACATTAAAATTAATAATATTTAATAATAATAAATATAATAGTCTTTTGTAAAAAGCTCTTTTATACTGATTTAGTTTTACAAACTTACTGTTATTGACAGGTGACATTAAACCAATGGCATATGTCATATCACATCACAAGACATAGCATCACAAGATTTCAGCTTCTGAATACATTGTTTGAAGTTAAAAAAAAAATCTTTGCATTATTTTTAGGTACAGGATTTGGAGCAGCATGCCATATGATGTCATCCCGCCTTTCGCGACAATTTTTTAATCTGAACATTTTCACTCCATCTCCATTGAGCCTCTTTGCTATGTATGCAAAAGGAATGCAAAGCTGGCTGGAAGATTTTCCCAAGTCATCTATCAGTTGGTGCCAGGAGTTTGCTATGGTATTCACTGTTGTTATTCCTGCATGCAGTATTAGACTGGACTGCTCATACTTGCTTAACATTGATTTTTGATAACTATATTGGATAAGCTGAATTTGGTATACTGTATGTTTGGTTTCTTCCAATAGTACACCATTCTTTGGGTGTTTAAAGATTTAACAGATTCTTCTTAGCTACAGGCACATGGTGTGATTTAATTTTTTTAAAATTAAAATTGGGCATCTATGGACTGTAGTATTTTATAAAATTTGTGATTGAGCTTTTGGTTTTTAAAAAAATTGCTAAATGATAGTCTAGTGCAGCATGTAAGAAAACTACACGACTAAGTTTGTTTGTATTTATAGTGAGGAGCAAAGCAACGTTATTATATATACTGACGTCACTTATAATACCAACAGCAAAAAGGCCAAAGGCCAGTTTTGAAAAAGAACACATTTTTCAAGTCATTAATAAGGCATTTACTGGGAAAATTTCATATAAACATTTATATTTGTTTGTTTTTAAGTGGAGAAAATTAGAATCTTACTGAAAGTAATGAGCCATAATTAGGAAAAAAAAACATTTGTACAAACTTGTGATTTCATTTATATAAAATAGGTTATTTCTTCAACTCACTAACATCAGCAATGTATCAATGTGCCAGGTGGCAGCAGAATAGTCATTACAGATGAAGTCTACTATAAATAGTAGGTTTAAACAAAGAGCTATAAGCCATAAACACATTCATATGTGAAACAAACAATGTTTTTTTACTGTTCATTGGCCAAAAATTACATAGTTCAGGCCACCAATTGCTGACCTGGATGAGATGATTTAAACATACTCTTTCTTTTGGATGATTCTGTTATTTCTGTGAGGTGTTTTGTGTGTGAATAAAATCACAAGCTTGTCTGAATGTTTTCTTGTAATTAGTTAGGGCTTGTTTATTTTAGCATTGCCCTCATAGAAAATACAAAAGATTTACATACTAAAGGTGGTGAGGGAACAAAATACTTAATTGTGGTTACTGTTATCCATTTAACATCAGAATTTCCTGTACAGGTGCATCTCAAAAAATTAGAATATCGTGGAAGAGTTCAATATTTTTTGTCAGTTATTTCAGAAAGTGAAAATTGTATATATTCTAGACTCATTACATGTAAACTAAAATGTTTCAAGCATTTTTTAATTTTAATTTTGATAATTACAGCCTACAGCTAAAAAAAAATAGAAAAAAATGCATCTCAAAATATTAGAATATTCCACTATTTAGGCAGTATAAATACCATGAATCTCTCAGTCTGGTTCAGTACACACAACCACAATCATGGAGAAGACTGCTGACTTGACAGTTGTCCAGAAGACACTCATTGACACCCTCCACAAGGAGGGTAAGCCACAGATGGTCATTGCTGAAAGGGCTGGCTGTTTGCAGAGTGCTGTATCAAAGCATATTCATGGAAAGTTGACTGGAAGGGAAAAGTGTGGTAGGAAAAGGTGCACAAGCAAGAGGGATGACCGCAGCCTTGAGAGGATTGTCAAGCAAGGCCGATTCAAGAACTTGGGGGAGCTTTACAAGGAGTGGACTGAGGCTGGAATCAGTGCATCAAGAGCAACCATGCACAGACATGTCCAGGAAATGTGGTAACAAGTGTTTCATTCCTAGTGTCAAGCCACTCCTGAACCAGAGACAACGTCAGAAGCGTCTTACCTGGGCTAAGGAGAAAATGAACTGAACCGTTGCTCAGTGGTCCACAGTCCTCTTTTCAGATGAAAGTAAATTTTGCATTTCATTTGGAAATCAAGGTCTCACAGTCTGGAGGAAAAGTGGAGAGGCACAGAATCCAAGTTGCTTGAAGTCCAGTGTGAAGTTTCCACAGTCATTGATGATTTGGGATGTCATGTCATCTGCTGGTGTTGGTCCACTATGTTTTATCAAGTCTAAAGTCAACGCAGCCATCTACCAGGAGATTTTAGAGCACTTCATGCTTCCATCTGCTGACAAGCTTTATGGAGACGCTGATTTCCTTTTCCAGCAGGACTTGGCACCTGCCCACAGTGCCAAAACTACTAGTAACTGGTTTGCTGACCATGGTATTACTATGCTTGTTGGCCAGCCAACTTGCCTGACCTGAACCTCATAGAGAATCTATGGGGTATTGTCAAGAGGAAGATGAGAGACACCAGACCAAACAATACAGATGAGCTGAAGGTCGCTATCAAAGCGGCTTCCATATCACCTCAGTAGTGCCATAGGCTGATCGCCTCCATGCCACGCCGCATTGATGCAGTGATTCGTGCAAAAGGAGCCCCGACCAAATATTGAGTGCATAAATGAACATACTTTTCAGAAGTTCGATATTTCTATATTATAAATCCTTTTTTTTTTAATTGATCTTATGAAATATTCTATTATTTTGAGATAGTGGATTTTTGATTTTCATGAGCTGTAAGCCGTAATCATCAAAATTAAAACAAAAAAAAAGGCTTGAAATATTTCACTTTGTGTAATAAATCTAGAATATATGAAAGTTTCACTGTTTGAATTAAATTATGGAAAAAAATGAACTCTTCCACGATATTCTAATTTTTTGAGATGCACCTCTATGTATCCAACCAAAATTTATGGTGCACAGATTACCAGTCTGCACTAACTATCATCATGCTGAAAATATGTGGAAACCATGATAGTTCTTTTTTAGTATGGCCATTATCAGCAACAGATTTCCAAAGATCTCAGTATTTCTTGTGGATCTGTGGCCAATATTATCATAATTCACCAGGGAAAATATCACTGTTGCAGTAAAGATACCTAAAATGCATTCATTCATCAGTGATACCATACTCACACTCACCATCAAGATTCTGTTGCTGTGTCATGATGACATTACCCATGCAACAGAAATAAGCCAAAGCATGATCCAGTAATATCTCTAGTGACTTGGCTACAGAGCGGTTTGGTAGTTATAGCATCTAAACCTCTTTTTGTTCAGTAGGAATAATAATCTTCAAAAAGTACAGTCAGAGAATGTCTGGTAAGACCCTTGAGTTTTAGCAGCATTTACACTTCTCTGATAAATGCTGATTTTAACAATTCACATCTGGAGGTTGCACTTGAGTTTAGTGAAGATATAATGAAGACCTTCATCTCTATTATCTTCAGACTGTCATTTTCATGTGTGGAGATGAAAGTATCATGATTTGGATTACCTTTTGGTATGGCAGAAATACAAAATTGATGTTTATCAAAAGGTATTTATGTTCCACTGGATGCATTACCATTTTAAAGACACCTACCATTGTACTAACAAGGCATACTGAAATTTATTGCCCATTTTTTTATGAGGATGATGCTACATGCTATAACTTTGATGTGGAAAGAGAATCAAAACATTGATCTTCTTTCCTGGATATTCCACAGCCTTTGATATACACTGATTAAGCACCTGTGGAAACATCTGGACCATTAGCTAAAAGCAGCTATTTGGTATCCCATCAATATCATAATATTAAAAGAAACTCCAATGCATGGGGGAATATTAACTACAGTAAAATCTGATATTAAGTCTCATTGATTCAGTGCCAAATATGGTAGAAGCTAAAATAAAGATGTTTGCTCTGTTTGCTATTTCTGCTTCAAACTAACACGGTATTAATGACAGGTGCCCAAATGTGAAGTGTGTGTGTGTGTGTGTGTGTGAGAAAGAGAGAGAGAGAGAGAGAGAGTTTTTTGGAGTACATTCATGTAGTTGTGACAGTATTTAATTCATGGTTTCTATTCAGGTCATAAAAAGATACTCATAAAAGTGTTAACTTTGGGATTAGTGTTAGATATGGATATAGTATAGAAAATTCAGGGGCAGGAAGTTCTTTAAACTTAAAAATAGCCTCTTTGCCAAAAGATTAGAATCAAACCTATTTTTAAAAGATTTATGCTATCTGTATCAACTACTTCACTTGGTCCAAGAAAACATTACATGATTACTGAAAAAAATATTTCCTAGACTATTTTTTATTTATTTTTTTTATTTATAACCACTAGGCATATATATATATGACACTACTGATATCAAAAAGCCTATCTAAAATTATGTATTTATACATCCCCAACCTTGTCAGATTGAAAATGTCTTTAAAACTAAAAAAAAAAAATAGGCAACCAAAGTCTTTTAAATTTTCATAACCAAAACATGCATATTACTAATTACCCTAGTAATCCTCCGAGCATTATCTAAAATACTGATATATTTTGCATAATGAAGATTCCATACCTGTGCCACATACTCTGGAACTTCTATTCAAACAGAAGATAACACTTTTGATATATGAAATGTGTGCACTGGATCAATGTTTAAAAGGTAGATTAGAATAGCTATAGAGATGTAGAAGGGACATTACAAGCTTTCTTTATTAATAAAAGTCTTATTTTAATTTTGATAAGAATTATTTATTTTATTTATTCATTTTAATTATAAAAATTATTTATGTTATTTTATTTCTTATTTTTGGACACCAAACTTCCTATTTTCCTACTTTAGGCGGGGGACAGCTTGGCAGTCCAACATTTGTATTATTGAGCAATACAAGAGTCATGATCATAATTTTTTTTTTTTTTACCATATATCATTCAAGGTGCAGTTTCATTCAGCCTAGAAGTGTCAGTTAATATTTGTGTTGAATTGGCTGTATATTTAGTGAAACAACATATAATGCAAATCATGGGATTGGGGTGATACAGATTTGTCAGTCATTGAGAAGAATTATATCAATGAGGAAAGTACCATGTGCCACAATCTCATATGGCTCAACCTGTGCTGAGTAATACAGATTTAAATGGTACTGGGGTGCAACTGCATTTTGGATGGCATACAGAGGGTTAAATTTTATTGATATATTTTGAAAATTAAATCCTTTATCTGGTATAGAATTATTGCTTTTTTTTAGCTGGGTGACTTCCATAAAATATATTAAGTTTATGGAATATGCAGATTATCATAATTTCCATTTATACATATACAATGCAGAGAATTATTTGTTTTTCTATATCACAAGTTATGTATTTATTGTACTGTTTTACACGTTATGCTGACAGCTAACAACTTTGGTCAATGAATAACTACTATGGATCTTTTTCTTCGATCACTCATTTCATAAGAGTGGGATGCATTGCACTGTCATTATGTACACTCTGGCCCAGTGCATCCGTCTTCAGCAGTGGTTTATTCGTCTGACTTTTCCTTGTCATAGGAGACTTGCCTCTGTCATGGCTATAGAGTGTCCCCCGCCCTTGGTTTCTCTGTCTGAGTGCCTACACAGGCTACTCCCCAGCAGCAACTGGAGCAATGACAGTAAAGTACCTTGCTCAAGGGTCACAACAATGTGCCAGCAGCAGGAATTGAACCCAGGACCCTTAGGTCCTGAAGCCAACACACTCACCATTGAGCCACATTGCCTGGAATAACTACTATGGATGAGAAGTTACAGCCAAAAACTTTTGAAACCATATTGTCATACAGTTAAATGCATAGACGTGTGTAAGCCAGCCTCAAAACTACTTTAAACATTATTAAAAACAGATCTTTTCTTGTTTTTTCATCAAAAATGTCAAATATGTTTTGTGAAAAGCTGTTAACTAAAATAGAACTACATGAGCACAGGTTTTTTTTCATTTTACTGCAGCTTCTGATATCTTTTGTTGAAATTTTGTAACTCATATTTTTTGAGAAACAGCATTGTACTGTAATTTCATTGTATAATTTTTTTTTAACAGTATGCAAAATGAAGTCCTTGGATATAGAATGAATTTAGAAACATAGTAATATTGATGTGTTAATTTCTGTAGACTCTTTTGACCAAACTTTTTTTTTTTAAATAGTATAATATATTATTTTCAAAATTGTATAGTACTAGATGATTCTCAGAGACAAACTTTTTTTTTATTTAGGGCAGGATTTTCTTAAAGCAGACTAATATAAGGCCTTTTTTTCTTCTTTTATTAATTTTGAACATTAAAAGTTTTCTGTTGTCAGTAACTTAGATTTGAAAGAGTTAATTTTAAAATAGTTTTTAAAAAAATATCTGTAAATTGTACAGCCTGATTTTTACTAACAGAACTTTTGGTCTTTTTTTCAGGCGATCATACATGGAACATTGGACCTTTACCAAATGGTGAAAAATAAGTTCAAGCCTTCACCAGCATGTTCATTCTATATCTTCAATTTGCATGATATGGCACTGATTTTTAAAGGAATGTACCTTGTGAACCCACAGTTTCTCTTTTACAAAATAAAACAAGACACCAAAAATGTTGATGATGACAGTGGTGAGATTTCTTTTATGAACTAATTTAAAATTAGCTATTGCATTTTGAATAGCAGACTTTGCAGATTCATACTTTAGCTCAATTTGACAATTCTTTTGAATCTTGTGTATCTTATATTTGAGTTGGTGCTTAGATAATGGCATGCCAGGATCTGTCTTTCTACAGAAGTGATTATAAGAACTGTAGTCATGTTGTACTAAAGTATTATCCTGGGTGCCTCTCCCTGTTTATTCTCAAAATGTATGATTCTCACTAACTCTGGCTTGTTTACATTTTTCATTCCAGCTACACTGATAGAAAAGAATTTTCTTGTTCTGACATATATGATAGTATGATTGGTATTAAATATTTTGTATATGCTAGTTTTTCTTACTTTATGACAAAATTTTGTGGAAACAAAGGTTGAAGCATGAATCAAACAGTCATAATTTTCCATCAAAAATAAATTTTTTGGAAATTACATGAGATAAACAGATCAAGAAAATATTAATATGCATTCACACAGCTATAAACATCAATTATGGCATGACAACACTTATCCATGGAGTTCAAAAAACAAATAACATTGGTTTATGCAAAATATCAGCCGAAGTCAATTGAATAATTAGGATCAATTTATCAAAATTTTTGGACTTTTTTCTTCTTAATAGTTATATCTGTATTGTTCCATAGATTTTTTATTGGATGGATTGTTACCATGTTGAAAAATTTCTTTAAGAGTGAGATAGTTTTCAGAATATGATTTTAGTATATTGGTCAAAATGTCTAAGTAAATAAACTTATCCATTATTCTCTGGATACAATGAATAGGCCTATCTCTTTTTGGGAAAAACAATCCTGTACTATAGTGACTTCACCCTAAAGAAGGAATGCTTCACTGAATCTTCTCCACATATACAGTGCCAGACAAAAGAGTTGGGACATTTGCTGTGAAATTGATATTTAAGCTCCCCCGTTTTAACAAAGGCATTTAAATACCCATCACATTGTTTATTATATGCACAAGACATACCTTTACAATGTATAAAAGCAACACATGCTATATGTTTACCTATTCTCTGGAAAAAATATTTGAATCAGCAATGTCCGATTTGTACTGCGACAAAAGAGTTGGGTCATTGAGCAAAACCATAAATATTTTTCAACATTCCAAATTACAATCGAACAAATGCATGGAAATGATCAACTGACTAGTAGTGGGTGGTGTATCCGTGATTTTCGTTCACTTCTCAACAACGACTGGACATGGATTCGACCAAATGAAGGCAGTCTGAATTGGCCATTTCCTGCCAGCTTTTCTTGACGGCCTGCCAGAATTGGTCTTGGTTGAGATTCTTGTGTTTGGCCACTTTGACCTTCAGCTGCTTCCTGGCATTTTCGATTGGGTTGAGATCTGGACTTTGGGGCATTGTCATGCTGGAAGATGGCAGTGACTGGCATGTTCTTGTCGATGTAATCAACAACGACATCCCTCAGTAAATTGCAGTAGGTCTGGGCGGTCGCTCTGCCCCTGATCAACTTGAGAGGGCCTGGTCCCACCATGTTCATACACCCCAAGACCATCAACAATCCTCCTCCGGCCTGTACCATCGGTCGGGTGCACTTTATATTGTATTTTTCACCATGGTAATGTCGAACATATATTCGGTCAGCACTGTGAATGTGCATGATCACCGTTTCATCGGAAAAGAGAACTCTATCCCATTGAATTTTGGTTTCATGTTTCCGGTCTCCTTGTACTGCTTCAGAATGCAGTTTACAGTGCTTTTTGGGCAATTGACTTGATCGGCTATCTCCCGACAAGACAGATTTTCTTAGTTGTGCTCAACTATCAAGTCTGATTTCAGACGACGTTGTCTTGCCAGACATGGTGCAAAAATGATCTTAAATGGTCTAAGATGATGTGATTCTATTCATTTGATCCTTTGAAAATGAATATATTGAGGGGAATAAATGTATGCACATATTTTGTTCACTGTCCCAACTCTTTTGTCGCAGTACAAATTTGACTATGCTAATTCAAATATTTTTTCCAGACAATAGATACACATATGACATTCGTTGTTTTTACATATTGTAAAGGCATGTTTTATACAACTTATGGACAATAGGATGGCTATCTGTATGCAAATGTAAAAACAAGAGAGCTCAAATATCAATTTCACAGCAAGTTCCCCAACTCTTTTGTCTGGCACTGTAAGTCTGACTATCTCCAATACAAACTTCTGGAACCATGATTCATTTGACCAGAGCACTCTAGCCCACATTTCTTTAGTCCAGTGAAGGTGGCTCTTGGCAAACTGAAGTTGGGCTTTCTTCCTGGCAACATTTCTTATTAATTGAAAATCATAAAGCTGTTGCTGAACAGTTCTTATGGAGATCAATATGTCTTCCAAATCTTTTATAGTGACAACAGACATTTTGTTTCAGTCAATTTCGGAAAGGTGTTTGATTTCCCAGTTAGGCCAAGAATCACTTTTTCAGGATCTATTACTTTTATGGCATTTTATATAGTCACCTGTTTGTCTGTACAACTTTGAGGCTATATGATGAGCTGTTCTACTGCACTTGATCTGCTGCTCAGCAATATCAGAATATGAGAGTTTTTATTTGCACCACTCCATGATCAAAGCTTGTGGTCATTAGACTTAAACTGTTTTTTCTTACTCATTGTAGAATGCTAAAAAGTTATACATTAGTTTACTATATTCTTTTGATTGTTCAAACCTAAATAATATAAATAGTTAGCATTCCTAAACTTTTGTCATATGAGATTCCGTCATTATATAAGAAAATCAAGTTTATGCAAAATATATACTGATTATTTTTTATGCATATGTCAGTCTTCTTTGTTCTGCTATCATTCTTAAACTTTTTTCTAGTATACACACACACAAACACACACACACACACACTTGAAGTGTTCCAAACTGATAAGTCATAATAATCTAAACTCCTGAGTGTATAGGATTTTAATGTTTCTCCATCACATGTATGTTCAAAAACAGGCTGCACTGTTTTCAGATACTCTCAATCACCCTGATTAATAAATTTTAAGTATTCAAGTTATCAAAAAATATTAGCAGTTAAAATATTACTTGGTAGGTGTTTGTCTTTTTCTTTATTTTCTCCAAATTTCTAGGGTATACTTTAGATTATTTTTTGTTCTGAAGTTTGGAAGACTTAAACATACATCACATTATTTTTATTGCAGGTATATATTTTACATTTACCTGACTCCAGATAGAGCTGAGATGTTGCTTTAGCACTGGCCAACCCCAATGGTCATAATATTTTGAATCTCCAATAACTAAATAAAATTCTTTCACAAAATTGGTCTTTAGTCTACTTGTGTATACAACAAACAAACTCTGTTATTCTGATGGTGAATAAATAAATGCTACTGAATGTTCTTTGAATGTTACAGTATAAATAATATATAACATAGATCATGTATATTTTGTTTTCTATTAAGAAAGAGAAAGAATTCAAAGTTCACCCTTTGATAAATTGAATGCATCATCCTGTAGCACTGAAAAATCATCTATGGAGCATTTTCCACCACCTCCTGCATCACTGATGAGATTTGTAGTTCATTTGTGGTATCATGAATGTTCAAGGACACTGTCTGATAGACTGGTGAACAAGGAGGGTGAGTAAAATCACTAGGTATACTATAGAGTTCCATGCTTTTTGATTTATGTACATATTTGTCAATGGCCCGATATCTCCTAAGGAAACAACAACCACAGTTTGCTAAACTCAGTGAGATGGAGATAAATAAGTTTTGCATCTTTAAACTTTAATGAGAAAAATAAAGATTATGTAATGTAGTAAGAATCATTTTTAGTACTGGTTTGTTTGCAGAAGAAGAGATATAGTGGGTTTTAAAGGGCAGAGCCTGAGCTAAAAATTAGTACCTCTTTTCATCGTTTAACCAATTTAACAAACAGTCAAGGTTCCTGCTGGTCTGCACTACAAGAAATGCCATCAGTCACTCATTATTTGATGCTATAGGACTAGATAACCAGACATTAGGGTTTTCCATATTACCTAGCATGTCAACAAAGTTTAGTTTTTAGCATTAATCCACTGTTTCTGTTTTTAAAACCTTTAGAAAGGTAAAATTT
This sequence comes from Nautilus pompilius, assembly GCA_018389105.1. NCBI lineage: Eukaryota > Metazoa > Mollusca > Cephalopoda > Nautilida > Nautilidae > Nautilus > Nautilus pompilius. The sequence goes on along the minus strand of JACATO010000579.1, from coordinate 580,326 downwards.
AACTATTAAAACTGTACAGAAAGACAAATCTATGTCAGTTTTTTGTTTTGTTTTTAAGATCAACATTGGTTTTCTGATACATTGGACTCTGTGGCTAAAATCTACTTTTGCTCAACTCAAGAACAATCAGATGAGCTGGCTGCCATACATCTAGATTCTGTATGTAATGCTGCACTTTTTCATCACAGAGTAAACTGTAGGTGGTTCCAGTGTTTCTCAATACACTGCCCATTAGTCTTTTTCTTTAAATCTAAGAAATAAAATAAAGAAAGTACAAAACCCCTCAAAATATTATTGGTGCCATATGCAGAATTGATGTACAGGGAATTTGAAGTTCATTTAGCTATCAATAGATTTTCAAAATCTGAAGTTTCTCTCTATTTATTTTGATTCACCATCTGTCCTGCAGATGTACCTTTTACTGACAAACAGGTTTTGCTAACTGAAGGCTGATAGTATATGCCACTGTAGTTGTGAAATATATTAGATGGTAAAAAGTATATACAGAATTTCCTATCATTTTATAGAGAGAAAAATAATAAACCATAAATCAGAAATGCCACTGGAAACCATTTGAAAATGTCATCACTGGAATAACAGTATGATTTTTAGCAAATGTTTTTAAAATTACAATTAGTCCCAGGTATGCTAAATCAATTACTGTAAGTTGAAAAATTTTAACAGTTCTAGTTTTCCTGTACTCAGTTATGTCGTTTAGCTTTCAGACATTTTAATACTGACATGGCTGAGGATTTTAAAATTATTTTTGGAATATAATGCATTTGTTCACATATCAGTATTGGTTATAAAAAGTATAAGATGCATGTCTTTCAGTAAACATTAGGAAACACATTCACACTCATGTATTAATAATCATGTAGTTAATATCTACCAAATCAGGTAGTGGAATCAGAAAGCATAATAATTTTTAAAATAAAATAAATGCACATTTTTTGTCAAAAAAGGTTCAAATATAAGTTTTTAAAAGAATTCTTTCTTTATCTGAATTTATTAACAATGTCCAACTGTTTGTACTTTATTTTTTTAGGAAAAAGATTCAGGATGCATGTCAACTTCATCAACAATGAATACAACTCCACTTAGTCTCCCAGTGTCCAACAACAGTCTGCCAAATTGCATGACAGCTGAAGCTGAAGATTCTGCATTGCAAGATGTTCGCTTACCTGTGGTACCAAAAATTATTATACAGACCTCTGGTATATATACATTAAAAAACTGTATGAAGTTTTAAGTGATCAGATTTATCTTTAGATTCATACAGAATCCCTACTCTCAGAAATCAAAATAAGATTCTAGTGACATTTAAAATTAAAACCAAAGTTGTCAAAACTTCTCTTCTTTTGTATTAGTGGTGTTAATGAATGGACTTAACCATCATTCTGTAATTTGAACCCTCTAAAAAAATCAAAAAACAAAACACTACTAATGGTCAGATAACACATTGAGTTTCTAAGCTTTGATATCTTGGAAATGCCAATATTAATAAATCAGTACTTAAAAGTTATTCATAATGATAACCAGCGCAAGAACTAAGGAAAGGGTTTTCTGGATCTGCAGACTCATCCACATCTTATCACGGTGAAGCCAAGTCACAGCTGTTTGACATTCAAACAGGTAGAACTTGACTTGGGTATCATTTTGGATTTTTATTGTTGTAGGTGAACTCTTAGAATGGAAAGAGAAATATATAATGGTAATTGTGTAAGAAGATAAAGAGGCATGGGTATGTTGACTTGGTGCAAAGTTTGTAATGATAAAGTCTCAAATTAATTCATGATTCTTGGTAGATGTTTGCTAATACTGGGCAGTCATAAAGTTACTGCCAATATTTGGTTGCTCATAACTTCCAAACTGTTACATATGTTAATGGTGTTACACAAACAGTCATGAGGAATGTATTTCAAAAGTCACTGATAGATACCACTTATGCTGCTATGTGATGTTACACCAAATTGACCAAATCAATTTAAAAAATATTTCACTGAATGCAATAGGTAACTGTATCAAAACAGTTTAAAATTTGAGTTACCAACACAAATTCATTGAAACAAAACTTTATAACTTTATTAGCATTTTTCTGAACTCTTATTACAGTAAGTGTTCATGATGTCTGCAGCCATTTTTAGTAACAACTGACTCAATGGCTTGATGGGAAGAATATATTATTAAATGCTGGTCTTAAGGTCAGCAGATAGTAATGATATACCAACATGGATATCTGCAAGTGGGGGGAGAGGGGGGAAAACTCCCCCCTCCTGGAAAGTTTATGGTAATAGTGTTATGATGGCATTATTTTTTACCTGATTCACCATGCTCACTGGTTCCCAAAAAGATCAAAGCAATACAGGAAAATACAATGTAAGGCACTGGCAGAGCCTGCCTATGTCAAAGTAAATAGTTAAACTGTCTGTCTGTCTAGTTTTGAGAAACAAGCTGATAGATTAATTAAGAAATGAGGGGGTTGTAATTTGGGTACTATAACTGTGTTTGATTAGTTAGTTAATGACCTTAACAGTGCTTCTAATTGGTTAATCAAACTAAGCATTAGGAGCTACTTTCAGATCCCACTAAGTTATACAAATTGATAAACAGATCCCCATCCAATAGCTGAGCGACTCAGTCAACTGAAGTCAGGTAGTTTGCATTTGTATTTGTTCTATACATTTTGTTAATACTCATTTTTCAAAAATTGATATCAAAATGTTTTTAACAAAGCAGAAATCAGAAACACCAGAGAAGGAAGCAGAAAAGAAGGCAAGAACTTATGAACAAAACTGCACTATCTCTGGTCAAGACTCAACAACACAGTAAAATGTGATCAATCTAATCATTCTAATGATAATCTTGATGATATTGGATTGCATGTTAATTCATTTATAGAACTAATGGGCAATCTTAGACACAATCTACTAGTAAAAAGTGAATTGTCTCTTCTTGAGAATTATGATTTCAAAGAGAATGCAAAATAAGCAGAATTTTTGTTACCTACAAGAAGCAATTTGTAAATATTGCACAATTCATTGTGTAACACAGGGAGCCTTCACCATAGCACCTTTTACAAGGTATAAAGACTTTCATGGAAGTGCCAGAAGTCATATTCTTATTGCCTGACAAATGCACAGGTGGTAGCAACTAACTTTTTGGCAATCAGGAAAAACCCTGAAATGAACAATGTGTCAACTGAATACTATTTTGAAGTGGGATGTTGAACAGAACCAGAAAGTATTGTATCTAAAATTCTCAACCATTTTATTTTTGTTGTACACCTGACATTTCTCTATGTGGTATAGGAAGCAAAACTGGAAATGTTCAATTAATTTCCATATTGAATCAGGAGATGAGATGCCACAAAACCATTTGGTAAAGGCTCTCACTAATGCTCACTATACATCTTTCTGTGTAGAAAATAAACTAAATTATCTGTGAAGAAATTATCAGGGAAGAAATAGTTTTTTGGCAAACAATTCCACTAGATTTTCAATAATTTCTGATGAAAGTGCTGGCATATCTGGAAAGAAACAATTGTCATTTGGTGTACATTTTGTTGGCACAACAACTACTGAAAATATTATCCAGGAGGAATTTCTAGGATTCGCAAAACTATATGAACTGGATGCTACACCAACTAGAATCTGCTTCAAGCACAGCAATGTTTGTTTTTTGTCTGACTGTAATCTATAGCTTTTCAGCAAAGCTAGAATCTATAACAGGAGCTCTCCAAGCTGCTGAGATCATAAAAGTGTAGGATCATGTTCAGTAGCTTATAAATAGGTTTTGTGAACACCAACTAAAAGCAAAAAAACACTTCAATGAACTTTTTGCTAAAGTTCAACAGTTGTCAAAGAAGTTGAATATTGAATTATCTGTTCCCAGACAATGCAGACTGCAGGCATTTTGGTCTAATGTTGGTGGCTTAATCATGGAGGAATATTTTTGTCAAATATTGTTTATACCATATTTGGACTCAATTATTTTATCACTAGAGAGCCACTTTGCTGCAGAAAATAAACAAAATTTCTGTCTTTTTTTTGTCTTCATCCTGTACAAATAGTGTACATTAGACATGAAAAATTCAAAAACCAAATAATAAAAAATAAATTAAATATAAAAAATTGAAAAGTTAGAAGCTGAAGCTATTACTTAGTTTGAGATTGGTCTAGAAAGGGTGAACAATGTGTTACAAATTAAAAGATGGACTCATTGATTGTTAGAGTTCACTGATCTATTCCCTTCTATTCATCAAGCAATTCATTTTGCTCTAAAATTACCAGTAAAAACCTGTACAGCAGAAGGTTGTTTAGCATGACGAGAAGGGTGAAAACATGGCTGAGGTAAATAATGGCAGATGGTCATTTGTCTGGACTTTGTGTGATAAGGGTTCATAGAGCAAAAGTCACAGCTAATAAGCATGAACTTATTCTAAAGGTAATGGATAGATTTGGACAAGACCAGAGACGTTTACAGTTTGTATTGAATATAAATGTTTTTGTTTTGTTATTGTGAGCTCCGATGGAGTAAAAATTCTAAATGAATTATGAGATATTTCTAAGTAAAAAAATTATTGATCAAAGTCAAATACATTTGATAGGAAAAATAAACAAATTAGTGTCATATTTTTTTATATTAATATGCTTTCTTGACTAGGCATGTTCCTTCTCGTAACTGGTATTATTTTGTCATTCTCCTCCCTCAGAAAATATCCTGACTCATGTATACCAATATTTTCAGATAGTCTCTTAACCATAAATCCAGCCAAATGTGTGGAAATGTCCTGCTGATTCTTTATAGTGTTAACAACATATGTGATGGAGCACAATCTTGCATAGACATTCTGTGCTGCTGAATGCCTTTCTCATGCAAGGTGGGTAACACCCATGTTAACTAACATGTACTGATTCTATGCACCAGTGACTGTAACCAAAATCTGTTGGCTACTACAAAAAATAAGTTTGAGATGACACTGCTGGTAAATCAAACAAACACAATCACCTTTATGAAGACGCTCTTCAGTGAATGTGTATGGATGGATTGGTCTCATCCCAGATAATGCATTACTGATAAACAGTATCCATAACACTGGCCTTGAACTTAAGGTATGATTTTAAGCTCTCTCTGTTTTGGTTGCAGCAGCAGAGCTAAAATACTGTAGCATATGTGTGGATGGAGGGCAAGGCTCCTTTAAAATTTACCATATTTAGTTGAATGATAAGATTATTTTTGTATGTCACAAAAATATAGATTGTTTTAAGAAGTATTAAAACCATGGAATTGTTTTCTTTGCACTGTATTAAAAAAAATTTCTTTTTGTTGTCTCAATGAAGAATGCAGAAAACAATTTTTTTTAAAAAGTTTAGAGTAAAAGACACATTTTCAATATTTACAGATTTCAAAATCAGCAACGTATCTAAACCAGATGCTTGTACTGATAGGATTTCCATATTTGGTAAATATTCTGTTAATAATGTTACATCAGAACTTGTTTAATTTTGTATGCCCCATTTAAAAAAAAATGGACTATATAAGTTGCTATGACTTAGAAGTTAATCCATGGAGTGGATAACTAAGCTGTTGGATGATGGACAAGCTGATCATCCCCTGCTGGGCCCACTCTTCCAAGGGTACTGTGAATGATAAACTGAAGAATAGCACACAGCTGAGGAGTCTATCAGCAGCACCTTGAGTCTATCTGAAAGTAAAGTATAGTTGTTGCAGCTCAGAATAATTTTATAACATGATATGAAAAAGTTGGCCATGAATACTGTTTACTAGAGAAAGTAAAATATTTATCATAGCAAATAGCATTAGTTCATTTAGAAAATAGTATAATATTTAAAATAGTTTTCATATATTATTAGCAAGGTGTTTTTGAATATCTACAGCATCATGGGTCATTAGAGATATGATTTAGCTTGTGTTATTTTTAATGTATATAGTCTGGTCAATACCTTCAGCCTTTAAAAAAAGTAAACATTGCTTAACATTATTAGCATTTTTCTGTCTAAAGATAAGATAAATATCACTCAAAAAGTATCCAACAAGTTCTTTACCCCCTTTTGGTGCTTGCTTAAACTTCAGGCTGGAAAGTTTCAATTATCCATCAAAAAATGAAATTAAAAATTTGATAGAAGTTGCAGAGCTTTCAAAGACTTATCACATTATAGGAAAATTTTTTTTTGAAGTCATTGGGTAAATCTGCTTGCAGCATCAAATGGCTATAAATGTCAAAGCATACATATCTGTTTTCAGCATCATAAGGGTTAAGGTTAAATCCACACACTTTTCGCAGGCATAATATTTATGAATTTGATTCATTGCTAAAATTGTTGATATAAAAATCAAGGGATTATTAGAAATAATTATTTTCAGATCTCTACTTTGAAAATTGTTATCTTGTACTTCTGAGCTTTTTAAGTTGTGAAAAAAGATAGTTATGTCAGAACCAATACAAAAACAATACACCATCTTGTGCAACTATGTTAACATGAATTTATTTGAGATCTTTTAGATAGGAGAGCTATAGCATTACCATGCTTGCTTGAAATGTAGTAAAATTGTAAATATATGGAGATTTTTTGTAATCAGTGATAAAAGTTATTAGCAAAATGTTTTCAGTTATAGAGCATTTTAAGTATTCCTTTAAAAGACTAATATTAATGCATAATTTAAGTTCTGTCTCAAATTTTAATTACAGCCTTGCTTGAACTAAGACTGAATTTGCTGAATTTGATTGTAGATCTCTTATTGTAGGCTTTTATTCTGTATTAGACAGCAAATGAGAACTTTTTTCATTACTAAGATGGATCCTGAGAATTTGTTTGTAATGAGTATGTGAGAAAAAAATTTATAAAAACTTTTTACAAAAGTGTTTTATTCATTAAGCACTAAATCTTGGCTGGTCTTTGTCCAAAGTTGTTGATTGGTATTTTTAGCATTTTTTCAGCTTAAGGAGCACTTCTTTTCCCTCTCTCTCTCTCTCTCTCTCTCTCTCTCTCTCTCTCTTGTATGCATGCACATACACACATGCAGCTAAAGTCTGGCAATAATTCATATTATAATTTTCATTTTTTAATATATGGATTTCTAATGTTAGTCTATGAAAAATTAAATTATATTTTTAGCAAAAATTTATTTTTGTTTAGGAAAGATTGATTTATTTTTTTAAATCACAGGTATTTGTGGTGTTTGTCATGTACTATTCATCAGACCATGTAGAGATTTGATAGAAGGGTTGAATTTATGTTTACTGTATGAAATTGATGTTTTGTGTATAAAAGAAATTTTCACAGATTATGCAGAGTTTTTAGATTTTGAAAAGATTTTTACTGTTTGATTTCTTCAATTTAAAATAGATAACTTGTACTTACTCTTTATGCCTTTGTACACTGTTTTTTTTTTTTCATACTTCTAATCAGCATCCAAGTTAGTCAAATTTTAGAAATAATTACCAGACATCAAGAGTTTTTCCAAGGACACACATTGAAAATAACTCATTAATATCATAATTAAGATGGATGTCTGTTGGCATTAAAACTGAACCTCACCTTAAATTTTCTTTACTTTACCCATGAAGCCTACATATTTCATGTGAGAATGAAAAACACCCTGAAATAACTTATCAAATTGTACAATCTTGCCTGTAAACAGAGTATAGGATGACATTGCAAAACCCACAACTGATGTGGTATTGTTAAAATTTTTCAAGTATTGTGACAGCATTTGGACTTAGAAGAAAGTTCTTTCGAAAGAGAAGTTCAGGTAAGTGCCAGATTACTAAAAAGGAACTTGTTATCTAGAGATATTTAGATGCATACTGTTGTTATTTGTTTGATAAACTAATTATGACCAAATCAATGTCAAGGCTTCCTTTTTAAAAGGTTATTATTTTTAATTAATCATCTTTTCTTTTCTACAAAGTAAAGGAAATTTTTTGTTATAATACATTTTTTTTACATCTACTTTGAAATTTGCATCTGTTAGGAAATAGCATCCTTAGAATAACAAATTTAAAATAGTGATGATGTCAAGAGCACATGCTAATTTAAATGGTTCAGTAGACTAGTCAATAGTAAATGAGATTTAAAACTTGCAAACTTTTTTAGCCTCAGATTGTAATAAACTATTCAGTACTAGACTGTGTTACACGGAAAGGAGGATTTAGCAATTATAACTAAATAATACCTTTAAGAAGTCAAAACAATGTGAAAGTATATGTTTGAAGGCCTATATGGGATCCACAAATCATGCAATAAATTGCAAAGTTATTCTGGTTCTCTTGTATAATTCATTAGTTAGTCAATTTTTGGAGTATACAGTTTTGCTATGGAAAGTTGGAAACAGCTTTTTAAAAGATTTACTAAAGGCATTACAAAAATTATGGCAATTGATATGGTTATTTTCCCATATTTCAAACTAACAAAATACCAAAAGTTTGCTTTCATATGCTTGTTTGTTTTTTATGTTGAAACCATGACTACAATATTCCTATTTACCATTAAGGTCCAGGCAGGCAGCAGCTTTGTTGTTATTACTGTATTTTCTCTGTTCACAGATTTGGGGATTAAACAAGTAATCAGAAAACACCCTGACCTGCAGAAAAAGTCTGATGATCCAGCTGTTCCAAACCATAAAAATGGTGACAAATGCTCGATGCATCTAGATGTTGACCCTGAAGTTACTCAAGGCTTTTCATCCACAAAGGTTTATTGTTAATGTTTTCATCTTTTACTTGAAAACTGACAAATGAACCTTGCACATGAAGTTATCTTATTGAACAGTAGATAGTTTTTTAATTATTTCTTAAACCTTAAGAATCTCATGAATCTTTGGAATTTACAGTTGTCAATTTTTCACATTTTTTCTTTCTTTCTTTTTTAAAGTTAAAAGGAAGTTTGAAATCCTTCTCAAATGTTTCATTCAGCAAATTTATTTTGCAAGAACCGGGAAAAAGTGATATGAATCATTTGAAAGGTATGTTAAATAAGGATTTATTTATTAGCCATTTCAATCTCTACAACATGCAGGCACACAGACAGACAGCTGCCTTTGAAGAGCATTAGCAAAGTGAATAAAGGATCACTTTTTCTAGGCTACAGCTTAATTGTTTGCTGGCCAGTTTCTTTCAACTGTTTGTAACCCCTAGTTTGCTCCAAATTTTTTTTAGAGGCAGACTAAGTTTACCTACAGAAATTGAACACATCTCACTACCATGACATGTAAGAAACTTAACTACTCTGCTCCAAAGACCTACTCTTTCTTTATAAAATATTATAGATAAGTCACACCTCCTTTTTCAGGATATTCTCTTTGGCAATAGGGGCTTTGCTTTTTATCAAAGAGACCTATTATAAGCTACTTCCTCTTGCAAAAGCACTACATAAGATGAGAAAGGTTAATACAGTTCACTGTTTTATATGGAACACCAGAATAATTTGAGGAAACGATGAATTTTTCTTATTTCTTGGCAATCAATAAATATTATGCTCCTTTGTCTTGAATGATGAAGATTATATTGCGATCTGAATTTTGAATTTAAAATATTGAAAGGTACAGAAAATGTAGGCGAGTTTTGCTGTTTTGTTAATTCTGGGTATCTGGTTACAAGGGGAGTCTTAATTTAAAATTAGCATCAGAGTATTTTGGCATTTATGTGATTTTTAGTAATAGAGCAGTGAAAACATAAAACAGTCATTTTGACCCAGCTGCAGGCTTAGAAAGTGATGCACTAAGTTTTTTTACAATGAATTTCACATTCATTTGCCTGTAATAATATGAAACAAAAAATTATAAATTTTATGTGTCACCTCATCACTTGAAGATGTGCTAAATAAGTTTATTGTTGTTATATTATCAGCCTGAACACAACCAGATTTTGGGCATCATCTGGATATCAACCACGCTGTTGTTTGTTGTTGATAGTTAAGATACAAGAAAGAAGAGAGTTCATGATGGTACTGAGATGCATTTCTTTTGATAACATGTTAATTCATATGCTGCATTTGAACAGTCCAGATCAGGGAGAGCAGTTGGTTTCTCAATCACTCACTCACTCACACATACTTGGTTATCATGCTCGGAAACCTGTATGATGTTCACATTGGAATAAACACCACAGATATTATCATCTTTGAGCCAGTGAGCAGTATTTTAATCTGAGGATGGGGCATACTTTCAGACAAAAGCTGGTTTCTGCTTCATTGTATTGATGATCTGGGGTTTAATGATAAATCATTGACACCCCACCATGCCTCCATTAAGTCCAGATTAACCATACATTGGACTATTTTATCCCTTTTATACAAAACTTGTAATGAATAAATTGTGATAGATTTATTTTAATATTAATAATATGATGTAAAAATGCTTGAGTTTATTTACAACACCTAATTAACCAGAACTATTATAGATAGAGTGGGGTCCCTTTTTTGTTCTTTCTATGTGCATTGTAATGGATTTTTGAAATCATACCTTTGTTTAATAAAGGTTTTATATTGTTATTATCAGTAGTAGTAGTAGTAGTAGTAGTTCATGCTTAGGTAAAAAGAAGCTTTGATCTGAAACATTTTTCAGTTGCTAATTAAAAAAACGGATTAAGAATTTCTTATTAACTCATCCCTTGAAAAGGTCAGAGATCTCCGATCTAACAGTTTTTGTGACACTCAATAGATGGCTGGTGAGTAGCTCTGGACATCATTAGTTTAAGCATTGGTGAATGCCCTTGAGAAGAATTCCAAATCATCTGTTAATGGAAATGATGTCAAAAACCTTGACAGAGAAAGGGTTAAATAATTGCTTATAGTGCATAAATATGGGTTTTTAATTATGTTATAAGATTAAAAACCATCTACTTAGGTAACGAACCGATTCTACATATAGAATCACGACGTACGTTTACGATAATGTATTGATATAACAGTAGACAGGGTAAAGCCATTGAGCTGCCCTTAGAATAGGTTCTGATTAACTATTATTCTCTAAACAGATTGCATAAGTTTTACAAAGATACAAGATAAATATGACCAAAATTTTGGTATTAACTTGATTATTTTATTATTCATATGCTGGATTTACCTGGCTGGTTTTTATCACATATAAAAAGACAGATTTTTTCTTTACAAACAGAATTATCTAACAGGAACCATGCTGCAAACTGTACCAAAGGTTAAGGACCATTCTTGGTGGCAGAACATTATGATTCAATATAATGAGTCCAGTGTAGTTGGGAACTAAAATGACACCTCTACCACAGCACATCTGATTGTATGTAATTTGCCTTAGCATCTCTAGTGAATTACCCCCTCACTGTTTTTTCAGGATATTCAGAATGCTCCTGCACAAAGTTAATAAAGATAACTAAAGAAATGATGGCCAATTACAATTCAGAACTACTTCCACAAATGCCATTGGTCTATTTTGAGGATGCTGCCTGTCATCTTGCAAGACTCACTAGGGTTATGGTGAGACATTGTTGGCTTTTCAGTTCAGTGTACAGAAAATTAATTATTTACCTTTTTTCTGGAATTTCATTTTCTTATTTTTTACTGATCTACAATGACTGTATGAACAGGATTCTGAATTGGTACTAAAACATTTTATGAAAAAAGAAAAAGCTTGTTTTTATTTTCTTTTTAATAATTTATATTTCTGTCATCACCATAATTGTCAATACTTAACGTCTGCAACTCTTTTGAAAGGGTAGGTTGGGGTTTCGGGAGGAGTGGGGTATTATTAAAAAAAAATTTCTAATCAAGGGAAGTCATCCGTAAAATTTTGTAAAATTGTCTCCCTTCAAGCCTTTTTTTTAAAAAAAGAAAATATATGGAAAACAATTTAGAATTGACCTTACAGAATGTTGTAGTTTCGTGGGTTATAACAGACATTTGAAATGTACAAAAAATAAGTTTTGTGATATTCAAATATATTAAGGAAGCTAATATTTGTAATTATAGACTCTTTATTCTGCATTCTGCTTCAACATTTTTATTTTAATTTTTTTTAAAAAAACTTTTTCTGTTAAAAAAGGTCATTTATAAATCTCAATTTTTTTATGGGTTATATTGTTTTTTATTATTATTCTAGGCTTTTTACAATGGTCATGGCATTCTCCTGGAAAGGGGTAATGGTGCTGGGTGCCGGTCTCTAGTAAAACTGGCAGCACACTTGGCACAGCATCAGGTTGGTCTTAGCTCTCTATTGTCTTTTCCAGGTGATGCAGTATGAGAATTTGTGCAAAACATTGATGGACACTAAAGGATTAAATGTATAAGCTTATTCTCTATAAAAAAACCTATTTACTCTTCAGATTTACAGTATAATTGTTCTGGGTGTAGCCAGCCTATCTCCATTCAGTTTTACAGCAGCACTCATTGGCATTCTTACCATCAAATGCTATTATCAGAATGATGTCTGCTTAAAAAATATTGAAACATTTGAACAAAAGCTATGGTAATAGGTTCCAAACACTAAGGAGTTGTTCTTTGATGATGTTGGACAAACATAAACTTTCTTGTCTTTGGCAGTCCCTTGGTAGTAAATAAGACAGGATACCAACAAGTGTATAATTTTTTTAAAAAATACGTATATAACTGCACAACTCAAGGAAATTAGTTATAAATGAAATAATATATAATGTGGAGTGAGAGAGAGAGAATGAATGAATGTGTGTGAGCTTGCATAATTAATCTGACAAAATCTCATTGTAAGAACCCACTCATTTTTAAAAACTAAATCAACTTTGAAAAAGTATTGAACTGGCTGGTCTCTTTTTGGGAAAATGTATATTTAGAAGCTAGTTTTATATTGTGTTATTTTCTTTGTTTTCTGTTATTTGGTAGCTATTGGAACTCTGCATTCAAGAATCAAATTTAACAAAGGCAGAAGAGCTGAACAGACAGCTGAGACTCGCTTTCCACCAAGTGATAGTTACTGGAAAGCCAACCGTACTGTTTATTTCTGACTGTCAACTGGATGACAATCTCACCAGCATCTGCAGGATCATTGCTGACGGTACAGTTCTATTTTCTGCTTCTGTGGTTTTATTTTTTGCCAAATACAAAAAAAAGAGAAAAAGATAAGCATTTAATCTGAGACAGTTTGAAAACATTTTAAAATTTGATAATAGAAATGTTAACAGGAAACTTCTAGGATTATTTTAAAAAATAAAAACGTTTTACTACGAGATTTGCATGTCAGTGATGATCTCGATTTGGCTGCTTAGTAATACGTGTTCATGCAGTTCACACTGTACCCCACTTACATATATCCTATCAAGCACATCATGGCCAATATGATCATCAGTGGTAGTTTCTAAATGGAGCCAGTTAAATGGAACAGGCTGTCATTTACCCACCAAATGTTTTATATTTACATATATGCATTGTGGTATTTGCATTGTATCACTTGTTTTTCTTGAAAAGTAAAATAAATAGTCACACCATTATTGTATATGTAATGCATAGTTTGTAAAGGACATTGCATGCATGAGGTTAGACAAGAATTTATTTTATGTGGTTTTTATTTTCTTCACTTCTATGGCTATAACAGTCTGTCTCATACTTGTAAACTGAGACTACTTCAGATTTTAAAATAATATTTTCTAACAAAAACAAGGCATTTTATCCAACAAATTGCATATAAACAAATCAATTCAAACATTTGTTATATTTGGACTCAGTGCAATGAGTTAAAATAAATAAATGTTTTTTGTGTTTGTTTATTAAATAATAGAATAGTTTTGTATATCATTTTGGGAAAATGTGAGACTATAAAATCATAAACATTAAAGCTGTTTAAAGTCTTACCTATATGAAGCAAGCATGTAAATAAACTTAATATTTTGGAGATTACTATTTGAGATAACATTGATAATTATTTTCTTTTCTCTCCTGTTGCTGGCATGAATCATCAACTGTTCTGAAATAGAAATCTTCTAATGAGTCTCTCACTCAATATAGAAATTTGTAGTCTATGCTGGTTTAGAGCAAAGTTAATACTACCATCATTTATGAATTTTTTTTTTTTTTACAGTAAATGATCAAAATAAGATTATTTTTTATTGTAATTAAATTTTTCTCTCGCCTGAAATATTAAAAAAAATTTTAATTATGCCATGAATGGAGAAAAGTTAAATAAAATCATAATAAATGTTTAGGGGGGGTCAAAAAATATTTGAACTTATTTAAAATATTCACCCTTTCAAAAGTTTTGTATTTTTTAGTCTGTTGGCAGAGTTGTATTGAATAACTGCACTAGGCTGGCTGTTCTTATTTGACAATGACAAAAGTAGCTATCCTGGTTATTATGATGCTTAAAAAGTTTTATGGCAATGATGTCTTGTAACCTAAAAATCAGTAGTGACAAAATCTTGAGATTTGTTTCTTTTCTCTTAAACTTTAATTATTTCAATGGATTCTCATGTAATTTTCAAGACTAATTCTTGCTAATCACTTAGAGCAACAATGATTCTTGATTCCCTAATTAATTTTGGTAAACCACCTTTGCATATTTTCAGACTTTCAAAATTTGTATTGAGATTTAGATATTAAAATTAGACAGTGTTGTTATAAATGATTAATAATGATTTACCCTTCATAACCCTAATTAGTGTTTCAAAATTAGTTGATGAATTATGTTTTCATGTATAAATCCCAAATTAATTTATTTTTAACTGCCCATTAATGTTGGTACACATAATTAACAAAACTGTAGTTTGATGTTTATAGTGCAGCTTTCACTTAAGAGCTCTTGCATCAACAAGATCCCTTTTTAGGAAAATATCAACCCTTCATTTGTTCTTGAATAGCACAGGGTATGGAGGAAAATACCAACAGGTTCCAACAGAGAATGGTGGCAGATGAAAAAGAGGCCAAATTCCAGGCATTCGCACATTATATAGTCATAGCAAATATTTACATGCAACAGGAAAATTCATTGTGGACAATGAAGATTTAGAGCTGTCTGATAATAGATGTACATGCCTAGAAAAAAGTAGGAGCCACAGCATTTTACAAGCAAAACAATGACTATGCTATACATGGCATAACTTTAGTATTGTTTCTCTTTTTTTATCTCTTACCTCTGTCAGTACAAGTTAATGCTAATCTCTAACCCAGAAATGAGTTTCTGCACACTTTATTTGTTGTTGTTTCTGAAAGAGAATAAAAAAGAAATTCTTTAAGTTCCTTTTCCCAAATCCCAAGATGACGTTTTATCACTGAACTTTGAAAATAAAATGTCACAAATTTGTGGGGGGGGGTTCTGTGTTTTTAAGTAGTAATGGAGAAACATCAAGTTCTACTTGTTTTTGTTGGGTTTCTATAAAGGAAAAACCTTCCAGGTTTGCATCTGAGCTGTTCTGGTTTCATTTTAGTTGACTATGCAACAGATTCAGTGGCAGGCACTGTGGGTAGGCTATGTGAAGTTAAGAGATTTCTTGCCATTTCTGAATCCAACTAAGAGTGAAATATTTTGGATTTTTATGATATAGCTTTTGTTTTGTCTTTTGTTGTTTTCATTCTTAAGCAAATTCAGCCATTTCTTGCAAAAAGAAATTTTTTAATGGCTGTAATACATGCAGTTTTTAAGAAATAGAAATCTTTTTGAAATGATAAAAGTTGGTGTGCATGCATTATTTATTGTTTTGTTTTTTTCAATTAATGTTTCTGGACCACTGAATGTATTGATTATCTATCAGGTTTTTTTCCGGCCCTCTATTCTGCTGATGATTTGAAAGAGATTTTCATGCAGATCTCTGTCACTGTACCATTGGAACATTCAGAACACATGGAACAGTTGCTGAATGGGCTTTCTGTAAAGCTAAAACAGAACCTTCACATATTTCTCCATTTGTCCTTTAAAGGTCAGTAGCTTCTTTTTATGTTCCCTTTTTTAGATTGCATGTAAAATTAAATTATTACTAGTATAGCACATTTACTTGCTGTATATTGATATAACTAGTGCTAAGCATCAGTTAAAAAGGAATGGTCTCGCCTTCAGATCTCTGCTGCTAAGTTGACAGCTTCCTCAAAGATTGGTTTTTATCACAAACACATTAAATATAATCACTGATTATTATGTACAGTCCTGTAATATAAAATACTAAGACAAGTTATTTTTATTTAAAAAGAATTGTTAAAGAGTTTTTTTTTAAAGTATATCTAATCCTGGTTTATCTTATAAATATCCAAGAATACAGCTTTTTTAATTCTTGAACTTAGCAAAGAATTTCATAACTAGTATATGGTGCTAATAGCACTACAATTTATGGCTAAATAACTACACAATTGCCATTTTCCACTACAAACCATCAGATTGTAATAACAACATGTAATCAAATTATTATGGCAGGGTGCTGTATGAGTATGTAACATGGTCACTGATCAGTATGTTACTGTCACACAATGGATTTGGTGAGTTGCCTCAATCCTCTGTCACAGTGCTTGGCAACCTTTTTTCATGTATCGCCCACTTTCAAACATTGTAAAGTTGGAATGCCCAACAAACTCACAATGATTTTAGAATTAATGGGTTAAACTTAAATTGATATTTATTAAAGTTTAAATAGAAGTTTAATTAATTATTCATTAAAGTTTAATGATTAAAGTTTTAACTACTAAAACTCTAAACAAAGATACAAGAGAAACAGAACTCTTTCCTTTCTACGGATACCCATTTAGTTATGGATTATAACATACACATTATAACACACTAGAAAAGAACTAAGCATACAAATCTGATGCTACTCAGTGCATTCCCTGAGCTTGATGTTTTTTAGCAAGAGCCAAAACATTTGGAGAAAATTTTGTTAATGAGAGATGTAAGTCTCCTCTTTCTGTAACACTGAGGCAATTTCATGATTTAGTCAATATATGATTCACCCTGGAGAACACTGTTTCAACAAGATACAAGGTGGGAAAGGTGAGGAGCAGGAATTCAACCTTCGACCACAAATTCAGATATCTGGCAGCAAGGCTTTATAACCTTGTTTGTGTGCCATTTTGGCTTCAGTATCATGTCGTAACATAAGAAGGTCTTCAACTAACCTTGGATCCATCACCTGATCCATATCAATAACGAAGGGATCAAAGATCAAGTTGGGCACATCTATGTTAATGATGTCCGCAAATCATGATTCCAAGTCATCTGAAACAAATTTAAAATGTTCGCCAAAACGCACATAATCACTGTCTAATAATTCCTCTGCAACACCTACCAGTTGTGGGAAATAATGCAAATCCTTCCATAGATCACGGCGACAATAAAGTTGCATTTTCTCATTAAAAAATTAAATGATATGTTTAGTGTCAATACGGGTCACATTCTTTCCCTAAAGCTGCAGATTAATGTCATTAAAAATCTGTAAAAAAACCTGCCACGTAGAAATGTTAATTTTTTATCCTTTCAAATCATTTGCCATTGATTCTAAGTTCTCACTCTGAAGAAATTCTAGTACACTGTCAAATAATTCTACAAGTCAGCACAGACAGTTGCCCTTGGTAAGCCATCACGCTTCTGTATGAAGGAGTAATTTATCAAATTCTTCCTCATTTTCAGCACACAGTTGTTGAAATATTCTATCAGATTTTGCTGAACGTTTGATCTTATTGATTGTATTCACTGCAGTCTGGAGCAAATGATGCAGGTCTGGGCTTAAGTGTTTTGCAACGAGATGTTGCCAATGAATTATGTAGCGAATCGCAATGGCATTTGGAATTTCTTTTTTTTTAAATATGATATGAAGCCCTGATATCGACCAACCACACTGGGAGCTCCATCGGTTGCACAAGAAATAATGTTATCAAAAGGAATATTGTTTTCAGTAAAAAACTTATTGAGACAATTAAAGATAGACTCACCTTTTGTATCTGTCTCCAGTTTCTCGGCAAAAAGCATTTCCTCTTGAAATGCATCATTATCCAAATCACAGATTCCATCAGTAATGCGACACTATTACCAACAATAGATTCATCCAGTTGTATGGAAAATTTCTGTTCACAAAGCTTTTCAATTAACTGACCTTTTACATCATCTGCCATTTCATCAATCTGTCTTTTGATGGTTTTGGCACTTAAAGGAATAAGTTTCAGTACATCACTTGCATTTTTATTCATCATAGTTGACAAAACCTCACTCACTGCGGGTATCACCAACAATTCACCCACAGTATGCGGTTTGTTGCTTTTGGAAATCAGTGCTGATATGTTGTATGACGCTACCAGACCGTTAAAAGCAGATTGGTTCTGTTGGCAAACATCGTTGTAATTGTGTTTATTTTTCTGAATTCTTCCTTGAGGGTCTTGAAATATTCAAACGGCTTCATTTTTTTGTCACTGTGAATTTTGGTTAAATGGTCATGCAGTCTTGATGGTTTCATAGCCTCATTTGAGAATGTCTGCTTATAAATAAGACACATTGGGAGACGAAGATCAGTTGGTGATTGAATAAATCTCAATGCAAGATAATCAAGTGAGTACTGGCAACAAACATTTTTAGACATTATGCCTACTATAAAAAAATAATAGATATTCGTCAATTGTGGGTATATGCAGAATGACGTAAAAGCTGATGTGAGAACACGAATTTTCTTCATCTTTCATTTCTTGAATTGCAGTTGTGTGTGCTACAACTTTAGTTCAGGTGGGTACATGTATGGAAGGAAAAGATGAGTCACTCTGTATGCAGTAAACCTATTGTTTGTCATACTGCTGACACATGCAATCTCACTGGCTTTCATTATGCACAAGCCACTGTCTCATAAAAGGGAAGAGCAGGTCAATGGTCCCTGGGCTTGCATGTTTCTCGCATGATGTAAGACTGTAATCCCCAATATTGCTCTTGCTCTCGTGTCTTAAGCAGCGTGCACCTTGATAATAGACTTCCTCCGCTCACTACACTGTCCACTGGTTTTCTCCTAATCTCTCTCTCCTCTGGGTGAACACAACAGTCGCTATTAATTATAGTGAAATAGTCAATTAGTCTTGATAGTTTCATGGCTAGTTCTGCCATTACTAAAAAGTTATGGGTGTCAAGTCAAATGTCCACCAATTGCTCCAGCGAAGCTTGACGCCCACCCATTGCCCAAAAAAGGCCAAGTGCCCACCGTAGCCAGTCAAATGCCCACTAGTGGGCACTAGCATCCAGGTTGCTGACCACTGCCCTGGCATGTCCTTATTTGAGCTTATTTATAATCATTGCACAAACATGAAAATATTGGTTACTGTGCAGTAGTTGTTGAGAGTTGTTTTTAAAAATTATTTTTTTAATATTGCATATTTTTTATTCTAGCCATTTAGTGTGCTTTCAGAATTGTTTTATTTATTTATGTTGAATTTTTTTTTTTTAGATGATCACGACAAAAAGAGAATTTGCAAACTGCTGAACCAGTATCCTGAGCTGCTGAAATATTCCAGCTGTATTGACGTTTACCACCCTTGGACACTGGAAACTTACTCCAACATTGCTGAAAAGTGGTTAGAAAAGGACAGGAATATTAAAGTAAATTGGTTTTATTTATGCACTTAATATCAAACATTATTTTTTTTATTATTATTTAATTGCTTGATGATCAATTTTGTAAGCTGTTAATTATTTACTGGTATTTTGGTTTAAGTATACAACAATGCTTGTATTCTGTATTTAAATAAAATCTGTTTTAAGAAATTTTCTTCTGTTGCAATCAGCAGAGATTCACCCTGTGTAGCAGGTCTAGTTACATTATTTTTTTTTCTCTTTTCAGACTTTAATGCCAGATAGTGAAAAAATGGATGAAAATGTGAAAACACTTTGTGATGTCTTGGGTTTTATTCACCAGACATCAGAGTTAGCTATGCAAGTTCACTTTAGACACCAGAAGGCACTTCAGTCTGTCTCTTTCACTAACTTCAGGGAGTTTGTATTTATGTTTAAACTTCTGTCTTTGTACATTTTGTCTGAAGAAAAGGTAAGGTAACAAGCCATCTTACTGTAGTAAATTTCCTATTATGTTTTTTATTATAGCTTTTCTTTAAAAAATCAACAAAAAACCTCAGCAAAGTTATGGTATGTTATACCTGGAGATGCTCAGTTTGGGTGTATATTAACAACAATATTACATTTCCCAAAACATTTATATACATACACACTATTACTCAAAGTTTGAATGTTTTGAAGAAAAAAAGGGGGGTTTAAAAATTATTTAATTGTATCTTTTGTTATAACTTCAAGAAGCAAATTACTTTAATGAACAATTAAAAAACATAGGTAAAAACTGTTCATTTTAACTTATGAAAATGAACATTTTTGGTCATTAAACCAGTCTTGCAGATTTTGCCATTATCAGGTGTTGTTGTACAGATGCATTACCATAGTTGCATGTACCAACTTCATCTAACCTAAGTTGAATAGGTAACAAATCTCATTCCAGTCATGGCCACACTTTATTTTGCAGAACTATGTATCATTGCTCACTATCAGTGTAGCCTTTATATAATTTATGATAATATATTAGGTCATTGTCTTGTTGAAAGAAGAAACTTCAACCAATAAGTCAAATATCTGAGGTTACAGCATGCCTTTGGAGAATATTTAGATAGTGTTTTTTATGAATTGTTCCTCCAATTCTGTAAGTATCTCTGGTTCCACTCACATGAAAATCAGCTCAGTATTATTGTATTACCAGAATAAACACTATCTTCTTAATCAGACATTTAAAACTTTAATCTATGTGATAAACAGCAACTTTTTCCATTGATCAATTGTCTAGTGTACATCTACTTTTGCCCACTGGAGCCTTTCTGATTCATTTACAGCCCCTAATTGTGGCCTTTTTTTACTGCTACAAAGCCCTCTGGTCTAACAGTTGAGACCTCTCTACTGCTTTTTTGTTGACATTTAGCTGTGCTGCAATTACTTCTGGGTTTTTTTAATTATTTTAATGTATTGTCATCTGTCCTCATTGTTTCTCTTTGATCCTATCACAATTTATCTCAGTAAGTGAGCTTTTTTTGGATGTGTAATGGGCATTTCTGTTAGGCCAAGTCATTTAGCAATTTCTCTTTTTGTTCTTTCAATATAAAGCATACATTTAGTAGTTTATCCTAACCATATTTGATACCACTTCTTGCAGCCAGAATTTTCTGTTGAGTAGTGAACATTCAAAGTCATTCCTGCTTTCATACTGTGTGATCAGTTCATGGACTTTTTGCTGAGGCCAACATAATTACTGCATAATATAGTTACTTTTTGGATATTTCATTATTTCTAACATTTTAGTTTTAAGGCCAAGCCTGGTTATTTTAATGAGCCCACATTCACTATAATTTAAAGCAGAATGTTTGTTATTTATGTTATTGTAATGTACGTAATTTGTTTATTCACTTGATGTCGATGTAATCACTTCAATTAAGTAAAAGCCTATAATCTTTTGTTTTTCTAATACAAGGATTTCTTTGCTTCCACTTGATTTAGTGGTAGTATTTGTATATTGTAAATTATATGAAAAAGAATCAGAACTATGTAAATTATATTATTTCATTGTAGCAACTGATTATATAATGCAACTTTTTTCTGGTATATGATTTGGTAGATTTTGAAGTGGTTTGGTTACTCTACAGTTCAGAATCTCTTGTATGCAGATCAATTAAGGTTTTAGAATTTTTAAAGATGAAATCTGAATAGCGAAATTGTAATCATATTAAATTTAATTAAGGGCTGAAAGAAACTGAGAATGTTTTGCTGCATGCTTACTTAAAAATGTCAATTTAAAGTTACTAAGCTATCATGCTCCAGACTTAGACCTAATCATTGGCTGCCATGAATGAAAAGGCAACAACGTTTAGATTATAAGGGGATCACCTAGTAGGTCTATTGTCATGTCAGCAACAAAACTAAATTTGGTCTCATTCACATGCCAACTAACTTAAGAATAAAAATAGTAATTTTCACAATATGTATTCAAATGTATAGTATGTGCACTTTTGTTGTTTTTGTTGTTGTCTGGCAAGCCTGTCATACATTATGTAAATTTAGTACACTCAGTTTCATATTTTCCTAGCTCATTGGATAGTTATGTTAATTATGAAAAGTTTGAGAAGTAGGTAAATGAAATTACATCACTGCTATGCTAACCATTGTGTGGGGTGTTTGGAAGCTGGATATTTTCACATGTGAAAGAAAATATCAGGTTTCTCATATAAGGGAACTATTGTACACCTAACTAAGTTTTATTATTAACTGGTCCTGGATTTTTTTCTTTCTTTTTCCAGGCAAAGATGAGCAAATATTCTGGGGCTGTAGGAAAACTACATGAAGCTTTTGGCAGCATCCATAACTTCCAGGAGTCAGTAACAAGTCTATCACCAAAGCACATGAAAATGCTTCTAGACATCAGCAACCAACAGGAGATATTAGAAGATGATAAGTTGAGACTGAAAACAGTGAGTTTTTCAGCATTATCCTCTATAGGGATGATAAAGAGAGTAAATTACAGTTTTCTTAAATCCTGGTAATGCGTATTTTAATTTTAACAAAAATTAAATAATTACATACAAAAAACAAATTTCTCGCAAATAAATGCCAATCATTGTGTAATAAGTGAAATATAAAAGAATTTCTGAACAAAAATATGTTAATTTTCCACATGAAAGTAATGTAGTTGAAAACTGAAGTCACAAATGTGTGCATTTTTATATTGGTGTCTCTATATTTGCCATAACTGATAAAAAAAAGTATTTTTGTGCATTCAGTCTTCTATACTATTTAAAAAGTTTGAAAGTGTTTCTTTATTTTTTACAGTGTATCAGAATTGATAAAACATATGGAAAGATGCTATTGTCTTGTTGGTTTTAACAATCTTAAATGTTTCATTGAGACTAGTACAGGGTGTTTAGTAGTTTCAGTGTATAACAACTGTATGTTTATGACAAAATCATATGCTTACTGTTTTTGAGTGATGAGTCATGAATTGTTAAACATTTACATGGCCATCATCTTCATTGATACAATGTTAACTCTTACTATTTGTCACTGCCTGCAACACATTCTCCAGCTGTTGGGATTTGATTTGAGTGATAACTGCTTTGAGGATGAAATCTCACTTTCAGAATTTTATGAAACTGTTAAAAAGGGAATTTTCAATTCTTGTGAGGTACAGTGAGAGAATTTTTGTAACTTTAAAATTCAACTTCAACAGTTAAAATGTTGCCTTGACTGGTGCCTGGTCATTTTCAGCATTTTGTATCATTAACTGAATGTTTCTTTAAAATTCTTTATCTAATTTCTAATGGAGTTGTTGGATTATGGATTACTGTTGTAATATATCCTAAACTTTTTTTTTTAGTACAGTAACTGACTACAATTCAGTGAGCCACAAGATTCAAAGACTTTATAAGAACACTGTATGAGGCTGAGTAATTTGAGAGGGGCTAAACAAATAGGAAATATACGTGATTCTTCTTGCTATACTATATTTACAGAAATCTACATTCAGATGTACTTTTGTTTGTGGCATCTTGAGTTACCATACCTGAACTGTATTTTCAAAATAAGGCATGACAAACACTTTTTACAATGGTAATAAAATTAACATATTTTAAACACACACACATACACAGAGTGAGAGACATATTTGCAGTACAATATATTAGAGTTAATTCATTTTAAAACTGCAGTTCTTTTATTTCTGGTTTGGGTTTGAGCCATGTTTGGTGTCTGCCTACTACTTAGGAATATGGTTTGTTTTGCTCTTTTGCACTAGGCTGTTACTTTGGTTTTCTCTTCTCATCAGAAAACTTCCTCTAGGTTCTTTCATTGGGGAAGCCTGTCAGCCAAACAGTCATTGTACATTGGGCACTTTTGTGCCTGATATTGCTTTCTGATACCATGGAGCTCTTTTCTCAGCCAAGCAAGTGGTCTGAGCCTTTAACCAAATATGAATTAGCATTATCTAAGAGATTTGCCAGAGAAAGAGAACCAATACTGTTTAAGGAAAGTCATAACCGTAGATTTTGAACATTTATAATTTTTTTAAAAAATGAGATACCAGATTTTAAAGGATTTTTCTGTACATATAGTTGTCTCATCCCATACTATAATCTTGGCACAGCTGCAGGTATAAAGTCAGTAACAATTTTCAGATTTATATGAGTAGAAATGTAATTTTTGGATTACATACAATATTTTTTTTAACAGTTGTCATTGTCATATATTGTAAAAATATTAATGTTTTTATAATGTTAAAAAAATAAATGTTTGGAAGCAGCTAACTTGCTACTCTATAAATTTTTAATTTATCTTTTAGATTCTTTCTGAATGCAAAGAAAAAGAAGAGGAAATTTATAGATTGCAATTAAAATTGAACAAACTGAAATTGTATTTAAAGTCCAGTTATAAAGAGGTAGGTGGTGTGCATGGGAGTATAAGTACTTCTGCACTTCTCAACTAATGCAAAAGCACTCCATGCTGCCTATTGTTATCAGATAAAAATAGGTGATTTAAACAAGAAAACAGAGCTTGTGTCACTCACATGTCAAGGAGGTGATCAGTAATGTGCTGCTGTCTTTGTTAGCATTTGATTGATTTCTCACCTGGCTTTGTTTCTAACCAGGTTTCTTTTAAAAAATAAAAAACTTTACAAATTACTCTCTATATATATATATATATATAAGTAAATATCTGTTTATAACTACTTTAAAAGTAATGATAGAATGTAGAAAAAACAAACAAACTTGTCATCACAAACTAAGTCAAAGATGGGAAATAAGGTGTTACACCAGTACTTTTTTTGGTTGGGTTGAGAGACGCCTTATTTGTCAGTCATGTCTGTGCTACAGTAGTCTCTGGAAACCTAGTACAAACAAGAAACTAGCAATGTAAAGTGTTTGATTAATAATTGTTCTAGTATATTAAATTAAGATAAAATATGTTCTTTCTTCTTTCTTTTCCAGTGTAAAAAATGGTTAATTGGTTTTATTTCATGTTGAGCTATACTTTTCAGACGAGCAAGATATGAACTTTGGTAAATAACATTAGAAAACAATGATTTTGCCAATGGAACACTATTGTGTGTTGTAGTATTTCACATACTGATTTCAAATCTGAAAACTGTTTTGCTCTAGGACGTCACGTTTTTTCAGTTATGGCTGATATTTAAAAAAATTACTTAAAAGCAGTCCCCCATGATATGGAAATTCCAGTTCTGCTTCCTCCAGCAGCTCCTACCCTAGAAAATGATGAAAGTTTAAATTTCAAGTGTGATGATGCTGCTATGGATGAGACATATGAGCCCGCATTGGATGAAGAAAAGCCGCACTTGCTAAATCAAGAAGAGCTCAATGATTTGTTGAAAGATTTATCACTGTCATAAGAAGAAGGCTGAAGTGTTAGGCTCTAGACTGAAGGAATGGAATCTTTTACAAAAAAGGTACAAACATTTCCCATTTCTGTGAATATCACATAAACCTGGCTGCTTTTTTTTCGAATATAAAATGGTGTTTGTTTCTGTATTGATGTAAATGGCCTCATGAGTGAAGTGGGATATAAACATGTGCCTGATGAATGGAGGTTATTCATAGACTCTAGCAAACTAAGTCTTAAAGTTGTGCTGTTATATCATGGTAACCAAAAACCTTCAATTCCTATAGTTCATCAGTTGGCTTGAAAGAGACATACAAGTCGATGGAACTTTTGAAATTGATGAGTTATTTGGATCTTAAATGGAAAATTTGTGGTGATCTCAAAGTTATTTCTCTTCTCCTCAGATTGCAGCTAGGGTACACAAAACACACGTGTTTCTTGTCTTTGAAACAGCCGTGATGATGCCAACCATTACACTCAAAAAGACTAGCCTAAGTGACAGGAATTTATAGTTGGCAGGTACAATGTGCAACACATGCCATTGGTAGACCCACAGAATGTCTACCTTCCGCCATTTCATATCAAACTCTGCCTTATGAAAAACTGTCAAAGCCATGGATAAAGACGGTGATGGCTTCAAGTACCTAAGAGAGAAGTTTGGTGCTGACAAAAGTGAAGCTAAACTCAAAGGAATTTTTGTGGGACCTGAAATTCGAGAACTCGTGCTTTATGAAGGGTTAAAAAATAAGCTGAATACCACTGGAGTTTTTATTTTAGTTGTACAGAACTTTCTTGGCAAATATAGAGCTGAGCACTATGCTGAGTATGTGGAAAACATGTTAATGTTGTATCAGCGAATGGGGGCCAGGATGTCTCTAAAGATGCACTTTCTGCATTCGCATCATCTTGCTTTTACAACCAATCTAGGGGATGTCAATGATGAGCATGGTGAAGAGTTCCACCAAGACGTAAAGGTGATGGAAAGTAGATATCAGGGAAAATTCAATCCCAATATGATGGGTGATTATTGTTGGTTCATCCAAAGGGAGACTGATACCTCACATAAGTGCAAGAACAAGTGTCTGAAACTTTTTTGAATATTTGGTTAAATGCATTCCATATCTTCCATACCGTTTTTATCAGTTTTTCTCATGCATCTGTTGTCTGGTCTTAGTAAATATGTTTCACATTATCACATTAAACATTTGAATACCAAATATTGTTGTTCAAGCTTTATATAGTTCATATAACATAAGTCATAATATAGCATTAGTGGTGAAATTCCTCCTTATGCATATCTCAAAAACCTGACGTCCTAGCCAAATTTTGACTTTTAATTTGAAATCAGCACCCGAAATTTAGCTAAGATCACCAACATTTTGCTCAGTGGCAGACAAAAAGTTTCATTTTGTTGTCCAGTGTAATTTTTCTTTGTTTTCTGTATGCATGCAGACTGGTAGGTCTACCAGCAATAACTTAAATTTTTCTGGATAAATTGCTGAAAAAAAAATCAGTAAAGAAACAGAATATTTCAAACTATGACTTACTTTATCTGCAACTGAATAAAATCCAAATGAGGAACAAAGACACAAAACATGAAAACTGTGAAAACAGAATAGTATCCTATATGCATAAATATTTGGAGAAAATGAAAATGTTTTTTTTTTTTTTTTATGATGATGTAAGGGAAAAGATACAAAGTGAGAGACAGAGGTTTCATTTTCATTCTAAGCAAGATTTAGATTTTTTTTTTTTTGTGGTGCGCTAACTTTATTTGGTAAAACTAGAAAGTTCTTTCTGTTTTGTAAAATTGTGTGTGTGTGAGGTGTAGCTAGATCAGTTCCACATTCAGCCATTGTAGCTGTGAAAGTGTAATGTTTTTTCCTATTTGAGAGGAGCCAGCTACCCAACTCCACCCAGTGGGTGGAGAAGTAGGATTTACCCAAGTGCTTTCTCTCAGCATAGAGTTTTCTCTCTATTTCGCTAAAACTGAAAAAGAAAATCAATGTATGGCTAGTATCTTTGCATCATCTAAAACAAATTTGTAACTTAAGTTAAGAGAAATGTGTTTAAAAAGTGACAGATGAAAAACAGATCCCTTGAGGATGCCCTGGATGGTCTTGCTCACATAGGCAGCATGTCACAATCAATGATCAAAGCAAACGATTTGATTATAATCTCACTAGACTTTTAATTAGGAATTATTGTTGCTGTACCAACTTATCCTTGTAATAACTAGTAGTCTCCCCTACAGTGAAATAACAAATGTAATTAAATATTTCTCTAAACAAAACATACAAATGACAGATTGTGGAATATTATTCTGTTGTAGTAATTTAGCAGTAAAGAACACTTTCTTATGAAAATTAGTAAAAAGATAAAGAAATTTGTAAGCTCAGTAGAGCAGATGTAAACAAACTTAGATTTATATGAAGTTGTATACAAGGAAAGATAATTTCCAAACCTCCATAGTAAATCGTAAACTGATATTTAGCCACTTAAAAAATGTACTAATGATATTGACAGAAGAAAATATATGTAAATATGTACACTGGGTGTTATTTTGATAGTATTGTTTTGTTTTTGTGCTCAAATTCAATTTGATACTAGTCAAGAATATTTTATTTACTGTTTTTGTAATGATGTTTTGGTATTTTTCATTAAAATCTAAATATTTATCTTTTAAAATTTATTTCCATTAATAAGTCAGATTTTTAAATAAAATTAAAACTTTAAATTATAAGAATTATCAGCTTGAATTCTTTTTCAGTAAATTACTTTCATGACCAGCACAGGGATAGATTGAGACACCCACTCTTCATTTCAGGTTGAGCCTCAGTTCAGGTTTGCCTTGAAGGTGCTGGAGACTCTTGACAAAGATGCCTTAGATGAAGTTAGGTCTTACAGACAACCATCACATGGAATCCAGTCAGTTACTAGTGCTATATGCCTCATGTTTGGAGTGGAAGAATCGTACGTAAGCAGAGGATGATGAATGTGTGTGTGTGTGTGTGTGTGTGTGTGTGTGAGAGAGGGGGTATCAGGTGCCTGCTTCATGTCTTACATGTGCACACATGCACACCATATTTTTTTATTGTTCATGTATACTGAAAGTAGAGATAAAAAGTGAGCTCAGGAAAAATAAAATATTGTTAATTTTCAGTAGCCCTTTTGATAGAGTAAAATTTGTGACATATCACTAAGGTAAACTTTCTGGAGATAATAGCACAGTTAAACTCTGACAGCTATTAAATGGAATTTTTAATCAATGAGGTATGTAAATTAGAAAGAAAAAGAAAAAAGATTAGCAACAAGATTTTTGAAAAATCAAACTGAATTAAAATGGTATACAACTGTGTACTATAAAGTTTCTTCTCAAACCTTAATAGTAAAATATCAATCATTGACCTTATAATATGAATTAAAATTCTTTTTATTATTCATAACAGTTTTTTTTTTATAATTCTTATGGATGTTTTTTTTAGTTGGAAGGAAGCCAAAATCCTGCTTAACAAAAAGAACTTCATAGACGATCTGGTTTATTATGACAAAGATCATATGCCGTCATCCATGTTGAAGAAGTTAAAGGAATATGTGATAAACCCAGACTTCACTCCTGAAAGCATTAAAATGGCCAGTCTTGCTGCTGCATCCTTGTGCTTATGGGTGAATGCTGTCTACAGTTATGGGGAAATGTCTAATAACATGGCATCACAGAGGAAAGACATGCAGTTTATTCAAGATCAAATTAACCAGGCAAGGATTTGTTTATAGTTTCTAATTTTTTATTTTATTTTCTCTTTTTACTCCAAATCTTTTTTTCTGTTGTTATTACTATTGTAAAGCTTGTTCCATGAATGATTTGCTGCTCTTAATACATATATAACAGTAAGATTGTCATTGTGTATTGTACAGTATCAGAATGGTTTGATCATGTGTTTTTTTACAAAAAATGTAATTTCACAGTCAAACAATAAATGAAATATTCAAGAAATTTTTTTTAAGTATACAGTTTAGCTATCAGGCAGTGTCATTTTCATAATGTTGATAGATAACTATCATTTCACTTGCACTAAAGTCTGTTACTAAGTAAACTATTACTAAAATCAACAAATGCAGCCATTTTGAATACTGCTTAGATAATAGGACTAAAAAACAAATCCAAGATTTTCTGCATCAGAAGCATCTGAACATGAACAGTAAGCCATTTCAAAATACCCAGGTGGATACCTGTTTTCTTTTTATAATCTGTTGGCTGCTAAGTTTTGAGATGTGATGTGATGTGATTTGGAGTATCTGGGGAATATACCCAATTATGTTACCTTTGGGAATAATTAAACCTTCCCATCAATGAATAGGTTTACCCAGGTACACTTAGTGCCGGATTCCAGAATCACTGTTTCCTTGACTTGGTCATCACCTGAACAAATATAATCTATTAATGAGAACTTTTCTAGCTGACCACATTTTTTGTTTTATTTTTCTTAGGCTTGTGTAAAACTGAGCAAGAAGAGACTGGAAGCTAGTCAGGTGAAATGTGTTCTCAAAGAAAGGTTAGAAGCATACAAAGCAACAATGAATGAAGCCAAAGATTTAGAAAAAAAAATCACAGTATGTTTATTCTTTCAATGTTCATAGTGTTGGTTTTTCGTGATTTATACTCCAACTTTGCTTAGTTGCTCTCAGAATCTACTAAACAAAATAATCAATTTTTTGCAATTAAATGAGTAGTATTACCTATCTATTTGTTTATAAAATTTTTAAAGTGTTTGAGTTGGCATGAAACACAGCATAACACATTTTGCTCATATTATATTCTAAAACAGATAAGGTTAACTGTTGAAATTTTGTTCACTGTATTTAGATAATGACTGTATAATGGGAGAGAGACAAGTCTGGAAGCTATATGATGGCTGAACTTGAAAATGTATGCGTGAATGTGTTCATTTGCTGTGCTCTCTGAATGTATAGTTCGTACATAAAAGTTAAATTATCCTGCAGATACATTTGCCAAAGAAAACACGGGATTTCTTTGATATGGCTGCTTTCTATGCTCACTCTCTTATCGAAAAGGATTTTGAAGTGATTCATAAGGAATCACATTTTTAGGCCATGGCATGGAGTTGAGCGGCCATTTCCCTCTTACTGCTTGTAGTGTGTGATGCAGACTGACTTTACTTGGTAGTGCTAACTGCATGATGTGAGGATGAGAAGCTACCACCTTAACTACTCAGCCACCTCACTTCCGTTGTTTGTGTGCATACAAAACAAGTGTTGAAAATGAAAGCAGCTAGTTTGTCCATCAAGACCTTTTTTATCTTAATGCATAATAGATTTATTGAAAGGACTATTGAAAAAATTCTATGGTATTATCTTCAGTAATTCATTATGTACAGAAACTGAGGAAAATAAGATTTTTAGTAGTTTAGTTTTTGAAAACAGTAATTTTAGTTATTGTTTTTTTTTTTCATTAGAGTAAACATCTTGTCTTAACTTCTTTCCTTCTCTGGATCCTCAGCAGAAAACTGTAACTATTTGTTTTAGGTTCTATCTTCATTTCTACAATCTGTTTCAGATGATCAAAAAGAAGATTGCCAAGGCTGAGAAATTAATAGGAAACATCTCTCCCCAACGGAGGATCTGGGAGACCAAAGTGAAATTGGCTTCTTCTAACATCCAAACCTTCATGGGAGATGCTCTAATGACGGCTGCTTGTGTCTGCTATCATGGTCCTTTAGATGAGATGATGCGAAATAAATTGTTGAAGTACTGGATAGATAGCTTCTGTACTTTGAGCTTTAAAAACATCAACACACAATTTCTCCAGAACCAGTTCACTGTTGTCTGTCCATCTTTATCAAAAATGAAATCTGCTGAGATATTTGTGCCAGAATATCAGAGAGTCTTGCATAATCCCAATTTTGTTTACAAACCAGATCTTGGTGATGAAGCTAATGATGAAAGCCCAACAAACCTTGTTTTCTCTGAGTGTGAAACTGATGATGAGGCAGCAAACATGCTTAAGGTTAGAAAAAACTTCAAATTGCAGACCATTTTGAGTTACTATGAGGAGTTAGTTGATTGGCGAATAAATGATTATCCCAGTGACTCTCACTCCATCACAAATGTGTTGATCATACGTCAGTTTGGGAAAAACCACCATATCAACTGCCCTTTGTTGGTTGACCCCGATAACCAAGCTGTTCTGTGGCTGAAAAAACTTTTTAATGTCCGTGATTACAAAATTCTTAATGAAGGTGAGTAGTATTGTCACTGTATAAAGTCTATAGCCTTTCCAGGAAACAAGAAGTTGTGATACAGCAGACCTAGAAAGGAGACACTTCTCATTTCTCAGGATATTAGGGTTTTGATTTTCAGCATTTTTCCTGGGGGTGGTAATATTTTATATTACTTCCATGTAACCAGAGTTATTTCTCTGTTTTAAAACAGTTTTCTTTCCAACTGCAGTAGGAATATTTGAATGATTCGAGCATTACATTAAAGACAGTCTTTAGTATTATAGATACACTGATCACACCATTCAAAGACAATGATGAATTATTAAAGCACATTTTGCACAATTTTATGTTGCATTCAAAAGAGCTGAAACTTTGAAACATTGTCTGTTGTGACTAAGAGATGCTTCCAGCCCATTTTTATTCAGTTTTTCAACTGAATTTTAACCAGAATGCTGCTCTAATCTGTACTTCATTCCTCTAAGAGACAACCATTACAGATTGATTTGAGAAAACATGGCTTTTAAAAATAAATATATCAAACAACTGATTATTTTATCTTATAAAGTGGACTAATATACTGCACAAATAACTGGCAGTAAAAAAAATTAACTTTATTAGTTTTTAGATTACATTCATAAATGTATTGTTTGACATGAAATATTGTATCAGATATTTTTATAAATGTTTTTTTGGTTTTTCAGATGAATCTAAAAGCTTGAGAAGGTATGTAGAAAATTCTGCTGAGGTTTATACATAGTATTTCCTAGTTGGCCATTGCAGTAAAACCAAGTAATTTCTGTGTAATATACAGGGTGTCCGTAAAGTTACTATACAGTCTTACCAGTTTACGATCACGTCCCAATTGAACCAGCCTGGAATAACTGTCTGGGCAGGAATATCATCTGATGGAATTGTGGGTCCACAGTTCTTCGACGGAACTGTTACAGGAGAAAGGTACCTGGACAAACTGAGAAATGTCATCGTACCGGCATTGAAACAACGACCAGTAACTTGTAAGACTGTATAGTAACTTTACGGACACCCTGTATACTGTATATATATATATATCTAATAACCAAAAGGTGATTAATATACTGGAATCACTAAAAATCTTTCTTTTACATTTCATCCAATAATAACAGTTAATATCTTTAACAACTTTATGTAAAAAAATAATAGAACTAACAAATTCAGACTTAAATTCAAATACAATACATGATTTAATAGAGGAATTTCAAGAATGCAATGGCATTTATGCTAAAAAAGTCAACAGAGACCAAACTGTTGCTTCCACTATGATGAAAAAGCACATGCTACGCTAAACTACTACTCATTCTAGACTTATAAAAATATGATTGCCAGATTTTAAAGGATGTGAGAAGTTGGATAACTGTTCATTTTGTCGTATATTGTTACAGGCTGATGAAATTTGTTGTCTTTGTTTCTTTCTGCCTACCTTTAGCAGTTCACCATCTTACAACTTGGATGAAGTATCTGTTTCCAACTTGCATAATTTCACAAGCTACGAAACCAATGTTTCTTTAAAGTCTGTAGAGACTAAAAGCTCACTCACCACAGAAAGTGATGCAACAACATTTTCAGATGAAGAGCAAGGAGGAGTAAAAAAGCCCAAATATTCAGATGTGTTCCTTACATTTGTTCAGAATAATCTGAACAATTTTTGGGTGATGGAAGCTGATGATCAAGACTTGGAGATAAAATTAAATGATGCCATGAAAAAGGGTAATTACATTTTTGATAGTTTCTTTGTTGTGTTTTTGTGCTTAATGCTCCCACTGTGAGCACTTGGAAAGAAATTCTGTAGTCTTTCACCTTTGTAAAGATATCAACCCTTTATGAAGATCACTTTTTTGGAGAAATTTGGGTGGATTTTATTATGGAAACACTGATTGATATTGTCTCAGTAACATTTCAGCTTGGTAGATAGACGCTAATAGTACTACCACACAATTAGTGCCAAATGTTATTCTAATTCCTCAATATAATCATAATTGCATTGTGCAGCATATACTGTTATTACATGTTGATTCTATTTCTTTATCAAGAGTAGAATTGAATTCAGGACATTTAGTAAGAATAGACTTCTGATACTAGTTTTTTTTTCAAAGGAATGATAACAGGTTTAATATACCAAGGGTTTTGAGTATTTCTATGAATTAGACATTATACACATTTTCTAGCTACATTATGCTAAAATAAAATAAAAACCATAACAAACATAAACTAACTGGTCACTTTATTAGGACCAAGTTCCTCTTCAGACTTGGACCCGACCTCATTGGCTATTTTTGTTTTATTAATTTTTATCAAAAATAAAACTTTGAAGAAATATACAATTTTTAAAAATATTAAAACAAATTAGAGTTCAAATTAAAATGGAGTTCAAAACTTTCCAAAAAATACTTGATGCTGATTTTTTGCACAAACATTTTTGTAATCAATTGCAAAAGTTGAGGGGATGTGCCTCATGTTGCCTGGCATTTCTGCTGCCTCTGTATGTATACGAACATAGGCAGATCTAATTGCGAATTTACTAACAAAATAATCTTTCATCATATTTATCAATTATAGTTTATATAAATTCCAACTTTGTTGCATCTAATAGCATTGACATTGATGTTGTGTTCCCTTAATCCTTAGCAATTTTTAGTCAGATATTTAGCTGATATGAACTTGAATAATTAATGCATACTAATTTATCAGATTTTAAGTGATTTTATATTCTTTTTTTTTTAAATTGAGACTTTCTCCAAACTCCTGTAAAATGAAAATAATATACACATATTAACATTTAGTTTGCAAATAAACTATATTCTTTTCTTGTTTTTTACTCAGGTAAGGTTGTTTTGGTCACCAATCTGGAGAGACTACCCATAAATGGTTTCTTGCTTCAGCTGATAACCTCTGATATTTTAAAAACCATGGACTACCAAGCAGGATTTTCCCTGTATCTATCTATATCATTTCCTTGTTATTTGCATGGTAAGTTTACTTGTTTTAACAGTCTTCCAGTACTAATCAACAGTAGTTAGTTATTTGACTGCATTATTTGTTGGTTTGGCTGCATCTACAGTACAAAACATTTATATTTGGAGACTTCTTAACCTTCTGCAAATAACCATAACTGCTGATTATAATTACAATCATCACTAACAATTAATTGTCAACACAATGTTATTAAACTATTGAAGGCTTCATTCTATGTTGTAATTTCAAACCTGTTATAGTCTCCCTTCATTGATTTACTATGATCCAGCTTTTCTCAATTCTCAGGCTTTGAGTTCGAAAAATTGCCCTTGGATCATCTCTACATTATTGATCTCTCTCTCAGTGATGACAGTGTCAGGAACAAGTTGCTCTTTGAAACCATGCATATGGAACGCATTGAATTTGAAAGCCAAAGACGCGCCAATGAAGAAAAGATCATACAATACAGACGAAGTGTCTGGCAGGAATTTGTGAGTGTCTAGTTTTGCTTGTTTTTCTCATAAATATTTTTAGTGTTGCCTCTCAAATTCATATATTCTATGTCACTTGTTTTTGTTTACCTTAATCTACTGAAACTTTCATATTTTGTAACAGTTGCAGAATTTTCGTTTTTTTTAAATCCACATCATGATATTTAAATTAAATTAAACATTTAAGACCACCTGCCATGTGTAGTAGGGGAACGCAGTTGTAGTTTCCACAAGACAATCTATTGTTTGAGAGTCCATTTGTTATCAGCTCATCAATGCAGAACGATTTCCATTACAAGTCACAAAGTTTCTGTGACATCTTTCTGCACAGACTTTAATGACAGTGATGTTTATTCTTTTCTTTTGTGCTTTCACAACAATGATAAGAAAAGACAAAACAGAGAGAATCATTCCTACATTTTTTACACTAGGTACCAAAGTAATTTTAAGTCAGTCACAGCCTAAAGAAAATCACAGATCAAGACTTTGTATGTACATTTTGATTTTTGCAAGAGGAATTTAGAGGCAGATGTTGACTGAGCTATGGTTTGTTAATTTATATATGAAATGTCAAACTTTTTATTATTATTAGGAAAAACAAAAAAATTTTTTGTTTGATTTCAACTTTAAAAAAGACGAAAGCAAAACTTAACATTGATAGAGAAAATAAGTGCAGAAGTAGGTTCATGTCCTTTATTGTGGGAGCAGTTTATGGTTCTCATTTGTTTTTCTCCTCTACTGAATATCATATTTTCTGCCAAAACATTACAGTGAAAGGAAAAAAAAAACTAAAATAAAGTACAGTAACTGTGATATGCAGAGAAAACTGATCTTTAAAACACATTTTGCTTTTTTGTTTTTGTTTTACTCTTGCTATCTAATGAGAGCATAAAAACAATATTTAGCTTATACTATTGTTTACTTTTATTTACATTTCTTTTAAGTTAAATGTTCACAACAAATATTTAATTATTAATAAAAACTTAAATATATGAAGAGCAATGCATATTGATTGTTAATAAAGCCAAGAGAAGAATTCTAGGAATAGTTAACCAATTTATCAGGCATAAAACCAATGAGCTTTTAGTTCCATTATTTAGAGGCTTGACATAAGTAAATAGACACCAAAGTTTGAAAGAAAGCATTTATTTTTGAATGCAGAATGCACTGAGACACTTATATGGACAAGATTAGCAATCACTGGTCTTTAGGATTGTATCCCATTCTTGGCATAGAAAGGCTTAGGACACTTTTACATGTCCACGCTATGGAAAAATTGTAATGCTCTGACTCTCTTTCCATCTTTGTGTTTCATGCACACACTCTTTGGACAGATGATAGGCAGGATCCCTCTTGGAGAATATTGATGTATCAGGCAAGCAGGCAGACCATCATATTTTTTGTCAGTTGCAGATGGCTCAACAAAAATTCCTATGCTGGATAGAATTATACCCATACACAACCACAGTTTGCAAACTATAAAATCTAGACTCAAAAAAAAAAGTCAAATGCAGAAAGCACAATAACTACATTACCTGGAGTGAGAGGTGGTTGTGTCTTGCTAATTTTTCATTTTACTCCATGCAGCACAGAAAATGTCTGGTAGTTCTTGTGGACACCTGCAGTGGCTATACCATGTTACTTCTCTGTATAGTGCAAAGAGTCTGCTCTGTTGGCTTTGATTGCCCAGGTACACATGGCTTCTCATTAATAGTCACCTTGTTAATAGTCATCAGCAGAATATTTGGTATTTGAAGATTACCTGTTACCTTTTACCAATGTTGCATTATATGTATAACTCTTTAGTTGTAGTTAATTATTTGAACAGATTCAGCCACCATTGAATTTACTAGGATGTTTTCATGTTTTAAGCATTTAACCTGTACATAAATATTTAAAATATAAGATGCATCCAGTTTGTATTTTACATTTAAGGGGAGATCTGTTTAGATGTTTTCAAAATGATTAAGGATTTTGAGTGAGTGAACAGTTATGGTTAACAATACTAGAGGTCATATTTATAAATAGATTAAAATCTCAGCATGGCTTGATATTATAAATAAATTCATTTTAGTTATATAATTGTTAATGAATGGAATAACTAGCCAGTAATGATGGTATAAATTAATTTTGAAATTCTAATAAATTCTCCTTCTTCGGGTGGGGAAAAATTGTATAACTGATTTTGTAATAAATAAACAAAAGAGATAGTATCAAGTATGGCAACAGAAGGCCAATGCTTTGTATTCTTGCAATAACTTTTTGATGATACTGAAACTGAGTAGATACTGTACGCTGCTTCAGCTTGTGTGATTGTTATTATTCTACAACTGCAGATCTATTTGATTAGGTTTTGTAGTACCAAGGTTACTGCTAACAGTGTTGCCATTCATTCATGGGACACTTCCTCTTTAGCAGAAATATAAAGTCCCTACTAGAACTATTCTGATTAGCTGTAGAAGGAATCTGAGATCTTAAAAGAAACCTTACTGTGTGAGGTTTGACAAACTAGGCCCATCTCCAACAGGGATTGAACTCAGACTCTCAGCCATAGTAGTCCAGTATGTGTATATACACTATACATTGTTTTTCTAGTAATGGAATGTCTAAAAATCACTAAGGGATAGTGGCAACTTAAAAATAAAATTCTTCACTGGTGATTGGTGATCTGTATGCAACAGTTATGTCCCTAAAATATCTCTAATATGCCAATAACCTTCTTATGAACTAATCATTGATAAATCACATTAGATTATTTCTGATAGGATGAAAGTCAAAAAGAAACTGATAACATTGGTCAACAAAATTAAATGTATTATACTCATTATAAATGAAAACCAATTTTTTTAGACTAATTTTTCATGCTGATTTCACAATTTCACTCCATTTGTATGCAGCACGTATCAGTTTTTCAGTAGATACATGCAAATATTTACATATTTGTATATATGAAATCATTAACGTAATAAATAAGGACATTATTTTTAGAAAGTAAATGAGTTTATTGAGTTAAAAATCATCACTATCATTCTACAAAGAGTGAATACACAAAAAATGGGTCAGACAAAACAGACAAAGTTAGAACAACAGAGTTAGAAACATTGTGATTTTTTGGATTTCCTGCGGTGTTCCTGATCTGGTTGATCATGTTAAAGTGTCCAGCAGTAGTCAGCCAGCATACTGTCATTCCAGAAGCCTTGGTACCGTTTCTCCATAGCACTAATGTCCTGGTGAAATCTTTCACCATGTTCATCAGACACTGCTCCAAGGTTATCTGTGAAGAAATCCAGATGGGAGTCAAAGAAGTGAACTTTCAGTGACATGCGACAACCCATTGCTGAGTAACATTTCAGAAGATTCTTGATGCCATCCTTGTAGTCCATTGCCTTCTTGTTGCCCAAGAAATTGTTCTCAGATCCAATTGAAAGTATTCCAAGCAGGCAGTTCCAGTTCATCCAGTGTTGTCTTGAAGTTGACATCTTTGAGTACTTCTCTAATTTGGGGTCCGACAAAGATACCCTCTTTCAACTTTGTCTGTGTGATTTTTGGAAACTTTTCTACAATATACTCAAACCCTCTGGCATTTCTCTTCCCTAGTGTCTTTACAAACTGTTTCATCAGTCCAAGCTTTATGTGCAAAGGAGGCAATAGGACATTACATGGATCTACAAGAGGTGTGTTCTTGACGCTAGACAGTCCTGGCTCGTATGAGTTCTTGTCTGCCAGTTTGATTCCGAATAATGTCTGTCAGTTGCCAACTATCCCATAGACACAAGAAACAACAGTATTTTGTGAAACCTGACTGCATTCCCATTAACATTCCAATGACTTTTAAATCTCCACATATTTTCCATGAGTATCTTTCATAGGCAATGGCATGAAGTAAAAATTCCATATTCTCATATGATTCATGAAGATGAACGGAGTGTGCAATAGGAATGGAGGGCTTCAAATTACCATTATGGAGAAGTACAGCTTTTTAAAAAAAACATCTATAGCTTATAAATCTTCTTGATCTCTGGTGTTATTGTACGTTTTTGAGCTTTCACAATAAATTGTCCACAGACATAACAAAACACATCAGGAGGATTTCTACACTGTCTTGACATTGTTAACACTGTAAAACAAGTAAGGAAATAGATACAAACGGTTATACTTATATTGAATTTGAGATGATGAAATATTTCATCGGACCAATTATGACTGGACAATTTGAGATGTTCAAATACCTATTTCATCAGACAAAACTTGATTGGTTAATTTAAGATGATGAAATATTGCATCTGAACTATGCAGCAATGAATAATGTAGTTTATTTTAAAGGTATGTTTCCATGATGTAAATGAAATACATGCATACACGTCATTAATTGGAATTTCTATATAATGCATGAGCTAAAACCAAAAAACTTTCTCATCTTGAAAACTGTACGTGATGTCAAAAAACTAATTGTATATTTGAAATCAGCATTAAAAATTACACTAAGTACACCTTGACATATGCTTGATGAAAAATACTTGTTTTCCAGTGTAATTTTTTTTAATTTTTAGTTTATCTTTTAAACAAGCACTAAGAGATTTTTTTTTTCTTTCATAATAAATAATTATTTTTATAATATATATATTAGTGTTGTTGTTTCTGTTAGGTTTTGTTTTCTGAACACATGGATCTGCTTATTTTTGTTGAGTTTTTCAGGAGCTGGTAAGAGAGAAGACAGTCAACTTGGAAGGTCCACTGCTTGAGGATAAAACTGTGTTGGAAGCTCTTTTATCATGCAAACAGAATGTTGAGCAGAACCAGATATGCTTAGTTGAATCACATAATGTGGGGAGCTACCTAGAGACAAAGTACGCACCATACATTCCCATGGTGAACCAAGCTGCCATGATATATGCACTTATAAAACAAGTTGGCTGCTTTCATCCATATTACTATATCTCGTTCAAGACCTTCCAGCAAATCTTTGTCACTGAGATGCGAAAGAGAGAGCGGAGAAATGAGGCTGCAAGTAAGCACTATTTCTGTTCATTAGCATAAGAAAGCTAGACATCAAAGGGTTAAAACACATTATCAAAGAAAATATAAAATAAAATCACCACTGTTTCTATTGTTAATCAGAAACTAACAAAAATATGTTGGCATAAAGCACTAGGCACTGTAAATGCTCTGACAACTTTGAGTAATTAGATGTTGTCTGTGTTTTTTTTAATATTTAACATTCAGCCAGAATTGTTCCATTGCTGATTTTGTTGACACTGTCAGGTATACTTTCAACAATATATTTCACTGAAGAGAAGTGTTGTGTTGCCCTCATTCAAAATGTCAAGCATTGTGTTTGAAGAGGTGATTTGCATTATCTGAGGGTCTGCCATCTTGATCAAGTTTGGCATTTTCAGTTGTCTGGTCAGCTTTATTCAATATAGATTAAAAGCATATTTATTATTCAGTGTCATTTAACTGTCTGTTGATCCCATTCTTTTGTTGCATTTGTCAAGGAGCAATTTCTTTATCTGTTCCAGGATAATTTTTCTTAATTCATTTATTAAAAAATTCAGTTGCTATTCTCAGCTCTCACCACTTGCCTCATCAGCAATTATGCCAAAATATTCTGAGTAGTGGATACAGTACCAAGTGTGACAATATAATGATAATTTTTTGACAAATGCTATGTGATTGTACTTGCTATTATGAAATCATTTTTTCATATCTGTCATCATCAGAATGTAGCAGAAAAAGTTAGTAGAGATTTCCATCATGCTTCATTTGTCCCCCTCAGCAGTTGGCCTGTTGTGCTTAATTCTAGATACAAGTTATTTATTTACAAAAAATATACTGCCTTTTTGCCTGCATCTCCAAATGCTGATTTGAAATGTAGCTTTAGTATTAAAATCATACACTGCAGTTATGAGTCTCAGACTTCTCATGTGCTTTAAAATTTTCAACCATACATTTCCAGTTTGTGTATCCTTTAATAGTAAATTTTGTTATTCTGACATTCAGTAAATTGCCATTGACTATGATCCGACAACAATGAAAAATTGTAGCTTTTCTGATGCAGTAGAAAAATAGCCAATTGAAATTCTTAAACTATTTCTCTAAAAAAAAAGACAATGCTTTCCAGGGGAAAATACTGCTTCTATTTATGCTTTAAAATTATAATGTTTTGGCTGGTAAACACAACAAAGTGTATGCATTTACTTATGAATAGGCTGGACAACATTTATTGTGGCTCTGGGCTGGTTATCTTCTACATCCACTAGGTCTTTGCTCCCAGCTACCATTCCCAATTTTTGTTCCTGCTTTGAACAGTCTGGAGATCAATACCTGATTTTTATGAGTGGGCCATTGTCATTCTGTCATGATGGTCTGGAATTTTCAGATTGCCTGTTCACACTTATTTTATATTTATCTAATTACAAGGACATTAGCTAGCTGCATGTGTAAATATGAAAGGTGATTGGCTCAGTTGTGGTGATCTTCTTGTTATGCAATTGTTGATGGTTTAGCACATTCTCTTGAGACCTATCTTGTCAGTTGATCTGCTTACAGCAGTTTCATTATCAAATGTTTACCGTTGTTATCCATTCACTCACTTGCTTCTGTTACCTTTGTCTTAAAATTCATTATATAGATTGTGTCTATTTATGTGAAGACTGTATACATTCCTTTTGTATCAACATTTAAAAGAAAATATTAAGATAGCCTACTTAGTCACCATAACACTTAATGGACACAAAGGATGTTCAAATGAAGCCCCTGCTAGATATGGGGATTTTATTTTTAACCAAATTTTAGTTGAGCATTCCTAGTAACATTGCTGTTTCCTTAAGTTCTTGACATCAGCATGGCCAGTTCAAGAATGAAGTTACACTGATAGACAATGTAAATTATGCTTAACAATGTAAAACCATATATATAGAGTTTTAAGAAATAAAAAAATGTTTAAATTCTTTATATATATATATTCTTTCAGGCTTAACTATAACTGAAAACTTCTGACATTTAAAGATTATTTGTTTTTAGATAACATCTTCTATTGGCATGATGATAGTCTGGTATCTACCACCTATGAAGGCAGCAAATCTCTGAGTGAGGATCCCATGATAATTTTTCTTTCTTCGTCATAGTTTCATGGCTGATGATTCTCTGTGTATGTGTTAGGTGTAGGGAGTCAGTCTTATAAATAAGAATCTTATTTCAGTAGCATTGGTTAGTGTATTAGTGATAAGCACAAGGTTAGTGCAGGTACAGTAAGTAATTTATGCTCATATCAAGACACACTTCTCAGTTTGTCCACACAGCTTGATGTTTATTACATTGTATACTCATACCTCACAAATCAGCTCATAGAAAAAAAAGAAGACATTTCTCCAGCATCCTCAACTCTCATGAGGTTGCTTGTGTTTTGGGATCAGATGAACTGCTCAAAAAATTCAACAAGACTGCAGTCAAGCAGAGAATGCAGATAATTTTTGGTTAGCATCCAAAATCATTCACACAATCTTGACATCTTTCTGATGTTTCCATCATCAGCTTCTAGCTTGCCATCCAGCTGTACTGAGTACAACTCACATGCTTTGCTATTAATAATTATAAGCTTGCAAACAAGAAGCATACTCTACCTCACAACTGTGTAAATAAGATCTTTGAATGTTTCCATCTTTTTTTTTTTTGTCCATTTAGTTAATTCTCACCAGAGAGCTCAAGAACTATCTGATGCTACAACTTCAGCAATCTTCGAATTCATATCTTCAATGATGTTTGAGCACCATACTACCATTTTCTATCTCCTTGTTGCTATTGAGAAAATGAGAATGATGAAATTGGCATCAGATCTGGAGATCAGCATATTTTTGAATGGGTTTTACCTGGAAAATGTTGATATCAGCTTCTTTGCATCAGAGAAACCAGAGTGGATTTCCGAAAAGGTACACAGCTTCACTGTAAAACATAAATGGGAAAATGCTGTAGTTTCTGCATGTTTTGTTGCTGAACATTAAACTTATTTTATATTTTAAAAGTTATTTATATAAAGAGAGAGTTTATAATTAGACTAAGAA
Organism: Nautilus pompilius; assembly: GCA_018389105.1. Lineage (NCBI taxonomy): Eukaryota > Metazoa > Mollusca > Cephalopoda > Nautilida > Nautilidae > Nautilus > Nautilus pompilius. The sequence goes on along the minus strand of JACATO010000579.1, from coordinate 537,204 downwards.
ATCTCAAATAATTTGATTATTTTTAAAATTTTGTAACTCATAAAACTTAATAAATGCTGTTGGTTCATCCTTTCAAAACAATCTTTTAAAAGAAATAGAAATAAAAATGGAGATCAGTTTTGTTCAATTTTTAAATATATGAATAGAAAAAATGGGCCAATCAGATGTGATAAGGTGATAAAAGAGATTTGGAAAGGTGACAAAAATGTATGTATTTTTAAGCTGTAAACATCAGTTAAAATATTTAAATATCAACATTAGTAGTAGTGTAGGTAGGCTGTAGAACACCAATGATTTTTTTAAAAATTTCTAATATCTTAAATACTTAAAGTGGAAATCTTTTGTGCAGAAAAATGAGATGTTGGTAGGAAACATGCCTAGTATTTCCAGTCATTGGTAGCAATTTGATCTATCAAGAATGAAATATGTTTACTGAAATAGCCTCTTATCTCCACTGTTTGGTTTCTCTTGTTTCCTCATATACCTTATTATTTCAAGTACATAGATGGAGTAGACAAAGGGAATTATTGTTGAATTTTTTTGCCCCCCATCTTACCAGTGCCATGCATTGAACAGCCAATTCTGGTTGGTTATTGGCTTTTTTGTTGCTGTTAAAATACCAATTTCTTTTTTCTACTGGGCCATTGCAACTAAATGGTAAAGTTTAACTTAAGGTATGTGAGCAAGGTAGACAAAAATGTATTATGGATGTGTGTTGTCTTTTTTGTCACTCTTTTTAAGATTTCCTTTGACTTTGGTTTCAGTTCAGTGCTTGTTTTGTTTATTTTTACTGGCATTGATCCGATTTATTATGAAAAAGCTCAACTCTCAAATTTGTTCTTGTAATTTTAAAAACATGTAGGAATTGGCAAATCTAAAAAAAAATCCTTTCTGAGCAGAGAAAGGCATGGTTTCTATCTTGTCTGCAAGGTTATTAATAACACTTCATCAGCATGTGATGATGTTTACAAGCAGCTCTGGCACCAGCCAGCTGGAGTATGGAGCCCAGCTTCAAAAGAGGGGTTGGGTTGATGGCGTGAAGCAAAACAAGAATTACAAAATGGATCAAACTAAAGGAGCATAATTTTATGCTTTGCAAGAAAGTGGGCAATTTAATTTCATAAAATTTTACATAAAGCTATGATGAAGAACATGATTTGTGCAAAACATCATTAAAGTGAAATCAATGACTAAGATACTTTTTAAACTTTTTTACTTAAAAAAACAAACAAAAATCCTTTATATACTGTAGAAGATGGTCTTTGATATTATATGCATATTTCATTTAGTAAAATTTTTACAAAGGAAGTAGGGGCAGACAAAATTAAAAATAATACACGTAAATTTGTACTATGTCAATAGTTAATGCAGTTGGATGATAAAATTTGTACATAATTACAGATAACAATTAAGCAGATGGTCTGGGGGTGAATTAGGAAAGGAATGGATCTGCAAACATCTGAGTTTTTATTTCACTTGCTAAATACTTCCCACATAGCATCAAAGGGTACAGTTTTATAAACACAGGGAAAGGGTATTCAGCACTCTTGTATCATCAGCAAAATCACTGTTCCCCAAAAAATCATCTTTACGAGGTCTGTCCAAAAAAAAACCTAACTTTTAAAACAGCGTGCTCATGACTGCAGTGTTGTGTATTGGTGACCTTGACCTTCAGTCTAATAATAGCTGCATCACACCACGTCAGTTAGTCATCAATCTACACGTGCTAGAGTGAACGTATGTTTACTGCACTTGGAAATTTGTCGCAATGAACAATGAAGGATCTTGAAGAGCAACATGTTTTTGTGAAATTCTGTTTCAAATTTGGAAAAACTTTTATGGAGACTTTTCCAATTTTGCAACAAGCCTATTTGGAGCATTGTTTGAGCCGTATGCAATGTCACAAGTGGTACCAGCATTTCAAATCGGGAAGAACATCCACCGAAGACAATCCAAATCTGGACGACCTTCCACGACAACAGACGACGATCACATTGAGAAAGTGCATGCTGTGATCAGTGTAAATCATCACCTGACTGTCCATGAAGTTTCCGAAGAAGTAGGCATCTGTAAAAGTTCATGCTACATGATTTTAAGAGAAAAATTGAACATGCATCGTGTAGCCGCAAAATTTGTGCCATGTCTGCTGACAAATGAACAAAAAGAGAACCGAGTCACAGTCAGTCAATCAGGAGCTCTTTGATCATTTGAATGCTGGTGAGAGCTTTCTGAAAAGTGTCATAACAGGTGACAAAATGTGGGTGTACGGCTACGATGTCAAAACAAAAAGGCAGTCATCGTAGTGGGTTGGATCATCATCGCTGCGACCAAAAATAGCACTTCAGTCGCTCAAATGTGAAGGTGATGTTGATTGCCTTTTTTTGATTGGAAGGGCATCATTCATCATAGAGAACAAACTCTGAAGTATTTAACATTTGTTAAATACATTTGTTGCGTGTGTATTTTTCCTTAACCTGCATGGTCCAAAGTCTGTCAGCACCAGAATATAATGTATACTGCTTCATTTCTGTTCATTTTTAAACATTTACAACCACATATTTACCTGTGATTTCTTGGTCATGTCCTGTTAGTTTTGACACTAACTTAGCATAGACTTAGGTATAAGTGTGGATAGTCAAAGGACAGGAAGTTTTAAAACTAAAAAAAATACAAAACATTTCCTAATAGTCTGTATGCAACTAGAAGACACACTAATTAATTCCATTAGCTTAAAAATTCTAGCTAATCTAATTCATTCCTTCCCAAGAAAATGTTTACAAACTTCAATATAAAGTCTTTCATTAGTTTGCATTTGCAGAAAATACACAGGGAGGTGAAGGAAACATCATTTCCTTTTTAGAACTAACTGAGGTTAAATGAATAAAAGGTTTAATTTTGATTTGGCTTTTTATCTTTATACTTCTTTATACTTATAATTAATCATTATTGGGAATAATTATGGAAACTGAGGGAAAATTTGGTATAAAATGCAAATAACATGATAAAATTCCATCTGATGTGTAAAAATGAATGCTCCATAGTACAGTCATATACTGATGTAGTACACTGTGGTTGGAGGTCCATGCAAGGAATCAGAAAGTGCCACAAGCGTAGAAGAATTCTAAAAGAATAGGAAATAATATCATTGTAGATTAGTGAATACTATGGCTCCTTGGAAAGATATTACACGACAAGTACATACGAACCAAAGTCTTAGGTAGTTATGGCTGCTCCATGTGGCAAATTGCAGCCCCACCTCATGTTTCAGAAAGAGCTGTGTGCAAAATTTTGAGGAGAATGCATGAAAATATTGCTGTTGATAATAGATGCAGTCAAGGAAAAGAGTCCAAACTCTCCAAAAGTGATGCTAAATACTTCAGAGTTTGTTCTCTATATGATAGACAATGATCCAGTAGAGAACTTGCAAGTACAAGTGTTAATGTTTCTTCAAGAACAGCAAGATACACATTAGTGCAGAATGATCTCAATGGATGTGGAGCTTCCCAAAAACCTTTGCTGAGGAGAGGAAACCAAACAACAAAAATGAAACAGTGGGATGACCAGACGTGGAAGAATATGCTGTATACAGATAAGTCAAAGTTTTAACTGCTCTGCAATAATCAATGCTAGTTTGTCTGAAGGCAGACTGGGGAGCATATAAAGTCAGTGTACAACAGTTACAGTGAAGCATTGGAGGGGATGGATCAATACAAGTGTGGAGCTACATATTCAGCCAAGGGTGTCACAGATTTGCATAAAATCAAACTGACTGCCTACAGGTAAGGCAGGTTCTCATCATTATGCCATTCCCCCAGGAAGACATGTCATTGGGTGGAGATTCATCATCCAATATGACATTGAAGCTCTCTGGAGTGTAAAGAAGCTGATGGATCACTTAAAAAATGCCTTGGTCTGCACAAAGTCATACTATGAACATCATTGAGACTATCTCATTATATGGCTAATGAAAAAGTCAGATGGCAACCAAAAACCTTGTGGAGTACTTCAGGGTATTTGGAACAACGTTCCATAGTTATACATTGATAAATAGTATGGGAGATTGAAAATAAGGTGTCATGTTCTATATAAAATAAAGGGGTCACAAACCAAATAATAATGCACTATTCAACATATTTATTTTGTTTCTGCATATTTTCTGAATAATGTATTTTGTATGTAGTAAATACATCTCTCAGTTGAAATTATTTATTATTTGTGAATATCCTGTGTGTGAGTGTGTTTCCAAAAGTATTTTCGATACTGTAAGTATATGTATGTATATATATATTATAGCTATCATCTTTCTTCTTACCAGGTATGGACAGAATGTTGGATACTGGAATCTATGATCCCAAACTTTCATGGTCTTCAAGATTCTTTTATTGACCAGAGTTTAAAGTGGCAGGAATACTTTAAGGTACATTTGTTTATTTGTTCAGCAGATGGTTTGTTTCTCTCCTCCTCACAATTAATCAGCATAGCTTGATTTCTTAAAAACTGATAGAAACAAAATTTAAGAAAATAAAAATTTTCACAGCTCATATCCTGTCTGAAAACAGTAGTAATTCCATTTTTTGTTTCTTCCAACTTTCAGATTATACAAATGTTAAAACTTAATAATTGTACAAAGTGTATGACAGAAATTGGAGGACAAACAGATAGAACTCTCTCTCTCTCTCTCTCTCCATATATCAGTATTGTTCAATCAGGTAAATTTTTTACTTAAATGTGTGTCCCTGAAACACACACTGTGCAGACTTAACACATTACTTTAAAGAATTATTAAGCTGTTCACTTGACCATCAAAACTAAAAGCCTTCAGTATACAATGGCTATTAAATTTTAGATTAAAGTTTTCAAACATGGAAGCATTATTAATCAAACAGTTCTCTGAATGCTTTAAATTAATTTTTATTTCAGAGTCCACTTGCCCTGCTAAATTGTGTTCCAAGCAAACTTCACAATGATCTAACAAGCTTCCAGAAGTGTATCATCTGGAAAATATGTTGCCCAGAAAAGGTATTTGTGCTGCTTTTTATTTTTTAGCACAATAAATGCAGTAAAGATGAGAGAGGGACAAATATTGTACACTAGTGATTCTAAAGGAGTTACAAAATGTGGGTCCTGTGGAAGGAGCTTAAATAGCTTTAAAAATCTTTTCCTGTTTGTGAAAATCTCTTTAAGAGAAAGCAGCACTACAAGTATTGTCAGCTATTTCACAGAATAGTTATTTTTAAAGCCATTTATAAATGTTGTTTTTCTAAACCACAGAACTTAGTTAAATACTTCAGTACTCAACATTGCTGGAATAAAGGTAATTTTTTTTGTATAAACATTCTTGATAGGATATATTTTGTTGAAAATAGAATGAGAAAAATAAGATCTTTTCTTACTTTATCACTGTGCAACCATGCATGCAGTTTCAGCGAGTTACTGAAGATTTTATGAAATTAATGCTAAGAAGTTAGCTTGTTTTAAAATATTTTTCTTTATCTTTTAAATAAATATCAGGTGAGCAAACGTTATGCAGAGCTAATGATGAGAGAAACAATATCAGATAGAATATTAAAAGTTACTGCCATCCATTATCATTCTGTTTAGTCTGGGATATCACTATTTCTTTTTTTACTAGTTTGCGCAAATTGCACACAAGTTGGTTGTTAACGAAATGGGAAATGTAATCAGTCTGCCTCAGAACTATAACATTAAGAAGGTCTTCAGCTACACAGACTTTTCAACACCTGTTATCTTCATCTTTCCCAGAAATGAAGAGGCACCATCATCTGATGATGGATCAGAAGGTTTGTATTAAGTCACGACACCGTCAGTTAGATGAAGTATCTTTGCAGGACCAATCTGCAGTTGAACATTATTTTTAACCCCTCTCCCCTTCTTCACCACCCACTTGGAACACACAGACACTGATAAAATTTCTAAGTTATTGTGAAGAGTTTTATCTACATAATTTGTTCTGATATACATGAAATATAAATTTTGAAAATTTGTTAAAACAGTCTGCTATATTTTTCAAAATAGTTTCTGCCAAATTCTAATAAAATAAATTGTATTAACATAAATAAACTTTTCAAAGAGTTATTTCCCTTCAACTTTAAATACTTTGCCTACTCATTTAAATGTTTCTGGACATTGTAATGGTGATTTTTGCAAGCATAAAATGCTTAAAATGGACAGATCTACATTTTTGTTATAGTATGTATTTAATCTCTCTTTTTTAAAACATTTGTTTTACACGGATTGTCAGTCAGTAGACAGCAGCTATTGCAAGCAAATGATATTTGCAGTATCCAATTACAGTTGTTATAAGAATCCTAGATCATTAGTTTGCAGGAAAAAGGACAAATTGTATTCACCCAGAATTGACTTTCAAACATTTTTTCTCCTTCCTGTATCTGCAGACCTAACATGTTTGATGGTACAGTTAATTATTTCTACTACAGCAGACTTCTGTTATCTCAAATTTTTGGGGGTTTGGAGATTTTGTTTGAGATATCCATAGTTTAATATAATGGGGTTTTGGAGTGTGAATATGAATGTCTTGAGTTAGGGCCATTCTAATTTATATTGTGAGAAGGAAGCAGTTATGCAAATACACTGTGATATATCCTTTTCTTTCCATTTCTCTAGCAGTCTTCTATGACTTGTTGGGTATCATTTTGGAGAAAAGTCCAGTTTCATCACAATTATAAATATCATCTGGTGAATATTTCCTCAATAGTTTTTTGAGCCAAAACTAGATTGCTCATATGCAATGGTGTCTTTATTTTTTAGCCATGTTGATAGTGCATCTGCTTGGACAACAAACTGTTTGGTGATTTCTGACTGACTTCTTGCCATTTTCCATGGATTTTATGAGTTGATAAACTTGCACTTTCTAGATGCTGCCATGTTTACAGACACAGAGTTAATGATGTCAACAAGCAACAACTACAATAATATAAAATCTACAATTAATACTAAAAAATACAAAAGTCTTGGCATGTCTAATTTATTTGTTATAATAAATCATGCAATTATAAATTGTTTTCTTATCCAAAGTTCACTTTTTGACACTTTACAACTCAATAACAATCTGACAAAATTCCCACTTTGTTTAAATGGTGATATTTTGATCAACCAAAACTATTATTGTAATTATTTTTTGTTTCACCAGGTGTTTACTGAATTGTCACTTGAAAAGTGTTAAACATCTCTATAACAATAGGCATTGTTTGCCTTAAATGATCACACCTCTCTGGGCTTGTATATTAATCAAATCCAAACACTTTCAAAGAAAAACTTTGATATAATTGGAGGATTTGGGGTTAGCAGTCAAGGAGAAGGTTCACCATAAATGAAAATTCAAGATAAGCAGACTAAATTTAATTAAGTTTTACAAGAATTTTTCCAAAGATTTTTTAAAAACCAAAACCTTGGGATAAGTAAATTCAAAATAACTGGAATCTATTGTATTTTATTGTAACCTGGGGTTTGGAGTGATATATCCTGCAAGATATTTCTAATGTATATTTGTTTGATCCCCTCTACCCTGAGCATATTAGCAGTTACCACAGTCTAGAGTCAGTTTCTCATCTAAATCTTATATAATATATATATAGTAAGTACTGGTGCAGTATACTTTGCTTCTGGCCAATTTGTTTTCTCAGTTCTCAACAGAACATTATTTTGTTTCTAATAATAATAATAATGAATTGAAATCATGTTGTTCACGTTTATATGTATCATTTGAAAATTAAGTATATCAATATTAATGAGATCCAAAAAAATGTTCCTTTTAATTGTTTTAGTTTTATTTTATTCTAAAGCCACTATCATTTCTACCTGAGACAATTAAGACTTCTATAAAACTAATGTAAACAACAGGTGGTCAAGGGGGTTTCTTTGGAGATTTTATAGCTCATTATTAGGCAGTTTTATGAGGGTTGCAGTTACTGTCTAGGCTGTTCAAGCCAGTCTTTTTGTCCATCTACCTATGTGCAGATGAGGTAATCAGATCTCCATCCATCATGTTGATGAGTGATGTTAGGTTTTAAAAATTCAACCATACCAACTACTGCAGTTAAAACAAATGTGTAAAGAGGAAATTACTCATCTGGAATTGTTGGCATTAATCCTGCAAAGATGGCTTTAATTAAAAGACCAAGTTCTTCAGCATCACTACATTCATTAATCTTTTCTCTTTGGTGCTAATTGTATAATGATTTAATTGTTTATTGATTTTTTATGGCAGTTTATTAGCTCCATAGTTAATCATGTGCATGAATCTACTTAGGGACCTAATATAATTACAGCTGGCTCGAAGTGAACTACAATTTGTCTCCTCCCTTTTTGAACACCATATTTATATTTTAATTTGGGCTGAACCTCCATAAAGATAGATGTTGTTCTTGCTGTCTCTCTGAAGGGAATGTATTTTTAAAATAACTTTTCACATCCCATAAAGAGCCTGAAATATGGTTTTAATAATATGTGTAATGAAATGAAGATTATCTAAACCATCAGACTACCAAAATTTAGTATCTCAAGATACATAGTTCAGAATATGTGCATAGACACACAAAACTTCTATGTTGCAGTTATTAGTAGCAGTATAAATAATTGCTACAGTAAAATTTAAGAAATTAATAGCTGCTTTGAAGACTTTCTGAATAACATGGGTCTCCCCACTCACTCACATAGTTAGTTTTATCAAATTACTTTTTAGACCAGATGTTGAATCTACAAATTTGCAGTTAATATAACTGTAACCCCAAAAGTATCCAGGTAATTGTGTCTTTTACAGAAATTCTGTTACACATAATTCTCTTAAATAATTATGGTTTGTGCTGAACAGTATCATATATAAAATATCATTTGTAGATTTAATATATTTTCAAATTATTACTTAAAGTCTGAAAATATTAATTTTTTTCTAGTTGTATGTTACAAAATAATAAAATAAGTAAATAATACAAATTCAAGAATAGGGAAGACTAGAATATTTAGCATTATATAGGTTTTTTTGTTCTTTTATTTTATCCAAAAATGAACAGTGCTAATGTTATTTGTGGTCTTCATTTTATACATACCGCTGGTCATTGTAGATATCTTGTTGTCTATTTATTGTCATGATCTTTAAAATATATTTATTGTATTTAGTGAACAGTAGCTATATTATGGCTTCTGAAACAGAATATTTTTTTTCTTTTTTTAAAACACTACATTCAATGTGTGTGTAGCCAGCAATAGTGGAACTAAACTCCAGAAATTCTTGGGGTTTGATGAAAACTAGAGCTTAAAAATATATTTATTTATATTTTAATTTGCTGTTATAAGTATTGATAAATCTTGTACCATGGAAGATTAAGAGATATGGTAAATTCTGTTAGCTCACAGATGTAATATGATTTCTTTAAGACCAAGTGCCAATTAATTCTGATTTGAAAAAAAAAAAAGAAAAGGACAAAATGGAAATATATCATAACTTTATATTTGATTTTCTGCAGCAGGATATGATCAGGGAGGACTTCACATAACATTCTGAGTCAGCTTGTAGATTTTTTTTAATTCCAGCTACATCTGGTTAGTTTGGAACCCATTAATTTCCTTCTCCTTCCACCAAGAGCCATCAAGTTGTTATTATCTTTCCTTAGTTCTACTTTATCAGCAGCTTAGATTTGATGATCAACTGTCACCTTGGCACTTTGCCCCCAAGTTTTCAGATGATTTTAAGATGAGACTCTTTTTTTACCAAGGACTTATCTTCTTCAGCCTACACATGTTCCTCCTCATCTTAGACCCTCATCATGCACACAAGTGGGCGTTGTAGTCAAGTTTCAGTTTACACTGCCATGGTGCCCAGTAACGGCTGCTTGCTAGTAGTTATTTGTACCATGTTGTATCTCTACTCTACAGTTTGTGGGGGTTTTGTTTTTTTAAGTAGCATAGACTGTTAACCCTTCTATCCTTAAATACCCAGATGCTCTGTCATATCCCACCCTGGTATTTTTTTCTTTCTCCTCAGTGCATCTCTTCTCAACCTTCTCCATTCAATCAAATTTGAATTTTCAGTTTTACCCAAAAATGATCAGAAATACCCATCTTTACCCTTTTCCTCTAACTTGTGAAAATTTTGTTAAGCCTATAATTATCTCATCAAATATTTATTTATTTATGTATAAAAAGGCCTGATGGTGATCTTGTTATTACTTATCTGACCTTTCATAAATTCTCCTGGTTCTCTATCAGGCTGGCAGAACAAGTCTTTTGTACTGAAAATGTACTTAAATTATTACTTGTCACCTTGGAGTTAACAGAAAAGGCATTTGTCCAAAATATAATATTTAGTGCTTTTTAACTCTATTTTATCAAATAAGAAGAGACTGCTAATTAAAAAATGTTCCATGTAATAATGTAATAAATGTGTACAAGAATATTAAAAAGCAACTAAATCTATAATAAAATCTTATTTATAAATACATAAATCTTTGTCCTTTTTTTTAAAAGAATTAGCACAGTATTGGTATATTCCCCAGTTTGTTTTAGACTGTCTTCATTGATATTTCTGCAAATCTTTTTACAAGCGTGTTTGTGACTGGGATTTGGATATTAATATTGTCAGAATTTTACAGATAAGTTCTAAAACAAAACAAGTTTGTTGACATGTACAATGTTCTAGTACAGGATTTACCAAGATACAAATGGGCTGCTGGTCAGACTGTGTAGGCTAATTATCTTTTTTTTTAAAATTCCCATGTTATCACTATTTTTTTTAAATATTTGAGCATTTTATTTCCTTAAACATTTTTTAGCCATGTAAATTTTGAAAATTGAGTACAGTCTCATGTATTTTACAGTAGCAGCACTGAAGTAAATGTGGCTAAGCATAATTATTGTGCAAACACAGACCAACTAAAGAAATAATTGGTTTAGTTGTGGCTTCAGTATTCAGGATAAGATTGCTATGAATCTGAGAGAAAAACCATTTTTTTCTTTATAAATTAATATAAATTGTTTCACAAAAACTTTTAAATATCAAGTTTCCACAGGCTTGTATTACGTAAGTGTCTTAGTTTTAACAAAAAATTACATTGGAATAGTTTTCTTCTAGATGAATCCCTACATAGTTGTTGATGCTTTTAATACCAGTAATTTGCTACAGATATTAATTTATTAATGGTTGATAATTAAAAAGGGATTAAACATTTCTAATCATGGCAAATCCTGTAGTACTTTGTCTCTACACCAATGTATGAAATCACTCAAGCAAAAGTATTCCAGATGCTTTCCTGCCCATAGGCTTTCTTTACGTGGATCCATTCCGTGAGGTGAAGAGATTAGCGAAAGAGGTGGGGATGGAGAAGAGGGTGTGTATTGCTAGTTATGACCAGCTTGACAACATGGAGCAGATTCTCTCAGATTCAGCTCGTGATGGCAACTGGCTGGTTGTACAAAACTGCAATCTGTCTTCATTTCAAAACCACAATCTGTTTAAGGTAAGCAAACCTAAGTTTGTTGTCATTAAATTATCTATTTATGCATTTTATAACCAATGTGTTCTGACTAAAATTATTTTCAACAAGAATAGACAGCTTACAAGAAATAATTTGCTGGAAACTATTTTTTTTTTAGCATTTTCAACTTTACTCAATTATTGTACTGGCAACTAGTCAAAAGAGTAGAAATATCTCTGCCAGTAGATTTGACTGCCTGAATCTTTACTTTTTAATTCTAAGTATCAAAATTCACATTTTCAGAAAGTGCTTTACTCTAATGCTGAAGATCACAGTGAATTAAGTTTTTCCTCAGAGGAAACAGTTATTTCAAATCCTGAGCCTGCCTGTAACTCCATAATGAATATAAACAGAACATTTCGTCTCTGGATCATGATCCAGGACGCTGAACATGACATTGTGCTCCCAGGTAAAATTTGTATCCATCACATTTCCACTTTTTCTTCCATCATTTTGTCTAAGAGTTTTATAGTAAGGTAGATTGAAAATAATTAACATTAAGTTTGGCATACCTGTAGTTGTAGCCCTTTAAGGTTTATTGTCGTCATTAGTTGAAACTGATGATAAAGAGACATTTTTCTCTATCTGAAAATGGGCAGTTCTAGTGGCCTCCCCTTGCTGAGAAGTAATCACACAACCCAGATCCCTAATCTCAAAACCAGGGTAGGGATCCACAACCCCTGTAACTGGGGAAGCATTATAAAAAGCAGATATAAGATTATACTCTAGAAAAACTGCTACTATTTCTAATTAGCAAATCAAAACTTTCTTCTGCAGATTCTCATGTAACTTTCCTTGTTGAATAAAATCAAGTGAAAATGAGAATACAGTAGCTGTTTTGCTTTCTCTTAGTTAATTGTAGCTACAATTCACTCAAGAGCATTGTGTTGTGGTTGTGACAAAGGAACTACTTACTGTGCCTGGTTGGGGCTGCTCACAGTGATTGTCATAAGTCATTAACAGAAATAGCAGACCACCCATAAACAACAGCTAATCATTGTTGTGGACAGATCAAGCACCTTAATCATGTTTTACAGTTAAGGATGACTTGCAAACTGATGTTTTTTTCTACTTTTTCCTTGAATTTACAAATTCTGAGACCAGAATTAATGTTAGTTTTTTTTTAAAAAAAAAAAACAATCTAGAATATGATTGATAAGATACTTAAACTTGTACAAAACTAACAAGTATGGTAAGTCAACAGTTATATATCAGATCTCTGTTGTACAACCATTAGCTTTTTTATGGGCTGTTTATAAACCACAAATAACTAACTATTTTTACAACAGTTGATGATTAAGTTTGTAGCAAAAGTCAACTGTATATTTTTCTCTCTTTTTTTGCTCACCTGTATGAGATAATTGTAAAATTATCTGCAGTATTTATGGAATTAAATAAAAAGATAGATAAATAGAATTTTATTCATTGATTTCTGCTGGATGTGCATCTACATAATAATGAGTTCAACTCTTTCAACATCAGCTGCCACAGGCCTAAATAATAGATAGGTTACTGTGGAATAGAGAAAAATTACTAGCAAGTGAAAATATAACCTAGGCACTATGCAGTCAGTAGCTTCCAAAAAGCCAATCGTTCAAGATCAGACCTCCAGGCACAGGATATGAAAAGATCAAAAGAAAGTTTGGTACCAGTGCCAAATTAAAGGGTTTTCCTCAAGTTCTCTCTTCCTTTACTGCTTCTTGTCAAAAGTAGCAATGGATGGAGCAGAACTGCCTTTAATACAACACTTGTTCCAAATGTTTTTATTTATATAGAGTGAAGAGATTGATATTTTTAGTTTATTAATTACTTTTGCAGAATTATTTTTCAGATGTATCTGTTGTTGTTTTTGCATTAGTTGAATTATACATAAACCCAAACTGTTTCCTTTAAATACTGGGCTGTTATTGGATTCTGGCATGAGAGTCCAAATGAATTTCAGTTGATCCAATGTATTCAAACCTGTTGTTTACCATCTGCATTAGTCATAAATACTTGGACATATTTGACTGTCCACATGCTCAAAAATCTTTATTTCAAAAACCGCAAATTCAATCTGGGATATATTTAATATATTCTAACCTTTCTGCATACTATAAATTTTGACACCTGGAAACAGTTCAGTGAATTTACTGATGGCTGAACCATTTCCATTAATTTATTATCTATCATTTCAAATAGAGACTCCAACATGTGAACAAACTAAACACTATAATTCTTTTTTGCTTTTATGTTGGCTAATTTGATTAATTATTCCTGGCATTGTTAGCTTTACTAATAACCAAAATGCAATGCCCTTCAGACTTAGAGTTTTTCATAATAACCCCATTTCTCATTCATGTAGAATCTACTGTTATAACATTTTCCATTATGTTAAATTACATTTTTCACTTGGCTGAAAAATTTAATTAACTTTTTAAAAAATTTCATTATCTCTGTAAATTTAATTTAAATCTACTACAATATTCATAGCTATGGCTAGAAATAAGCCCAAAATGTTTTTATATTAGAAATCTGTTCTGCATTAGATCTTGCTACATTTAAGAATGTCTGTTGTAGGTGCAGTGATACAGCATGGAATCAAGGTGACTTGTGAGACAACAAGGAATTTCAAATCTATGTTCCTTAAATCATACAGATCATCTAAATTCCTATTTAGATCATGGACTCCTTCAGAAAATTTGGTATGTAGTGTATGCATGTTTTGCTTTGTTTCAAGGATAAAAAAAATATAGTTAACACATTACTTGGTTTCAGGCACACTGACTTCAGTGGTACAAGCTAAACTTTCTTTCTTTTTATTAATTCAACATCTGTTTTTCTAATCTTTCATCTTTCTTTGTCATGCCTGGTATTGATTATAGCTATTTATAGTGGAGCAACAATTGTCTTGACGTTTTTACATTTGTGCATTTACTTTTGTCTTACAATCATTAGAGCTACATATTTATATTTTGTGAGATAAAAGTTCCATAATCTTGCTTGAAAAGCACTAGTTTAATTTTTATTTATGCTATGATCAGGTTTTACACAGATGTTAGTGCTCTGCAATATTTATTTCACCATCCTCATACATGAATATACCTGTCCAAAATCTACAATTCCCTGGTGTGATTTGAGAAGATAACCAGTGCGTACTGTTTCTATGAGGCAGATCATGGAAGATCTTGTGGACTCGTGGCCAATATTATCACAAAGTTTACTGAGGCAAATACCACTGCTGCAGCAAAGCAAGAACATGAAGCCATTACTTACCACACCTGCACTCTGCCCATAAAACAGAAATGAGCCAGGAAATGCTCCATTGTCACATCCATCATCTTAGCTAAAAAAGGTTGTAGCACAAGAGAAAACTTACTGAATAGGAATAAGATGGTTGGAAAGGTCTGCAGAAGATACTAGCAGTATGAACTCTTTTTGCATTGAGTCCAGATTTCAGTCCTTTATATCTGGAGGTTGGACCTGAATTTGGAGACTTCCAACCTCAATGTTTTCAATCCAAAATTGAGTATGAAGGCGAAGGAGTGTCAGTATGTGGGCTGCAATCTGGCTCGGTAGAAAGATAGAATTGATGTTTATTAAAAGACCTTTCAATTATGTCAGGTAAATTGATATTTTAAAGATGTATCTCCTTCCATTATATCAATAAGGCATAATGAAATCTGATGTCCATATTCTCCAGAAGGATGGTCCTACACTCTGTATACCCCAAAGCCCTAATTTAAGCCCATCTGAGCACCTGAATCATCACTTAAGAGTAACCCACCCATGTCCTATCAACATGAAGGACTTAAAGGGAGTTAATTAGTGTTACAAAATCTGGCTGATTTAATATTAAATAGGATATAGGGTCTTTATGCTACAAAATTTGGCTTAGCCAAGTACTAACAAAGATAATTGCTTTATTTTCCATTTTCTGCAGTAAACTGACATAATGTAATAACAACAGGTGACCAAATTATAATGGCAGATCACTGTATAACATCCATATTTTGAACTAAATAATATCTGTTGGATACTTTCTCATTAAAAAGATTCTCTCTCTCTCCATGGACATAGAAATAAACAATAAATAAAGATTTGTTAAAAATCTATGACTCTTCTTTTTTAGGGTCGAACAAAAGACCAGTATATACTGAGCCTAGCTGTGTTCCATTCCGTGCTCCTACAACAGCGTTATTATGGAAAAGAGGCATTCACTGGAAGATACCACTGGACTTTACTTGATCTGGCAGCAGCTGTTGAGCTATGTAAAAGATGTGCGCACACACCAGACCTTCTGAAGAACCTGGTAGAACTGGTCAGTAATGTGTATACAAGTCACTGCTGTGAACCAGAAGACATTCCCATAGTGCATGCTCTGGCCTTGGACACTTTCAAGACTTTTATGCCTGTGAACCAGGTAAGGTAACGGATTTACTGCAATTTAGTTGATACTAAAATCCATTCCATGTCTGTTCATTATAAAATGAAAAAATGTTGAGGGAGGACTGAATGAAACTTAAAACACCCAGATTTACTGGTTTTCCATTTGAAAGAAGATAAAGTTAACTTCCTAAAGGATATTATCATTTTTTTGTTTTGATTTTTGGTGATCATGAATGCATCTTTCTTGTTAAATAAACTACTACTATCAGTTATTTCTTCAGCCACTGAATTAATCAAAATGTGCTTTTTAATTTCATTCACTGTGCCTTTGATATAGAAAGAATATTTTTATACATCATTTCTTGTATATAATAACAGCAATAATGGAAATAGTTTCTGTTCAGTACATGGTAAATTTGTAAATTTATGTGGTTGAGTTGAATAAAGGTTAGAAATAGCACTTTAAATCTGTTTCAGTAAAACTATTTATACTCATTTCTATATAGCTGACATGGTACACTGAACAAGTGAAATATTGTTATCTGGCTTCCTTATGCCAAATGCTAAGCTAAGCAAGGGACAAAAACTATAAAGATTTGGTTCTGATGCAAATGAATGTGAAAAAAATTTTGTTTCCAGTACAGGGAGATGTTTACATTAAAATCTTAAAGCTGCTTCCTTTAAAAAAGAAAAATGTATAAGTAGAGCACCTTTTATACACACACACACACACACACACATATATATATATAAAAAGTTTAAACAGACAGTGGGGGGAGACAGAATCTGCTATACTACCAAGTGAGTGAGCACTCCAATGACAGCTCTAATTCTGTTTATCTGGTACTGTTCCCCCTTATTTAGGAGACTGCCTTGGATATTTGGAATTCTTTTGTTAATTGTAGTGCATACAAATATAAGCAGGGAAATTTTCTAATTTTTTCATTGGCCTAAAAGGGTTTTTTTTAAAAAAAAAACCAAACTAGAAACAGCTTCTGTCTTGTGATTCATCAGAGAATTGAGGCACTTAGAGCATTTGGTAATAATCTGTAAAAATGCAGGGAGACAGCTACGAGAAATACTGTGCAGGACAGACGGCTGGGGTGTGTTACATATAAAAATATAATCTTTGAATTACTTGAAGTGCATGGCCAGCTCGCAGGAGGATATAGATAGAAACAATATTCATTGTAGAATTATCAGAACCACAGTCAGTCCTTTTTTTAAACAATTTATTAAAATATAATGAAAAAAAATTGCTATTATTATGAAATTTGAAAGAAAATTTTTAAATAAAAGCATCTTTAGCTACTTTACCTACAAACTCTTTTCATATTTTTATTTATATATGGTTTTTTTTTTCATTGCTACTCTTCCAATTTTCTTTTCAAAAGTAATATTTATGAGAAGGTTCACTCCCAATGTATCCCCTAATGAATATATATACTTTTGGTTTATAAGTAGGTAGATACAAATGTTGATGGAAATAAGTGTGTGGATTCAACCTATCCATGGCTGAATTTGATAGATGATGAATTCAAAACAGCCACATCACCTAGCTGACATTTTAAAATCTCAAAGGAAAATTATTATTTATCAGTACCCATGATTAATTCAGATTACTGTTTTTTTACCTGTTAAAAGAAGTTTCAGTTTACAAAAGAATTTTAAAGATGCATCATATGCTAATTATTCTAATAATAATAATAATATAAACAAAATCCCATCCCTTTGATTACAATGTCTAAAAATATCCATTAACCATCACAAGCTAACCCTACCAAAAGTGCCTACTTAATTATCGAGATTTTTTTCATTCATGGAGGAAAATTCTATTCATTTTTTCATTTGAAAAAGAAAGCAGCTTTTATTTTGCACAAATATTTATGTCCAATGAGTCATGAGGAACCTGATTTGTCAAAAGGGACATAATTTAGTGTTCATGTACAAACTGTATATTGAATGTTACTAAAACTATTTTAACAAGGCCATTACTGACAATGCACCAAATTTTCATGAGTTTATTTTTGTGAATTTCTATACAAAGATTCTCTTTAGATTTTCTGCTTCAACTTAAACTGGCAGATTTCCTCACCAAAACAGAGCAAAGCAAACTACACAATAGCAATAAAATGTAAGATTTCAAAGTAAACAGAAACCAATAAATTAGATATTATAAATTAAAAAAAATTTTTATAAAGGTTTTATTCTTCTAAGTTAACTTCACAGTTTTTGAACCTTCAAAAATTGTTTATAATTGTTTCCATTTTTTTCTTAGTTACCAGTTATAGCAACAACAGCTGTTCACATTTATGGTTATCTACTTTCATTCTTGGTTGTAGAATTAAACATTTTTTCTTTTTTTCATATATTCAGATTTGAATGTATAATATTTGTGTAAATATTGTTTATAATTGGACTATGCTTATTTTTAAAAAAAAACCTTTTATCTTCTTAAATATAGATTTATTAGAGGTAAACTGCCAGAGTAGTCATGAATTCTTTTCTTTTCCCCTTAATTTCCCAAAGAAATCCAATAACTGAATGGTCCCTACTTCCCATTATATAGATGGAGAGGGAGAAGTTTGGTTTCATTTTAATTTTCACATCAAAACCATCCATTCCCACTACACAGTGCTATAAACCAACCTTCTAATTAGCTCCAGACTTTAATATGTGAACACACATTTGCACCCTGGTGGTACTTGGGAGTTATCATGGCTGACTGTGCATACATGCGATAGTCATTAGCTCGACACCCTCTCTCTTTCTAGGCTACCTGCCAAAGTCAGCTAATGCCTCACCTGTTTTCCCAATTGTTGACTGTAAGTGAGACGAGGAATGTGTCGGAGGCAGCAAGTACTATCACTGACATTTCCAGTGAGATATTTGGTTTGCCATATAAATCAGAAGAAGCTCTTCAACAAAAACACAGCAGGTATTTCTCTCTTAAACAACCAGTGTGTGTAATAATAAAGGGTGGTGGTTTTTTTCCAATGACTTCAAATGATTTTGAGACTAATCACTTAACTTTCCCTAAAGTTTATTTGAATGTGTGCTTAAAAGAAAGGTATAAGATACATCTACTACAGCTTTTACTGAATAATTCTTACTACTGACATTCAAATTAACCCCTATTTAGGCATAGAAAAGTACTATATTGCAGGAAACTTTGATTCAACAGTAACCATGTAAGGGAGTCAAGATTTCCTTAATATGAACATCAATGATATTTCAGGTAAGCCAATTCAAAAAGGAAAACTATATAGTCAAACTGGCAGACATTTAACTGATCCAAGAAATATTTAATTATTATTATTTCTTTAGCCTATCTTAAAGATAGAAAATCATTTTATCACATTTTAGGAAACATAACTCACTCACAAGCTTTAAGGTAGTAAATGCAAGTCAGCCAATTAACTAGTTTTAGAAAATTTATTTAAAAAAAAAACAAGAAAGTATCAAATTTTTTTAAAGGGTTTTTAAACATAATGATAATTATTTACTTTTTTTTTCAGAATTTTCTGTAGATCTCTGTCTAAAGTGACTGGAATGTACTTACCTACATCCTCCATAAGTTTGAGTTTTGCCTTCATGCCATCCATGGGTGCTCGTGTTTCACAGCTGACCTCTGTAATTAGCAGAATTTCACCCATTCCAAAGAATGTATCTCTGCAGATGTACCCGGATGACACTTTTATTCAATTAGAAATTCAGGCTTATAATCAGTTGGTGTCTCTAATAAAATCAGACCTGAAATTACTAAACAGGAAGTGCAACAAAGAGATACCTATATGTTGCCACCTTCAATCTGTGGAAGAAGCCATAATTAGTGACATGGTACCACCCACCTGGTTATCAAAGACTTTCCCTTCTTGTGGCAGTCTGACTAAATGGATCAGATTACTGTCTTCCAACATTCAAGCTCTTCTCAACTACAACAACGTCTTTTCTTCTCAGAAAGTACACAGTTTATCAGCATTTTTACGACCTGACAGACTTATTCTAGCAGTTCTTCAAACACATTCACGCAAAACTTTCACAAACATTTTTCACATCAAATTAAAAGCACAGGTAAGTTTTTTTTCTCTCTTGTCAAAAAATCTGTCTCAAAACAAATTATATTTCAACTAACAATAGTCACTTCAGCATGTCACATCTAATAAAGATTGAGTTTTAAACAAATCCAGCCATTATGTCTGGGTGGGTAAAGATCCTTCAAGCCTCTATGTTTAATGAGTATCTAATTACTCTACAGATTTAGTGTTGTCTGGTGAGATTTTGAAAAGTGTGAACAAAAGCAAATCCCAAAATCTAACTTTTAAATGATGTTTGGTCAGATTTCACATACTGGCCTCCTTTTAGACAATCCATGCAGAAATACAGTGAAAACCAGTGGTTCTGGCTGTGCAATCTTCAAAATCAGATAAATAATTGACACCCATCGGAAGTTTGTTTATTATGTGGGAAATATCAAAAATAACAAGTTGCTGATTTTAGCAATAAAGCCATATGATTTTAAACAAAATATCTAATTCATGTTTCTGTGCATTCTTCACTTTTCTAAACATTAAATGTGAAAAAAAGTTGCTTGACCTACCTACTATATACATCCACTTAATCTAGCTAAGGGTTGGAGCTTCTTAGCATCTTGTGTAATATTTTTTTAATTGCTCTACAAAATTTTAAAAAAAATTTTATTGGAACTTAACAGGCAAATAATGAATTCTGCTCCACTTGTGCCAGATATCAGTATTTGAATAAATGAATAAACGAATGTATGCACATACACACACACACAAAGAAAGGGGGCAATGAAATGACACACTTAGAAATGCCTAATTAACACATCTATGTACGTTTGTAAAAAAAAAAAAAGTTGAAATTTATAATGAAATTAAATAAAATCTGGCCGTAGATAAAGTTTTAGAATAAGGGAAGAACATCAGACAGATTTAGCTGGACCTTTAGTTGCAGCTACAAGGATTTGAAATAGTAAATATTAAAAGGGACTAAGCTATTAACAGAAGATGAAATCATTTGCAGTTAAATTGGCAAAGGAAAGCAAATGACAGAAAAAAAGGAGTTACCAATTAGTGATATACCAGAAATCAAGTTCAGCTGTTTGTGATAATGAATCAGACCAGGAGTAAGAAAAATCTTACATCAGCAAAGCTAAAAACATTTATCTTACTTAAGGCAGCTACTATAGGAAGTAGAAATTTTAAGTTTTGATTATTCATAAGATAATTTAAAAAATCACTTGCTCTCTATTTAAATTATTTTATAACTTTAGTCCAGAGAGCACAGACACTTCATCCTACTGCCATTTACCCTGATTGTGATAGCTACACATTTTCTCATACACAACCACCACCTGAACCAGATAATTTTATGGCTCTCCCTCTCTCTGTTTTTATCTTGAAAATGACAATAGAAAGAAGTTTCTATCCCTATAAGTTAGATATGGAATGACTTTTCAGTTACCCTACGTTTTTTTCCCCCCGTGTTTATTTCTGTAAAAATTATTTCTCTTAATACTAATATTTCTTTTGTTTTTCAGTTTGTTCCTTCACTAGTTTCTCCAGTAAGCGATGCTCCTGAAAAAGGAATTTACATATCAGGACTTAGAATTCACAATGCATCATGGCATGCTAAAGGCCTACAAATAGAAAACCCACAGATTTCCAAACTTGGCATGAACAATGATTCAACCTGTTTGTGGTTAGAACCTGTTGATGCCACTGAAGTTTCAGATCTGAAATTACTTGAATGTCCTTTAATATTTTCCTCTGAACAAGAGATTCTGGACAGCAAGCACATAATATGTCTACTGCATCTTCCAGTTCAGCAAGAACCTTATGTTTTTAGAGGAAAGAGAGTGCACCTTACCAGTTCTCCTGTCCACTAAGGTCATCTGCAAAATACTGAGGCCCTATTATTTTCATTGGTGCAAGAAAACTTGATATATATCTATTTCAGTTATTTAAAACTGTATTTATAGGTAGCATTCTTTTTCACTTTTTTGGTTGTTTGCAAATTATTTAAAGGAATTAGTTATATTATGTTTTTTGTAGAACCAAGCTCAAATTCATTTCACTTGAAAAGGATAACTAGATGTGACATTTTAACAGAGGCAGTGGATTGCTTGGTCAGAGTTCATCTTAATACAGAAGCTGCTTTGCAAAGTGTTAACCAATCAACATTCATTACAAAATCAAAACCAAGGTTCTTGTAGTTTGCTGTCTCTTGAATTGTACCACTACTAGTTCATTTTCCAACCAAACAAAAAGATCATACTGGTTTATTTTTCTTAGTAGATTTCAATATTTACTTAAATAAAAAATAAGAAAAAAAATTAAATGATAAAATGAATAGATTTGCCTGCTACTTTCATCATCCTGGTATGGCCCTGACCAGGATTAGATTTGTTCTGCCCTTTTCATATTTAATTAATCAGTTTGTTTTGAATTTTTTGACAGGATCAGTGGGTACCTTTAATATAATTCCAATTTGGCTGTCTGCTCAAATTTCATAACCACTGATAAAACAGACTGACTGACAGTTCTGGATTATTATTATAAACCTTTGAATTGTAGATTCTTCTGTATTTAAAAATCACAACCTTTTTAGTAAGTGTTCAAACAAGTTGAGTTTGGAAAAGTCAAATTCTGCATATGAAATGACAAAAAAAACAAACTCTTCTAAATTTACATGATCAAACTTACTGCTTTTATTATTTTTTTAATTTGACGAGACACTGAAAAGTTTTTATACTCTTATTCTCTCCACAGGTCCTGTGATAAGACTCTTTTTAAAAATAGCATCCCTTTCCAGTCCACATACATTGCCATGTTTTGAAAACATGCAGTTTTAGACAAGCTGCATAGACAGGTGTCCATTTCCACCTGTGAACTAAATTTTCAACCCTGCAATGAAGAGCAGGAAAAACCCAAAATTTATATGGGGCTAGGGGAATGTGGAGAGAAAATGGTTTTTAGCTATTGTTCATATCCTCCATACCACTTTGAAATGTGACTAGGCATTGTCTTGATGCAGAAACCACATGATTGAGCAGAAAATTGCTTTTTGTCATGATGGCTGCCTTCAGAACCAATGATGATGATGATGATTAGTATGAACATCAAATGTCCAAATATTCTAATATCCTATGCTTTCCTTCAAATAAATTGCTCAGCAGCATCACTCATAAATTCACCTTTCAACTAAATGCTCATACAACTCACCGAAAGGCTTAATGAATAAGTTCATTTTTCTGTCTCATAAACTTTTTCAAGTGAACAGAAAAATTCAACACTCCAACAATCAATAAATAGTCTGTATCAAAATTCTATCTTGTATAATATCACCTAGACAAATTGGTTACAGCTTATTAATTACTGGATGATAATATTTTTCTTTAAATGTTGGTAGTTTTTATTCAAATGTAGCTGATTTCTAATTCAATTTTCTTAAAATGCATATTGTATTTTCTTCAACTAATAATTACAACTTTCAGCAACATACAATATTCTGCATGTAAAACTTTTTTTGAAAAGGCAGAATATCTGAGAGAGAGGATGTATTTTCAACAACTTTCCACCACTTAAAAATTACGTATAAATCAAAATTTCCAAATAATTAAAATGTGTTTATTGTGACATTTTTTGAGTTTTGAATGTTTGTTATATGATTAAAAGAAAGACTCTTGTTGAAACAATTCAACGGAATTGAATTTCTTCTTCTACAAACCTTAAAGTGATTTTTACATATTATTAAATTAAGCTTTTACAAGAAATATTCTGTTCTATAACAGTATGTGCCAAAACTTTTTTTAAAAAAGTTTTAATGTTCACTTAGAGAGAAATATTCATGGCAATGTATATGCTGGTAAATATTTTATTTGAATTGGTTTGCTCTATTTATCAAATTTATCACAAGCAGTTAATATATCATTATAATAACTACATATTATTTAATACACTATATCTCAAGCAGGTCCTGGAAAGATTCCTATCTGTCCCATTATAAAAGTTATAAAGTTGGACAAGTCAAGAGATTTTTTTGGCAACATTTGTTAAGAAACCATGAATTTCTTTTCATTAGTAACTGATTGTCAATGCTACTAATTACTCATTTATTGCCAAATAATTAAAATGTGTTTATTGTGACATTTTTTGAGTTGTGAATGTTTGATATATGATTAAAAGAAAGAAATCAGTTTATTCTCCTGTTTATAAGATGCACAACTTCCTCTTTGTATCATTGTCTAGACACACCACTGTAGTAATAATTCAGACAATCAATATGGCATCAACAACAACATACTTCAGACTCAAAAAAATTGAGACTTAAAGCATCAGGGTCTCTTGAAGTTGAAAAGGGACTAAAACGTTAAATAGAAATAGCAAACCATTTCAACATTCCCCCAAATACTCTTTCCAAATGGCTTAAAAATGACAGCAAGACAAAAAATGCTTACCTGAACAGCATATGGAATAATGTATCCATTATCACCCAAGAATACAAATAACTTAGATTTTTAAAAGTCAGCTTCTGATAAGTTGAGTGTTGGATAATTTGAAGTATTTTGGGAGGTCCTGCAACTTCAGATTACAAGATTAAACTTCATGTACAACAAAAAGAAAACCTGATCATTATCTGTTACTCAGTGAAATAAATTCTGAAAACAACACCCACTAAAACAAACCTAACTAAAATCATCAGTACTAAAGATTTATTATTTAATAAGGATAGTTTAAGTTCGTTTTAGATGTCGTGGCATTAAATTTCATCAAATATAACTTGTTAATAAAAAAATAATACAAATATTAATTTTATACAGAATACTATCTATCTTCTTCTAATGTAATACCACCACCACCAAAACAAGATTTAAAATATAACTCACCATAATTATTGGATATACAGTTTTGCTCAAAGGTTTAGAGAGTACCAAGGGTTCAGCATGTTTTTGGTTCAAGTTATGACACTACCAACCCTTAAGATTATTTATGATCAAACTGATTCATATGACTACAGCACCTTTCTCCATTCATTGTCCACTTTACATGTAATTTTGTTAGTGGAGTGTTTTAGTTTCCTTTGCAGCTTTTATTAGTAGTTTAGCTACACAAATCATTTAACAGATTTAAGGACCCCTCTTTACTGTAGAAACAGACACAGGGTTTTCTCTTTTCCATTCAGCTAAGCTGTGACTTCAGTATTTTCTTATGCTTTCCTGTTTCTTTAATATACTGGTCATTTGTCCTCCATGTTACCACTTGGTCCTATTAGAGTTTATAGTGAGTGCACTTCTTTTGTTGTGTGTAATCATTCTTCCAGTATGTAGTGTACATTTAGCAGTTTTCTTTGTCCACTTTTTAGGAGGAGAACTCACTATCTTGAGCCATAAAGTTCTAGGTCAGTTATTTTTATCCTGTTATCGGTTCATGCACTGATGTCAACACAATCACTACACAATTTGGACTGTTCACACATTAACATATAGTAGTCATTAAGGTTAAATGATTATTTTTTTTAACTTAACTTTAGGTTTATCAAACTAAGTTATTTTTCTGTTTATTCATGTTTTGATTACAACTATTTAATGCTACTGGTTAACTTTTGAGCAGTAGTGTATTTTATCATCTATATGCATGCATGATTTTTAACTTGACTTGAGCACATGTAAAAAGGAACAGGACCCAACTCATTCAACTCACCCATGGTACAAATAGTTGGAGAAAAGGAAATAATACAATAAAAGATAAAAATAAAAAAAACTAGCACAAAACTATGTTGTAAATTTTCATTTTAAAAATAACCAAAACAGTTGTAAGTTTTATCCCTGGTTATTTAAGCAAATTACCATACAAACAATTTTAAAGCTTTTTACTCTGAGATGATGACTGAGGTTTACTTTTAAAATAAATCCTAAATCATCATTTTTTATGTAAACTCTGATGAATTTATAAAAATATTATAAAATACTACTTTCCAAGTTAACTTGAGGTAGATGATAAACTAGGAGAAAAGAAATATATAGTAGAACTATTCAAACCATAGTAATTTAAAACACACTAAAAGACTTTTATAGGTTGGTTGTTTTTTTAGCCTTTTTCGAAAATTTCTCATTTCTGAATTACAATAAAAGAAATTTTAAGCAATTTGTAAATATACTTTCCCTCCAAAAGTATGATTTTAAAAAGTGGTTCCATAAACTTTACTTTTTTTTAAAGCAGAATAAACAAGATTCCTGCATTAATGTACAAATTACATATTCACAACTATTGCTATTTCTATATTAAGTATCATCACAAAGTTGTAGAACATGACAAAAATTAACATTTAATTTTAAATGAGATCTGTTGCACATTGTTAAAGAGACAAAAGACAGACAGACAACACTGCATTATCATATATGGCAAATTATTTTAAATTTCTAATGTGCAAAGAAATATGAATGAGAATTTTTTCCCCATTTCTGTTTGAATAAACAATACAGCTGAATGGCCAACTCTCTCTCTTCTTTTTGGTGAAAAATATAACCTAGTTGAGCACTCAATATTTTTAATATGATGGTACCTTGAATCAAAAGTGTCCATAAGACTGCAATAGATGTGTTATCAAAAGAAAATGAACAATTTTTTAAAAATAAATGTTAGTTAAAACAACTGAAATGCTATTAATAACTTCAATAAACAGTTTCATCACTTTTCTCAATATTATGCATATTTATTGGCCAAAACCTTAATTGCAAAAGCAGCTGACCAAATTTTATCAGGACAATATGAACTAGCCATTTTTTTTTAAAAGGAAAAGATTATAGTTAAAAACTTGTCATAGGTATTTGATTTTTGAAAACACCTTATTAATAATATAAAATTTACTACCTTTAGCACATATTGCAGCTTTGTTTTAATAATAATAATAATGAAAACATTTTTCTTACAACATGACATTTTATTTGAAGGCACAAAGAGATACATTTACCTAACAGCTGCTGGTTTTTGTTTTTTTTTAAATGAATTTTAATCAATAATTTACAGACAACAAATTTTATGGACAAACATTAAACATGAGAACAAATTTAGTACAGAAATAATATTTTTTTTTAAAAAAAAAAGAGATTAAACTGAGATGAAACTGTTTCTTTTCATCTGAACAAAAGATAAGCATACTTTTATTTAAAAAATTAAAAAACTGAATAATTACAAATGAATAAACAATATTTTACACAAACCATAAATAAATCTAAATATGAACAACAAATACAAAATTTACTTATCAAAATATTACTGTCAAAGATGTACATAATCACCCTGTAATGTGACAGTATTTTTTTTTTCTGACATTCAAAACTGTATTCCCAGTAATGTAGATGCTTCATATAAAAAGATTCTTTGTTGATTATACATTATTTAAATTTTGCAAAATACATCAAAAGTTAAGCTTATATTTTACAAATATACACCCACAATTTTTATTCCATTAATAAATAGTTGTTCGATTATATAGATTTAATTCACAACCAAGTTCCTGATCAAAATTTCCATGTTGTGAACATAAATATATATTGATTTATTCATTTTTTTAAAATTTTCTTAGACATGGTCAACAATGTTGATGCTACAAGGCTACAGGGCATGAGATCAATAGCATATCTAAATTTGAAGAGGAAAAAAAAAGAAAATTTTTAGTAGTGCTGTTTTGAATAAAAATAACCACAAACTGACAAAACAGGGAATACATTATACATTTGATAGCATCATTGAATACAGACAGACAGACAATTATACCAAGTTGTAAAAAAAAAAAAAGAGCTGCTGTAACATTATTCTGGAGTTGAGGAAGGGCTAAGGTGTCTGTCAGCAGCGTCATTTTCATGTTTGTGGAGAATTGGGTGCACAGTACCAGATGAAGGTTTGGCCATTAGACGCTGTATTTTGTGACCATGCTTAACCAAAACAGTTGGACTGCTATATGAGCGTCGAGGAACACTAGTCACTGGCTTCCGATAAGGGGCTGCAGGTTTAGCCTGAGGTGTTTGTACAGAATAAACTGTAGTCACAGGAGACTGGTCAGTAGCACTAGGGTCAGTAACATACATGCGGCTGCTGCCTCCAGTTTGCTCCACACTACCCTGAAACAATGCACATTCCTACAGTCACTGCACACAGATGAGCATGCAACTTTATATAGCAAACCAAGCCATGGCCACAAACAAAACATAAACAAACAAAACAAAACATCCTCCTCATATTCTCTAAAAAGATCACAAACTTCATTTTTCACATTAAAAACAACTTAATTAATTCTAATTTAATACCTAGTAGGAAATTAAAATAAAATTTATAAATCCCCAGCTCTCTTATCACAAACTGAGAGAAATCTTATTTAAGGAAGGAAAAGAGAACATAAATTCAGTCCAGATTTAGGTAGGAGCAAAGTTTTAAGAAATTGTTAGTAATTTCAAATGCTGTTTGAAAATAACTGGTCATCAGAAAACTAAGAGCTTCAGCTGTTATCCAGGAGGATTACATTTACTGTAGAAATATGATTGCAATTTACTTTTATTATTAAGTTATTTATAACAATAATTGTGGATTAATGGAATAAATCACCTGCTTAGTTGTTAACAGAGATAACAAGATGGCAGATATACAAGTCCTTAAATCAATGGCTCCCAGCTTTATTGTATAAATTAAATTAAGCTAATCCATCTGAACAAGGAAATAACTGAAGAGGAAAATGGTTAATTTTACATGTCAGGAGGGAGCTATTTCTTGATTTTCAAAAATCATCTTAGTAGTGATGTAACAAACCAATGAACCTGTGCTTCAGCAATTTTTCTGACATCATCATCATCAGGGTTTATGCCTGATCAGAACTGTTCTGGTGTACTATGGCAGATTTGTTTCCTTAGTATTTTTAATAGGAAGAATTGCAGCTATAAACAGAAATGTGGTAGCAGTTGCATTTTGAAAAGATTAATCTTTAAAACAATGCATACAAGTAGCAAAGTCCTGAATTTCTAGGTACAGACAGGCCCACAAAGCATGAAATCTTCAATTACCTATAATCTAGTTATCACTATAGCAGCTATTATAAAAACACACACTCAATACTGAACATTAATCTGTCATGGAAAAAATTTCCAGTCAAAAAATAAATTAAATAATCAGAAAGTACAGAAAACCTTCCTGTAAATTATGCAGAAAAGATTCTAATCTTTAAAGCAGTTTGAAAGAGGTGTGATTTATGTAGCCATGAATGTTCAATAAATGGAAGAAATGAATTACTAGTTTTAAACTGCCAGTAGTCAATCTATGATGGAAAAGATGTCGTCTCTTAACTTTTCAAAAAGCTGGAATGTAACCACAAAATTCCAATCAAACAATGAGACTACAATATTAGAGTATGCTTTAAAAAAAAATTACATGATCATATTTTGTGCATGAAAAACAAAATACCATGGATGATCTCTTGTTCAAGATTCCTGATAACTAAAGCATGTGTTTGCTGATAGCATCCTTTTTATGTAGCTGCTGGATATACTAGAGTCTTAGTTTATCTGATAATGACCACCTTGTGTGTTTGTTTGGTTTTTATATATGGATATTGGCATCATAAAATTGAGCTATAAGATCTGCACATTATGCTGGTATCTTTAGTAGTTTTGATAGAAGCATTCTGGACAAGTTCATTGTACCAGCTAGTGGTAATTAAACATTACAGAACTGTTTATCATTTTTTGTGATAGGATTGCAAGTTTAATGCCTACAAAGTTAAAGGTTTCTAATAGCTAGCAGGTACATTTCTCTTTAGAGGTGCAGTTAACTTCAACAAAACAAAGACACCCATATAGTAACCTACATGGACAAGAAGTGCAATTTAAAAAGTTAAAATGGACCAGTTAGATTTGTTTTAATTTTGTTTTAAAACTTTCAATTAATGAGACTCTTTTTTTAAAAGAGTTTTCAAGAGAAGAAAATAAACTTTATGATGGAAATTACTTTTTTAAACTAAATATGAGCATTTTCTGAGTAATTTATGCACATAAAACTACACACAAACACAAAATTATGATAAATGGGGAAAAAATTTTAAATAAAACTAAGGCAAAAATAAATTCTTTAAATTATTTTAACTCTGACATAATTTTTCTTTTTATTTGTTTATTTAAAGCAAAGCAGAAATTGCATGAATTACTACTGATAGTCCACAAAGATAAACAATAGCCACTCTCCTGTATTAACTGCATGAATCTTACCTTGCTCAGCTTGCAATAATAATAATAAAATAATCAAGAAATGTAAATAAATAAAAAAATAAGTTATAATGTAAGATTTCAACAAATTGCATTAATTTTTTCAAACATTATTCTTGAATTCATGTGCAAAATTCAGTAGAAGGAAAACAAAGCAAATCTCAAGAATATATCACCTACTGTAATGTTTACATTGTCTGAAACATACACAACACCCACTTAAAGCTGCTACAGTTTACTTATAAATAATAATAGAGATGTTCAAAAAATATCCCAGGTGAAATCACCAAAATAAATATCTGGCCAGGTTTCATTTCAACATTCCTAGTAGAAAAAAAATTCAATGATAAAATCTTGTTTAACTATTCCATCAACATTCTAAAAATGATTTGAACAATAAAAATTCTAGTTATACCTGCAATGCAATTTGTTTTTCTTCTTTCCTTCCTCTTTTTATTTTGAATAAAATAAAGATAACTATGACAGATTCATATTTTACAAAATTGATTACTCTCAAAATGAAAATAAGGTTGTTGAGATCTTTTGGCATATAATCTTCCAGCACAATTTTCTTTTTTTTTGTCTTGATATTAGTCATGGTTGCACATACGCACACATGCATGCACACATGCATGCACACACGCACACACAATCCATTATAAAATTATAATTAGCACTTCATTTCTGTAAGCTTAAAATTATTTCACTGTGCCTAAGCATAGGTCAAAAGATACAAAATTAAACATACAGTAGTCAAAATTAGAGAAATATTCAAATATATGCTGAAAGTTATAGATGATAAAAGTGAGCCATAAATGATAAGTAATATAAATGTACAAAAAATTATTAATTTCATAGACTTTTTTCCTAGTTTGCACCATTAAAGCAACGGTATGATAAATCAGTTATTTTTTTTAAAATCTATATATTTTATATATTATTAAGACTGAAAAAAAAAAAAAGTGACAGAAATGTTTCCATAATATATGCAGTGCCAATATTGTAACAGCATATGTTAGTTATACTTGTTTATTCTGTATATACATTTCTATCTGAGAATAAGTTAAAAACAAATTAAATATAAAATAAATAAAGTAACCTGTGATGATGGCTTGGTAATGTAACTGCAAGACAACTTTTTTTTCCTTTCTTGAAAAAAAAAACATTCAAAAGATCATTAGTATAATACATTGTAGAAATTTATTTTTCATACTTGGAATGATTTTATTTATAAAAAATATAAATAAAAAAATTAAAACAATCCCAATACTGACTTTTATAAAACATATTTAACAACAATCTTCTACTTAAACGGTTTTAACTGCATCATGTAAAATGTACTACCCAAACAATCAGCTTTAGTGTTGTTGTTTATTATACTATTATAAAAGAATAGGGGACTGCACACTTAAAAGAGTAAAAAAAAAAAAAACAAACTGGAAAAAATTTTTTAACTTTTTATAAAAGGTGCAATTTGGAAACTGATTATTACACTTTAAGTGAAAAAAATTTTAAAATATAATCGTTCTTGACCAACCCTTTTTAGCTTATTTTTATCTTCCCAAATTTTACCTAACACTATTTAATTGTAAAGCAATATCCAACATAGAAATATATATTTTTGCTTACCAAAATTTAATTTTAAAAAATGATCAGAGGATTTAATAAGAAAATATTCTGAAAGACTATCTAGCTACTTCACAAATTTTGGAAGCTTATTCTAATTTGCCAAAAAGAACAACACCTGATGTATACTGAAAAATCCCTGTAATTATTTTAATTGTTTTCAATTAAATAAGGTCCAAAACATTGCATTTTGACTGAGCTTTTTGACTTTTTTGGACACAAGTGATGTTATTAGAAACAAGTGCTTGTAATTTTTGTTAACAAAAAAAAAATGGCTTTTGTGTAAAATACACATACTTCAGTAAAATTTTACTTTTAAAACAAGGTGTAACTTACAAATCTGAGTATGAACACATCACTGTTAAACTAAAAAAAAAAAGATAAATATTAAAAGCAACATAAATTTATTTATTGTTAATCTATTTTTTTTTTTTTACAACATGGCTTTCACTGATTAACAATTAAGAGTTTTGTATACATTTTCTACACTAAAAATATACTAAAATTTCTGCCTTTTTAAAATTATACAATAGTAAAATATATTAATAATTTTCAAATTAAAAAAAAATGCTACTATGAGAGATGGTGTTTTTTTTGTCTGTCTCTCAATGTACAAACCTCATACTATAGGCTAGAACTAAATCAGGTGTTTGCTAATTATGAACTACTTGTGAACCCTCCCTCCACATGACCAGAGCCAAAGAGCTGGTTTGTTGAGGGTGCCAATCTGTATTCAGCTCTTAAAAGGTGTGATCTCAACCAGGAATATACATCAACAAGTTTTCAGTCATGTTTACATCATATGAAATGTTATCCTAGTGAAAGCCAGTGGGAATCAGTGAAAAAAGTATTTAAAAAGTCTTTATTATTCAGGGGTTTTTTTGAGCTAATTCTTATTAGACTTAATTAAACCTAACCTTAGATCAGCTGTAAACCTATGACCAAAGTTATTTAATAGAGATTAATATTAGCTTTGAAAAGAATGGTCTTCACTTGTATGAATGGGATCTATCTATTTGGCATTGTTGCTTTTGAGAGCAAAATCCACCTAACTTATCTTCTAAGGATACAAGTTTGATGTGAGAGAAAATGATTCACTTCCATTATCACTGTTCCTATTTTGTGATATAAGAAAAGATTACCAGTAGTTGATTTGTAGTGGTGTTACTGATAACACCATCAGTAGTCTGCCAACAGGCAGGTTGGTGGTTAAAAAATCATCGAGGTGAATAGTTTAGTAGTAGTTTCCCATTTCCTTCAACAAATGCATGTACAACAAAAAGTACTACTAGAACTCTTCCATTTTTAAGTGTGGAAGAAATCTTTAGCCTAGAGAAAACCTTGCTGGTGTAGTGTAGAGATGCCAAAATAAGCCTGTCCTAGATGGGATTTTCACTAAGGTCCTCAACCTAGCACACATTAGTCTGCCACTGGCTACTGCACTACCCACACCAAATCATGCCATTATTGATTCAGGTATTTCCTTTTGTTTCAGACTTACTAGGATGGAAAAGCATGTGTCTGTTAGTTCTGATAGTCCTGGCACTAGTAATCCTATTCTGTTCCGCTCCATTTGTTGCTGGATAATGTTTTGGCAAAAATTCTCCCACTTCTCAGGCAATAGCATCTTGGCTGGTTTTGTTGTTCAGTGAGGAAATCAATGCAAAAAATTCTAGTAATTTTGTTCCAGTTCAGCAAAAGTTCCAGCTCATTCTTCGTACAGTGGTTCAGTGAGTGGGAAAGTGTCAAAAGCCCTAGCAAGAAGGCTGATTTTATTTTGTCATTTGAATTTTAGAATTTTGGACTTTTCTTTTTTTCCATATCTATATCTGCAGTAGTTAAGCCCAGGTTAACTACCTTCCCTCTTCTTTAATGCTCAAAGAAATTATTTGGACTATAAAGTTTCAAGCCCATCTCCATTTTCTTGACTTAAAGCGATTTAAAATGACAGTAATGTCTCTAATCATCTAAAATAAACTGAAAAACATAATTAAAACTGCTATATTTTACTGACTGTATAGATTAATTTAATATTAGAAAAACAATAAGAAACCCATTTTTATAACTTTTTTTTTTTTTTTGCTAAAAATTCTGTTGTCGATTCTAACATTCAATTTTAATAAACTAAATGTTATATATAATTTAATTTACAGTGGCTCTTACTCCTATCTAGTACTTACGGATAATTGTATTTCTTTATTTTTTTTTTTTAAATATTACTCATTATAAGTACAGAGATTTGCAAGATCATCTTTTTATTTATCTATTGATTTTGGCTTAAATGCTTTCTTTATATGAATTGAAGAATGTCCTTTTACTGAATTTAGGATACATTTGTCAATTTTTCCAGTGTTTAAGACAGATAATAAGAATTAGTCACATATTTTATCCTAAATGATGACTATAAGTAGTATGATCCAGTGTTGCCCTATATTCTGCAATAGCAGACAGCCTACCATTATTTATGAGAAAGAAAATTCAGCCTTCATAAAATGTGATTAAGCCAGCAAGTTAGAACAACAACATAGTCCAGATTATGAACAAGAACAGCATGGCACAAACATCATTCATTCAAGTTTGAATTTAGTACAGATTAAATAAATGTTTGCTGAATCAAAATTAAAAAAATAACTTTAGCGAAAATGCAAGAATATGTATTAAGCTGGACTGTTTGGTGTAGATGTAATATAAAAAGTTTCACCACTAAATAAAGTGGAAATACTGTTAGTGCAAAATATTATAAGGCACCATGCAAAACTCATTCCAAGTTTGGTTTTTTTTTTTTTTGTTTTTTTTCCATTTTAGATTTATCAGAAAGGTTTTCCTAAAATCTAGCTACAAAAAAGTTCAACATATTTGCTTGTAGTAAAAATTGGTCTGTGATCATTGGAAAATTAATAATTCTGCTATAACAAATAATCTTGAAGTCTAACAAGATCTGAAAATATTTTCTTTATCTTACCAAGAATGTGTTTGTACACACTTGCTCACATATATATATAAAGTTTGCACTGTTTTCCAAAAATTCAATCATATCATTTAAAAAAAAAATTTATGGAGAAATTATTTAAACAATATTTACACAAACAGCAAATCATGACATTACCAATCTGCTTCATTTCTCCAAGGCTGTAGCATTTTGAAAAGAATATCAAATTTCTAATAAAAAGTCAACAAATTATTTAACATCAAAGAAAGTATTATGACCTATGCTAAATATTTGTTTAATTTAATCAATTTTCAACAGATGAAAAAATATATATGAAAACAAAATAGTTTATGGTGTATTGAATTGTTAAAAAAAAAATTGCTCTTTATTATAGTGTTGAAGCAAAATGTATCATGTAATCAACAAATGATGATGATGAGAATGATAATGAAGATGATCATCACTTGGACAATGAGAAAAAAATTGGACACATTGACAAATATGCATTATTTGCCATAATCATGTTACTCCATTTTGCACTGGAATGGTGCACTTGCAATTCAAGGATTCCATTCTTCTATCACATTGTAAAAGCACCAGGTATTACCTCAACTGGAGGAGCTTCGATAACTGTAGCATCCCCAATGTCAGTTGGCTGGTATGCTGGTGGCGGAGGCTGAGCATACATTAGTTCTGGTGATGGAGGCAAAGCTGCAAAAACATAGCTAGGAGTGCTTGTAACACTTTGTCCAGGGCTCTGCAACAAAAAGTTTGTGGTAAAACAAACACCCATAAACAAATGAAATATCAAAAATCTTACTTTCTCATTTTTTTAAAAAAATGATAACATGACCATTAACCAAAGCGAAAGGAAGAGGATCAAAGTGCTTTTTTTTTTTAAGAAAATCATTTGAAAGTTGTACTCTACACATAATTCTACTCTTTTGAAGAGTGCAACTGACATTAAGCTATTATGCTTAAAGGTTTGAATGTTTTTAATATCATTAATTAAATTATCTAAGGAATTTGTCTAAGTGTATATGCAAAAACTAATTATCTATGCAAGCCAGGCTGCAGTTTATTTACTGTTTAAGTCTAAGATGTCCAAATTATTAATTGGTTCAGTGAAGTAATAATCAGAATAAATTAATACAAATGAAATAATACTATAAATTAATTATTAAAATATAGATTTAAAAATTTTTTTGTTCTTTAAAAGAAATCAGTGTTAGCATTTAACAGTGCTGCCATTTGGCTTTAAAAATTACTTATACAGTACAAACTCTCAAATCCGAAATGCTTGAGACTTGGGCCAGAGTTACAGGATATACATATAATGTTGTAGCTTATCATAGACCTAGTTCCATTTCTACATCATAAAAACATTAAATTGTATAGTACAAATCTGAATATGTGCTTGAGTGCAGTGCACTATACAGTAGTATAAGTAATGCAATAAGGTTCAAGCACAGGACTGATCTCCACCACACTTTACACACACTACTACCCTCATAATGCCTCTACTACACTGTAATGTATTTTTCACCAAATTATATTCTTTATTTCCACTTCCAAAGTAAATCCTTTGTAAAAAAATACACATCTGATGTGAAGTTGATGATGCAGGAGAATCAAGTGAAGAGAGACTGGTCTCTGCTGGGATGTCTGGCAACTGAAGCTCAAGGTAAAGGATCTTCCAGGGTTGACATTTGGTGGTCAGTATGTCAAGCACTCTGAGCACTTTTTTTTAAACATATCTATTAACTTAATCCTACTCATATAATCAGGTTTTTCTTTTTATTAGATGGTCTACATTTTTATACAGTGACGTAATCTCAGGCTCTGATATAGAATTTCTGTTCTAACCCAAGAATAAATTCATAGCCAAGTGATATACATTTTTCCATTTAGATTCTTTTTCAACTTGCATTTTATCATTGTTATCACTGTCTCTGTATCTTGTTCCTCAGGATGTAAAGCACTTTCTACAATTTCAGGCAGTAAGAGAGTGAACAACAGGTGCATCATTGTCTACATCCATCACTTCTTCAATAACGCTCTCATCCAACAATTGGAAGAAACTCTTTTCACAGATGCCAATAATTCAAACATTTTCTTTTCTTCAGATATACGGAAGTCATCAGCATAAAATAAAGTAGCTAGCCATAAGTTGTGCCAACCATTCTTTAATGTGTCACTGCTGATGTAATCCCAAGGTTTTGCTACAGCCCAAACCACATCTTTCACATTGAACGCCTTCATGAAAGCTGCTAATCTCATGCCACTGTTTAAAGCATTTAGAAGATGCCTAAAAAATTTATCCTTTTATTTTCATTTCATGGAACATGAAATACAAGCAATTCGGTGCTAAATAAATGTCAAACACATTATCTTTTATCAATAGGTCAGCATCAGGTGCACAATCTTTTGGTAGGCCTATTGGTGTACAGTGCATGTGAGCTCAGGCACAAAATGATGCTCAAACTAATCCAAACTCATTTGACAGATAATCCAAGCTCTCTTTATTTGCACGATAGTACATATCTTAATTCCATTGAAGGCCCTAGGACTCATACTTTTTCCTATTACCAGCAACTTGCAGCATTTGCCACCATGAAAGTACAGTCAGTCTTTCCTTGGAATCCTTTACTCCTGTGAGAGCCTCCTCATCAAGTGCAACTATAGTTTTACATGATATATAATGCCAAGAAAGAGGTTTTGTCAGTGTTACATACTTCCTCTGGAGTAAGATTTTCAGTGCTAATTAATTTTGCAAAATCATCTATGTACAACTTAAACCACCTCATGATTAGCAGAGCCTTTCTCACCTGAAACTTTGAGAATGCAAATTCCATGGCATCTCTTAAAGTTGTCCCACCACCCAATAATGTAATCACACTTTGTTGTAAGTTGTAATTCCTCATGGAAAAGCTTGGCTTGAGCCATCAGAATGGGCCCAGATAATGAAACTCTCATTTCACCACTGCCTAATCCATTCCATTAGCACTTTATCTAAATCACTATTTTGTTGGCTGGTGCAAAGTTTTTCAGCTGTCTATGGCTTCCTTAGGATCACTCTCAGCATAAAATAACAATATTTTACTTTGTTTTCTCAGATCATCAATTGATGTTGTACCATTTTACACAGCTGCTTAACTGATGCAGTGCAATCTAGTTTTTTAAGTAATTCGACTTCTTAGGAATACTTAGTGAGTGAAGCTTCCTCTTATTTTTTAAAAATATTTCCCTTATCCATCTCTCTTTTTATTTTGAATATGATTAAGATCAGGGGGTCCAAACAATATAATAAAACACAAAGGAACAAGCAGCTTCCAAGAGGGTTAAAGCACATGTTCAGATGTAAACACAGCTTGGATCCATACTACCACCAAAACATAGCAGCTGGACTGAAAACTAATCTGCAATACCACCAAAATGAAGTGGCAGACCCAAGAATCACCAACATTTGTTGTTTTTTTTTTGGGAGGTTTTTTTTTTTTTTTCGGAATAAATTTTTTGAATTTTATATTGATATTTAAAAAAACTTTTGGTTTTGGTAGTTTTTCAGATTTCAGTGTTTGTACTGTATTCATTAAATGAATTTAAATTTACATTTTCAGAAACCTTTGTCTATATGTAATAAGTAAAAAATAAAAAATATCTAAACTTTCTCCAGATAAAAACAGCTAGGCTAAACTCATTTCTTAAGAAAACCAAACATTTTCTCTAAATAAGGGAAAAAAAAAATTTTTTTTTTTTTCCCTTTTGCAAGCTATAAACATTTTCCTTAAGATCACTAAAATGTATAAAAATCTTTTCTTCCAATGTAATGGCAATTACTCTTAAAAACAATTTTTCAAAAGAACGATAAAAAAAACATTATTTTTAGCCTTGTGTGTTTCTAAGTATGTTAGTAGTTTTCATCACAAATGTTTCTTCTAAAAAAATGAATATTTATTCACAAAACATGAATGGTCAGATTGTCAGATATATGACAGTAA
Source organism: Nautilus pompilius (assembly GCA_018389105.1). Classification (NCBI taxonomy): domain Eukaryota; kingdom Metazoa; phylum Mollusca; class Cephalopoda; order Nautilida; family Nautilidae; genus Nautilus; species Nautilus pompilius. Next base: position 498,498 of record JACATO010000579.1, on the reverse strand, counting down.
TCTTAGCAGCAGTGATGTACAGTTAATTAGTAGAAATAGTAAGTGTCATGTGTTAAAAAATATTAATATAAGCTTGCAGAAGGTCTAAGACTTCTACAGACCCTTTGCAAAAAATTTGAATAAAGATTCTAAAATTTATCAAGCATTAAAAAATTGTAATAGGCAAAATATTTCATGAATCTGCAATGAACAAGGTGAAGAATATTTTCTTTTACCCTAAACGATTTTGTAAGCTTCTATTAAGTCACCCCAAAAACAGTGATAAAGCAAGCTACATTAAAACATTTCAATATTGATTCTGCACATAATAAAAAAGGCCAAGAACAGAACCCCCCCAACTGCTAAAAGTCCTGAACTTAAAAGTAGTGCACTGATATTTTATAAGTAAATCTTTAGCCATGATAATAATTTAATCTTAATACCAAGTCCATTATATTTTGCTATTAAACAGTTATGTGGAAATATATCAGAAACCATAATAAAATCAAAAAATCTAATTTATTTTGTTACCTTTACCTATGCTAATTGCATCATCGTCTAGACATGAGAGTTAGGAGTGACTCTTATGAAAACTGTGTTGACTATTTTCCATTCATGAAATTAAAAAAAAAAAAAATTATCTTCTTTCATTAAAATTTCTAAAATGAGGATAATTGGTTCGTAATTCTCAGCATTGCTTTTATTTTATTAAATAAAAGAGAGAAACACAAACTATCATCCCCTTTAATAAGGTGGTAGGCAATGATTTAATATGAAAGTGGATCATCTGGAAATTTTACAAAGAATATCAATTTATATCAAAATTATCTAACCTTATTAGGACCAATTTTGTTTCCTATTATTTTCACTTTATTTGCAGCTATATAAACAATATTACGTTGTATAATGACCAAAATTTCAATTCTTAGAGTGAACTAAAGATCTTTATATGTAAAAGATCAAAATAATATATATATATATAAAAGTCAATACATCTCTCCTACCACTATGGATGGGGAGAGTCCAGGCTTAGACTTACACTCCAAATTGACTTATCTATGTATACAGTCATTGAAATTGCTTCAATATATTTTTTTAAAAATTAGAAAGTGTTTCATTTTCTGAAATAAATTATAAAATTGTTCATTTGAAACAGACTAGAAAAATTATTGCCAGGACTTTTTGCTAATTGGGTGAACAATTCACCATTAATCACTCATTGAAGCATACAAAATCATGCAATCAATAACAAGCATGTGCTCACCAATTATGTTCTATGTATCCTTTACATTTCTATATATAAATACCACCAATAATTCCTCCATATCTCAAAATGCCTCTTGTAAAGTCATGCAAGTCATACATGGCAGTATTTAATAAGTTTGCTGAAGAAAATGGTAGTAATATGGCCACACTAAGGAAATGTGGTATCAGCAAGAAATCTGCTAGGGACTGGTGTAAAATGAGGAGTGTGTTATAGACTACAAAGAAAAATTGTGGCTGCAAAGATATGGTGGACTAAAATTGAAGATGATAAATTGGAGGAATACATGCTAACCCAATGTGTCACATGTCATGAACTTAGTACTGTACAGCTGAGACTAAAAGTCAAAAAAATTGCAGCTGATGAACGCTGTCTTTTACATTTCCCATCTTTCTTTCAATGGTGTACAGCATTCACCATGGTGGTATCCTAGGTGTGCAGCATATTATCCAATCAGGGAACAGTTGAACATGTTGCCTATTGTGAACCCCAAATGTCAGATAACCTGAAACCAAGCTAAATATTGCCTCGTGCTTTCAAAAATGAAATTGAGAGTTGAATTTCTGAATTTGTGCATGCAGTAATATCTCAAAATCAAAATAAGTTTCAAAGATAGATAAAAACTGGCATGTCTGGCTTTTTAAAAGTAGGTGATTCAACACTGTGCAAAGGACATTTGGATCACCTCACAATCACTGATGATTTAACTACACAGTAGCTAAAATAAACAGGCTTTCAATGCCAGAACAGCTAATGTTTTCAATCCATTTCATATATCTATCTCTCCATAATTGCAAACATGCTGAAAAACTATTTCAACACCCATTTATCAGAAGATTGTCCCACAAATTAGTACAATTATATGCACAAACAGCTCATTAATATTCACAAGCCTTAAAGTGCTGTAGATGGCAAAGTGATGCCACAGTGTTATGAAGAATTTTATATATTGCTCTGACTTGTTGAAAGTTTGGCTAACTACAGTAGTTGATCTTCTAGCCTTATTCTCAAAATACTTATCTATGGATGAAGGAAAAAAATATGGGAAAATTAGCCAATTTGAGATATACTCCACAGAGACTTATACACCAAAAAATATGGTACATAAAGTATACTTACTCTCACAAAATATAATTTTATTTCCAGTATTTAAGATAAAAGAAAAATTCCAAGTAATTCATTTTAAAGGATGAGAGCAATCAGTAATCAACATTTTTTTTTACAATTATTTATGGAACAGTAATAATAAATTTTTAAAAGTTTGAATTTTTAAGCCACTAGTAGTAAATGTTCTACTTGATTTATTTTTACTATCACTACATTAAAGCAACAGAAGTTTCAAGCAATACAAGAGAAAAGCAAAATATTTTTTGTACATATTCCTGTTACATTTGAATAACACCAGTTTTCTTCTCATTTTCACTCTATTGTCAAACCAGAGAGTTAACAGTATCATGAGGTCACACGACTCTCTATATCTTGTGAAAACAGAATTATCAAATGTATACACAAGCTGTTGATTTTTGCCTGTTTTAATTCTACTGCTATACGCTTAGAGATATTTGCCTCATAGGTTTTTTTCTGTCAAATATTTTAATACCTTCTTTGCAAATTTCATTTCCAATTCAATAGATTTTTACTTAAAAACAATTCATAAAGTATATAATTCAATCAAATTTAAGTCCAAAGATCATGAGGATGGACACATTATGCCAGTGATGTTATGGAGCACTAACAACATGCACAGTATAGACAGATGGGATTTATCATCCAAAAGGAAGTTGAGACCATGCCACTACCAAGAGAAACAACTACAGTTCTAAATGATCTCATCCCTGTATCTGACACCAGTCATGGCACACCTAATCATGACATCAGTTTTTCAGCCAACACGAATACAGGTTAAATGCCATAACAATTTAAATTTGTGATTATTTTATTTTACATAAATACCAAAACAATGACAAAAAAACAATAGCATATTCATTAAATACTGAAAAACAAACATTAATGTGTGTGACAATGGAGAATCATACATGGAGTTAAACAAAATCATCATTAATTTGTCATCATCTATAAATTGAACTGCTGAAAGTAATCAGAAAGAAAAACAGTCTAGTAATAAAATAAAAACAATTATGTGGGTAGGAACGTCTGTGTGTTCAATGTCATAATATCTCTGTCTAACAGCAGAATTTTTCTTTTTCTTTTTTAAAGCATTACATTATCATCTGTTCTAGTGTTAAAAAATATGCAGATTTTCTGATTACAATTTTGGCTTTTAAAAAATGTTCTATGTATTTCTATTCTTTAGAAAAAAAACAATAAATGGAAAACATTCTAAAACATCATTTATTTTATTACAATTTGCAGCAAAATAAGTATTGATTGCTAAGTTATGAAGAAATTTTGTGTGTGTAAATATTTATTAGGTCAAACCTGTTTATAGTGGGCACAAAAGCCTAGGGTTATTAAATTTCAAATACACTTTATCAATATTAGTAAATCAAAATGTAAATAGTTGTTCACTAAGAGATCTAAAAATTTATCATAAGCTACATGTTAAAAATGAAAAGTACTAACAGTACATTTGCAGTTTCATAAATCACAGTGTGTATAAAACATGAATTTCTAAATACTTCCTCATTTATGGCTCTGTACCTGACAGCAGCTGTACAGTAAAATCCAAAATGGTACATAACAAAATACTTGCAGATACGTGGTTAGTTATGAAATGTTTCCAGGCAAGTCAATGTTGTAATCAGTCCCGACCTTACCACCAGAATGGTAACATCAGTGACGACCAAGAGACATTAACCAAATTGTAAAAATGCAAATGATGAGTGAGAGCCTTGCAAAACAGGTCTCTGTCACTCAAATCCAATAATACTTGCTGGAATGAAAGGGTACCTTGACAAACCATTAATAACCATCCATGTGTTGATCTCCATTTGAGCAATCATCATCGCCATACTTGATAAACATTTGCAGTTTTAAATGAAAGTTGGTTCAATTTAGATGGCTGATAGCAGGTTTACATGTGTGAGGAGGGGGGTTCATTGTTGCAAAGTAACATTCTTTGATTTTAAATGGTTTCAGCTTAAAACATTGCTGAATAAATGTTATCCACATACAATATGTGCAATATTTATAAGAGGTTTCCTTTATAATGTTTATACAAATCAGAAGAGTTCTATTTTTCAGGCAGCAACAGTTAGAAAAACAAATGGACCAAATGTATTGAAATGAAAGATGATTATATAGAAAAATAAAATTTGCAAATGAGAGCTGCTACACTACTGGAAGTCATTCTCAAAATTTTTTAATTGTACTTGTATGAGAATATGAGAAGTGAAAAAAAAACAAAAAACACACACACACACACATCTCTCTTTTAAAACCTAAACATTTGGAAGCGTGTCTGTCTGTCTAAAAGAGAAAATATATATAGAAATTCTGATGATGCTTAGGTACCAATGATGCTATTAATTTTTACTCAAATAACAATAAATAAATACTATGAGAGAATAAAATGCTGTAAAGTTGAACTTCCCACAAAAAAGAGCTTTTGCTAACTTTACATTTAGCTTTATCAAACCAATAAGAATTACACATTTAAAAATAATGTTATAACAAAAACACAGATAATGTTAAGAACTAACTTGGATATTTTTGGTATTTTAAAATATAAATAAATTTATTTTTAAAACAAAAACAAAGTTTTAACTATGCAAAATTGCTATAACTTGAGTAGAAGTATCTAGCTAAATTTCAAACTGCTTTTAGGAAAAAAAACAAGATTCCTTAAAAAAAATTGATCAGTAGTAAAAAATTATGGAAACCGAATATTTCATAAGTATTAAAGAGAAATTCTTGCCCTGATGAAATAATTAACAAACTTTCAATTAAAGTTGAATCATGCTCTACTATATAAAAAAAAAAAAAACTGACAATCTCTATTCAATCAAATATAACACTTCCCTTTTATTCCAGGAATTACTCAAAATTTCTAAAAAGCTCAATGAACAAGACTCCATTAATACCAAATGTATTCCTGCTATTCATATCCTTCCACATAAATGCAAACAAGTCTACATCAGTCATAAACATCATCCTTTAAATATTAGGTAGGATTTCTGAACAGAATTTGGTATGAAAGGCAATAATTTCATATCTTCCTTTGCTTAACAGATGTTATCTGTAAACTATAAAAGTTCTTTCATTTGGTCTGACAGCAGATTTATAGCATATGATTCAAACAACGAAAACTGAGAAAATCAAAAAATTATATTTTTGTACACAATAACATTAACAGAAATTAGGGTATTAGAATGGTTTTTGTTATTTTTTATTTTAAATATACACATACACATTATAACAAAGTTCCATACAGTTGAAAACAATGTTTACATTCTATTATCTCCCTTCCTCACATCTGAGTTAATTTATGAAACTTTTTTTTTTTGCTACAGTATAATTTTTAAATGTTAGTTTACTGTTTTGACAAAAATATAGTTAGCAGAAGCTCATTATTTTTTTAAAAAAGTTTACTGTTTTAGTCCTTTTTAAAAGATTATAGTAATATCATGAGACAACATATCTCAAAAACTTATTTTTCATATGTTCATTAGCTGGAAGCTTAGAGATCATAAAGGTCATGGCATAAATTATGACAACAGAAAAAACAAGAGGTCCAATGGATATCATGTGAGTGGGGTAAATAGTAATACTATCAATGTTTTATAATTATTAATTAGTAGATGATAGGCATAGTATCAATAATTTCTGTGAATCTGACCAAATGAATATCAATAAAGTGGATAACTTTACAGGAAATGTCAGATAAAGTGTCAGTAAATGAGTATGATTCTGACTCAGTACCACAATTGACATTTATCCTTGAACATAAAATTCTTCATCTTCAATCTTTTACATATAGTATAAATTTTTTTTAAAATAATAGTTACCTTTGAAGTAAAATAAGGGATGTCAATGTCATTGCTAATGCTTACAAAATAAGAATTAGTACATTAATTTGATTTTTTTTTAAAGTAGGTAAAGAAATAACTAAGACAATGAGAATGTTCATAATTTTTCAACATTTCATCAACCTTTGTAGATTAAACAAAAATTGAGAGAAACTGTAGCAATAACGAAAAACAATTGTAACAATGGAGAGACAACGTATTGCAAAAAATAATATAACATGTTTACAATGCATTTACATGTATACTTTCAAGCAGAGAGTATAGCTGCTAACATTTATATGCTAGAATCCAGGAATGACTAAGTTTAAGTATATGCGAAAGACAAAGTAAAAATAAATTCAAGAGATAATCAAAAAGCATGCACCTTTGGAAGATGAAGAAGAAAATAAATTTTAATTTTATGCTTTCAACCTGAGATATACTTCTGAAATTAGTCTCAACCAGGATGCCTTTCTTGCCTGCAACAAAGCAACCAATGGTTGCAAAAAAAAAATTTTTTTTTTGTTTTGACAGGGACTTTTGGCAAAACAAGTCAAAAACAGAAAAGAGAGAGAGAGAAAGGAAAAATGTATTCTAACAAATTAATGGTAAATGTAAATAGTTTTTTTTTTGTATTTAATTTTAATTTTAAAAATGCCAAAAAATATACTGTTGTTCAATATAGTTATTGTAAAGTAACAATAAAAGATGAAAATTTAAGAGATTACTGCTTCAAGATTAATTTAAAAAAAAACAACCAAGATTGGCAGTAGAAGATAAATCCACAGATTGATTTTCAAGAGTAACACATCAGGACCTATCCTCCACAAAAAAAGCCAAGTTTGAAGGGAATGATCATTATGATGGAGCTTTGATTTCAGAAAAATGTGATTCAAATGATGATGATGACATTGATTCGATGGTAAAGAAAGAACAATATCTTGATGAAAATGATAAAGTTTTTTTAAAAAAGTACCTGAAATTCTTTTGGTGAAAGATTAATGATGAAACTCTGAAAATTCATAAGATAATACAAGATGAATTAGTTTGGTTTTGGAGTCTTATTAGTCTGATGACCAGACCAAAGTCAGTGATAAATTGAATTAGCTCAAATTGCTTATATCTTTGAAAACAAATGTCTTGCCACCAATAGCAACACTTGGTATCCTGAATATCAAAGAATTAAAACACTTAATTTATGCAGATCAATTGAAAATTTGGTGACATAATTCCCAGATATAGAGTATTCAGAGAAGAAAGATGCCTGACCAATCATCTCTACCCCGAAATTAGTGGCAGAGCACCTCCCCATCATGGAATCGGTTACTTCAGAAAGATCTTATTACTCATCCAATGGTGGTTTAAAATTTTGACTTGATCAGAACTTTCCAGAAAATTACCAAAATCTAAAAAAGGTACTTGAAGTCATTATACCAATATCATCCATGCACAAAATTGGAATGCTTAGAGAAAAAGAAAGTCACAAGACATGCCTGAGAACAGAAATATCAATATTGGAATGAGCAAAGCCCAAATTTGTTATGATATTATCTAAGGGAAATCTGAAAGATCTTATTAAAAATAAAACATTCTGAAAGCTGTACATGGGCTAATTGAATCATACTCGTAATTTTCACCAAAATATTTTTCCATTTGTTGTTAAACAGTAACTAAAAGGGTTACCATAAAGTGCCATGTATTATACATGGTTTTTAAAAGAAAATTCGCCCTTTAATAATTTGGTGCATATTATACAAGATAACAAACACCAAAGACTTTTTTTCCAGACAGCTTGGGCCATCACCAATGAAAGATGAGCAAGCGATAATACGTATACATACATTAGAAAATCCCATGTGGCAATTTGACTGAATATTAAAAGATAGTTGTTCATGTCTTGTTTTGTGTGTTTTGGGGAATATGAGTATTTAATGTCACTGGTATTTCATTGATATTGGCAATGAAATGGGTAGAAACAGAACAAGGAGTTCATAATGAAACTCCGTGTAAAATTTAACCATAAAAACAAAAACTCAAAGTAATATTTTTTTTCCAAAATAGATTATGTATGGTGGGAGTTTACTTCTCAGCCATACACCCCAGCATGACTGTAGTGGGTCTTCTTGTGGCCGGTCGCCTTCATGGTCATGGTCTTCGACCTGTTTGGGGGGCATTATGCCATTGCAGAGATGGTCAAATGTCATGGGCATCTGGCCGGCATTCTGTGACTCAGGGGGTAGTCATGTTGTTTTCTCAGTTTGATGATGAACTGTTGGTATTTCAACAACTGATCTTCATAATCATCAGGTAGCTTCTGGGCAATGGTGGTCTGTCTACCAGTGTATGCTCAGTTGGTTGTCAGTCATGAAGTGTGCACACCATTTCTGAGATGCCTTAAAGTCAGGAAGAGACTGAATTTTTTTAGTTTTGTAGACAGAAAGGGCATGTGTAGGTATCTCTGTAGTGGACACTTCCACACCCTGTATGAGCCTTTCAGTGATGAAGGAAAGTACCTCCTTCTCAAGCTTTGGATAGGCTGCACCTTTGCCCCAATCAGCACCTTCATGGCATGGCTTCAATCTTCTCCTGAGAAGATTGCTAGGACCTGATGTTGACCTCATTCACTCCGAACCTTCGGGCTGCAGTTCTGTTGCCATGGTCAACTACATAGCTGATTTTTTTGGAGTTTATCTGCAGCAGTGTAGCTCATATGTCATTTGGTGTTATGGTTGTGTGCAATAGTATATAAAAACAGAGTCCGAATGAAGATTATCCCCATGCAGACTTTATATACATGTTATTGTAATACCTTCGATCACTGTGCCATGGCATAGTAGGTGGGGTGGCATAATAAACGAGGGTGGCATAGTAATTGAAATGGAATTTTTTCACAAAGACCTTGGAACACCATGGCATAATACACAAGGTATTCATGAAAACCTGATTTCTGCATTCCAATGAATTGGTTTACCACGTCACTACTGCAGCTGAGTGAGTGAATTTTTGTGAAACTATTACATACGTCCAATAAAATATCTCCACATTTAGTTTATTCCTGATGCCCCTCCTAAAGGAAAGATGTCGTAATTTCTCACGGTAGTTCACTATGTTAGTAACAGATCAGTTCAAACCTTTTTCCTGCCACCCATAAATGTAGTGTATTACCTCACTTATAACAGCATGCCATTATAAGCAAAATAGACTTTTTTGTCTTGAGCAAGACCAATTTTTTGTAGTGAAGCAACCAATGCCTTCGACTTTGGGCTTTGTCACCAAATATATGGTGTTTGCAAATTTAACTTTTCAAACATGGCATCTGTTGATAATGTTGGGTTGATCAAGTCAATTTCTGAGTGGAAAAGTGGCTCTGATGACAAGATCGTTCCTTGTTGAAAGTGGTAAAGCTTTCAGTGAGGGATTGGATGAAGAGGAGAAAAATTAGGAATAAATCCTGAAATGTTTCATTGAAAAACGTTTTTGCCTGCTTTGTAAATTATACTGAGCTGTACCAACTTGATTTTTTCACTACTGCTGAAAAATAACTTATTTTTTGCATCTCAAACATTACCTTGCTTATGGACTTTTTCACTGAAAAACCATATAATGGCATGCCATTTTACATTTTGTGTGACTATAGTACCAGATTCTGCAAATCTGCCTTGCTTTTTTATGCCTGAGACAATCTGTTGTGAAAAAATTATGATGGCTATGGCATTGCAAAGAGCATCTTCAACCAAACATCTGTTTTTGATTAAGTGATCACAAATAGAAGGGTGAAGTTTTGATTTACAGTACTTCCATGAGTACGTGAATCATCTATTTGAAACTGTCTGGTATTTTGGGGCAGCTGAGATCCTGTTCAAAGGCTGTTGTTGTTGACAATTGCATTAGAAAAGACAAATTTCTTTGGGTCATAAAATTTCAAGGAATATACAAAGATCTTTATAATAAATTCAGTTTGGAGAAAATAATGAACTTTTGAAAGAAATCTGCAAGATGTTTGAGATAGGAAGACAACAGCAACTAAATTCTCTCCCACTAGATTTGCAAATAGTGTTTGAGGTGTCGTCATCAATGTTTAGCTGGAATTCAAAGCAATATTTCCATATCTGGATAAGATCATCATACACGGTAATTCAGATGGAAGTACCAAGAACAAAGTAAAAGTGCAAGATGCTAGGAGAATTCAGAAAATTATCATCAAGTTTTTACTGTACTTGTCTGTCATCTCTGATTTGCATGATTATTTGGTCATATGGCATCATTTTGTCAAATCTTGAATGTCCAATGCATTAGATCATTATGTTTGCATCAGTACATCCTATTTTGAAGAGGAAAATCCTGATACATCCAGGTAAAGAGCTTTTTACCTCGTTATATAACTCTGGCTTAGAAACTCTTTCAAAAGATAGAATGTACATGAATGTAAAGATTCAACACAATTTCAATGAGCAAGAAAATGTCACATGACTTGCAAGGACAGTCAGCCAGCTAAATCTTGCAACTAATCAAGAAGATTTAGCCGAAGTGAATTTGAAGTAACCTGCAGCAAGGTTGTACACTGATTTCAAAGAAAAACTTTTTGATAATGAAACCAAGGATATGCTGGAAACCACTCTTTTTGTTACTGATTTAAGATCATTATCAATTGAAGTCAAAATTGATGAATCTGTTGTTGTTTGAATAGAAAATATGGATAAATTTCTCAAGATGATTAGAAAACTGACATATAACATTGCTTAATTTCAGATATTACAATCAAAGATAATTATAAACAGTTCCTTTAAAAGTTGAAAAAATATGTTCAAGACACTGGTAAAAAAGGACTTGATCACCCAAAAATTAATCTTAACTTTGATCTGGCCTGAGGAGGTTGTAAAATTGTTGTTGAAGCCCTTGTTTCACAATATGGGGTTGATTTTACAGGCAACTGATAGAACAAGCTATGGAAAAAATGAGGACTGCAGAGGATAGATCTGCTTTTGCTAATGCAGACTGCCTATTAAAAATGCTATAGATAACTAGTGGAAAGACAGTACTGTGAATGGCTATATGGCAATCACAGCAAGGTATTAACCAGAAAACTTTCATTTCTGTGAAGCTTCCATTAACCGACTAGTAGAAAAATATCAGTGATTGTTCAAGTTTTATGTTTTGTATAACATGTTATCATTGCAGTCTTCTTTCATTTGTATTTTTTCCTTTATTAAAGTTTGTTTCCTTTAGTCAATTAGTGAGCTTATCAGTCTTTGGCTGCTTTTTTTTTTTTTTCTGGAAGGGCATCACGAAATTTGTGTTGGAAAATTTGTGATCAAAGAAAGTTTTTTTTTAAAAAAAAAAAAGAAAGAACCCTGATCTCAATAATGTTATACCAAAAAAAAAAAAGTATTCTATACAAAATAAACAAAGATATTGGGTTTCTAGAAGTTGAAATTTTCCATTTTTTAAATTGTATTTATTCTCAATTTAATCTTCAAATTACAGATTGCTGACTCCCTATCCACTACAAACCTCACTTATTTACTGAAATTTTAAAAGTCACATTGAAACCACTCTTTTCTTTATAAAACCAATGCAAACATATTAAATTTTAAACCAAGGTATTCCAGTGGAGTGACTTCATTTCACTAAACCCCAATGAAAATATGAAAATTAATCTTTTCCTTTCAAATCTTAAAGAAAGAAAAATGTTTTGTGTGTGCATGCATGCATATTAAATTAGTCATTCTTTAACCCCGACTTATAAAAAAATTGTACAATGGTTACAGAAATGGCATTTGATGTCCACAGAACTTTCCAGAGAGATTTATATGCTGGAGATTCTAACATCTTGATGTCATGTGGCAGAGGAGTTATAGTGTCATTTCTACAGCCTGCGATCTGCATCAACCTTTTGGTAGTGGTGGTAGGTAGACAGCATGATAGGTGCCAATTGGAATATTCATAATTGGTTTTAAGCTAATAAATAGTATGCAGTCAGGAAAAGGCTGTATCTGCATACCATTAACCATGGACCATCAGAGAGTAAGGTGAGACCAGGTAAGGTGGACCATAAAAGACTGGATCAATGTACTTTCACAAATGAGTCCAGATTTTATTACAACTTTAAAGATCAATGTGACAACTTTTGGAGATGACATCAATGCTGCTGTACATGACCAATATATAGTAGCTCCTTGATAGTATGGAAATAGATTAGGTTTAATAGCAAGAATGGCAACACTGTTTTCCAGAATGGCACCAAAATCTTTGCTAAGCCAGTTGTTTTTAAGGTTTTGTTTAAAAAGATGATTTTAGTACAACAGAAAACTTTTGCTTATCATCTTGAAAAGTTATTATTCATGAGAAAATTTCCCTTTTCTTTTACTGGTTATCTCCTTGTACAACCCTAATACCATGAAAATTTCAAAACAAAGAAATTTAAAAAAAAAAAAACATTAAAAAGCCAAAAATCTATAAAAATGTAGAAATCATTATCAAAATTCCTACAATTTCAGCAAACATTTTTAGGAACAAAGCTGATATATCCTTATTTCCTTGTAACAAGCTACCAAATTTTTCCAGAGAGTATCAAAGTTTGAGCTATCAACAATGACTGTCAGTTTATTATAATCCTCTATGACATGTGAGTACAGGTCACAAAAATCTAAGGTTACTACAATTTAACACCATATATTTAATTCCATAAAAAACAAAGTAATCAAAAGCTATATAAAAAATCATATGCCTTAGCTGAATTAATTTTAATGAAGAAATGTCACAATTTCTAATGGTTTCCTATAAATTCAGAAATTACAAGATGATTGGGTAAGACTACCACAAGATGGTATGCATCTAACACCATCTGCACATGCTCAAATGAGACATTGATCATCTCCATCTGGTGTATTTCTTGCCACTCCTGAGTCAAGGCCATGCCAAAATCATCTAGGTTCTATGAAGGGAGATTTTTTAGCCTTAAGCATCTACAAGAGATGATCAATTGGTGAAAGATCTGGTGACATGGTTAGCCACTGTTCCTAAAGAATGAAATGCCAATTCTAACCCTGTATGTATTCTGGTGCTGTCACACAAACCCTGGTTCCATTTGTTGAAGAGGAGGCAGGGATGGCAGTCTCATAATCTCACCCAGTTACTTCTGACCATCAGGTAAACTTGAACAAAGACCCAGGCAGGGGTCCTTTTGCAACAATGAACCCTCCTCCTCATACATGTAAACCTGCCATCAGACATCTAAATTGAACCAACTTTCATTACAACCAGTCCTTGTCCTATAATCTGGATTTTGCTAAAGCTAATTAAATATTGCAATGACATTTTGGTCACTCATAATAACATGAGGTCTGTCGAAAAAGTATCCGACCTTAGGCTGGGGAAAAAAAAAAATATGTACTTGGTGAGGTTCAATTGCTAATCCCTTCGAAGTAGGCCACTTGTGCCTCCACACACTTAGCCCAGCAATCCTTCCACTGTTCGAAGCATGTCTGGAATGCTTCTTCCGGAATGGCTCTCAGTTCCGCCATTGCATTCCATATGTCCTCTTGGCTCTCAAAGCGGGAGCCTTTCAGTGGCATCTTCATTTTTGGGAACAACCAGAAGTCAGGAGGAGCCATGTCTGGAGAGTAGGGAGCCTGGCAAATGAGCGAAATCCCTTTCTTTGCCAAGAAACCTTGGATCAGCTGCGACAAATGAGCAGGGGCAATGTCATGATGCATCTGCCAGTTTTGTGAGGCCCACAGATCTGGTCTCTTGCACTGAACTGCATCACGAAGATGTCGGAGGACTTCCTGATAATACTCCTTTGTAACTGTTTGTCCTTCTGGTACATATTCGTGATGCACAACGCCATGGCAGTCAAAGAAAGCAGTCAGCATCACCTTGATTTTGCTCCGGATGTTGGGTGCTTCCACTGTGATGATTGAGCTTTGGTTTCTGGGTCGTACCCGTACACCCACGTCTCATCATCAGTTATCACGATATTCTGGAACTCAGGATCCCTGTTGGCAGTATCCAGCAGGTCCTGCGCAACCACAAGACGAAGTTGTTGTTGTTCCTGAGAAAGCAGCTTGGGCACAAATTTTGCTGCCACTCTGCGCAAGCCCGAATCCTCCTTTAAAATTGCATGTGCAGAATCTTTACTGATCCCAACCTCATCACCAATTTCCCGCACCATCAAACGACAGTCCTCCATTATCAAGGTCCGCACTTTCTCAATAACAACTGCATTGCGGCTTGTTGACGGCCTCTCGGAATGCTGGTCACTCTCCACTGATGTGCGGCCATCTTTGAACCTGTTTACCATTCTTTTATTTTGGTAACACCCATGGCATTGTCACCAAAAGCCTTTTGAATTTTGTGAATTGTTTCTGCTTGGGTATCTCCAAGCTTTTGGCAAAACTTGATGCAAGACCGTTGCTCCACACATTCCGTCATCACGGGCAAAATGAAAATGCGACAAGTTAGTAGTACAGCATCTCACACACTGGTTGCTTGACAGCAACTGATGTATCAGCAAGCCCACCAAAAACCACACATGCACATGAAGGTATGCGGCTCCACTATGCGCACTTTTGCCTCCCTAACATCATTACTTCCCACAGGAAAAAATAAAGTTGGATACTTTTTCGACAGACCTCGTATTAAAAAAACATATCTGATACTTCAATATCCCTAGATTTTCGTGCCCAGTGTAAACAGATTTTATGCAAATATTTAAATATATCATTAAATATTTATATGCATGTGCATACACACATTTGTGAACACTAAAATCTTCTTTATAAGCTAGAACTGCTTATTTGCTATAAATTCTAGTAAAATAGATGTTGTTTTCTACTAAAAACATAACTATTTTTGTTTTTGTTTTTTTAAAAAAAGAAATCTCCTGCCTAGATAATTTTTCGAAAGTCAAAATTGTAAATTAGAAAAATTAGTATATATTTTGTTAACACTACATGTTAAAATATAATGCTTAAAGTAAAAAAAAATTATTTATGAGATAAGAAAAAAGTTGAGAGCTTTGACAAGTTAATTTAAAAGCAACAGAAATTTGGCTGTTGGTTAGATATTTTCAATGCTGAGATAATTTAAACCATATATAATCAGTAACCACTACCAACAATTTAATTTTTAGATGATAGTAAATTACTAATAGCTTTGTTTTACTCCACATACAATCGTTTTCTGCTGCTGCACATAGTAATATTTGTTGTGCAGCAGTTAATGAAGATGTTGTGTTTTAATCATTTTGTTACATCTAGCTTTGAAAACCCTGCTAATTTTAAGTCACTCTTGTGTACTCCAATCTTGTAAGTTAATAAGTGTACAACCAAAAGTAATGTGTGTATTCTCAGTTCTTTAGAAATCTATTTAAAATAATTAACAAATAAATTGTCATTTAAAAAAATATTTTAAATTACTATGAACAGAAAATTCCTTACTTCAATTCTATAAAAAACAATTTAGATTATGTTTTACACTACAAGTTACACTAATAATTTGAAATTAATAGTTTGGCAGTTTGTTTGCTGTAGCCCACTAGGCTCTTCTTATAACTTAAAACATGCTGGTTCTATAATATCAGTTAAGAAGCAAAATTAAAAAGGGTTGTTTTGTTTTGTTATTGTTTCATCAGTGTCAATGCAAATAAAATAAATACTAGTGAATTTTGACAAAACAGGGAAAATGGTGCAATCTTTGTTAAACTAAATATATCATATTTGTTGCATTGCATATTTTAATATAATAATTTGGGTAGATAAAAAAAAACATCATTGTCACTACTCACACTAAGTAGTCTTCAATATATATTCTAAAATTTGTTTATGGTGGAAAAAATTATCATACTTACCTGAGCTGCCCATCGCCACTGTGCAGCAGTACTCCACTGAGGAGTTCCCTGAAAACATTTATTGATAAATATTTATTTTTTTTTACTAATACCAATCATATTCTTAAATTAATAATTTTTATTTATTACATACTAATTTTCCTTGACAGTCTCTCAAATACAAAAAAGCATATATTTTTTTTTAACTTTTTCCTGATTTTTACCCACACATGAAATGCCTTCTTGTGCATTAATGTAAACTATAATATTTTCATCATTATTAATAATGCAATTAATTAGATATTCTATATATATATATACAATAAATAATATTCATTAGACCACCAGAACAAATTTTGTATATGAAGTGTGACAATCAGTCTCCTAGAATTGCACAAGCTAAATAACATGAAATCTCTTGCAGCGATGCATGTTTGACACTATACCTCTAAAGATTATTGAAAAGCTTAAGGGATTGCATTACACTTGGACCAACATCTGAATTACTCCAATGTCTGGAATCAATGATATAGCCAACTACACATGCTCTATGGAAAGAAAGATTTGGTTAAACCAATGGTCATGGAAACATTTGAATTTTGCTTTAGTTCATGCAAAGACCTGACTATATGGGGCTCCTGACACTGAAGAAAATGATCTGCAGGACATTATTCCTAATCTGCAAGTATTAAATTTCCAACAATATTGGCAAGTAGAATTCTGAGCATCGCCATAATGACACTGCCTCCACAAAACAGATTTCTTTCCAGAACAAAGAGTTTGATGTACCAGTTGTTTCAACATCAATACACCTGTCTGCAGCCATCATTCACTTCAACTGTAAATATGGGCTCATTGATGAACAGAGGTCATTCAATAAACATCCTACCAGTGAAGAGGTTGCTAACTCCATTAAGCCTAGCAGCACTGGTATTAACTGGTTTAAGATAAGATGCCTTTAAGTCAGGAGGGATAGTGTAGTCCATATTTACCTAAGCAATTCCAAACCATCCTTCTGCTGATAGACCATAGTCCAGAAACATCCTTTGTTGTTACTGTTGCATGAAGAAAATGGTTGCAAAGGTGGACATTTCAAATAAAAAGATCTCGTCAAATTGTCAATGACACATGGTCATCTACTGAGACCAGTCTCAAACCTTATTTATTCCTATAAATTCCAAACCATCTTGCAACATCTGTTTGGCTCACTGTTTGCAGACTTCAACATCACTATGGCTCTGCAAAAATCACTTTCTAATAAACATGTCATGGCTATATCTTTGGAAATTTAAAGAAATTTTTTTTTTAAAGAGAAGGTAATCTTTTGAGAATCTTACTAAAGCAATAATCATGTTTTATTGACTGCAAGCTTGTCACAAGGCATTGAACATACTTATACATGTTTGTCCCTGCAGCTTAGTTGCATGCACAGAAATGTTTACATGTTTGGGTGCTAACCACATTATCAACTAATCTAGCTTTTAGAGTCACAGTCAGATTACAACATAATATAGCTTTTTATCAAATGCACAGGAACTTTTTTTCTTTCTTTAATTTACTTTTATGAAGTTAAGATTTTAAAATGATGTTTTTAATAAAAGAAATGATTATAGGGCTAAAAATTGTAATGTTTAGAGAAAAGGAAAAATAAGTTATTATATCAGCAAAATAAAATATTGAATATGCAGCTAGTTTTTCTGTCAATAAAACCTGACCACAAATCAAATGTTTCAAATTTGCAAGTTTTAAATCTAAGAATAACATTATAGAATATACTTTATGTAAAATCTATTGTACAATATGCACATGTTTTTTTTTTTTACTTTTTAAAAAATTTTTGGTATTAAATGTGATTGTTCAATGTCTGTTATTTTGTATCTTACTAACGTATTCAGTGCAAAAAAAAAACAAAAAAAAAACAGAGACTGCCAAAGAATATCATATTGAAAACAAACATAAAAAGTAATAGTGTTGAATATCTGTTTAACTAGACATATCATCACAGTCAAAGCTTTATACCAATTAAGTAAAATTCAGGTGGATATCTCAAATATATATCAGAATCAACAAAATAGACTACATGGTAGAAAGTATCAAATGTACATCTATATGCACCTTACAACAGCTGACTTTACATTATCAATGATATAGGGCCTGCCATTTCACTGCCTTTGCAGAGTAATGATTGATATGAATGGTATAAGTTAGCAAATTATACATCAACTCAGCACTTCCAGAGCACTACTGTCAAAATTGTCAAGGCAAATGTAACAATATTTATTTATTTCTTGAGCATGACTGCAGCACGTTCTGCCAGCTGGTTTGTGATAACAAACATTAAAAGACTTTCAAACTGTTTAAAAGATTATGTCCTTCAAAGTTGTATTGCTACATTAAGCTCAATGCAGAAATATGTCCCACTAAAAATGTTCTTCCAAAGTCATCACACAGATTTTTCTAATGAACTTACTGATCATAAATGATGATTTCTAAAGATATTCAACTCTTGTACAATATTTCTAAAATTAATTCATGTTTACTACAATTTTTTAACTACCAGATTTCAGCTAACTTAAAAATTTCTTGACCTTGATAATGAAACGAAACCTGCTTAATTTATAGCAATCATTTTCAAATACTGTTTGTGTACAGCACAGTTTCACTCTCCTTTGTTAAGGAGATTATTACAGCAGCATGCTTTCCAACAATTGTAGTTTCTTGCTGTAATGTGCACCAGATCACCCTATATATAAACACACAAACTACTTTAGTATTAACATTTTATTTGTATCACAGATAAATCATGTTTCTTTCCAAACACTGAAACAAAAAAAAAAAAAAATTTGCTTATGGTGTTAGATGGAAAAATATTGAAGATATCCATTTTGTACATAATGAAATATTTGGAGGAAAATTTACTACTACTTTTGAGTCCTGGTGTAATGTTTTTGGTACTGTATTACATATATGGTAAACAAATTAATTATGCATAATTGTTTTTCAAAACAAATGACAAGACAAAAAGACATCTTGAACAGAAGACAAGAATTTTCAGACTAAAAAATAAAGTTCTACAACAATCAAAAACCTCAAACTAAAAACGAAAAGAACTGCAGACCCAAAGTACATTTAAATGTATATGAACATGCTAGTTTAAATACTAAAGAGGTTACAGAAAAAACTGAAAAAACAAAAGTTTGTGCTTACTGGTTGATATGCTGAGTATTGTGGTGCCATATATAGAGGTGGTGGTTGTGGAACCATTACAGCGGCTGCAGAATATGACGGCTGAAATTATAAGCAAAAGTTTTTGTTTTCTTTCTCAAATCTATGATCAAACATTAAGCTGTTAAATAACAAAAAAAAAAAATAACTGTATCTAAAAAGTCAAAGGTATATGATGAGAAATGGAGAAAACAATTTTAAATGAAAATACTATCATCCCTTTCTCCTTTTATTTTTGTTTACTGTTGTTAAAGTTTTATACATAAAATATAGTGGAGAAGAGAGTTTTCAATATGCAATCCAGAACCTATGGCACCACAAGTTTATAATAGAGAAAAACAATGAAATTAGATTTGCACCAGGTATAAAGATCAATAATTTCAAATTACCTGATCGACAAAAATTAAAATCATATTTTTGCAAAATATCTCTCTCTCTCTCTCTCACTCACTCAGAGAGACAGAGATAAACTTCTATTATCTGAATTGATCAGGACCAATAGTGTTCCAGATAAACATTATTGTATTCTATGTATTATATGCAGAATATTTTCAATAACTCCACTATTTTCTAGATGCTTAGCACATTCTTCTGTCATTTGGTGCTGCTACTGGATTTCCCAACATGCATATACTTGGCTCAAGCCTCTTAGTACTTCCAGCATATAATGGTCTTATCACTAGCACCTGTAATAAGGGTAGAAGAATGCTTAAGAAAAATAATCAAGAAAAATGTGGCATTTGGCATGTGTGGTTTATAAACAACCAAGGCACATATACTGCCAATTGCAGTGGTGCATGGAGTAGCAACAGTTACTGGTGTCAGATTAAAAACTGTTATCTAGTTAAAACTGCACCAATCAATAAAATGTCATCAACAATTCTTGTTTCACTTCAATTTCCCACAAAGTGCTCCTTTGGACAAATAACTGAGTTAGCAAATGACTAAAGAAGTCAAGGGAAACTGATCCAAACAAGCATGTGTTGGTAGCATGTCACTGATTGGTGCATTTTTTATTCTCAGACATCAAAACTTGGAAAAAATTCCAAATGGTGGATGATTTTCTGAATAATCAATCAATGAAGAGCAGAGGTCATCAGTCCAAAGCTTAAGTTCAAAAGAAAATAAAGCAGGCTACTACATCTATCAACTCATCCTGGAGAATTTTCCCTACTACATGGCAGAGACCAACAACATTGCATAGATCAAAGATAACACTAGAAATTCAAAAATTGAATCAGTATTGGCATCTCTGAGACAACAGATGGGCAGCTGCCTCTGATGATCCTAACAGACTAGCTGTTCAAAATTAGACCTTTCACTGATGTGGCTACACACAAAAAAGACTTCAGGCTGGATGTTGAGGGGAGTCTAAGGAGTGCAACCAAGGCCATTGTATCTGGCATGGATAGAGGAAAGGAAAGGCAGCATGCTGTGCTCCAGAAGTGGTTGCAAAACACCTTCTTATTGTTGATTGAAGACCTGGTTAAACTGCCAGTTTTGAACCATTACCCTATGCATGATGGAATGTTTCACTGACCATGTGAAGAATTAGTGACTGCAACACTGACTGACCACCAGGGGCGGACTGGCCATAAAGGCATTTGGGCAATGCCCAGTGGGCTTGGGCCGCTGGGTAAAAAATGGGCCGCTTGGCTGGATAAAAAAAATGTTGAAAAAAATTGTCATGGAAAACTCCTGCCACCACCCCTGGGGATTTCCCGCTAAATATCAAAAGGTCACCCCTGACGAGTCATTATAATTATTGAGCAGTGGAAGTATAGCTATAGCATTTTGTCTATTTTCACAGATAAGCAACATATTAATGAATAATGGGCCAACCTAGTAAGTGAAGGATGCCTGGGCTGGTTTTAAGAGCTAGTCCGCTGCTGCTGACCACTTCATGGAAGTGAATGATTTCTCTACAATTTTTTTTTTTACTTTTTGCCCAATAAATTAAATTTTTCCTTTCATTTTCTGGACGTTTCTTTTTCATTTGGATTACTGAACTGTGTGCTAAGTTGTTTATGATATTTAAATCATTCCAGGAGTTCTTAGTATGTTTGTTTTTTTTTTTACAATTTTTCAATCAGGTGGATGCATTATGTGCAGTCATGTTACAAATTATCTTGTCCTTTTAAGTATGTAAGATTGTTATCTACTATGGAAAGGATTAAACAATTGCTTAACAACCAAAAACAAATCTGTTTGATTACTATTACTTTTTCAACCTCAAAAAGGCTAGCACATACTAATTCTAAAAGTGACTGTGTAAAGCAATCTATGACACTGTCCCTTCCTATTCACATGAAAATCTCAATACAAAAAAAAAAGTTAAACCAGTGGATTTCATAAAATATTGTTGCCTTCCACAGACTTTTAGAAAAATGAAAAATGCTGCTTTAAATTCTGACAAAATATCCCCAATATTTCAGTCAATTTATTTGCTTTTAAGCTACTAGTAATATGTAAAGAACCTGAGAGAGACAAGAAACGGGTGTGTTCTTAAACCACATTAAATATCCCCAAGACTTAAAATTTATTGTAAACAGCTAAATTTTGGTAAGGAATATGAGCATGTCTGGAGTCACTATGTCATACTGCTGACAAATAGGCAATGTGGTTATTGACACTAATGCAGGACTCAGAATGACCACAAAAACCATACTTCAGTGTGTTGTTGTTGCAGATGAAGGTGCAACAACCCTAACTGATGATACATTAAAAGTGTAGCAAAGATTAGTAAAATGTTTACCATGGTGAATTTTATGCACAGTAACAATAACCACATACAATCTGTAAGTTGGAAAAATTTAAAAGAAAATGTTTCCAGAATGAAGGCAACTGAAGGTCACTTTTTTGGAGAAAGTAGTAGACTGGGTATTATAAGAATGATAAACATGTAAAATGTATGCTTTTCCAGTATTTTTCGAGGGGAGGGAAAATAATTTGCCAATTTTAGAAAATTGTATGAGATTTTTAAAAAAGATATAAATTTGTAAGCAATAATTTTTCAAGTTCTAAAACTGCTTTGTTTGCTTGTTGCATAGAGAGACGAGACGAGATGAGACAAGACAAATAGATAAAAACTGCTGTTTTTTTCATGAAATAGTTCTCCATTAATCTTATTCATCAAAATTTCACTGAAATTCTTGTTTGACTCTACAAAAATCTAATCAGTAAAAAACACTATTAGTTAAAATATACCATTCATCACGAAAACCCACCAATTAACAGAAAAGTCTGTTTGAAAAAGATTTTTTTTTTAAAAAGTAACATCAGCTGACACCCCCATCTCCACTTGTACATGCAGTTTGTTTTCTTTTCTTTTTTTTTTTACTTAATCTAACATAAAATTCAAATTAAATAAAATCCAAATACAGGAATTCCTGCAAAACTGGTTCCCATAAATCAGATAAATATAATGAAATGCAACCAGAGTTTCCCCATTATTTATCTCTCTTAAGTAAAAAAAAGCTAGTAGTATGTATGTAACAATCAGACATGCCAATAATTCAATCAAGCACTTTCAACAATGACTCAACCAGCTAGTAAAGAAAAGAAGATAATAAATCATAAAATGTTTTTTTTAAATATAATTAAATTTATCAGAGTTAACTCTTGAAAAGTAAATGTTTTATATATAGTTTTATAATACAGAGCCCTGCTAGAATAAGAGCACTCTTTAAGCATTTACGAGTCATACAAAACAGCAGAAAACATTAACCTAATATTAAGTAGCTTTTCTACATGCCTCATGAAAGGATGGGACAAGTTGTGATATAACTGCAAATCTGTGCTTTACATTGTGGGTTTTTGCCAAGCTACATATCCACTGTAAGCCCACTTTAAGCAAATAATGTATGATTCTCCATTCAACCTTATGTAAATGGTAATATCATGAGCATCAACTGTAGAGGCATCTTCACCTTTACCCATTCAAAAAATGTAATATTTAATATGCAAAAATGTTCAGACAATTTCCAAGATGCCTGCACAGATCTCACTTACCTGATAAAAATTATTTAAAAACATAATAAAAAAATTTTGAAATGATTCAAACTACAAAAGTGACTTAACACAGTTCAGTCAGTCAAATAAAATGGAAATATGCCCAGAAAAATGAAAGGAAACATTTTAATTCATAATGCAGAAAGTAAAAAATGTAGAGTAAAATCATCTGACTGTTGTCAGAGGGGTGTCAATACTGATTCAATTTCTGGACTCTCTGTCATTACTTTTGACACTAAGTCTGTCAACCTCACTCTAATAATCCTCAATAGACAACAGAATTACAGTTATGTTTACTGCTAAAGACACTTTTGTCTCCTCCCTGGTGGTGTCCATCCAGGTGTTATCAGCTCTGCTTGCCTACTCCTGGGCAGTGGTTACACTTCTTTTTTTTTTTGGCAGAAGAAATCCTTTTATATCAGTTCATAGAAGAAATCCACTGGCTTCATGTTCATCAGAGACATCAATCCCTGGGGCAACAGTGTGTGAAAACAACAGAAAGTTGATAGGCTACAGATGGCTTTAAAAAATCCACTCAATGACCTCACTCTCTCTCTCTCTCTGTCTGATCAGCTAAATGATGGGAGATCAAAGTATGAACACTTGAGATCTCTGAATCACCAAAAGGAAAGGATTCTCTGTTGGATTCCATTACTTATGAAGTAAATAAATTAGTTAATGCACATGGTTCCCACTAGTACCTTCACTAAGAAAATCACTTTTGCAGGAAAAGAAACAATATAAATACCCAGAGGAAGTGATAATGCAGACCAGCATCCTTCTAAACCTGCTATCTATAGTAGACAGAGAAGTGGTCATTAAATAACTCATCAATGCCCACCATTTTTTTTTTGGGGGGAGGGGGTAGTTTGCCCTGGCCAGTTTGACCAACTTGAACCAGAAAGGATTAACATTTTACCAGGTCTATTTTCATGCCACATGCTATTTACAGACTGAGTGCATGGCCTTGTGAATAACATGGGCTGTTCCATTATTTTCATGGGTGCTCATTTTATTCTTGCAAAGCTCTGTATAATAACGTGCATAAGTGTTTAAACTACATCTCTACCACACACCCACACACACAACTTCTGCTACACCTATTACTTCTCTAGATAAAGCATTCCATGCATTTACAACACAGCTAATCATAAAAACTCTGATGAAAAGAAAAAATTCTGGCCAAGTTAATCTTATTATTTTCTTGCAGATTAGTTTACAACAAAATTGCCAACTTAGTCAGTTGTAACATAAAACTTTAAATTTCACCTAAAAATAGTCAGTCATAAATGAAAAACAAAAGTAGAAGATTTTTGTATTTAAGTAAAAACTATTATATATCAAAATGAATGCACATTATAAAAATAAAGAGAACTGCAATTTAAATATGTGAAGAACATGTACATGCACTCTTGGTAGAACGACAGTAAGTGCAGAGAAGAAAAGAGAAAAAGTTTGTAATAGTAACAGTAAGATGAATTCTGATCATTAACATCAGGTTAAGTGCCAAATAAATGATGATTCCATAAAATTTTAATCCAAAAATTTAAACAGAAAATTCTGATGCCATCCATCCACAATGACCTACATTCAGTCTCAACCAAGTAAATAAGTACCATATTTTTCAGTGTTTAAGTTGATACTTTTCCACCTACAAAGGAAACTTTTTGCTTCAACTTATATGCCAAATTGACTTATGCATGAATAGTCATTGAAACTGCTTAAATGAAAAAAAAAAAAAAAATGACAAAGTGTGTTATTTTCTGAAATAAATTGTAGAACTATTTATTTGAAATAGACTACAAATGTTTGCCGATTGCATTAGCAATTTCCATCATTTATATGCTTTTACCAATTATGTTCTAATTATCCTTTTCAATTCTATGTATAATTACTCCCAACAAATCCTCTACATCATCTTAAATGCCTCCTGTGAAGTCATGCTGAAGAAAATGGTAGTAATATGGCCACACTAAGGAAATGTGGTATCAGCAAGAAATCTGCTAGGGACTGGTGTAAAATGAGGAGTGTGTTATAGACTACAAAGAAAACCAAGGAAAATTGTGGCTGCAAAGATATGGTGGACTAAAATTGAAGATGATAAATTGGAGGAATACATGCTAACCCAATGTGTCACATGTTATGAACTTAGTACTGTACAGCTGAGACTAAAAGTCAAAAAAATTGCAGCTGATGAACGCTGTCTTTTACATTTCCCATCTTTCTTTCAATGGTGTACAGCATTCACCATGGTGGTATCCTAGGTGTGCAGCATATTATCCAATCAGGGAACAGTTGAACATGTTGCCTATTGTGAACCCCAAATGTCAGATAACCTGAAAACAAGCTAAATATTGCCTCGTGCTTTCAAAAATGAAATTGAGAGTTGAATTTCTGAATTTGTGCATGCAGTAATATCTCAAAATCAAAATAAGCTTCAAAGATAGATAAAAACTGGCATGTCTGGCTTTTTAAAAGTAGGTGATTCAACACTGTGCAAAGGACATTTGGATCACCTCACAATCACTGATGATTTAACTACACAGTAGCTAAAATAAACAGGCTTTCAATGCCAGAACAGCTAATGTTTTCAATCCATTTCATATATCTATCTCTCCATAATTGCAAACATGCTGAAAAACTATTTCAACACCCATTTATCAGAAGATTGTCCCACAAATTAGTACAATTATATGCACAAATAGCTCATTAATATTCACAAGCCTTAAAGTACTGTAGACGGCAAAGTGATGCCACAGTGTTATGAAGAATTTTATATATTGCTCTGACTTGTTGAAAGTTTGGCTAACTACAGTAGTTGACTAGCCTTATTCTCAAAATACTTATCTATGGATGAAGGAAAAAAATATGGGAAAATTAGTGAATTCTACTTACTCCATATTGACTTATGGACTGAAAAATACAGTTATTATAATCTGGATTTTTCAACCATGTATTAATTTAAAATAATACAGGCAAATGCTTAGATAACAGGGAAATATTTATGCTGCATGTATAATAGTATTTGAAAGTTATTGTTTTAGTAGCAAAATAATTTTTAAAATTTGTAATATTTGCAAATGCTTAAATGATAGAATTATGAAATAATTATGTATACTTATAAATAACTTCTTAAAATAATCATCAAAGCATTTAAATATCAAATTTATTTTAGCACCATTAGTAAAGCACAAATAGATTTCACTGTAATCATCTTTTAGAAAAGCTAACTAAAAAACAAGTATTTCCAAAATATATTAATAACAAAGTCTTTTATTTTTAAAAAAAAACTCATTTTTTATGAAATACTCAATTTGCTAGTTAGATTTTATGTATTTTTGAAAATAATTCAAGATTTGCATTAATTAGACTGAGTTATAGTTACTTAAAAGTAGAATGAATATATATCTGAAGATATACAAAATAGTTAATACACTTTGTGTAAAAATTAACTAATAAAGTTAATAGAGGAAATAGCAAAATAATCAATCCAAACATATCAACCTATCACACATACACATTCTATAGCTACTACTGACAAATAAAACATTTGGAATAAGCTCCTTTTTTTTTTTTAAAAAAGCTCTAATAATATTAATCTTTACTTACTTTGATTATTAATTTAAAGATTGCATAATACTGAACAAATCACTGTCAATATCTAAATAAACACAATTGCATATAATATGCTTTTCAGTAGTTAAGGTAATATTTATTCACTAATGGTAAATTAATAATTTAAAATATCTAATATCTAAGGCCATTTCAGATGAAACCCAGCCAGATACCATTATGGCAATGCTATTTCAGTTAAGTTTCATTTGAACATCCCTAGTATTACTATAAATTTCCTGGAATAGAAGTTACATTTCATTTGAAGGAAAAATTTATGCAGAAGTGTTTGCAAACAGTAACTTATGATATGCACTTTTCAAGCAAAAACAAAACTTCAAATTCTGTGCATCAAGGTCAGCCATAATACTTTTTAAAAAGTTTGATAAAAAGAAAGCTTTAAAATTGTTTCCAAAATCAAATGTACGTTGTTTGCTACCATTTCCACAGCTCTGAATAACCAGTCTACTACCAATATATTATATATCATTGTACTAATGACAGAGAATCCAGAGATTTAAGTTAATTATGTGATATAATATTTTAAAAGTAACTAAAGGCATTATTTAATAATAGTATTTATCCAAGTGTGTTCTCAGAGGGAGGATTAATTTTTTTTTTAAGTCTATTATAATTTTAGAAACCTAAGATTCTGGAAGCAGCAATATATCGTTTTTTTAAAAAATATGTTGTTCTTAACTGAGTACTAGTAGTCTTTGCTTATATGAATAAAGAATGTACTGACACAGTATCTGTATCTATTTAGGTCCCAAGTATACAGTTAAGTATACAGAAGAAATTTTTAATTTAATAATAATATTAATCATCATCATAATCATCATCGTCGTCTTTGTATTTGATAAATGATTATCATCATCAAAATTTGGCTAATGTAATCATCTGCTCAACTAAAACAATTTGTCTCCTTGATGCATTTCAGACTGAAAATTTCAAATCAGCTGTTCAAACAGCAAAAAAATATTATTGAAATTTAAGAGATGAGCAAGCTTATTTTTGAATATTTACTTTTGTTTGTTTGTTTGTGTGTGTGTACATGCGCATATTTTTAAAATTATGATTAAGGGGTGTTCCTTTTAATTCTTTAATAAGAAAAGAAGTTCAATCAGTCTGTCAGTCCCTGATGAGGCAGAGTTGGAGAGGAAAACAAAAGCAACTCCTCACCTGGGGCTGTGGAATAGGATAACCCCCTTCTGGAGCATGAAAAATTGCCATTCCATTTTGATAAGTGTAAGGAACTCCATTAGTGAATAAAAGTGTTCCAGGACTCAGGTTAGGATCTGAAATAAACACAAATAACTAAAACCTAAATAAATGTGCAGAGCAAATTCTTTAAACATGTTAATCAAACAGGCATGCAGAATTAACATAAAAGTCATGAATGTGAAGTTTCATTCAAAAATTTCAAGCAGAAACAGGCTAAAATTGTAACATTCTACCAGAAAAAAAAGGAAAAAAAATCATGCAAACAACAGTTCAGTAGTTACTACATCCAAAGACATCTTAGAAAATTGGAGGAAAAAAAAAATGAGAGCCAGAGATGCAAGCTAAATAGACAACAGTCTACCTGTTCAGATTTAAAATGGAGTTTGATAGCCCTCAATCTGAAAAATTGCCAAAGGAGCATAAACAAAATTTAAATATCTATTCTAGTTAAAAATAATTTAAATGTTTGTTTGTTGTTGTTGTTTTTTTGGTTGTTTTTAGTTGTTGTTAGTTTACTTTCACTGCCATCAGTTTGCTTCAAGTCTTATAAGTAATTTAGATAAAACAGCCAATTCAGAGGTAGCATAATAAAAGAACAAGAATTTGGTTGGAATCATTCAATAACATATTGCAAATCAGAGTTAAACTACTATAGTAGTGAAATATAATTAATTACATGTGAAATTACATTTTTCCATTTGGCCTTCCTTTATACACTAACCTAGAAATTTTCAAATAGATTTTTAACAAGCATGCACACAAAAAAAAAACAGCTTGTTTAAATACTGTAATTTAATCCCAACAAACAACTTTCTTACTGAAAATAAAATTATTAAATTGAAATACAAAGACTAATAGAAACACAATAGGGAAAGAAGAAGATTAATAAAGAATCCTACTGGATCATTAACATTGAGCATGGGATTAATTAATTAATATACTGAAATTAACTTAAGTCTTCGTTATTGTTATATATGGAATATTTTGGAGAAAATCAATTGAAATTTTCAGAAGAATCCTTTTTTCAAGATCAAATATAAAACAAATAAAAAGAAAATTCTTTGTATTTAAAATTTTTTAAATTCTAATTATAAAAAGGCAACATGAACAAACTTAGAAATTGCACAAGTAATATATTATTGTTATAGTTTTTATTAAAGATATTTTGTTTGGAGAAAGAGAGATGAATTGCCAAAACCTTTAGAAAATCTTAAACATTCAAACTTAATTTAATTGATATACAAATTTGATTTTTCCATTTAAAAAAATTTTTGAAATAGAATATGGTAAATGTTCTCAATTTCTAAGAGGCAAGTAATAACACAACAAAACTCTATAATCTAATTATAATAGAGCCTCTTTTATCTGTTTTTTAAAATGAAAAATGTAAAAATTACCAAAAATTTATGTATGAAAAATTGAAAAAATTGTTGTTGTTTTTTTCTTTTGAATTCTTGTTTTTCATTAAAAACCAACAAGATGTTTGGCCAGTTTTAACAAGTTTTATAAATTGTTATGGAAATATTATCTCAAACATCTTATTTAAAAACATTTACACATACACCTCTGACTTAAATTTCATTGGATATCAGCAAAATTTTGTATTTACTGTCACAATTATTAACAGCATTTTACACAAGTTCACAAGACTTTGATGATTATGAATATGCAGATTTTCCTTTTTCCTCCACCTTTTGCTTTTTGTGCTACGAGAGCATTTATTGTTAAGAACAGCTAAAGATTTGCTTAAATCTAGAGTGAAAATGAATAACTACATTGTTGCTTCACAGCTTTACTACAAGGGATCATGATGCCAGAAATATTCATAAATTTCAATGTTTTCTTTTGAAATTTACAAAAGTATTTTGTTGGCAACCATATTAAGAATACTTTTATTTCAGATTAAAAAAATCTTTCATCATGTTTCTGTAATTTTCTTTTTAAAAATTCATTCCAAAAGATCCCTCTGAAAATTAAATAATTCTTTAATAAAAAAAACAAAATATATAAACAATAAAACATTATAGTGTCAAGATTTTTCACCAAACAAAATTTAAAATTAAACTTTCAAATAAGAAACTTTTTGTTTAAATTATCTAAGTAATATCTAAACAAAAGAAATTTTAATGTTTGTTTCTGTACAAGATGCAATACCTTTATTATTTACTTTTTAAACATTCTATAGCTGAAAAAAGTTGAGAGCTACTGCTACTAAGTGCATGGCCAGTTTTCTGATCTGAACAAATTAAAAGCTTAAACCTTGACATATATACATTTTCTTAATAATATTACTTCAGAGATTTCCTTAATACTCACCTGCAAATTTCTTTATTTTACCCATCATATTAATATATTTTAATAGATTACTCAATAGACTATCACCTCTCAGCTTTTTATAATTTAAAGAAACATTGAGATATTTATGATTCCTAGTTTCAATACCAAAGCTAATAATTCCAAATTATCAAAGAAAACACAGCACACAATTGTGCAGAGCTACGACACAGAGTTGTTTGTGGTTATCTTGACAGGAGAGCAATGGGGTAATATCTATGCATATTTGAAAAAGTATTGAAAGTTTAAACTTGCATAAATTTTCTTGAAATAACATTGTGGTAAAGGTATTAAAAAGATTATTTTTAGTCAGTGAGTAAAAATAAATCTGCTTAATTGAGAAATAAGTGCTTCATTGACAGATTTTTACCACCACAATGCCCAGCACTTCCAATACCACACTGCAATGTCAAAGAAAAATTTCATATCCATTAAGAACTGTGGCTAACCTTAGAAAAATAGACTTTCTAGATTAGCAGAATTCCAATTAGCCTAATTTCAAAATTGGCAATACATGTAAATAAAAAATTGAAATATGCATGAAAAGTTTATTCATCAAATCAGACAATCATTTAAGTTATTATAGCCCCTAAAGATGGCCCAGACATGACATGGCATGAAATGCACAAAATGACAAGACCTATGCTGTGCTTCATCCTTCCTAACATTTTTTGAATACTGCTGTCTTTGTTAGTTTGTGATACACACAATTTAACACAAATGGACCTATAGAGAGATTGTCAAAACTCTGCGTATATTGGTGATGGCAGAAACAATAGAATCTATAACTTTTCTTTAACCAGAATTTTTCAATCCTTTCTAAGTTCAAACAAGTTGGAAAAAGTTTTGACATTTTAATTTGGCTATGGCTTAGACTTTCTAAAAAAATGCATATGCAGATGGGCTTGGACCATTTCTTGAAGTTTTGGCCAGCAAAGATATTTTCACAATATTTAAATATTCTATATAGATGTCAATGAAATAAATTGTTCTGTCAACAATATTTTTTTTTTTTTTATTTTGAAAAGTAGTGATTCTTGAGAGAAAAATCTACCACAAGTAAAATACCACAGTATACATAGTCAAAGGAAAAAAATGATCTGGACATCAATTCAAAGCTAACGTCCATCAAAGCATATACAAAAAGTCTCATTGTGCTATTTTCAAAAACATTTGTCTAAAAACAATACACTATCCCATCAAGCTACAAGAATGACTAATTGTTGCTATGCTTCAGATCAAAACATTTTAAAATGTGTAGAATTTATCCCACCTTTAGCTGTATTTAACAGCACAACAAATTTTTTTTAAAGTCAAATCTAATTTGACTGTTCTAGGTCTTAACTTCAATAATTAAATCACTTATGTGCAAACATAGAAAAAAATTATTGGTATGAAAATGGCAAAAATTTACCTGCAGTTACAGTGTAGCAAAAATTGATATTTGCTGTATTTGAAAAGAATTACATCTGCAGTTTTAAAACTGCCATATTATAACTGAGTTCAAAGTTATGAAAAAATTCACATGTAGCATAACTGAATATGTACATAGAACAGCGGCAGTAATTGATGTTGATAATGTATGCTGACACCCTACCACTTAAAATAAAATATTATTTACAAAATATTTATAGGCAAGCTTTTCAATCATTTTATATTAGCATTAAACTGTAGGTAATATGATCAAAGTATTACATCATTAAAAAAGACCTTGTACTTTTAACTAAAACAAACACAAAGTAGTGCATGTGAATTGTTTGGAAAAAAATGCTACCTTTTTGGTTTTTTTCCTTCTATAGCAACAAGTGTTTATATTAAAACTATCTAGTAATGACTATTGGTGTATCATGTCAACATGGATTTGAACTGTCACCATAAAGTTGCATAAAAACTTTGTGCAAGGTTTTATTTGATTAGTTAATTTTAGTAGGTCAGCTTTTTTTCTAATCAAAAAGAAAAAATCAATAGGACAATCATTGATCCAGGTAACTCAAGTGGCCAAACTATTTTAATCAAATATTTAAGGCAGAATAAAATACATTTGCCTCAAGGTAGCTGGGTTATTAACATGGTGGATAGTGGCTTTAGTGGGTTTGATGAAAGTGATTTAGAAAATGTGAAAGCTAAATAGTACTCTGAAGAAAATGAATGCAGACATCAAATCATTTCACTTCTGGCAGCATGTCTCGCTTTATGATGCCATCAGGATCCCCCATTTTAATCAAACTAAAAATTCTAAATTCCTTAATTTTTCCCAGATAACCTTATTGTTAGACTGTTGAAGAAACTAACAGCTATGCATACACATGCAGTATAGCTTATAAACCAGATATGAAATGATCACAAACATTGGCAGCAAAAATCTGCTTTGAATGTACATGGTTATAAATATCATTTCCATACCAAGGTACTATCTTTTATGGTCTTCAAATTTATTTTTTAAACTTCTACATTTCAAATTATAACAAGAAATATATCTGAAAAACTTCTTCAGTATTTTTATGAATGACACATCAAATAAGTTGTCAGATTTGCCCAATTCTAGAATCAGTATTAAAAATGTGCTGATAATTTTAATCCTTGCCATGATCAGATCAGACATTTAATGAGAGAATACTTGGTTTCAAGTGTCAACTATATTTTAGGAAATATCTTAGACATTCTTGATCATTTTCACTAACCAGGAAAATTAGAAAATAGGGAAAACACAATCAAGATGACAAGATATAAGATTTTTATAATGTACAAACAATGGCAGGATTGTTTAAAGATACCATAAAAAATTCAATGAAATACTTTCTCCAATATAAAGTTCTTTTAAGAACCACTCAAATTGTAGAGAGTATTTCACTCTTCACTTTACTTCTTTTTTTAAAAAGAATATTTTATTAAAGATAATATAATAAAATTCAGAGATTTTTTATTATTATTTTTTAATTGAAATATTGTTTCTAAACATTAGTTTTAGCTTCAATATACAATTTATTTTCATCTATCCTTTTTCTTTTTCTGGATGGTTCATTTAACTAAATTCTTCCATGTGGCTCTATAAATAAATGTTTGTAAACTACATATATGAACTATCCATATGTCCTGAAGTGTAGGAATCAATGAAAACATATTTGGCCAGCTACTTTGCTTCTAAAAGACGAAAAATGTCAAATAATGTGTCTTGGGAAAAACTTTTGCCTATTCAAATTAAACAAAACAATATACTGTTCAGATGAACTGAATTTACATTTGGTACTACAGGTAGGATAAAAAAAAAAACACTTATGAAATGTAGTTAATCTTATGAAATTAGTAAATATTCAGCACCAAAATTTAACCAGAACACAAGGAAATATTATACTTTTTTTTTTTTTAAATAAACAAATTTTGGGATATTTCCAAGAAAATGATAGCCTACAACGAAAGTGAAATTGAATCAAGGAGGTGGTAATATTTTCAATAGTTATTTGGAGTAAGAAAATTGTCTTGATTTTGAGGAAAAACCAAGTATTACATTATAGCTTCCTTCATGTATAAAATTCCATTTAATACAGAAAGTGTGTACAACATTAATACATTTGGGTAAATTAAAACAAAAGGAATGGAATTAAAAGAATCTGTTTACAAAATGTTCAGACAATTTTAACAGATATTAAATGATCTGATGAACTGGAGTGTTGGTAAAAGGTGGTTGTTTTTTGTTATTACAATTTTGATCTTGGCTCCTAAATTGCTGAATTTTTTAAAAGAAGCCAAGCATTGTGTATTGTTGTTTCTAAAAAAAATGTTGTAGTTGTAGACTTCCATCGTGTCTACACAAAGCCAAATAAACTAAGCAACCAAAGCATTTTCTCTAGTTCATTTCAACAGTACTAATCAATTACCTTTGAACTTTTATCAAACCACTGCTATTCTTTGCATAATGCGAGTTCCACATACATATTAAATGAAAGGTCTCACCAATAATGTATCTGGAACCAGACCTTTAAAGTTTTACTATATATATAAAAGTATTCTAGTCAATTGAGAATATGTTAGGATTCTCAGGATCTTAAGAATATGAAGCTAAAATTTCTACTCTGAAATAAATAAATGGCAGCTGAACTTATTGGTTCAAAATAATTTGTTAAATTTGATACAAAGGCATCATTTTCACCAATGAAGATTTATCCAGACTTGCAAAATTAATAAAATTTTGTGTAATATCTTGCTTTAATCATTTGCCTTTTGAACTTTAATGCCTCGTCACATATAAAGGTTGTTTCCATGTTTAATATCTGTTCAACTACATGATAATATGAATTAATTATTGTATTACAAAGTGACTGCTTAAAGTATTTATTTTTTGTTTAGACTGTTTTGAAACTAAAATGGCAATGATTGAGATTAACTTTATCTTGTGCCTCACTGAATTGAAGTCATTTACTGCAATGAAATTAATTATATTACCATCCATGATACCAGAGAATCATTATTTCAATTACTCTAGTGAAACTCCTTGAAATCTTATTAGCAAACAAAATTCTTAAAATCAAATCATTGTTTGCTCTTTATGACATACCTCAAGCTTTGACTTCAGATAACATTACATACTTTTTAAAACTATAAATTAGCAGTATTTTCAAGGGAATGGAGTCTTTAGCAAGCCACTTAGCAAGCCACTTTATCTCCAGTTAAATAGATTAAGCAGCTAAGAGCTATGTAGGTCAGTATCTGGCATTACTTAATTTTTGTTTTCAGTTTTCAGATGGCAAAATTGCCAGTGTAACTCTTCCTCTAAAAAAAAAAAGAAAATACCTAAGATGTTAGAACTCCTGAAGGTGACATATTCAGATATAATGAACAATACTAAAAACTAAATAATGTAACAAAAAATTTTTAATAAGGAAAAAAGCCAATAAATAATAAAGACTGATCAGAAATTATCCTAGAGGATGGGTATCACTGATACCAGATATGAAGAGGAGAATATCCTGGGAAAAAAATCATGTACCTGTAGAATTAGAAATTCTACTAAATACAGACATTTATATATAGTAAAAATACTGGAATTTTACTGTGCACCATATATATACTCAAAGTTACTGTTTTGATAAAGGGTTTGCTTTCTTTCATTTAAATACTTCAATAATCTTTCTAGGAAGAGAGATATTTAGCAGAATGCATTATAAAAATCCTGTCATTTTTTCATTCACCAGTTTCTACAAGGGCTACCTACCCTTGGAAAGGAGTGTAGTGCCATGGTTATCTGCAAGAGAGCATTATCCTGCACCAGGGTTCAAATGTTTTTCTGATGGGTGCCACTTATCAATATAAAAATTTTAAGGCCTTCCATGTGTGCCGTATTTTTTTTAAAAATGTAGGTTACAATACTATAATTTTGTGTGTAGTATGATTACTTTATATTTATAACACATGAATACAGTATGTTAACATTGTAATTATAGTAGTAATTGTAAATTATATGCTGATAGTTTAATTCAAAAACATTTTAAGCTTCAAGTCATAAAAATTACATCAAAAGTCTAGAGAAACTATCATCACAAGACTATTTCAGATTTCATCAATTTCCAAAATTGCTTACTTTCAAAATTATTTCCAACATAAGTAATATTAATAACAATTTCCAACATAAATCAGTCAAATACAACATAAATTACAAACCTCAATTCAAAAATATCTATAACTTTTTACTGTTTTCAAAAAAAAAAACACAAAAAAAAAACCCAAAGGCTATTTTAGCAATTAAAATCTTCGCTCTTTCATTCTTGTGTCATATCTGGTTGATAGCTGATGGTATTGGTTTTCATTTTTTAAAATCTGGTACCTAGAGCAGAAAACCTATCTACAAATCAGAACTCTGTATTTAACTCCATTTCCAACTCAATTCCAAGTAATTGGAAATAATGTAGCTAAAGATTATGTTCAGCTGTTTTCTCAGGGTTCAGAATTTGAACATAAGGCTTAAGGGTTTGGAGGTCTTGAAATCATAGTGCAAACTCTTCTTTCAAGACAGAAATATGATGTAAATGTTGTCCTAAGATTGAGATTTTTTATGCTATCAATAAACATTTTAACTTTTGAAAAGTACTTCAGAGGCCCTGTCTAAAGATCATCATCAAAAAGGTGCAATTTCTTTAAAAATTACATCCAAAATCCATAAAAGTTCAGCACAGTTATTCTTTTACCCTGAAGCCTGACATTCAAGGTATTTAAATGTACTTTGATGTCTGTCAGATCATTGAGGTTCAAAACACATTTTTTATTTTCCAAATGAGGATTTGTCCAATTCCATAGAGAAATGATTCCATCCATGCAATTGACAAAAACTAGAGAGAATGTTTCCCTTAATCAGTCACCAAACTAAACATTCCAGTGCATTACAAGTTACCATAAATGGATTGAATTTCTTCTAAGAGAACTTTAAACTGCCTATGAATAAGCGATGAGTGAGCAACAATTTTATTAACAATTTTACTACAATGGACAGTACGTCAATAAAACATTGTTTTTTTGTTGTTGTTTTTTTAATTTGGAATATTTTTACCCATCATCACCAGTGCCACATCAATGATCACAGAAAACAAATTGTTTTAAAAATAAAATTTTCCACATTTCCAGTTTGTGAATTCAAAGACAATTCTTCCCTTTCTGTAGTTCCAGGCATTGCAGAAAGAACATACACTTCTACTACAGATTTGTGCTTCATTGAATATAAAGACAGCATTGTTTGTGCTCTCATTCAGAGTAATACTAATGATGTCATATTTACACAGGTCATTTTTCAAATGCCTATCTACATTGTCAACTATATCATGTACATCCCAAATGTCCTCAAAGCCACAGTTAGAGAGAGAGAGAGAGAGAGAGAGAGAGAGAGAGAGAGAGAGAGAGAGAGAGAGAGATTCATTTAATCTGTTGTATTCAGGAAGATAGGAAAAGTGATTTTGTCAAAGTCAGCCTGAATGTGATGCAAAATAAATACAATGGAAATGATTTTCTTTCTCTTTTTTTTGTAATAAACTTTTTTTTTTTAATTATTTTCTGTGAATTATGTTACCACACAATATCTGCATCTGTCTTGGGTTGCTGACCTCTGGTCTACACACAAAATAAAGGCTCAGGATTTCCAATGAGAAAGCCAGTGTACCCAGAAAAAATTCACATGACCAGTTGGTGAAGTAGAAGAAACCATACTGTGAAAGTTATGCTAAAATGAGCCAACTCCAACTAAAGATCAAACTCAGACCCTCAACCTTGGCAGTCTAGTAAATTAACCACTGAACCAGCAGCAGCTACCTGTAATTTTTTTTTTTAAATATTAACAATAGTAAATTTTCTAATGAGTATTTATGAAGAAATAATTAAATTTAATAAAATTGTTTTACCTTAAAATGTCAATTAACTTATTGCAAGAACCTTTGTTTTTGGTTTTGTTTTTTATTAATACCATTTCCCACCCAGCCAACCATTTATGCTTCAATAGTCTGATTAACTTTGCATATGTTCTTTTTTATAGTTAATTGAAGAGTAGAAGTAAAATCTACAGTACTTACCACCAAAAGATCTAGGAGAAATTTGCTAAAGGAAAAAGAAAAAGTATATTTAAGTATAAAATAAAATAAATTAATTAATTAATAACTACAAATTAAATATACCCCCAATGAACCGTTTATAAAAATGAGAAATGTGTGTAAGCATACATTTCATTAGAAGTTGAGAGATTATCTAACAAAAGAAAACTATATGTATGTCCAAAGAAATGTTTGCCCTCTATTTTTAGTGTCCACCAGTTTGTTAAATTCTCATTCCAGTAGAAACCTGTTTTCAGAAATAAACTGTATGCAAAGTTAATTACTAGCCAGATGTTGTGTTTAAGTTACAGTTAAGTTTTTTGTCAATGCAACTAGCCAAACCTACACAATGTACTTTTCTTACTACAGGAAAGGGCGGCAGTCAATCAAACAATGTGATTAGAATCCATATGCAGGATATAGTTAGCCATATAAAACAGAGCTGCAATATGTAATCACCTGATGAAAATCAATCTAAGTTTCAACTTCTGAAGTAAGTTTGATATTGATAATCAAAGACAATTTTTTTAAAAATTATAAATTACCCTTCTGCCTTAAAAAAACTGCTTTTCTCAGACCATGTACAAAGAAACTATCCCACAACCTACCAAACATTATTTACTTTTTGATTTCATCAGTATTTCTTTTGCACCCCTGAATCATGTGTAATGAATCATTGTGATATAAAATTTTCCAAATAAAAAAGCATGCACATGTAATATTAAAATCATAATACTATATGAGATTTATACATATAGTTTTGATATATACTCAGGCCTTCATATTATTAAAAACTAAAGAAATTATTCCAGTCACTCTTACAATTAAAATTAATTCACAGAATAAGTGATTTTTTACTTACCTCAGCTGTTCCTTGTGAATATATATCTGTCAGTAACTGTGTACTCATATGTACCTAAAATGTAAAAAAAAAAGTGATATAATTTGAAAAATTAAACAAATTAAATGTTGAAGAACTATCTTTGGAAAAAATTATTTTTTCTGGCCTATCTTGAACATTCCCAATTTTAATTTCATTAAAATGAGACACAATGAAAAATTTATACACATTTCAGCTTATGAAAAGATGTTTTCCTGAATTTACTGTAAAATCAAAATTAAAACAAAATAGCATAAAACAAACAAACAAAACAAAAAAAGTTAAGAACAAGCCCAACAGCTGTGTCAGATTGTAAAGAATAGTCACAGAAAACAATTTTTTCTCAAGTCACCAGTAGCCTTCTCATATTTATTAAATAAGTAAACAAGTTTAGAAATTTTAGAGAAAGTTAGGTGTTAAAAAAATTAATTTTACTAATGTAGAATAAAACCAGTAAATCATGAAAACATGTTCGTATCACATTCCAAAATGAAATTAATAAAAGATTGTTTCAAGTAGGGTTTCTGCTTTATTTGATTAAGAACAAAATGAATAATTTCATCTCAGGAAAGAAAGGAAGATTTGCAAATTCAATAAAAAATACCTATCATCAGATATTTATTATACCTCATTATGTACACTATACTACAGATTACTGCAAGAATTAATGATGCAAAAATTACATAAATTCTCTTCTGTCCAAACCTTAGAGAAGAAGTTTTAGATGTCTTAAATCATACCTTTTTTAAATATTAAAAATTTCACTTAAATTATTTATTTATTTTTAACTTTGTGACTATTATATTGATGTAAAGTAAATCAACTGTTAGATGTCATCCCCATCCTTGCAAAAAAATAAATAAAATCAATCAATCTTTGGTTCATTTTTCAAACAAAGGAAAAATTTTAAATGAATAAAGTTAATTCTTTTTCTAACACTTTTTTGATAAACCACCTACAAACTGGGCAGCATCCTGATTTTTGTCTGCTGTTGTACTTTTAGTGCTGTACTCTACAGTAGCAAGTGATCAACATTAAAATGCATATGCAGTACAGTGCAGGATTATTTTTGTTCTAGTGCTTTCATTTTTTCTGTTTAGGTTTCTGTTCAGTTAGACATTGACAGTTTATCACTTACCTAAAAAACAAAAGAACAGAGCCCACAGTTATCACCAGCTACATATTTATAAAATGTTTTCTCAAATGCAAGTAAAATTCTTACTAGAGCTGTGTACACTGGCATTCAAAATATGAGCCAACCATACCAAATATCTATTTTTTCTACATTTTTATTGTTAACAAAAATGAAATTATTCTATTAAATAACTAATCATGTATCGTTAATGTATAAACCAGTAATTGTGCTAATCTTCACTTTAAACTTTTTTTCAACAAGTAGCAACCTTACTTGTAAATAATAACTGAAATCCCATTTTTTCTTGCAAAGTTTGATAACTGAATGACAATGATTGACCTTGTTCTTTG
Source organism: Nautilus pompilius (assembly GCA_018389105.1). Lineage (NCBI taxonomy): Eukaryota > Metazoa > Mollusca > Cephalopoda > Nautilida > Nautilidae > Nautilus > Nautilus pompilius. The sequence goes on along the minus strand of JACATO010000579.1, from coordinate 458,123 downwards.
ACTTTGATCTAGCTTATCCCAAACAAGATTAAGGAGTTTCAAATATGGTGACTGAGGCCAAACCATGGTTTTAATAAGTCCTTCTGATTCTTTTCTAGCAGGCATTCTGTATATGCTTTGCAGTGTTTTGGATCATGATTTTATTGCGGCATAAATCAAAACCTATCACCCAATGGAATTGCATGGTTTTGCATAATACTATGATGTCTCTTTTGTGAGAATTTCATCAAATTATGTCACCAATCAAATAACCAGAAAAGCAACTCCCACACCACATGTCCACCACCATACTTGATAGTAGGGAAAACAGCTATCCTATACTTTTCTCCATCAATTCTTCTAACATATTTTAAAGCTTACAGCCAAGCCAAATATTTCAAACCTACTCTCATCCAATCAAAACAGAGTTTTCTTTCTTGTCACCACATCTAAACAAAGGCTTTCTCCAGCTGCTACTTGGGTGTCAATCCAGCATCTCTTTACCATTTTTTGCTGGTAGAGGTTGAGTTGCTTTTGCAAAGAAATTGTAGTCAGCAATTAATTTGCTGCCTAACCAGCAACCTATCTTTTCCTGCTCCCTTTAATTCCAACCTCCTCCACAATTTTCTGTTGGAAGTAACCAGCTTTACAAAAGGCAATAATGCAAACCTTTTTTTCATGTGAAATTTAGTGTACCATTTTTATCTGCTAAAGCGATACCAGTCATCAATAATATGTTTACCAAAAAAGCATGGTATGAACTAACAATTATTCAAATTAGTTGTAACACTATAGGATGAATTTAGAATTACAGAAATAACTTTTCTGGGTCCATAATTATGCAAAATGTTTTGTGATGGCATTGTCGCAATTAATGACTTACATTTTGTAAAACATGGTTCACTGTTTTTTGGGGGGTTTCAGCTTCATTTTTGTGCTGGGATAATGTTATCAATAGTGTTGAAAAAGCAGATAACTATTTTCATATGGTTGACCCATAATTTTGAATGCCAGTGTATTTTTATTAATGCTTTAAATTTTTTTAAAATATGTATGCCTAGACAATTTAAAACAAAATTGTTACTTACATGACTACTTTTTTTTATCCATAAACAATACCAAATGCAAAAAAGGTTTTCACAAACCTGTTTTCTTATTGCTGGACCAATATTCAACTTCCTATCTTTAAAGATCAAATTATCTGCCTAAAATCAAAGAAAAAATTAAGATATACAATGTACTACAATTAAAGTGTTAAAAAAAGTCTTTGTTGGATTATTCCACTGTAGGTCTTTGCATTAGCATCATAAGACAAGACTTATTTTGACTACACCAGTTTGATCAGTTCAGTGAAATACAAATTTGTGGAAATCAACAATTCAACAAGAACTTTTCTTGATACTAAAAGAGTCCTTTTATTAGAGAATTCCTAAATCATTGAATAAAAAAGCATAAAAGATAAATCTGAAAAAGTATATTTCTGTTGAATCTACCATGAATATTAACAAATTGCTAAGAAAAGTTTATTTCATCTAAAGTTGAAAGAGGGGAGCTGTAGTATCTAATCTGATCTTTTTCTTTCTTTCCCCATGCAATCCAGCCAAAAACAGTCCAAAATTGACAGCTATTTAATGATCATTTTCAACTATTCTATAAATAGTATAGAGGATACTGGCCTGCTTTATCACTTCCTTCATTGATATTTAGTGGTGTTTTCCAGCAAAAGTGACTTTTGAACTAGACCCCTAGTTGCTATGTAATGAAATCAAACACTGAATCTTTCCCTTCTGGCAATGAGGTAGTCTAAAGTGTGAATACCTCAGATATAGTTTACCTAGTGAGAGAACAATGAAGACACATCAAAAAAATGTCAGTGGGGGAAAGAAATCCAGTGAAGTTCAAGTCATCAGTAGCCAATCAACGGGAAAGCATTTTTTGTCTGTTGGCCCTAAGATGCATGCTTCCATGAGTTGATACCAGAAAATTTCTACCACCATATGACTGAGGACTCTAACCACTACTCCACTCAGATCCAGAGAGAAGTGGAACTGACAACTAGACAAACTCCACCAGGGAGAAGATAAAAGCATTAACATGAGTAAACAACTCTTAATATCAAGTAATGAGAATGAGATTAACGAAAATGAATCAGTACTGGCACCTCCAACAACAGTTGGGTGATTTTTTTTTACTTTTCACACTACAAATTGAAATTTTCCTTTCATTTTGCAGACATATTTCCTTTTTCATCTGGATTACTAAAATCTGTACTTAATCGTTCCATAATTAATAATTTTAATCACATAGGGTATTTTGAGCAGCCATCATGAAAATTGTCTGACCATTTGTTTATGTAAAATACATTTCCTGAACAGGAAAGAGTTAAATTTGATAATGCAAAGATTCCTTGAAAAACTCGTAACAAGTATTTATATCCAATTTTAGCCTACATTCAGGATCAGCTTACACTGTATGTTGTTCTCACTTATGCAAAGCAACACAGCCAGCCAATAAAATTGACCCACTCATTAATTTTCAATGTTTTATGCACTTTCTTTAACATGGAGGTTATTAAAACTAGATAGAAGAGTTTGAGCTTTATAAAGTATTTTAAAGTAATAAAAAATATCTGAAATTATAACAAAAATGAGTTAAAACTACAAGGTTTTTGTTGTTTTTATGTATTTTGACCATTAGTCTGTTTTTAAATAATTAGCTAGAACAATGCCAAACAAAATAAAAGCAATCTCTCATATGAGATATTTTCCAAGGCTCCTTGATTTTTGCCAATTCTTCTTTATTCTTTGAATTTTTTTTTTTTTTTTGGTAATATATAACACCATCACCCATAATGGCATGTTCTCAATTAAATATTAAATCAAAATTCCTGGATCAGTTTTCAAACCAATGAATTTCATTATTCTTGAATCAAGTAGTATTTTATTTTCTGTGCAACATGGTGCATTATCTTGTGAAAAACCAAAAGTTGCCATCAGGATGGAGATTCTACAAAGTCTGTTTCTAAAAGATTCAAATACCAATTTACATTGATAATCCTACAAAAAGGGATATCATTCAAACAGCCTTTACCATTAGCAAGTAATAGACCTACGTGTGATTTCCTAGACAATTCTGTGGAAGTAAAACGGTTTGACTTAAATCTCTCCCCACCATTTTCTTTTCAGTCTCAAAGCACTATGATTACCAAAAGAAGTGAATTGCCTAGCTTCAATTTTATATTTGCCAATTTTTATATTTCGTACAAAAATCCTGTTTTTTTTAGGTAGGTTGAGCAAATTGAAGCTCAATATTACCAAATATATTCTGTCTGATATCTTTTTGACAATACTCTCTTCCAAACCTCTAGTTTATGTACCACTTGAGGAAAACCTATCTCTTAAAGACTTGTTAAACCCATTCTTCTTTTAGTGGCAGTCATTTTGTTGATCAACCTATTTTCTTAATCATTCCAATAACCATGCCAATAGTTCTTATTGAAAGACCAAGTTGTTCAACAATTTCTGAACATCAGGTTCATTCCAACATGTGGCATAAGCTGTCTATCATGCTTGCTTACACATTTCCTTTCATATCTTCACAATTCATTAATATTTTTTGCTAAAAAAATTACTTTGAAGATGCTGATGCATGGGTGGCTATTTCTATACATTAAAACATTACAAATTTCTAGAAATCTCCAGAATTTTCTAGATTTAAAGGGAAAATCTGAAAGTTTCTAGAAAATGAAAATCAGGAATCATTTAAAACAATGGAAAATTCCAGATGTTCTAGTTGACACAAACTTTTTATTGTTCAAAAACTTATTATTATTCATTTTCAAACTGCCATTTTCCATGTATTTGGTCTTATTTTTACAAAAAAATTTTTCTCTGACTAGGGAAAAGTTCCATAGTTGCACATAGATTCTTCAATGGCTAATATAAAAATTTTAAATTAATAAGTGGCCAGAGCTGTATAGTATTGTGCAGATTAATGTGAACACATTCAATTTGTTAAAATAATGTTTATTCAATTATACTTTGTCATACAGAATTTAATATGAAATATGCCCACCTTTTTCCTCAAGTTCAGCAACTTATTTTAGCATGGAGTCCACCAAATTTTAACATATATTTTTAATTTCACAGTTCTGAAATCCAACTTCATAGTAGTACAATCTTTTTTCTAATTTTCTCAGCCTCACTTTGCAGATTGCCTGCAGATTCTCTACTGGAATGAGATCAAAAGAGGCCAATCTAAATATTCCATGTTGTTTTGTCCAAAAAATTTCTCTTCTTGGTGTGGCAGAGTGCAAGATCCTGCTGGAACACTACCATCTGAATCTTGTAATCAATTTAGGAACCACTTTCTCTCTAGAATGTGAATGTTCTTCTCCATGTTCATCATATCTGCCATCAGAATAAGTGAACTTGACCAATAGCAAAAGAAACACAAGATATCTTATCTAGATGTTTCAGACACTGATTGGTATAAGCAACAGTGGGTGTTTTCCCCACATGGAACAAACTGCCTTCATTGACATCAAATGGCTTTCTTCAGAAAAAGTGCCTTGCTTCAATCTTTCCCCATCCATAATTTATCTTCTTGTCTTTAGCAGTTGCTTCATCAAAAGTTTTTGGCTTTTCATCTTTTCCATACAACCTAAGTCACATGAATGCCAGCCAGCATCATTTAATTCTTTCCTCGGCATATCAATGGTTTTTTGGGGGATGCAGTTTGCTCTTTTACAGTAGTACTGTCATCTTTCACTTTTTCCACATCCTCCTTTCCTTTTTGGAGATACTGAACAGCTTATTTAGTTACTTAAAAATAATTTTCAGTTTCTAATCTATTGAATTTCAGATCCATACAATTTGAATATAGTCTGCAGAATGCTGGAATTAGATTCTACTAAACAACAGATGTAAACTTGTGAGCAGAAAGCAAAATACTTTTATTATTAGTGAAATTTTTTAAAAAATTCCTCAGTTACCAGTTTCACTCTAATTAAAACTGATTATGTTAGTTTTAAAAAAAATGTTAAGAGTAAATGAACAGTGCTAAAAAAGATTAATTTGCTTTGTAAACAAAAAAAATAAATAAACTTTTAGTTCTGCAACTGAGTATGATAGTTTTTTTTTATTTTTGTTGTTGCTATGCCTTTTACTAATAAAGTAAGTAACATTATCATCCATTTGTGCTATCTCTCTCTCTCCACTCACTCTTTGGACACTTTCTTAGGACCTATGTACCTTTTCAGACTTAATCCTAACCTAAGCTGCAGATACAAATTAGGTTGACCACATTTTGTGACAGATAATCCGTGTAGCACTTTGTGACTTGAACAAGTACATTTGAAGTCAGGCTAACATATGAGAAAAGAAAAAACATACTTTCATGCCTCTTTTGAATATTAAGTGCATGTCTACTTGCACATACCACAGTAACCAAAATGGTTTACTTGCTTGGCTGTTCCACAACATTGATCATTCTAGTTTATCAGCAATGACAAAGGTGAAAAAATGTCTGCTTTAAGAATTTTGGCCACAAACAAGCTGTAATAGAAAGGCAGTTAGACAGGATAGTAAGGTCCAACTGTCATCAAACAATGGACCAAATCATAACGACAATCAATGCAGGGGAATCAATTCTCCTCTGTAGCCATACCTTGTGAAAAACACTACAATGAATGGAGCCAGAGAAAACCATTAATCAGTCACCAACACGAAAAGACATCTCATACAAACAACAGACTACAGAAGTCTGATGAAAAGTGATATGGTCTAACTGATAAGTCATGTTTCACTTTTTTCTTGCACAGACAAGAAAAAAGAAATTTAGTTAATGCCACATAGATCAACCATCCCTCTTGTGTAGTCCCCACTGTCCAGGCCTTTGATGATGGAGTCAAGGTTTGGGAAATGCTTTGCTGGCATACCCAGGGCCCCTCAATCCCTTTAAAAAGCAAAATGAAAATCAAAGCTTACTTCAGCATCATTTACAATGAAGTGCATCCAGCAATGCATCACACGTGTACCTTGACAAGAACAACTACTTTCAAAATGACAATGCTCCCATTCACAATATCTATATTGCGTGATCATGGTTTGAGAAACATGTAGGTTTCAGGAATCTCTCATGGCCAGCTCAAATCCCAAATCTTAATCAAGCAGCTGTGCGATGAACTTGAAAGACACATTCACCATTACAATCCCCTGCCTACCTCACTCCATAGATTACATTAATATTAATGACTGAATGGGAAAATATCCCCAAGAATGGCATCCATAAGATACTTGAAGGTATGTCATATGTTATGTCTATTATTCAAGCAAAATGTGGCCAAACCCATCGAGTATAGGTCCTAATAAAGTAGCCAGCCAATGTATTTTACAGTACAGGTAAGGTAACAAACAATTTTTTTTTTTTTGCAATCATTATTTATTTTGTAGAATTAGTGCTAATAAAAACTTCATATTTAATGTTTGATCCAAATAAATCAAAAATAATAATAGATAAAATTGTCCAAAAGAATTTGAAATGACATTTTGAAAGAGAGAAACATATTTTTAACGGTACACATTGTAATCTGGAACATATTAAATTTCTTAAATCTTTAAAAAAAAAAGAATTTTTTTAATCACATTTTATAGAAAATTTAAGATATTTCAATATTTTTTTTTAATTTACTATAGAAAAATGTAACATAATGGTAATAGTACATTTTAAAAAACATTAAAATATCCTCAACTATTAGCCATCGCCATTTTTTTTTTTTTCAAATAGTGCTAAATATTAATTTTCCTGTGGCCCCACCAAAGAATCATCCAGGAATATCTATATTTAATGAGTAAGCAAGTGAAACAATGTAATCAGCTTTCCATAGTTTTCCAGTGTTTTCCCCACAAAGTGAAAACAAAGGAGTGACTGGCACCTTCAACAATTTCTAGAATAGCTTTTTGTTGACTCATCAGCTTTTATTTTTTTTTCCAATAAAAAAAAAATATTTATCCATCCTACAGGTATTGTGCAAGAATATTTCTACTGTATATGAAGTGTTTGAAGTATTTCTGGCTCAAATTTACATCCATAGATGGTTTTTATGACTACACAAACATACATGTTAAAATGAAAACTACAACAATAATTTTTTTAAAAAAAAAACTTTAAAAAAAAAGAAGAGATAATTCTTTATTTTCTTTTGTTTTTTGTTGTTTTTATTCAGTGGTCTCTACAGGGAGACTACATTAGCAAGGAAGCCTAGCACCAGTTATCCACTAATGCATTCATTCTCTTGCACCACAAGAGCTCAGCATTATTGACCTTGTTTCTTCATTTTTCGATGTGGAAGGAAACTGGTGTGCCAGGCAAAAAACCATATCATTAGCTAGTAAAGAGCAGCAACAAGAAACCATGCCAGAGAAGTACATCAAACCAATCCAACCCACTCAGGCAGGCCCTCAACCTAGGCAGTCCTGTGGTCCAAGGGCCACTAGCCACCTTTTTTTTCTTCCTTTTCTTCAATCATTTCAAAAAATTAAGTTTTTCTCTACTGTAATTTAATTATTAATATGTTTCAATTACAGCCTTAGAATGCTGATTACATAAGTTGCATTGGTCGTCTGACTGATTTCTTCAAACTAAATTATGTCCTTTTATTCCCTTGTCTACATTATAGCTTTGACTTATGACACTGACAATAGTAGAAACTGGACACATCAGATTTTTTCCCCATCTTCAATTTTTCCTGTAAAATTTAAAATTACTTTTTGTTGTTGGTGTTTTGTAGAAAATACTTTTCAGAAAATATTCTAATACCCAGCTCACAAGACAGCCCAGCATGTTTTTGCTAGCTTTATACAGAACTTCTGCCACCAATTTTTTTTCTAATAGTGTTTTGGCTAACTTTACCAATTGGCTTATCATCTGAAAAGCACAAAACCGACTCGTTTTTTTTTTTTTTTAAATTCATTTTAGTTCATGAAAAGCAAAGTATAAATACAGGTGCATCTCAAAAAATTAGAATATCGTGGAAGAGTTAATTTTTTTTCCGTAATTTAATTCAAACAATGAAACTTTCATATATTCTAGATTCATTATACATAAAGTAAAATATTTCAAGCCTTTTTTTGTTTTAATTTTGATGATTACGGCTTACAGCTCATGAAAATCAAAAATCCACTATCTCAAGATATTGGAATATTTCATAAGATCAATAAAAAAAAAAAAAAGGATTTATAATATAGAAATGTTGAACTTCTTGAAAGTATGTTCATTTATGCATTCAATACTTGGTCGGGGCTCCTTTTTGCACGAATCACTGCATCAATGCGGCATGGCATGGAGGCGATCAGCCTGTGGCACTACTGAAATGTTATGGAAGCCCAGGTTGCTTTGATAACGGCCATCAGCTTGTCTGTATTGTTGGGTCTTGTGTCTCATCTTCCTCTTGACAATACCCCATAGATTCTCTATGAGGTTCAGGTCAGGTGAGTTGGCTGGTCATCAAGCACAGTAATACCATGGTCAGCAAACCAGTTACTAGTAGTTTTGGCACTGTGGGCAGGTGCCAAGTCCTGCTGGAAAAGGAAATCAGCGTCTCCATAAAGCTTGTCAGCAGATGGAAGCATGAAGTGCTCTAAAATCTCCTGGTAGATGGCTGCGTTGACTTTAGACTTGATAAAACATAGTGGACCAACACCAGCAGATGACATGACATCCCAAATCATCAATGACTGTGGAAACTTCACACTGGACTTCAAGCAACTTGGATTCTGTGCCTCTCCACTTTTCCTCCAGACTGTGAGACCTTGATTTCCAAATGAAATGCAAAATTTACTTTCATCTGAAAAGAGGACTGTGGACCACTGAGCAACGGTTCAGTTCATTTTCTCCTTAGCCCAGGTAAGACGCTTCTGACGTTGTCTCTGGTTCAGGAGTGGCTTGACACTAGGAATGAAACACTTGTTACCACATTTCCTGGACACGTCTGTGCATGGTTGCTCTTGATGCACTGATTCCAGCCTCAGTCCACTCCTTGTAAAGCTCCCCCAAGTTCTTGAATCGGCCTTGCTTGACAATCCTCTCAAGGCTGCGGTCATCCCTCTTGCTTGTGCACCTTTTCCTACCACACTTTTCCCTTCCAGTCAACTTTCCATATGCTTTGATACAGCACTCTGCAAACAGCCAGCCCTTTCAGCAATGACCATCTGTGGCTTACCCTCCTTGTGGAGGGTGTCAATGAGTGTCTTCTGGACAACTGTCAAGTCAGCAGTCTTCTCCATGATTGTGGTTGTGTGTACTGAGCAAAACTGAGATCCCCATGATTGTGGTTGTGTGTACTGAACCAGACAGAGAGAATCATGGTATTTATACTGCATAAATAGTGATTTACTCAAACTTGAAATGGAATATTCTAATATTTTGAGATATGTTTTTTCTATTTATTTTTTTTTTTAGCTGTAGGCCATAATTATCAAAATTAAAATTAAAAAATGTTTGAAACATTTTAGTTTACATGTAATGAGTCTAGAATATATACAATTTTCACTTTCTGAAATAACTGACAAAAAATATTGAACTCTTCCACAATATTCTAATTTTTTTAGATACACCTGTAAATATTACCACTTATACAAAGGTGTTGTAAGTCAATACAATATAACATGCTGTTTTGATGCTTGCAAAAAAAGCTTTTGAAACTAGAAAATTTAATTTCATTCAGAGAAGTTCCAACAATGTCTGATACCAGTATTCCCGAGAAGATTGTGAAATTCTGAAGCAATTAAACTTTTTCCTATGGTTAGACTTTTCAACCCACATATGAATCCTGCTATGGTTCAAAGTAAAAGGAAATAGTTCAATTGTTTCAAGATGCTGCTGAAGATGAAGCAAAACGAAAAAGGGAGTAGGTAGAAGGCTTGAATATGTCAATAAATGCCTCTATTATACAGATTCTGGTCAAAAATGTTAGCTACAGAAACAATGGAAAGGTGGGTCGCCATTGCCTATCAGAGCCATTCAAGCACCTATCTTCAACATCTCAATGACATTATTTGTTGAGTACATTGGTGAAATTGCACCAGCTAATGCTCTATAAATCTTCAAGGAATGATGTCCTCAACCAAATGACGTATCCCAAACTGAAAATAAAGCTCCATATTCTTTGGGCAGCCAAATCAAATCCAAGGTATTCTCCATGAAAACCAAAAAAAAAAAAAAAAAAAAAAACCCAACTAAGGATATACATGTTTTAATCCATTAACATGTTGTTTCCACCAAGATCAATACTATGGCATTCAAATATTTGAGGAATTAACTTCTTTTTAAAAATTCAAATTCAAAAAAAAAGTAAAAACATTGCGATCTTTTATTGTAAAGTATCAATTTATGCTATTTTAGAGTCAATGACAACTTTTCCAGAACCAAAACCAAACATTTTCTCAACAGAGTAGAACTATACTTAACAGACTGTTTTCACAAACTGGGTGTTAAAGAATAATTTCTGTATAAGTGAGATTTTTACATTCTTTTTTACTAGTGAAAACAAAGTTTTTTCCTCTTATAAATTCCTGGTTTCACAAAGTTGTAAACCCAGGACAGTTTGCAAGGTAGATATGAAGTCAGGCTACCAGAGCTTGAGCTCAGTTTGTTAGTATCAGCTTTTTTTTTTTTTTTTTGTAAAATCATAATAACTGCTTTTTTTGATTTATTTTTTTTATCATGATATCATGAAACTTTTTTTTTGTGGGTTTCTCATACTGTTCTGATAACTGCTGTTTATGTGGTTTTTGTTTTGGTTTTGTTCTATTAATTGAAGCATGTCACCAGAAGCAACTTAAGTCAAATACAATTACTAAAGGAAAAGTTAAATCCCTGGTTGGCAATAGAAATTTCAACTTGTAGAATCCCAATTATTTGCCAAAACTTCAATTTCAGTTTGAACTCAGTAATTGCTTATCCAAAAACCCCTGGAAAATAACAGTAAATAAATTTACCTCTTTTTTAATTATTCTTTCCGCATCTTCTTGGTTTTCAAATGTAACAAATCCATATCTAATAAAAATTTTAAAAAATTATAATAACATATTTGCAATTTGGAAAATACAAAGCAACTCAACAAACCAACCATAAAATTACAAAGTGACAACTTTTTTTGCTTGTTTCATTTTCATAATGTTCCAGTATCAAGACACTTAATATTCTGAAAGCTAATATCAACTGCAAAAAATTCAAAAGCTTGGAACCTATTAAATAAGAGTATAAAAAGTGCCACAACATAAAAAGTTCATGAAAATTTGGCATACCTGAAACATAAACTAATCTGAATTTAAAGTCATTATTAAAAGTTAAATTCTTTAAAATTTAGCACATTAAAAAATGCTCTCCCCAAATTTTTTTTTTTTTAAATTCAAAATATATAAATTCGATCAACATTAGAAGTGCCTTAGGAAATGAGATAAAACAATTTGAGTTTTTAAAAGTGCATTTTAACACATTTACAAAACTTGACATTTTTCTATATAAAAACAAACTATTTTACCTTTTATAACTTTTTCATTTTCTTTGCACTCCACCACTCAAATATGAACACATTTTCTAATAATGTACATCACTTCTCATATACAATAGTTCAAATTAAATTTATAAATCTAAAATTTTGTATTATTTTTAAGCAAAAAAACACTTATTTATTACAAAAATATACATAACATTTATAACTAAGCTCACTTACTTTAGACTAAATTACAGAATTTGATCGAAAGCTGGTCATCATCAGAAGTGTTCTCACCACCACTAAATTAAAAATTTTACTATAAAGGAATGAGTAAGCAAGTAGCACATTGTTCTTCTTGTCCATAAAAGTTTTTCTCAAGTTAGTGTACTATAACATATTTTAAGAAACTTAACATTTAAAGAAGCATTTCCATAAAAAAAATTTTATTCAACCTTTGTAAATGTAGCAATCTGATATCACTCCATACACATTTCTCTGATTCTGAAATAACATTACAGTATGGTAATCATTTTATTAATGATATTGAGCTCAAATTTTCCAATAAAACACTAATTAAAATAATGTAGAAAATAATTAGATTTTAGTGTCTTTGACTGATAAAAAAAACTTTACTTGTGCATGATTACTTGCATGAATACTTATCCATGTAGTAAAATACAGATAGAATTGAAAATTCCTACCCTTCATAATTATTATTTTAGGATAGACGTTACAAAACAGACCAGCCTAACATTATTTTTTTTAATAATCAGTGAATATATTACAAATGTTAACAAATTTTTAAAAAAAAAAAAACATAAAAAAAAATAAATTACAGTATTTTAAATGCAGCATAGTCTTATTACTTACAGTACAAATTTACAAATTTACTTTTATTTAAGATGCTTAAAATTTGGTGTGTCTGTTCATTTTGGGTGATATGAATATTCAATTATCCACATTAGTTAATCTACGCAAGTTGTAGTCCAAAATGCAACTGTACTTTTTTCTTTTAAGTATGAATTTACTCCTAATTACTTAATTCCATCCTAAGTTGGCAATGCTCACTTAAAGAAACTAAATTATAAAGTCTACTTAAACCATTTATTTTGAAGTGATTTTTTTTAGTACATCATGTTTTATCAAAGGTCATAATTTGAAGACATTATCTATGAATGTTGAATATCAAAGCTAATATTTGGAGTCTTATAATCTTATAAAATATGCATACATTTTCTAACATTTGAAACATTGAAATTAACCTATCACCAATTTCAATGCTACATAACGGATTATTTTTAACAATATTCATGAAACCCACAGGTGCAGTATATTAGATAAATATATTTATCAGTCTAAGATCTTTTATTATTAACACTTCAACACAAATAGATTCTAAACTGTTATTTTATTATTGTGTGCAACCTTCTATTTAAAGAGGAAAAAAAATCCTTTCTCAAAAAAAGTATCATTAAAAGCCTAAAAAACTGCTTCTTTGCCTGTTTCTGAACATTTAATTTATACTATTTTAGCCTGTAAGCCTTTGTTACCATCTTCCTTCTTCCTCCCAAACAAACTCATGTGATGTTTGAAAAACAGAAAAGGTGATTAAACAGAATACTCAGAACAGTTATTTTGCCTAGAAAATAATTTCAGTTTTTAAGTAATTTAAAAAAAACCTGAGACGCCAAAATCTGAATATTGAAAATCAAATTCATCTTCAAATTTAAGTACTAAAATTTTGTATCTTGATAGCCACTTTTACTAATACTACTACTTAATCTTAACACTAATTCTAAACTTTAATGTAGCATTTCAATGTTGATATTGTATGTAGTGAAAACTTTATGCCATGTACTAAGAAATGAGTCAAAGATCTGAAACAGCATAGCACCAACTTATTTAATGTATTGTGAAATTTTCAAAACTAATTTATGGCAATTTATACCTGAAGCATATTTTAAAATTAAATTTGTTGCTTCAGTAAAATTAAAAAAATTCCATTTTAGGTTCACTATTATAAATGAGAAGTGCACCAAAAAGTGAACGTTATGAAAGATTTTTTTTTTTTTGTAGAGATATAAAGAAAATGGAGTGAGAACATATTACAAAGGACTTTTCTGATATGCTGTTTTACTAAGGAAAATATAAACAAAAACAGTGCTTTTTTCCCTCTATCTCAAGAGAACAGCATTCAAAATCTACTTCTGTAAATCTAGGTCAGTAAACAGAGGCCTGTACCAATATAAATATTTAAAAAGTGCAACAAAAGCAACTTAAGTAATATAACCAGCCTTAAAATTAAATCTATCCATCCATCCGAATATTCAAATTACCTTATTTTTCAAAGAATATGTTGATGTAAAATATAAGTTGAATTAGCTAGGTTTCCCATTTTTCTTTCTTTCATTCATAGGTAAATCGATTTGGAGTATAACATGAGGCTAGATCAACTACTGTAGTTAGCCAAACTTTCAACCAGTCAGAGCAATATGTCAAATTCTTCATAACACTGTGGCATCACTTTGCTGTCTACAGTACTTCCAGGATCATGAATATTAATGGGCTGTTTGTGTATATAATTGTGCCACTATGTTGGACAATCTTCCAAATAAATGGGTGTTGAAAGTTTTTCAACATGTTTGTAAGCATGGAGAGATATTTGAAACAAACTGCAAAATGTTATCATCAGTTCTGATATCAAAAGTCTGGTGACTTTTTAGTATATGCATGATATCAATGATAATCAGGTGATCCCATGTCATTTTGCATAGTGTTGAATGAATCACATACTTTAAAAAGCCAAATGAGCTAATTTTATCTGTCTTTGATATTTACCGATTTTCAGTTATTTCCTTGGTGTGGTCATATTACTACCATTTTCTTAAGCAAACTTAAGCAACTTCCAGCTTAAAAGCTGCCATGTATGACTTGCATGGCTTTACAGGAGACATTTTCAGATAAGGTAGAGGATTTGTTTGGGGTATTTATACACACTATTAGGATTGTAAAGGATAAATAAAACATAATTCGTGAGTGCATGCTTGTTGTTGATTGGATAGTTTTGCATGCTTCACTGAGTGCATAAATGGTGAAAATTGCTCACCCAATCAGCAAACATTCCTGGCAATAATTTCTGCAGTCGGTTTCAAATGAACAATTTTACACATGTCATTTTTTAATTTTTTTCATTAAGCAATTTCAATGACTACCCATAGACAAGTCAATTTGGAGTATAAGTCAAAGCCCAGACATTCAGGGTGATAAGTATCAACTTATACTTCAAAAAAACAGGGTAATTAGCTAATAAGATATCTATCTATTTCAACATACCAGATTATGCAAATGCACCACTTCAAGGAGTAAATTCTGAATCAAAAAAACCAGGCATGAAAAATGCAAAGTGATAGTCATGCTCAACAGGAAAACTGACGAGCAAAAATTATTTCTCTCGTTTTGAAAAGTAAATGAAATCTGCTTTGTATATACCTGCAGGAGTTATAGTCAGAATGGGCTTAAATGGTTGGTTAAATGAGGGCATTCTCTATACTGCCACACCCAATGAAAACTTTGTTTGGTACATGTTCAGGACTGAGGCAATAGAGACATTGAGCAAGCAAAATAGTCAGACATTACAAAGAATCTTAACCAGCTAGTGTGTCCTAGAATTGTACATTCAAATAAAACATCAGAGAAAATTGGGACAATTAGATAGTAAATGAGAGCAGAAGCAAAACAAAAGGTGAGCACATGAGAAAGTTAGCTAGAGCCAGACCACCTCCTTCAATAGATAAAGTATGAGTGAGATCCCTTATGTGATCAGAAAGTTTCAATAAGACCAACTTCCAATCCTTCAAACACAGTAGAAGACAGCATGTAGTGGAACACGAATTCCAATTCAGGTGACCGAATTTTAGTTTCCAAGATTCATGTTGTAAGATTTCTAAGTGTAAGAGCTGCAGTGCAAGAGGTGACTAGACATGACATCAAGGATAAAGAGATTTCATATTTATATGCATATACCACCAATCCTCTTCCCAGAGAATGTTTCCAGATCAGTTTGCTTTGCCAAACATGTGATTTTCTTCCTGTCACTGACAATTCAGCTAATTAAAATTGTTTCAATATTTAAATTTTTTTCTTTTTTTGTCTTTCGCTACCTGTAGATCTATGCTGTTTCTCATATAGGTTCAGTGTTATTTGGCTTATATTGTCCTTTGAAGATAATTTCATATAGTTTAGTTCCTTCTTCAACTGTCAGAAATTGCAGAAAGGTTTAGATTTCATATTCATTTAACAGCAGTTTGAATTTTGGCTCCAATAAACACACAGGCAGCAATCAGAACCAATACAGCAAATACTTAGCACATCTTTTAGTAGTCAGATGTCACAAATAATACAGCTGTCCCTATTATATTCTATACTTTGAAAAGACTATCTTATTTTCAAAAAAATGTGATGTGCCAGGTTTTCAACAGTTACCTCTTTAACAACTATTTCCAATAGGAAAGTGATTGGAAGCATTTGTGCAATAGTATGGTATTCCTTGAATTAATGTGTCATTTTGAGCATGCTATTCCTATTTTAGGTGAATGGCATATTCGATGTTGAGAAAGCACAAACAACATGGCTGATGAATGCATTATAATACAAAGAAAGAGAACCAAAATTAAGCTACTCAAGCAATTGAGGATGTAGAAATAAAAATCCAACAGTGAAATGTTCTAAATGAAACAAATATATAATACAGTATCTTGCCATAATAATTTGGAAATTCTGTTATTACAATGTGTTACTTAGTTGTGAAAAACAACAAAGAGAGAAAAGAATTAAAGTGAAAGTATTCATGCTAGTACTTGGTTGTACCATTGCAGCATGAAGACTTTTGTTTGACAATGAATTAATGTTTTATATCAGTCTGATCCATGTTCTCCCATATCCGTGAGCATGAGGTTTCCTCAATTCCTTTCACATTGACAAAATCTGGGACCCAGAAAAAGTCTTTAATCTTCTTCTGGAATGTAGTAAGACAGTGTAGCATTGAACATGGACAGCAAATCTTAGTAAGCATGGTTGGTATAATGGTATGAGATATCTTTAAAATAGCATTGCACCTGCCAGAATTGAGATGACTTTCCACAAATACCAGAGACATGCCTGTATCCATACTTGATCACTAGATAAAATTAGTGGGGTTAAAGAACTTTTGTTAGGTCTTCTTCAAACCAAGGAGAGACGTCTGATACCTAGACTCAAATAAGAGTATATGCCACCAATACTTAATGGTCTTTCCAAATGTCCTTTGAATAGAGCTCTTTTTAACTGTTTCATTCTATTTAGACAAAAGGATTCCTTACACACTATACACAATCTGTAGCCAAGTCAGTGGAGATGGCACTAGACATTTTTTGGTTTATTTCTGTCGTATGGACAATGTCAGCATGATAATCTTTATGGTGAATGCAAGAGTGTTAAGTAATGGCATGTTCTCATCATGGTGTCACTGTTTTAAGTCTTCTAGGTTGCTCTGCTGCAGCTGTACATTATCTCTGTGAATGTCATAAAACTGGCTACAGATTCATAAGAAATATTGAGATCTTAGGAAAATGTTGCTAACTCTGGCCTCACACAGCCTAGAATATGATCTAGGTTATAAAGAAATACTGATGGATCCACTTGTTTTCAACATGGTAATAGTACACTGGTTATCTGCCAACTAGATGTTCAATATGTACATCACATCTGAAATGTGTAAACTTTAATCTGAATTCATTTATGGAAATGGTCAAATTAATATAGTAGAGAAAGCACTGCCATACCTTAAAGTAAGAAAAACTCAATTGATTTGCAAGAAAACTTGTTAGTGAGCTCAAAATGTTACAAATACTGCATTGTGAACATGCATATGATGTAACTGATAAATCCAAAGGCAGATGGGTATGCTTCTTCATTGGCTTACTCTTATTTATTGGTCTGTGTGTGCATGTATGCACATGCACATGCAATCAGTAGCCTATATCCTGATTTCATTTATGAAATATTTAAGTCTATCTTTTTAAAAAAACTGTACAAATAAGCATAATTTATCAAAATGTTTACAAAGAAATATCAGACTTTGTGAAAGTGTAACTTTTTAATATATAACAGGAAAAATTCTGCTGTGTGTGTATATCTCTCTTTATCACAAAAAGGGGAGAAAAAAATGTACACAATCTCCACATGCCAGTATAATATCACAAGAATCCTTAAGTAATCTAGAAGAATGCTGAGAGAGATTTCCTTACATTCATTTTAACATATCCCTCAAATGAGTTTTTTTCTTTTTTACAAATAATTGCAAAATAAATTTGCTGAATTCATTAGAGAGAAACTTCAAACTTATTTTTTACTTTTAAGGGATCAATTATTTGGCCATGCTTTCCTGTATATAAGAAAAAATAATCACCCTTTTGACACTCCACCTCTGTCAGCAATAATTTTTGTATCTTTCACAGCCCCATATGCAGTAAAAAATGCTTTTAATTCTGCCTCTGTTGTCTGAAAAAAAGAAGATAAATTCTATTAAAATAATAAAACAGCAAACCTAGATCAATATCATTGATATAAACAAAAATTGTTAACACATTAAAACAAAGCTTAAAGTGGAATATTCCAAATCAATGTTCAGTACAAAAAAAACCTTGAATTTGAATATCTAAGTAGAATAAACTTGTAATGATGTAAATGTATGAATTACTTAACACTTGAAAGTATTTCAAAAATTAAAATTTTTTTTAATTTTCCACGTTTTTACTTTCTTTGTGCATGTGTGCAAGAGTGAGAAAATAGACTATTAATTCAGATTTTAAGGTTTACGTTCAGTACATTTAAACACCATTTTTGTATAAAATCATTTCATTTTATATTCTTTTTCTAATTTAATAGAATGCTAATGGTTTGCTTTGAAATAAGTATATCATTCTGAACTTTAAAAACCTCAAAGAAAAAAGTAGTCAAAATTCATACAGAAGATTATTATCATTGTGCAACTGAAATAACCATTTCACAGCACTAATCAACTAAAGTCAATAAAATCATTATTTATTTACAATGACTTTGAATCAAAACCTGTTGTGAAAGGGTTAAGTGGTATTCCACATCAAATGTACACACTTTTCAGCAAATTTTTGACACAATCTCAGATTTCTCTCATTTTTTGTGCAAGTGTTTGTTTCTATAATGAAGCATTATGTACCAATTTTCAGACCTTTGGGCCCACTGGGGCAAATTTTAGTCCCCCACCCCCAAATTTGGACTTCCCAAGCTGACCCACAATCTTTCAGAGGCTTATATCGCAGACTGTACTGGTCCAATTTGGATGATCTTGGTTTCAAAATGCCCGTAAAAGCAAGCTCTTTCCAATCGCATAAGTAAAATCACTTCAAAATAGAAATTCCAAAAGTGGTAATTGATGACCACCCAGCAAAACTGCTGGTCCTGATTTTTTGTGTGGAGAATGTCCCTTCATATACTCCAACACCTCAACAAAAACAGAAACGGGATATCCAAGGGTTCAGGCGTGGCAAAGTTTTATGTTGGGAGGGGCTAGACCTGCTTCTGCTTCTGAGAGTGACATTTAATGTCATTGTTCCAATGATGTTTCGCCATTGAGCAAGTAGGGCTGCTATGTGGGCATTGTGTGCTCTTGTTGTTGTAGGGTTCACCAATGGGACATTAAGTGATATCGGTCCCCCTGTGTGGGAATTATAGGCTTGCTATCTAAACACTGTTCGATTTGCTTTGTCCCCCATTGTTTGGAGGGTAGACATTTATACTGTCCAGCTGTATCTATTTTTTTGACAAATTTCTGCTATAAATTCGTGGAGAGCTCGCTACTCCAGGCTTTCCACAAGAGGAACACTTACAGTCCATGCATGCTGACCATCCATGTTCGCTAACCAGAAAATTTTAAATAAACTCTAGGAAAAGACCACCATACAAGTAAGTATAGTCACAGTTATAGCCACAATTGGGACTTTTTTGTTTCAGTCTGTAAGTTTATGAATGTATCTTGGATTTGTTGTTTTGTAATTGGCCCTGCAGTTTGTAAACTATAATTTATTTCACTTTGTTTCATTTTTGATCAAATAAACTCAGTTTAAAGCTTATATGGTTTGGTGTCTGTTTCCTAAAGTCAGCCTGTCAGTCCAGACATCAAATGCTGGCAGGTGACCATGTCTGAAACTGACAATTTTATCATCTCTGGACAATATATTGCATCATTTTGAAACATTCATTCCAATGTGTGAATTGATTTCTAAGTGGATAATCATCATCAAAGTCAAATGAGCTAATTTCATTCCTTTTTTTTGCATATTTTTCAGCATAAGCATGGCAAGCAAGTTCCACAAATACTGTTGTGATCCATTCAGCTGTCATAAAACAAAACAACAAAGAGCTTCGCAATGTCTAATGATATGTTGATGAAATATCCTTCAAAGGTGAAAAAGGATGATAGACTTTGTACTTCATACAGAAAAAACTTGCTAAGTTGTCACCAGAGCATATTGAAGGATCATCTTCGACATCATCATCATCAGGTCCTATCAAAGGAATTGCAGAATCTGTTCGACAGATGAGGACAGAGAGGTTTTTTAGCAAGAAGAAGAAGTTGACCTTTTGAACCAGTCTTTATCCATGATAGGGGAAAGCCCATTCGATAAAAGAAAAGCAGAAAGGAACCCAGGGTATTTTCCTGCAAAGCGAAGTAAAGTGGAAGCTTCTGTACGAAAGAAATTAGATATAGTTGTTGGACCAAGCACTATGGAAAAAGCACAGAGTGCACCATCAAAATGTGATGAAAACTGCATGCCGGAGGTGATCAAAAATCTGAGAGAAAAATACGTTGTTTCAAGGCGTTCAGAGCAAATATGTATACTGACAATATTTGCTCGGAATATGGGCATTAGAGAGATGATGAGTGAATTCGGCTGCTCCCAAAGAATGGTTATACAAGCCAAAAATTTAGAGAAAGAAAAGGGTGTTATTATCTCCAAATCCCAAACAGGGTAAAATATTGCCAGAGCAAGTTAAATCTGCCGTAACTGAATTCTATTGAAGTGAAGTCAGCCAAATAATGTCGGGGGAAAAAGACTTTATAGTAGTCAGGAATGAACATGGAAAAGAAAAAAATCAAAAGTGCCTGGTACTAAACAATCTCAAGGTACTGTTTCAGAAATTCAAAAAGAGCACCATAACTTGAAGGTTGGATTTTCAAAGTTTGCCATGCTCTGTCCCTCAGTCTGTATCCTGGCCAGTTCAAGTGTATGTGTGTGTACGATCCACCAAAATGTGAAACTCATGATGATTGGATCAAAAATGCCACAGATTGCTGAACTTTCCAGATATCAGCATGTGATATAGCAAGCAGAGTTTGCAAACTAGCACGACCAACATGTTATTTTAGAACTTGTAAAAGTTGCCTATCAAATGAAAACTTCAAAAACGACTTACTAAGTGCTTATAACTAGAGGGGATTAATGAAATTCAGTTTAAACAATGGATATCCACCAACAGGTCTGAACTTAGCTCCATGGTGCTGCCTTTTTTGGAAGAATTTATTGATAAATTCTGCGAACATGCAGTAAATTTAATGAGACACAACTTCATTGCCAAGGCTCAATCTGAATTTTTGAAAAATAAAAAAGACTAAATTGCTGAAGGAGAATTTGTCATTATTGGAGACTTTTCAGAGAACTATTCCTTTGTTGTGCAGGATGCAGCCAAAGGATTCCATTGGAATTGCTCTCAAGCCACAATCCACCCCTAGGTTTACTATTTCAAATCACACGATAGCAAATTGAACCATGATTCGTTCAGTGATATCAGAGTGCAATATTCACAATGTTGTTTCAGTCCACCTTTTTCAAAGAATGTTCATTGAGCACTTGAAATCTAGGTTTGGAAATGTCAAAAAACTTACTATTTCTCAGATGGTTATGCAGGTCAATATAAGAATTGCAAAGCCTTCCTAAACCTATATCATCACAAATCAGAGTATGGTATAGATGCAGAATGGCATTTTTTTTTGCCACCAGTCATGGAAAGGGCCCTTCGGATGGGGTGGGAGGCACAGTCAAGTGAGAAGCAACATGTGAGAGCTTGCATAGACCATACAACAGGCAAATTATTTCTCCAAAAAGTCTTTTCGCCTTTGCCAAAAATGGGCTGAATGAAATGAAGTTTGGTTATGGGACCCAAGAGGCATACGAGGAGGAAGAACGAAACCTGGAAGACAGGTTAAAAAAACAGCCAAAACCATAGCTGGGACTCAAAAACTCCATGCTTTCATCCCTATTTCAGAAACTACTCTTCAAGTACGCAAATTCAACCTTAGCGAGAAAAAGCACATCGAGTCAGTAATTTCAAAATCTACACCAACTTTTAACGGGAAACTCTCAGTTTATGTCACAGTGCACTATGACAGACAATGGTAGCTTGCCTGTATTATGGAAGCCTTTCAGGACATTTGTGAAGTTAAAGTGAATTTTCTTCATCCAAACAGGCACTCAAATAGTTTCTTTTTTCCTGAAATTGAAGATCAGTGTATAGGGCAAGACTTGTACTAATATTGC
This sequence comes from Nautilus pompilius, assembly GCA_018389105.1. Lineage (NCBI taxonomy): Eukaryota > Metazoa > Mollusca > Cephalopoda > Nautilida > Nautilidae > Nautilus > Nautilus pompilius. The sequence continues at coordinate 436,034 of JACATO010000579.1, read as the reverse complement.
TTTTGTGTGGAAATTTGATTTCTTTCTATGCTGATATCTAGTACAATGATATAGTGTATTGAAAATCTTGCCTTGTGATGTGTATGGTGGACCTGAACCCTTGGAGATCCCATTTTTGTTTTTGCTGAGGTGTTTGAGTATATGAAGGGGTATCCTCCACACAAAAAATCTGGACCAACAGTTTTGTTGGGTGGTGAGGGCTAAAGGTCAAAGGACGCATCAATTACCACTTTTGGAATTTCTATTTTGAAGTGATTTTACGTATGCGATTGTAAAGAGCTTGCTTTTACAGGCATTTTGAAACCAAGATCATCCAAATTGGACCAGTACAGCCTGAGATATAGCTTCTGAAAGATTGTGGGTCAGTCGGGGAAGTCCAAATTTGTGGAGAGCTCCTAAAAGTGGCCTCAAGGTCTGAAAGTTGACATAGTGAGTTACTTCACCCAAATAAATAAATGGCCAACATATTGGGAGAAATATGGCATTAGTGTCAGGAGGGTGTGTACACTTGACATGGAATGCCCCTTAAGACAAAATGTTAAATCTAACAACAAACAGTTGTGTGCTTCTTTCATAGCATCATAAAATAATGAATAATATTGAAACTCTGTCTGCCACACAATCTGGAAATCAAAGCCAGCTAACTTTGATAAGTATATTGGTAAATTTAAGATTTACAAACCATTGATTTTAGAAATAAAATCTACACTGCTGTTATATCAAAGAAATAAGTTGAAATGCTTTGAGGAACTGTAAATGTATCAGCAATACACATTTTATTATAAACCAATATAATGATAATATTTTGTTCATTTCTTATATCGTTTGCATCTTGCTTTTATTTTAGAACAAATTATATTGTTATATCTTATACATTTTTTAAAATTTATGGCATTGAATTGCTTTTTATATTATATTATAACCAAAGTAAAGGTTTCAAACTAATTATTCTCACCATAATGCTATACATTTGAAACTAAAAAGAAATAATCTACGCAATTATGCACTGTTAAAAATAGATTCTCATGATGTAATCTTCAAAACCATTTAAAATAAGTTTATTTTAAGTGGTATGTATATAATTTTATTTAACCAAATAGAAACCTAAAATGTGGTTTTGCAAAATACATGTAATGTTGTTTTCTAAATGCTTATAAATTCCAACATGAATAAACCAAAGAACGTTAAATAGTACTCATACCATATTAAACTATTAGCTTCTGCAATTGCTTTCCTTTTGAGAAAATGAACAATAAAACTCTCCAGTTCTCATTTTCTAACACTACATCAAACTACAAATAAATATTTTGAATTCATAGTTTCTTTCCGAAGAGGCTATGACTGTGGTTGTGTGCATGTTGAGAGAGAAACCTTTATGCTGCTCAAAAATATCAGGTCTGTTGAAAAAGTATCCGACCTTAGGCTGGGGAAATAAAATTACATACTTGGTGGGGTTCAATTGCTAATCCCCTTCAAGGTAGGCCCCTTGTGCCTCCACACACACAGTCCAGCAATCCTTCCACTGTTCGAAGCATGTCTGGAACGCTTCTTCCGGAATGGCTCTCAGTTCCACCATCACATTCCGCATGTCCTCTTGGCTCTCAAAGCAGGAGCCTTTCAGTGGCATCTTCATTTTTTGGGAACAATCAGAAGTCAGAAGGAGCCATGTCTGGAGAGTAGGGAGCCTGGCGAATAAGCGAAATGCCTTTCTTTGCCAAGAAACCTTGGATCAGTTGCAAGGAATGAGCCGGGGCATTGTCATGATGCTACTGCCAGTTTTGCAAGGTCCACAGATCCGGTTTCTTGCAACGAACTGCATCACGAAGATGTCGGAGGACTTCCTGATAATACTCCTTTGTAACTGTTTGTCCTTCTGGTACATATTCGTGATGCACAACGCCATGGCAGTCAAAGAAAGCAGTCAGCATCACCTTGATTTTGCTCCGGATGTTGGGTGCTTCCACTGTGATGATTGAGCTTTGGTTTCTGGGTCGTACCCGTACACCCACGTCTCATCATCAGTTATCACGATATTCTGGAACTCAGGATCCCTGTTGGCAGTATCCAGCAGGTCCTGCGCAACCACAAGACGAAGTTGTTGTTGTTCCTGAGAAAGCAGCTTGGGCACAAATTTTGCTGCCACTCTGCGCAAGCCCGAATCCTCCTTTAAAATTGCATGTGCAGAATCTTTACTGATCCCAACCTCATCACCAATTTCCCGCACCATCAAACGACAGTCCTCCATTATCAAGGTCCGCACTTTCTCAATAACAACTGCACTGTGGCTTGTTGACGGCCTCTCGGAATGCTGGTCACTCTCCACTGATGTGCGGCCATCTTTGAACCTGTTTACCATTCTTTTATTTTGGTAACACCCATGGCATTGTCACCAAAAGCCTTTTGAATTTTGTGAATTGTTTCTGCTTGGGTATCTCCAAGCTTTTGGCAAAACTTGATGCAAGACCGTTGCTCCACACGTTCCGTCATCACGGGCAAAATGAAAATGCGACAAGTTAGTAGTACAGCACCTCACACACTGGTTGCTTGACAGCAACTGACGCATCCAGCAAGCCCGCTAAAAACCACACATGCGCATGAAGGCATGCAGCTCCACTATGTACAATTTTGCCTCCCTAACATCATTACTTCCCACAGGAAAAAATAGAGTCGGATACTTTTTTGACAGACCTCATATACTCTCATCAGAGTATCCATAGACATATACCAAACAAATTTTTCTGGTATAATAGAGAAAATATTATTTCAACTATATTCCTCTAAACATGCATTTTCACTTAAACAATGAGTTTGACAACTACAGGGTGCCCCAAAAGTAGTGAACTGATTTGTTCATCCAATCAATTTCAACCCATAATACATACCATAATCATTTTCTTTGTTTGAGATTGTGTTCCTTGAAATTGTATTATGTTGGGTAGATAGCATGGCTATTGTATTCAGCCTCTTTTGTAGTAGAGTGATTTCATGTTTAGGTGATGTGGACTGACTCACCAGATATATACTGTGATCTTAAAGCGTGCTTTTTTTTTTCTTTCAGCATTACTTAAACAAATGGATGGAAAAAAACAAATGCTTGAAGAACTAAAGATCTAGAGGAGGAAAAACACCAAGCACTGGTGACATTATCCTTAGAGCACAGTGTGTGTCAACTGTCAAAATGGATATTTGCTGGACATCACAGTCTTGTCTCTATATTAAAACTCCACAGAATGTTGAATATTCTTTTGTTCTGTTCTCTAGATGTACAGTAATACCCCGCTTAGCACCCCATTTAGCGCTGATTCACTATAGTGCTCTTTTTTCTTGGAGTCCTTACTAACCACCATCTCAATTCTCAACCTTAGCTTCGTAAGCGACAAATGTGTACCTCGCAGAATCATAATTCATTCATTGAAATTGAAACCACTCCCTCAGCAGACCGATATGTGCATGCGCAGACAACTTGCTATGTGCGTGAGTCATGACTATTCGCTGAGACAGCAGAGGTTGACAATGCAGTGTGCACGTGTGCACCGTGACACATCATACTGTTGAGGAAAGTCGGCAATGAAAAGGCGTGGTAGTTAAAATTAGAAATTTTGAACAACCCTCCAAAAGTCATCTTTGTTTACATTCACTTAGCTAATCAGAGCGCATTACACATATGCATACATCCATTCAGCAGTCTCCACTCAGTCCTCTATTAGTTCAAGCTTTGCTGTGACCACATTTTGTGCACACATTCTGGTTGTCTTGCAAAATTTGCTGTACTAACCACAGTTCCATGCAATTTTTACCCACCATGAGTGGAAAACGGCCTGCAACTTCAAGTGCTGAAAGTTCATCTAAAGTGGTGAGGAAAAGCATAACGCTGGATGTAAAACTGCAAGTGTTGAGATTGGAAGCTGGCGAATGTCAGGCGTATGTGGTTAAATCTGTAAACTCGGCTACATCAACGATTAGAACCATCATTAAAAATGCAGACAAATTAAAAGCTTCTGCCATGATGACCTCATTGTTATCAGCAAAGAAGGTGACCAGTTCAAGTAAATTTTTGGAAAAAATGGAAGATATGCTTGGTATATGGGTGGATTACGAAGCACAACGCAACATGCCATTAAGCCAACTTATCATCATGGAAAAGGCAAGAAGCATTTTCAGACACAAGGAGATAATTCAGAAGCATTCACAGCTAGCAGAGGTTGGTTTGACAGATTCAAATGACGGCATAACCTGCACAACATGCAGGCAGCCAAGGAAGTTCCTCAGGTTCTTAAGAGTATCATCGAGCATGGCAACTACCCTCTCCAACTTATACTTCAATGTAGATGAAACAGGCCTTTTCTGGAAAAGAATGCCATACAGTCCACCCTCAGTATCTCGACACCATTCAGACCCACATTCCTGTCGTAGTAGTTTACCTACCACCAAACACCACTTCCTTACTCCAACCAATGGATCAGGGTGTAATTTCTAATATCAAGGCCTAGTACTTTCGTCGCACTTTCAAACAACTTGTTGAATGGATGGCCAAGATAAACAATCTATCAGGGAATTTTGGAGAAACTACCATATCATGAAGGCCACAGATAATATCAAAGCAGCCTGGGACGAAGTGACCAAAAACTGTGTGAACGGAGTTTGGAAGAAGCTATGGACAGAAGCATGCAATGACTTCCTGGAATTTGATGAAAAAATAGTACCAGCAGTCATCAATGACATCGTTGAGCTGGCCAGTGAAGGGAGAATGTAGAATATCAATGCAGAAGATGTGGAAGAGTTAGAGTCTCATGGTAAGAGTTTATCTATTGAAGAGCTGCAGGAGTTAGCACAGCAACGCATCCAGAATGAGCCTGAAGACCCTACTGCAGAGCCAGTGACACCAAAAAGAATTCTCACCACTGAATTTCTCAGTAACATCACCACCAAGATTATGGAAATCATGGACCAGTTTACCAAGAATGACCCTGATTGGGAGCACAGCAGCAAGGCAAAGAGGTGTGTTCTGGACATGATATCCTGCTACCATGAATTGCTTTGAGAGAGAAGACTCAAGAAAACGCAGACATTAGATGCATTCTTCGAGAAGCAGCCAACATGCAAGGAAGAACCACAGCCTGGACCCTCATTCCAGATATAGCCTCTTCTGTCCTATTTCTCACTGTTGCTTTTCTACTAATTTATTGGTGAGTAGGCCTATGTGCTCATGACTACAATTAATTAAACTTGTTTCATAATTGTATAATAACATTAGATCTTAATCAATTAAACTTGTTTTGTAATTTTATCATATCTTTATTTCACAATGTGTAACATCACATTGTGTGAGGTTATCTAAAGTTATTAAGTGCTTGTAGGGTGCGATAGTGAGTCTCTGGATTTTTCAGTTGTTTGGTGATGTCTACACCTTCGTTTATGTCTCGTATCATTGTTTTCATAAAATCGTGGCACAGTCAAAGTGCTGTCTCCACCTTGTTTCCACTGGCTTCCCTGAATTAACATTGCATTCGCTTGTCATCTCAAGTCAGTGCATTCGGGCATCCAGTCAGCAAGCTCTTGGCTTTTTTGGTCAAAACAACGATGATTGGCACCACTCGATTGTCGATGACATAGCCAATGCTTCTACCTCACACCGTTGTCTCCCACCATCTATGCATGCGCATTCTCAACCAACATCACCAAATGGAAAATCACGAAATTTTTCTTACAAATCTGTGTCTCAGGTTAAAAATAACCTATCAAGCTCGCATCTTTATTTATGCTATGTTATAATGACCCTGTATAGCGCTGTTTCATTTAGCGCTGCATTTTTTAGGAACATCGAGCACTAACCAGGGTATTACTGTACTTAGTTGTGAAACAAAGGATAGAGTCAGTATACTAGTTTTGGGACAGCTGCACATGCTTCCAACATGAACAAAAGTAAAAGATGGTTTGCAGAAATGTCTAAATGAAAATTAATCTATAAAGCATTGGTCAAATTGATGGGGGGAAAAAAGAAAAAGAAATTGGAATGCAAAACAAAAAACTAAATTAAAAGTTTTTCTGATTTTAAAAAAAAAACTAGAAAACACATCCTTAACCATTTTTATTCAATTCATGAAAATTGAGAATCTAGATGTTTTAAGTTTTCAAAGATTAGATAATTTCAGAAAAACTAGGATTGTGACTGTACTGAAATAATCAACTTATTATATGAAATAGTTCCAAGAAAATTAAAGAAATTCCCATTTTTCCTAAAGTCAGTATCAAAATGTTCTGAAACTGATCATATTTTAAATTCAATGTTGTAATATTTTAAAAATGGCAATTTGATATGCAAGCCACCAATCAATACTGATGCTTGCTGATATGGAACAGTTAAAATTTGCTTTATTTTAGTCAACATACTATGGAATAATTCATAAATGAAAATTTTACTAGAAAAATTACTCAATTATTTTTTTCAAAAATTTACTTGTAAAGAAATTGCTTTTCAGTTTAAATAAAATATTATACAATCTTTACAAACAATATATTAACAACTCAAATTAACTAGCCAAAGAAAATTAGAGATAACTTAGAGCAATAGTCTATGAGCTGCCTAGATTATGACTGTTGTTAACCCAAATAACTATTATTGAACTGAGAGTAAGGGAATTTAACTCTTTAAGCACCAGTTAAGCATCTGCTTCCTCCCTGACACAATGTTGTAGTTAATTCTCCAGAGCAAAATATTGAAATAAGGTATGCTTTATAAAGGAAATTAGTTAATACTAAAAAATATTTAAAGAAAATGCAAAATGATTTGGCAAAAAGAAATTTAAAAGAGCAGATATATAAGAAAGGTCAATCTAAAATTCCTTGCATAATGTTCCTGTAAAAGAGTCATTAGTTTTGTTTGAAACAAAATAGTGATGAAGCTGGATTTATGGAAGACAGACAAATCAATTGGTATTGCTTAAAGCAAATAAAACAAGTGTTGTTTCCTTTAACATCTGGACTACATCTCTGTCAGATCCATTTGTGCTCCCATCTTGTGTCTTTCTCACTAGGCTATCTGCCTCCTCCCCGACTCCATCCACAACTGGCCAGTGAGCAAATATGTTCAATTCTCTTCCATTTTCTTGATAGGATATCTTCATGTTTTGCTCAGAGTTGAATAAAAAGTGCCTTTCTAAACTCTGGGCTATTTTGGCCTAATTGATCTTGAGATCTATATGGTGGTACACAAATCCTTGCATCAAAACATATACATTCACTGCTGTAGTCAATATATATCAAAAACATCACCACCGTTCCATGCACCTGTGTCCTATACCATATGATTCCCTCAGCTGGTCAGCACAATATATATTTATGAATTTCCCTTTAGCTGTTGGACAAGGCACCTGCTTGGGTTGTTCTATCTCAATGTCACTTTATTGCTTATGCTAAATTTGTGGAGAGAAAATACACTTGTTTCTTATCTTTCCATGCACTAGCACAGAAGTTTAGTATTCTGATACTATGTACTACTTTGGAGTGACTGGTTGTTTGTAACTTGGTTAAGGGGTGTTGCAAGATCTTTCCTATGAATTTTGTACCACAGACACAATTCCATCATTCAGCAAATGTTGAAAAAGACTCATTCCAGAAAGAAAAAAAGAACCCATGAAAACATGTCCCCCTTAAATTTAAGAAACCTCAAGTTCAGAACAACCCTTTCTCTAAGACCATGTTCAAGCCTATTGTCATAACTTCCTATGTAAACATGGAATTCATTTATATACCTATTATGAGAATATGCTTGGACCTAGACCTTAGTGACTGGCATGTTCTGAGACTTCATAGGACGTATTGTTACCAACCCTTAAAACCTATCTATCTTCATCAATGGCTGTGTGTGTGTGTGTGTGTGTGTGTGTGTGTGTGTGTGAGAGAGAGAGAGAGAGAGAGAGAGAGAGAGAGAGAGAGAGAGAGAGAGATGTAAGCATCTTTAAATTATTGTCTAAAACACTTATTACATTTCTCAGTACCAATAGTTTACATAAATCTATATTACAACAGTATGTACAATGGGAAAATACCGGTCAATCTTGTCAAATCAAAGACTTGTTGCAAATGTTTTTAAATCAGTCTGTTGTACAAATATCTTTACTTTCTTATTAATCATACAAGGACACTTTCCTGAAACAATTATCAATGCCCATATAAATTTGGAAGCCAGCGCATGCCAGTTCATTTTGTACAGTTCTACCAATTAGCATTTGCTACCATGAATATTTTATTTGCAACATAAGCATTTGTTTTCTCATTTTTTTTTTAAAAAAAAAATAGATAAGGAAATAATATGTGAAGAAAAATATCAGTCTTCATTTTCTTCAGAATCTAGTAGATATTTTGAGCCTACTACTACAAATTTTCATATAACAGAAACACTATAGTTTTGGGTGCATAGATCAGTGTCAGTGCCATGAATTTCATAACTAAGGTAACAGATGAAACAACCCATTCCAGATATGAGCTACATATATTTCAAATCGTACAGTTTAATTTTTTTTAAATTTTAGAAAAGGTTTTTTTGGATTTCTATGTAATGTCAATGTTGACAGCATCATTTCAACAATTGTTCAACACATTTAAAAGATGATTTAGATTGTGATTTCCACATTACAATGTTCATTAGGAACTTATAGGGATAAATGTTTAAATGTTTCAGTTCTAAACATGCCTTTGATATCAGCATGATAATATTTTAATACAGCTTACAAACATTAAGTAACTTTCATCAAAATGTGTTTTTAGTAATTTTGATTAAAAATTAATGTTACCGTGAAACTCTGTGAAATTTGTTTTTCTCTGTGCCCATTCAGGTATTTCACTGAAAAAATGCCATGAATTTTCCAGGGCCCTAACTATAACTGTTGGGGGTCAACTTGACTAGATGTTTGAGGGAAAAGTTAAAATGGCACTCATTGCCTCATGGCAAACTTTGAGGGAATTATAGTTAAGAACTTATGTTGATCCTTAATAGATTAAAGATAAAATGGTAAGGTCATGAAAGTAAAAACTAAAATTAGAATATTAGTAGGAAGGAAAGAATCAGAACCTCACAAATTTGTTCAATAAGGTTAATCAGTTTCAGTTACAACTGTTGTTCACAAAGCAGGAATCATAAGATATCTGCTCATCCTGTGCAGATTATAATAGTTTCCCCTATCTTAGGTTTAGAACCGTGTATAATGATTTCTCGTCTTATTGTCATTCATCAAAAAACACGATGACACTTAACCGTATCTTAGCCTTTGGTTAAAAAAACAAAAAAAAATCAAATGTTAAAGAAAAGCTATAGTAGTACAAAACATTTCAGAGAACCCAATTACATGGAGAAAAGATTAGATGAATTACTTTCATGCCCATATGATGAACAGCATATTTATTGATGTTTTGCTACAGAACTCACTGCAATATCTGTAACGCAGTTCTACTTGTGACAAAAAAGTACTAATGATGTATAATGTATATAAATGTTTTTTCAATATCTCTAGATACTGTAGACAGCTAATACAGTATCTAGAAATATTGAAAAACATTTATACACAGCATTTTTATTGTTTAATTATTCTCCAATTTTTATTTCTGATATATTTTAATATAAATTATAAATTAAAAAGTTGTTAAAACAGCAAAATCATTCTTTAAAACAAAACAATTTTAGCTAAACAAATTGGTAGGGATTATCTGGTATTTCTTCAGTTGGCTACCCTTTGTGATTTCAAAGTAAAAAATTAAGTTTGAACCCTGCATCATACAGAAAATAGAATTTCAACTATTATTCAAAAAAAATTTTAAAAAATATAAAAGTGTAGTGACAGCTTGCTTTAGTGTTTGTTGAATTTTAAAATAACCAGGATTTCAAATGCACAAAACATTTTTTTTTTTTTGGGGGGGGGGGAGAGTTTAACACAAATTTTACTGTCATTTTTGTCCTATGAATAAATCTAATAAATTCTTCATTATTTTTATAATATTTTCCATTATACAAATATTTCAAATTATATAAGTCCTTTACAACTAATATTATTTATTCTCAGGGAAAATAACAGGAGTATAAAAGAGAATTAATTATATTCACATTTTTATTTGTTAAAAAAATTATATTAGTGTGATTAATTGAATAAAAGAAATATTTTCAGATGTTAAAAATATTCTTTTTTCAAATTTATTAGTGACAAGTGTACAAAATATTTAGTGTCCAAACAGTGTGTGGTACTACAGATTTATTTATAATTTCAATAGCCTACAAAATTTAATGCTAGTCTCTTCTTTTAAAGTTACTAGGTATTCATGTGTTCATGCACCTATTAACTACCTTGGCATCCAAAAAAATTTTGTTAAAATGCAGTATATTTTGTAATTTTACAATCTAAAAGAAAATATTTTTATAATTTTCTTTTGTTCACCTAGATGGATGTAAAACTGATCAATTTTTTAAAAAAATATTATCTACACCATTATCATTATGTTGGCTATGCACATTAATATTGTATAATTCAAAACTAATTGCAATTTTCTTTATTTTTATAGCCTCAAAATTTTTGACTGTACAAAATTAAAAGTGTATATTTAAATTCCTACAAAAAGCAAAAAATGTGTATTATCCAAATAAAATCAGTTTTATTATTTATCAAATTTATTAATCCAAATATGCACATGCACCGAGTTTCCAATTTGAAAAGATAGTAGTTTGGTAAGCATAAAAAAACATTAAAAGTTAGATAAGAATAAATGTTAAATAAAATGTGCATACTTTTCAGTGGACTTTTTTTTATCTTTTGGTAGTGGGCTAGTGAAGAAAACAAAAATTTAAAAAAAGCTCATTCACTGTTTTTTGGGGGGAATACTCTATACTCTAAGTATCACTTTAGATTAGCAGTTTGGATCAAATAAATACTCAGCTTTTTCTTTCTTGTAATAAACAAGATACTCAGTTAAAATTTAATGAAATTATATGCATGTAGAAGAGCTATAAATTTTCTATAATTGAATAATGTTTTAAAAAAAGAGACTTGGTTAATTTCTTCCAAGCCACAATGCCTGAAAGAGTTTGTTTGTTTTTTTAATTACTAAACATGATATATTGCATAGTATAAGTAAGTTCTAGACTTGTTGTCATCATGTTCCCCTATCTGCAACACTAGCCACATGTCAAGCATGAAAGTGCCCAATGCACACAGACTTCACAAACCCAAAAGACCCTACTAGAATTCATTTTTCAGATGTGAGGGGGAAACTGGAGTGCCTGGACAAAACTTAGTAGCCAGCTGGCAAAAAACAGCAAGAAATAAACAAGGTGGTATGCCATGCCATGCCAAACCAAACCACTGAACCACCACACCAATGACTTTAGAATTTTACCTGGTTACCCTTTGTAGGCTTTTTTTGTAGTATTTATAGTGTCAGATCATATCAGAGGGTAAAAGAGCAACAAAATAAAGCCTAATAATGGGGAAATTTTTTTTTCCAAATCAAATTTATTCTAATAATGATGACCTGAATTCTTCATGATTTTACAGAAATAGACTGATTTAGTATTATGAAACACAGCCTACAACATACAATGAAAGTTTGTTAAAATAATTTCTAAAAAAAATTTGTCCTATATTTTGCATTATACTTCTAGTGGTTATTTGCTAAAGGTTCATTTCAGTTTATTTTTTTAAAAGATTTAATTAGTTCAATATATAATTATAATTTAAGGAGGCATTCACATTGACAAATTCCCAAAATATAATTAATTAATTCACAATGGGTCAATGAAGGCAATCCCAAAAAATGTTTTTTTAGTTATTAACAGTGCAATTCCTGTTTAGAAATTAATTCAGCATCTTTGAGACAGCATCTAGCACAAAAGACAGCTTTGAATGCTGAACTTTTTGAATGTTAATATTAGCTAGATTGTCCCTTTCCTCTACAAATGCCACCAACTTCCTGCAAGTTGTGATAGAAAGAGTCTTGCAATGACAATCTGATGTATGTTCCAAACATTTTTGATTGAATTAATCCTTATCTGTTCAAGACAACTGAAAAACAATTGAGTGTTGTAAAAGTGACTTTACTAGCCAAGCTACTTATGTTAACAGTGTGCTTTATCTAGTTGCTACATGATAGAATCTAACACTGAATCATTTCCTTTTGCTGATGTGGAAGTCTCAAATGTGCATACATTGGATCTCCCAAAGTTTAGCTGTTGAGGCTTCAAGGAATGCGTCAAAGATGGAGAGAAACAATGGCAAGGTTTACAAGTGGAGACTGGTCATCTGTTTGCTGATGACTTGCCAACATTTTACAGTCCATCAGCAAAGATTGATGTCCCTGAATGACAAAGCCAATGGATTTCTTCCTTTGAGCTGATACCAGAAGACTTCTTCAAACAGATAGTTAGGCAGACTAACCACTATTCCACACAGACCCAGGAGGTAGGTAAGGTAGGCATTATAAAATCATAGCTAAGGCTCTAGCAACCAGGCTAGCCAAAGTTATGCATAAAGTTACAAGTGCTGACCAGACCTGTTCAGTTCCAGGAAGAAGTATCACGAATACGCTTCAACTGTTCAGAGAAATAACAAGTAGGCTAGACACAGAAAATTCCATAGGAATCATGCTAGCCGTAGATCAGAAAAAAGCTTTCGATAGGGTTAACTGGAATTTTCTCATAGAAACACTTAAAACCCTTGGTTTCGGAGAGTATTTCATTAACTTTGTTAGGCTGTTCCAATCCCACCTAATAACAAATATCTACCAGAACGGATTTCTCTCCTCGTCTATCCACCCAACAAGAGGCATCAGGCAGGGGTGTCCCCTCAGCGCCATGCTATACGTTCTGACAGCAGAACCGCTGGCCGCCATGATTCGCCAGAACAAAACAATAAGGGGGATAAACGGTGTCAGGATTCAGCAATACGCTGATGACACCACCCTCCTGCTAAAAGATGCAGCCAGCCTGGACGCAGCATTCAAAGTCCTGGAGGTCTATGAAAAGGCCTCTGGGGCAAAAATAAACAGAAGGAAGACCACCGCAGCATGGCTGGGGGGCAGTAATAAACCCCTGCACCAATACAACATCAACTGGGTGGAAGACAAAATTAAGCTGCTGGGAATTTACTTCCCAGTAAATCAAACCACTAACACACAGCATGACAACTGGCAACCTGTGATTAATAAAGTCAACGCTTTACTAACCGCATGGTCCTTGCTAAACCTTTCTTTCTTTACTAAAACTGAATTAGTAAATACATACCTTGCCCCAAAAATATATTATAAATCTAAAATAATAGGAATGCCAGGTTGGGCGCGCACTGCCATAGACGCCGAGTTAACTCGGTTTCTTTGGCAAGGGCGCAAACACCTGGCAAACAAATAAATAATCAGACTCCCTCGAAACCAAGGAGGATTAAATCTAATCAATCTAGAGAGCAAAATAGGTGCTCAACAAATACTAAACATAATAGATATCATAAGGAACGTAAACAACAGACCAAGATGGCAAAATCTCTTCATCTCCCGGTTAGCGAAAGCATTTGACACCCTCGACGGGGTCAATGTTCTCACTAATAAACTAAAACTATATAGAGCACAAAGAAACTTACTAACAGACTACCACATAACCGCACTCCAGCAATGGATCACTAGTAACATCTCCATAGGAACAGATAACATCGTAAGCCTAGGAGATACTAAAATAGAACTAGACAAATTATCCCAGCGAGACATCTACCTCTTTCTGTCATCACGACCCATAGAGGAACCGAATTACAGGAAGAGGTGGGAAGATACCCTAAACTCAGGAACACTTCCGTGGGACAGGATATGGGCTAGTTCCATTAATTGTCTCGTGGACGGACAAACATCTGACATACACTGGAAATTAATCAGGAATATACTTCCCACAAGGGAAAATAAACATAAATGGAAACTAATAAATTCACCCAAATGCCTCGCTTGTCACGAGGTGGACGAAACAGCAATCCATTGTCTATTCTCCTGTCCGCAGAACATAGAACTATAGTGCCTAGTCCGAGATTTGATCTTCAAAATTAAGAGTCCCCAGAACAAACTTACATCGTTCTGGCGCATCTTTGGCTTCAATAATAGAACTAAAAAGGACTGCCTTTCGAACTTTTTGGTTTTTACCGCCCAGCGGATTGCTTGGGGTAGCCGAAAGGCTTTAGAAGGCGGTCAGCCTACCTCAACAAAATTACTATTCCAAAATTACGTAACTGATTGGTTACACCAAAAATATGCGGTCATGAAATCCAGCATAAATGACAGACAAATTTTCTCATCCACTTGGCTAATTAATAATGCATTAGGACAAATCAACACAAACAAAACTTTACACATACACATTGACAACCCCCCAACTTCAACACCTAGTTTAGATCAACCACCCTGAGTCACCCCCTTTTCCACCCCTATGTATAATTTGAATATTTTCTTCATTTAAATTTGATATAGGATGCTGGAAAAGAAGACTTCTTAATACTTTCTCTCCTCTCTTCTTCTTCGTTCTCTTTCTCCTTCCTTCTTAATCTTTACTTTGTACACTCACCGTGATTGCTTAAGTAATATTTTGAAATAATTTATCTTTAATATTTAGATCAAACTTCTCCTTCTTAAATGATCTCTGATCATTTTAAAACATATAACTAAAACAAAGTGGAACTTTTTATTCTATCAAACCAAACTCCCACCCCCTCCCCTCGTTTTCAGTGTAAGCCTCTATTTATTTATAAAGTCACCCCACCCCTATATTATGCACATGGACTAACCATGAGTCTTTCTTCGTTTCAATAACAAATATACACAGTCCCAAAGAAGAAGATCAAGATACGAGTAACATCTATGTGGTGTGGAATGGGGCAGAGGATGCTGTGATGACAATCAACACAACAGACTCTGCTACTTCCCGAAATAACCACCTGCATGGGAACCTCTGGTTCTCCCACGTTGGATAATAAAATAGCAAAAAGTCATAAAGACTTTAAGCTATAAAACACCAAGAGAATCTTCGATTCTCCCACGAGGGAGGACTAAAATGAAGAAGAAAACGGAGGGAGAACATGACTCCATCCATCACCCCACAAAAATAAAAATAGAACTCTCTCCATCCTTCCATTTTTTGGAAACTGAAAAATAAACAGTGGCCCAAACTTCCCTTGCAGTACAAGGACATACAGAGAGAAAACTCTGTTTCTAGAGAGTTCAGCCAGGACAAACCTACCCCTCCTGCGTGAAATACGAAGGAGTTGGGTAGCCCGCTGCTCTCGCTAGGCTGAGGTACACTTTAAACAAAACATAGGTCGAAATAAGGCCTCAATTATAAACAGCTGAGACGGCCGGTCATGGAACCGATCCAGCTACACCCACATACAAATGCAACCTAACAAACACTCCCCTAAACACCGCACAACACCAAAAAAAAAAAAAAAAAAAAAAAAAAAAGGTAGGCAAAGCTGACAACACCTGAACAGACAATATTGGGAGAATGAAAGAGCTTGTAGAGGTAAACTAACTATAATTCTGAAACATCTATTGAGAATTTTTGGAGTGAAGAGGCCAAGACTTAGCATCAAAATGAGAATGAGATTTAAGAAACTGAATAAGTATTAGCACCTCTGACAACAGTTTGCTGACTTTGCTCCATCCATTTTTTTTTTCTTTACTTTATGTACTATAAACTTCCTTTCATTTTCTTGGACATTCTCTTTTCATTTTGATTGTAATATTTGAGACATTCCATAACTTCTTAATGATTTTAATCAATAAGTGTATTCGGTGCAGTCATCTTGGAAATTTTCTAACCAACAAAGAGTTAATGTCTGAAGGCTACTTTACAAATGATTGTTCCCTCTGATTCATGGTATGATGAAAATGGAAGTTATCATCAATGAAGCTATCCCCAAAATCCCCAACATATGGCCTCACAAAAAAATCTCATCCCTGTAGCTTAGACCTATTATGGTGCTGTTTTTACCACATCATTAATGAGACATATCCATACCAGACATTTTTAGCAATGTTGGCATCTTCTCAACAGTTTGCACATCAATCTGTAAAATCAAGACAAAATTTTCACTTATCTGTGAAAATCACATCAGTCCAATCTCTAACATTCTACCCTACACGGTTTACAGCCCAGTCTCACCATACTCTGCAATGGCACATCGTTAGGAGATATCCAGATATAGACTTTTCTTGACTGCATATCATTGTCTCAAAGCCAACTATCCTATGTATAATTTGATTGAAAGACTGATACCAAATGCATTTGGAAGTTCATATTTCAACTGATTTGCTGTTCAGAAATGGCATTTTTCTTGTTTGCAAGACCAAAAAGTGATCCAAGCAATGTTCTTGACTTGGATCAGCCACCACAATGTCATCTAGCAGCACTACCAAAAGTTTGATGAAGGGTCCAGACCAGGCCCTAAAATAATGCTTTGTGTTATGCTAAACTCATCTGCCATGTGGCATTTAGTTTCTCCAGTCTCCAACATACCAATACCTCTGGCAAGTCCTGAGACTGGCACATAGATGACATTTGACATTCTACATTAAACCACATTTTAAAAGTGCTCAATTTGGCAATGGACTTCTTATATGCCATCATGCAGTATCGTGACATTTGTGTGGAAATCAGGGAGTTGTATATTCACATGCATCACAAAGCTTATGCACTTAGGGAAATTATGTCACACTATGGATACAGGTCCTAGAGATGGGGTTAAAGATTGAAAGTAATATAGTATTAGACACAATATCCATAGTTTATTGATAGTCATTTGATCCTTACCAAATTTTCAGTAGTATGTATTTATTACATTTAGTAAATTTTATTAAAAGTAGTTATAAATTATCTTAACTTGTAGACATTGTTTTTCAAAGATACCTGAGATCTGATTTTCAGTTCAGGATGTGTGATATATCAGTATAGACTTCAATTAGTAACAACACTGCTGCTAGTATGGTTTGAGTGTTTTGGAAAAAAGCAAATATTTTTAATATGTCCAGTAGTGATTAGATAAGTGCAATATTAAGTAATGCTGGTGAGAAAGATGACAAATAACAGAAACACACTAAACAGATCCACTTTATCAGTTTCACAATGTAGAAAGTCAGAACAACCATGCTAGACATATGAATTCATTCTATTATTATATTATCATTTATTAATTTCATTTTAAAAAACTATTTAAATTCTATTTTTTTAAAAAATAAGAGGATTTAGACTTTTGACTAACTGAAAATGTTGAAAATACAATACATAGCAAACCAGGAAAGGCTTTTAGTTCCCATTTTATAATACTAAACTCCATCAAATATCACACTGTGAACAATCAATTCATAAATGTATTTTAATTTAACAATAAGAGCTATGACATTTGAGAAGACTTGAGAAATAGGTGTTTATCTTCTTTATTATCAGCAGAAAAAAAGAGACTTGAAACAGAAAAATATATAGCTATCAAAGGGTTGCCTCTATCATATTCAGAGGGGAAAAAATCTTTCTTTCTCTCATATGAATTATAATGAAATGTTCATTGTTATCCACTTTATTTAGTTATGCTTATATATACAATACTGGACCAATCAGAAACAGTAAAACAGAGCATAAAATGCAAGCACACTATAAAATCATCGCATCTCATGTTAAAATGAGATGTTCCATAGTACAATCATCTGCTGATATGGTACACTGATTGCTTGCATAACAGCCAATCAGAAAGTGGCAATGGCTCCTGGGAAAGAATATCACATGAAACATGTATAGAAATCAGTCGTCCAACTTCATTTTTTAAGGAGAGGCTGTATGCAAGACTGAAGATGATATGCGAAATTATTATTGTTGATTATAGACACGGTGAGAGGAAAACTTTTGGAGAGCATGGGCTAAGAACCGCAGGGTATGTTCTCTCTTTAATAGATTATGAGCCAATAAAGATCTTGTACTTGTAGCTAGGTCATTTACAAGTAATAATGTGTCTTCAAGAACAGTTAGATACACATTAGCACACACTGATCACAATGGATGTGCAACTGCACAAAAATCTTTGCTGAGAAAAAACAACCAAATGATAAAGCTGAGATGGGCATCAGAAATGAAACAATGGGATGACCAAAGGGAGATGATCTTTACAGATGATCCTAAGTTTTAATTGTTTAGAAATAATCAACAGTGATTTGTTTAAAAGGTGGTTCAGGGAGTGGTGTAAGTCAGTGTACAATAGCTACACTAAAGCATGGGGATATCAGCCAAAGGTGGATCTTGCTGATAGGTAGTGTTTCATTATCCAATAAGACAATGACCTCAAGCATACAACCACTGTGTAAAGGATCTATCTGGAATATAAAGAAGCTGATGGAACATTCACAAAGATGCCTTTGGCTGCACAAAGTCCTATGAACAGCAATGAGACTACATGGCTACTGAGAAAGAAAGATGGCAGCCAAACACCTCAAATGAATTATGGAAAATGCTACAGGATATTTGGAACATCATTTCAGTCATACATTAATCTGTAAGGAAGCATGAAAACAAGATGACGTGCTATACATTTTGTTTTTGTATATTTTCTTAAATAATGCATTGTGTATGTAGTATCTCACAGTTGCAATTACTTATCATTTGTACATCTCCGGTGTTTACATAATTATTACAAATATAGCATGTGTGTGAACATAATATATAGTAAAAGAGAAAATAGAATAAGTTGTAGAAAACATTCTTCAATTTTTCATAATCCTACAACTATACAATATCCAATCAATTTACAGTAGGTAATGTTAGCAAATTAAGGTTCACATCAGGTTTTTTTTTTTTACAAAGCAAAATGAGGGAAAACCTACAAAAATCATCATTTTTAATAATTCTCTCCCTTAATAATTTGCAAAAACCAAACAAGTAACAAATTTTATTTTTAAACTAATTTTTGATAACCAAAAAATATATTTAACAATGTCTCATTTTAAAGTTTCATGTCAGTTTCTGAATTATAAATTTTTAGATTTCTTTTAAAAATGTATATTAATTTATTTTAATATATAGTTTTATTTGGAACTGATTAAAGAGGCTGTATGATGTGTGGAAAGGAGGCATTCACTGTTCTATTGCACAGGCAGGTAAAAAAATAAACAAACAAACAGTTTGTCAACAGTTTTTTTTTTCATTTTTATCCAAATATTTTTTATAATGTTGGTTACATTATGCCCATAATGTAATCTGCACTGTAAACTGGGACAATGTCATTCTGAAAGCAAAATGATAGATCAAGCAATGTTTCTCTCACAAAGGTCAGTTAACTTTTTAATATATTTTAGATCATTGATCTATGTGGCAAACTATCCTTATACTAGGCACACAACATACCCAAATTTATAACAGTAAATTATCCATGATTTGACCACCCCATCCACTCTTGAATAATTCATCTAGAAACTTGTTACAATCAAAGGATTTTTTCTGATTTTTTTTTAAATACCTGTGACAGTTTTTAATCAAATATTTCAGTTTCCTTTTGTACATATTAAGTTAACTTTCCATTTCTCCATAGTGAGTCTTCCATGCTCTCCACCCACCATATCTGCTGTTTCAGTCATCAATTTTAGTCTCACAATCCAACATTAAAACTGATGTTGCATTACATAAATAATTTAATGTTAAGATAAATAATTATCTAATACATTGAACAATGTTGTTTATATTTAGAAAACAAGCTTAAGGATTATGGCCTATAAAATGAAGTATAACAAAAAGAGAGAGTAGTAAGAATTAATTTTAATCTGGATTTAATGTTTTATGCTAACTTATCCTTAAGAAATATATTTTCAAATGTAAATTCTTTAACTGATCAAAAATTTGATAACTTCTGTATGTTACTTCTTAATATTAATCTCAATCTATACTTAAACTATATAATAAATTAAATTATGGTACTAATCCTTAATTAAAACAAAAATCTTTAACTTTATTTTTCTTTGGTAAATGTTACATAACTTTACCCATTATCTAAAATTTCTTTTCATAAATCCAGACTGCCAATAATCAAGGTAACATTCAAACATGGGAGCATTTTTCCTTAGCATTTGTTGTTCCTTGCATACATACATATTTTAGCCAACTTTTTCTAGTGTTAAGATGTTTGTTGCCTTTTATACCACTACACTCGCAAGTTTTTATCTTTGAACATTTTCTTAATTATTCGCCAGTTTCAAATTCAAACAATCTATCCTTATTAATGACACATTTGGCCAACTTTACAAAATTACACAAATAAGGTCATGACAAAAATACAACCAGACTAAAATAAATGTGTTTATGACAAAAAGCATGACTATTTTATAAAACAATGCTGTACTCTACATGTAATATTAAAAATTCAAAAATTGTGTAATTTGGCACATCAGATAACCTTTCTCTACTGGATATATATAAAGAGTAAATAAACCAGAAGTCATATCCATACTTTTTAACATAAGCCCAAACCAATTATTTGCACAAAAACTTATATTTAGTGATAAGTCTTTCTGAAGTCAAAAGTAAAAAATTTTTAAAAATCATGACTAACTAATAAACATATAAAACTACAAACAGTTGAACAATGGAATACAAAAACAATCAGAACTTCCCAATATTTAACTGAACAAATTTTGTTTAAAATTCAAATGCACGATAGGAAAACCCTGTTTAAGGGCTGTTGTCTTGAAACAATATCTATTAAATTATAGTCTAAGGTCTACTTTTGCAAAGTTGTCTCTTTTTTAGGTTAGGTTAGGTTATTTTTCAGTCGTTTTAATTTTGCATAATTTTTAAATAAAAAGCTTTAATAAAAAATTGCTTTTCCTTAGTAAGCAATGCATGAGTAGACCTCAAAATTTAATTAAATTTTCTCCAAATATTTTTTTCATAATTCTAATAAAACGGAACATTACAACATTTAATCTGGTAACAAAATTTTAAAAATTAGTAAGCAAAACAAAACTTTAATTAAGACAAAAAAAATAGTTGCAGCAACTTAATTTACCTCAACATTAATTCATTGCCATAGACACCATCACCTTCACTGATATAACCCTGTAGGCATTTAGAGATAAATATAAACAAAAATTTAGTTGATCATTTTTACTATATTCAATTTTTTGTGTCTAATAAAAATTTGTTGACAAAAAAAAAAAAAATTTACTAAGTATTCATTGCCAATTTTGCAGGGATTGGGAAATGTCGAAATAACAACAAATAATATAGCTATCAAGAAATACTGAATTCATTAAAACCAAGATCAAAAAATAGCCTATTTTACTATTTATAAATAGACTGCAAATTTGCAGTTTTTTAGAAGAATAACAACTGAATTGGTTACATAGGTTATCAAGGTTTGACCAAATCCATTTTATCCATGATTTTGTATTTTTTCAACATCTACACAAGTAGAATAATTTAGTATCTACTTCATGCACCTTTTAACCTTAAAAAGTCAATAGAAACTAACAAGAAATAAAATTTACCACAAATAGTGTAATTATGATTATTAACCCTTGTACTTCAAGTGCATAATGATAAAATAGTAGTCAAAAATTCGGCTTTCAGCAAAACCTGCAAATGTCAAATATTTAAACAATAAAATGTGCAAACTGAAAAATTAAATAAAAACAATACATACATTTAGAAAAATTACATAAAATCAGCATAATTACTAGTTTGTCTTAATATCAATAGCTTAATCTTAGAAAGGAATATTTATTCAAAAAAATCACAAGGCAAAAAAATTTCAAATAGAAGAGGGCTCTACTAACACATTCTTTAGCAGTTTAACTTGTTAATTTACTGGTTAAATCAAAGTATACTAAAAGGTTTCTGATAAAATGCAGGCCAACTAATGATATAATCATTTGCTGCCTCATCAAGACTATACACTTTAGGAAGCAATATACATTTTCCAAAAGAAGAAAGTTCCAGGTTTTACCAAACCAAACTTAATGATCTATAATTAAAAATCAAATACCATGATGTAATGGTGGGGGGAACTTACAAATCTATAACAGTCTTTACATATGGCTACCCAGAGCTCTCTCTCTCTCATGAATCTTCCCAAGTGTTTTTTCCACTTGAATACTTAGATTACAACCTGCATAATAACCCCCATGTGGTTCACAGGATAAAAAGTTTGCCCACTTTTTTTTTTTTGCTTTCCATATTAAGAGAGTATGGTTAAAAAAAAAAAAAAAAGTTAAACATGCAGAAAATCTTAAAAAATAATTTTAAAATAAAACAAAACAAATAGTTTTATTTTATAAATGAATAAATTTAATGCAGTTATATTTCATTTCCATTTTTGGTCACTTTTCATTAATAAGGGAGCCATTGCCCTTTTTGTATAAGGTATCAGAACAACAACAAAAAAACAGTCTCACCCACTTATAACAACATTTTTTTTAACTCATAACTCAAATTAAAATATAGACATCAAAATTTATTTAGTTTTCAAGGTGAATATCTCCTATGGAGTCTGAAAATTGCTTTAACTCAATTCTGAACCTTTGTAATTTCAATGGCAACTAGTAATCTAATCACTCACTTTATGCAATTATACATTCTTCTCAGATTGCCTTTGTCAGAGGGCACCTATCTTTTTGCACAGGTTACTCCAATAATGCTGTGCATACTTTCTTATAGCTGACCAAATGGTATCTGATGGCTCTCAGTTTGGTGACCATCACTGCTAATGCCCCATGTCTGTATTTGATGTGTCAAGTATTTAGCCTTAATCAAGGGTCAAATTTCATTTGAGTGTTCAGGAAACCAATCTGCATCCATGACTGTTTACATGCATAAGGCAGATACAGTAACACTGAATAGTCATTAACCCTTTAGTATTTAAACCAGCCAAAATGTAGAAAACAATTTTCCATGCACATTTAAACTGGCCATACCCACCTATTTTGACAGGTTGTCTTCTTTAGCAACAAAAGTAAACAACCTAAATCCATCTATCTTGTATAGTTGTAAGGATGTGCATTGAAAAATAAAAGGTATTTGATTTTGTTCTTTGCATCCTATTCTACATAAATAAATTGGTTTGCTTAGTTATGGAAGTGCTAAAAGGAATTCCAAACAGCAGTGGTTTGGTACTAAGCTCTCTGAAACACTGCCAATTCACTTTGTCCTGTGTTGCTCTCATCAATGTGCATCTAATTGGTATGCCTGGTTCAATGAGTCCTCTTAGAGATCAGCCTAACTCTGCTACACACCAGAATATGACATATTATAGTTTGTACTATAACTGCTAATGTATAGCAGATTGTAAAGGTCCTTGTCAGGTGATAAAGTCCCACTGATGCCAGTGGCAAGAATGTAGATACTCTCAAGACACCTCCCAATGAAGCCTACAATCAAAGAAAATGTTAATGCAAATGTCTCCTGTGAATCCCACCTGTCTGCTTACCTTCTGGTAGTATCTAGATTTCACATAGATCTTGCCAGCTTCAAACCATTGTTGGGTTCATTCATGACCTTCATCAGAGTGCTACCAGCTGGAACTTAGGTTTGAAGATAGGTGCCATTCCTAGAACCCCTAGCCAAGACAATTACCCCAAGACCTAGTCCCTTGCACTTCATCATCAAGAAGCAGTAATAAAACTGTGGCAGTTATAGCATCTCCATGCACTCTGAATCCATCAGAATTTACCAGTGTTTATTTGAGATGTTTTTTATCATTATTATTATTACTACTGAAAATGAAAGTCTACTTTTAGTCACTTAGCTTTAAGATTCTAAGCATGCAATGTACATTTTTAAAACAAAGTGGTTATTTTTTTGTTTGTTTGTTTAGCTTTCATTTTCCATTCCCTATTTTTGTCAGTTTTCAACCCTTGAAACTGATTTACACAGTTAACTGAGCTTAAAACAGTATAAAAATCTTAAAGTAATGAACTATAAAATTATTTCAGTAAATAAAATATGTAAATCATTTTAAAAAGTAGGTATTTACTATCAACATCTATAAATAGTTACAGAAAGTATTAAAAAGATTAAATTCCTATAATGTACATTATTCATTGTACAACATTAAAAAATTGAAATTAAAGATTATAACGAGGGTTTGCAATTACATAAGAATTCTGCATATATTAAAAAAAGAAAAATTTAATGTAAGTGGAACTCCATATATTAGAAAAAAAGTTACAGCAATTAAATTTTTCCTTGATACACTAAAAATGAAAAAAGGTACAGAAAAACAAACAAAAAAATCAGCTCTATCTCATGCTTGTCCATAAAACAATACATATTTGACAGACACAGCAGCAATTAATGTTTTCTATTAAATGTGGCAAATTCAATCTCTAACAGGATGGTTATAAATTTTAATTATTTAAAACAAGATAAAGTACCCAAGATCTTGTGTTTTGGAGTTCATTGATAGAATAAAAGGTTTGTAGAATATGAGATTACCTCAAAATCTGCTTTAAAAGATTTAAGAAAAAACAAAGACCATAAAAAATAAACAAACAAATAATAAAGCCAATTCAGTAATTTGTACAATTACAAACAAATGGTTATGCCGAAATTTTACAATGGTATTCTTCAAGGCATACAATGTTGTATTTAATGATTTACAAACAAAGAAAACTAAAGCAAAATTGGGGAAAATGATAGAAGAGAGTTTTTCCATCATCAAAGAATTGAGGGTCAAATTATAGTTAAATATTTTTAGTGATGACAAACCTCTTGCATCCACATGTCATTATTTCATGGGAAGCTGACAACTATCCAGGAAATTTTCTGTTTCAAAAATATTTGGAGGCTTTTGCTTCATGATTTTGAACAAAATAAATGACAAAAGGTAATTTACATTACTCTTTGTATTTATCAAATCATTTCAGAAAAAAATAGTGTACTGGCAAAAAAATTTTTAATTTCTTTTCTTGTATGAGTAAATGAAGTATGAAGCAAACTAACACTGCCAGCATTTTTGGATAGCACCCAAGTTATTTCTTTTATTAAATAGTTTTTCTTTAATTTTATTATTAATAATATGGCATTATATATTATTTCAACCTCATTAAATGTCACTTAAACCAAAATCAAACATTACTGAAAGTAAATTAAGTTCTACAAAATTCTACAAGACTGCTGTATTTGAAATCCTTTCTAATTTCATTCAATGCTGATTTGATCACGTACAAAGTTGCTAGCTAGTGTTTCCCAGTTAAATATTCATCAGAAGCAAAAGGAATCCGCAAAATTTCACACACACACAAACAAATAATTTTTATCATAATCGCAAATCTAAGATAGAAAATAAAAAAAACAAAACAAAACAAATAAATGTATACAAGCAACTGGCAATAAATAAGAGTTTATAATCATGTAACTTTAGTTTTAGACAAGTAAAAAATTTTATTTTGTGAGAAATAGCTAAAGTGAAACTAGTGAAGCACTAGTTCTTACTTGCAGTAAAAACAAAACTAACAAACATGGCCAACAGAAGCTTCACATTTTCTTTTAAACAGTGACTTATTCAACCAAAAATAATGTGCATGGCATTTAAGGAAGGGAAAATGTCCTTCGCTTCCACACAAAAAATTAAATTAAATTTGAATTCTGGAAGCTCTAAGATGCATTGTGATAATGAAAATTACTACTGTAAAAAAACATGCTCAAAATTTATTGAACACTTGTTCTGGTTATACATTCACATTATGTCAACGGAACAATATCTTTGATCATTCCATGTTCAACCTTTCATCAATGAAACTCAAAACAGCTGCAAAAACTTAGAAATACTGTAGTTAGGATCCTTAATCCTGTGATTCCTAATTGAGACAAAAGTGGGCTGGAGGGGCTGAGGTTTGGGGTTATTAGCCTTGGTAACTGAGGAACCTTCATCACAAGTACCAGAAAGTTTCTGCAAGCAACTCCCTTGTTTAGCTGTGGAAGGAAACCTAAGCATCCAGCAAAATCCCACACAAACTAGTACAAAAGAGCAAGAATCCTTGTACAGGTTTGCTAACTCAAGTTAATCCCAATTGGAAGAAATCTGGATATATCCCAAATTTGTACGTGAATTCTGATTAAGTAAAGCTCAAGAATGACATCTCGTTTTAATTTTTGTTGTTTTTTTAATTTTGTCAGAAACATTTCAAAATAAAGTTCATATAGCCAAACAATTTCTTTTTGCACTTCTTGTCAACCAACTCAACAAACCATGTTAATTTTTAAAAAATAGTTTTAAAAAAACATTTTGAAACGTATTCAGGATCTATTTTCTTAAATTATCCTATAATTAAAATCTTTGCAGCAAGAAAAATGTTTAAAGTTTAAACAATTACTCACACTTGTTGTGATTCCACCAACAAATATCCTGTTTGGAATAACTGTTCCATATTTTGGTGCATGAGTGCTTAATGGAGTACCTACAGGGGTTGGGCATGGTGATACATCTGTAGAGGACTGTAAATGTAAATTTTAAAAAATGTTAGTAATTCAATGAACAACAGAAAATATCCTATAACTAGTTTTATAACTTTTTCAAGCAAAGAGTTCACTTGTCTCTTATAGAAACAGTCTGAATTAAATTTCTTGAATTATATGAAAGACAATCTGTTGAGACTAAGTTCTGCCGAGTTAAAAGCACCCTCGAGATAATTAATTATACAGCTTCATTTTTAAATGCAAACTATATCATCATGAAATGAGTTAAAAACGTTTGTAGCTACCATTAATAAAGAAAATATTTTCAAATATAAAAGAAAATTCCATGTCATCACCTCCCACATGCAAATCTCTAATTCATAAATTAATTTCCCACAAAATAATTTGTTCTGATGATCACATTAAATTTTTTGAAATAAATATATTTTGTTAAGAGAGTCTGTGGAAATAGTAATCTTATACTACACTAGTGACTATCATAAGCACAAAGAATTACAATTTTAAAAAAAGAAAGGGTTAGGCAAGCACACTTTCCTGTAAAGAAAAAAAAATCAAAAAAATTTATGGAGACAAAGTTTAATTTGTTGCAAGAATTCCCCAAGCAAGTGCTAAACAAAATTCCTGAAGACAAGTACGTTAGTCTTAGAGTTATCTTCTCATCTAAATTTAACATACACAAATGAATGCTAAAGTGTATCAAGGACACTTGAATCCAACAATATTAAGATTGGCTTTTGGAATCTCTGAACTTATATGTTGTTTTCTAGGCATGAGTAAAGTCTGATGCAGAGAGCAGGTAAACTGAAGGCAACTAGAAATGTAGCTGTAATATGGCATCAAAAGTAATCGGAGATAGTCCAGCAATGATTCTAAGCATAGCCAAATAGCAATCTAATAGAAAGCAGCAGCTGCAAGCAAGATAATTATGACACCTAAGTTTCATACTCATTTTACATAACTAGTCAATTTAAGTGCGTTTTCAAAAAATGAAGCAGAGACCAGAGAAAAAGATAAATTGCAGGAAACAGTTGATCAAGGGCCAAAGCATGATTTTTTAATTGAATTAAAACAACTTGAATGCCAAAGCTAAGCAGGAAAATAAAAAGTCATGAAAAAGCATAGGATTGAAATATGAATGAAAACAAACAAATGTCTGTACGCTTCTTCCCTACTAATAAGGGAAACTTTTTTGTTTTTAAAAAAAAAAAAAAAGCAAAATACAATTTATATGAGAATCTGGAAATGACCTGCACATAATCAATGGCAGAGATGATCACTAGAGGATAGAAGAAACAAAAGAGCAGCCAATATAGGAAATAACTGCCATATAATAAATGCAAAGTTTAAATTATTCAGGGAAAGAGAACCAACCACTATAAAAAGGTAACTAAAGCTAAAATATGCTAAGAAATTTAAGATGGAATCTGTACTTCACCTCTAAGTTTCCAAAGGAGAGAGAGCAGAAAAACACCATTTTATTTGGAGAAAAAAAGGAGCTAAAATGAAAATAATACATGGTACCAAACACAATCCTAGAGAATAAAGTTGAATACAAATAAAGATTTTTGATTTTTTTATTGAGAACAAACAATAACATTAAGCATTTCATCACCAATGATTGTGCATATCATAAACACTTTAGAAAGATTATGACACTTACTAAAAGCTGCTTCTCAGGACAGAAAATTAACCCGACCCTCCCCTTCTCCAAAAAAAAAAAAAATTTTGTGATTTTCAAGCTATGTTCCCTCAGCATTTTTGCAAGATTAAAAAAAAAAAGGAACAAGACTTTTTCATTATTTTTCATATACAAGCAAAATATGGATACCTTCTTTTCCATAGCAGTCCACCACTTCCTTCACCCGAGACTATCTTTTATAATTTTTAAGAGTTCCAAATAGTCTTTAAAATTAAAGCACATTATAACATGTATCAATAGGCTTTTACGAGTAAAAAAAAAAAAAAAAAACTTGTATCAAAGACCACCAGACTGAATGTCAACGGAAATATTTTAGTTAATCTCTCCAAAATATTCCAAATTATCAAACAGATACAAAGCAGCCAGATCTACATCATAATTATATATTTTTAACCAATTAACTACTAAGACAAACCAGACAGGAAAGCATCCATTGTCCAACTAACAAAAGCACCAGAAAATTGACAGGAGTTGGTTTAAGCTTTTTCCAATCACCTTATTAGCAGTGATATAACTAAATGATGACCCTATATTTCAGTGATCTTTTCATGTCATTGTCATTAGGGTTTAGCCATAAAAATAAATGTTGTTTGTTTGTTTTGATGCAATATTGCTTCCCTGCCCTGAGGGTTTATTTCTAGTTTTGAAGTGTTCAAGTTGGTTGAGCTGTCTCAAACCCATGACCTGTTAGTTTGTTAAGTTTTTGAATGTGAGAATTTGTTCAATGCTTTAGCTCAGTGTAACAACAGGAGTGAAAAAAAACAATGTGCACAAAAAGTCTTCTAAACCCTGATGAACAGAAAAATTTTCAAACAGATTTATTAGTTACATGGATTACTTCTTTTGGAGTTAAAACAATCCTAGACTAACCCACTTAATTCTGCAAATGACAAACTCCTTGCTTATAACAGCATGTCATTATAAGTGAAGTATTACAGTAATACTTTTCCATTCTTAGTAATTATAAACTTTGACTATTCCAGAAACCAGTTGAGATAGGAAGTGTCCAAACATCATTCAAGTTTACCAGGGTACAGCCAACAGAAATTAAATTAGAATTCACCCACTTAATAGCTATTTTGTTTATTTTAAAATAATTCAAAATACTGCAAATATTTCATAATAGTGATATTTGTTTGTGGCTCAAGACAAGTAGCTATGACACTAATACTCTACTTATGATACAACTGTTAAGCAGACAGACACTGTCAATGGACCATATACCATCAAGCTATGTATCTTTTAATTGATTCAGGACAGGCATCAAAATTATAGCAGGAATGTTAAATTCTTAGTGTAGCATTTATAATTTGAATAATTATGTTAGTAGAAAGATAACTAAGCAACAGCTATTGCTTCCTCAAACAAGCCAGGTTCACATATATATTTTAAAATTTGTATACATGTTATAAATAAAAATAGTGAATTATAATCAACTTTTAAATACTGTAGATTAGCTTCTATTTAATCACATTTCAATAACAGAGAACCATTCCTGGCATTGTGGGTGTTCAACCAAATTAAAATCCATGGATAATACAAAAAATCTATTTAAGGCAGTTAAGTTAATTGTTAGCCTTGATTTTATTTACATGTGGTATTATCACCTTACTACCAATTATGTTTTCATTCACAAGTAGATTGAAAAATGCAATCTTAGCAATTTATTTTTAGTTGCTAAGTAAAGCAATGTATTGCTTTAGTTATATTATATGGGCAATGTGGTAGCCCAGTGGTAGGTAGACTACTGAACTGCTAAGTCAATGGTGAGTTTGCCAGTTTGGTTTAGCATGCTTCCCTAGTATGGTTTATTCTTTCTTCACCAGCAAGCTACATGGATTTCCTCTAGGCTCTCTAGTTTCCTTCCACATCTGAAAAATGAAGAGTTCTACTAGGACCATTTGTTGCACATCTGCATGCATTAATAAAAACGAGGAAACCTGGTATGACTTTGAACCATAATCTGTCCATAGGCAGACTACTGATGATGAATATCATATGAAAAAAATATTAAAATAATCATGATTCATATCATAAAATTTGTAACATAGGCTTATTTGGAAACTGTTGCATTCCAAACAGTTCAATTTAATGTAAAAATAAATAATGGCACATTGAGAGAAAAAAAACTTGACAGAATTTTAAAACCAGGAATCATTCTGCAAAGTCTTAAAGTAGCATGCATATCTGGTATTTAAATAATTTAAATTACAAGTTACTTAATAATCTAATTTAAAATATTTCAAGGATTAAATTTACTACATTAAAAAATTTAAATCATAATATTATAAATGCTTACAAATGTATTTTAATTGCAAAACAAAAATGTCTATTAACAATTTCAATTTTTCTTTTGGTTTACTCTTGTCATTTGACATATAAAGTCAGTACAGTTCTGAATATTTTGGCATCTAGCAAAAATTGCCTGCAGAGTAAACATTAAAAGGCTACTTTAATTTTAAAAAACAATTACCATCATTTCTAATAAATCTACATATAACCAAAAGATTTTAAAAATTAATTTGTCTAACAGGAGCAATTTCTGACAGATTAATTAGCAGCAGCTCATGATGTCATCTGCTTCTAATACAAATACAAGGTGGTAGATAGCAATCAGTACTTGACCATATTTGAAGGCAATTTATCAAAGTGATTAATTGTAAATAATATAATTTCTCTTGCTAGTTCTTGAAAGATAGGATCTGCCAATTTATAAAATGTGAAATGTGCTGATTGCTTGATTCATTGGCATTTATTATTATTATTATTAAATAAAAAAACTTAAAGCTTATGGAAAGAATTGTGGTTTTAATTTAGCCAACAATTTTTTTTTTTTTTGTAAACAATGAATAAATGAAGATTTTTTTATTCAGCAGAAAACAAACTGTTGCTGTATTCTTTGGATAATCCTAGGTACCAATAATGCAATTTGCTTGCATAAAAATGAATCAAGCAGAAAATCTTGCATTTAAAGAGTGCAGAATAGGGTATTTGGTATTTGCACTTTTGTCACTTTGTTTAACATGATCTAAGTGAAGGAAATAATTAAAGTACCATGACTGAATGTAATATAACATTAAATGAAATAAGCTAAATATAATTTTTAAAATAGAAGAGTTTATGAATTATTTGAACTTATCTTATGCTAAACTATTTCATTCTTAATTAGTCATATTCAGCTAGCATGCATGATATATATTGAATTTACAAAAAATTCTGTTCGTATCCTTACTTAAAGATTACAAAGCATTTATCAAATTCACCAAGAATGAAGTATACGTTTACAAAATATTATTTGTTAGAATGAAACAAACAAACAGGTACTAAATTAACTGCTCAAAATGTGATGACCACCACTTAATTTGGTCACAGTTATTTTTAAAGATTTTGTCAATAAGCAATATGGTAGACATTTCAAATGTCATGGTCTATGCACACTAAACAAACAGCAATGTTAATTTTAATATCTGTTCAGTTTCAAGTATAACCTAATGTCATCAGTGTCCAAGTCGTAGCATCTGACCACGCAATAACTGCCATAGAAAAATACACTGTATAAACAGCTGTGTAAACAATTCAAGAAAAAAAAAACAGCAGGCAAACATTTATTTTTATACTACATTGCCAAATCACTAATATTTAAGTTCACTTTGCATAATTGTACTTAATTTTAACAGACAATCAATACCAAATTTCTATTTAAGTTCCAAGTTTAAAGCCATGCTGCTAAGAAAATTTTTTTGTGTGGACAGTGGACATTAATGCTAGCTCAGAAATCCACTTTTCATAATTTTCAATACATTTTAATTATTTACAACAGTTTCTTTTACTGGTCACTTTGCAAAAACAGAAAAATGAAGACAATTATAAACAGAATTTGTTTTTAAATATATCCCTCTTTATCACAATTACTATTTCAAAAAAAAAAAAGGTGCATGGACTTCTTATACTCCCAACTAAGGAAACAGTTGATCTGCTACAGTAAAAATAGATTTTAATTTCCAAAATAAACTTTTTCTTTCTCATAAATTAGTGCTTAGCCATTTTTTAAATTAAATTTAATATTTACATGGTTTTGAATGTAAACTTTACTTTCTTGTAAATGAGCAGTTTATAGAAGTTACCCAAATGATAAAAACATAACTAAACGTATTTACTATGATTTTTCCATTTTCATGAATTTATTCTTTGAATGTTTATTAGTGAGTGCATCTGCATGTTTATCATTACACTGTACATAACTTGTTTGATTCTAATGCTGAATATAATTGCATTTATGTACATTTGTTTAGCTATGATTTTCAAATACAGTAACCCCCACTGGTCCATATTTCACTTAATGCACCCAAGGTCCAGTCTGGAGTGACCATGTGGCTTTGTGTTTGTAGTATCAGTCTTTTTTTATTACGGACAAGCACAGAGGTCTGAGAAATGTTTCATGAACTTTTTCTTTTTGCTAACAGTATTTGCTAAAAAATATTTATTTGGAGTTCAAAATCATGTCAAACTAAAGATGCAATAATCACAGTATGACATTATTGCTTACAATTTGGTAAAAATTTCTTCAACTTATTAATGCTAGATATAAATCATGTCTAAAAGGTAGCACCAAGTTATATCTTTTGCTCAGATTCAAGAAAGATGAAAACTCTGCTGATTATGAAAACAGTATTAATCAAGTTGGTTTGTACCTATTACTGGTAAACTATTTTTTTTTTAAGTGTGTATTGTTGACAGATCTATGCTTTATTGGTTTTTCTGATATCTTTGAAAGCTCAATAACTTCCATTAAATTTATAATGTCTAGTACTTGTAATTGGAACAACACTGGTACAGTGGCCCAAAAAATTGGTTAAATTACAACATTCAAAACATAGCAACCAACATGTCCCAGGTTTGATATTGTGCAAGTGGCTTCAGCTACTTCAAAAATAGAAGCATTCACTGCAAAAATAACTTAACACATCAAAAGTGTTCTTTTCAGGACAAAATTTTGATAATGGCAATTTAGAAAATCTCCAAAATGTAAGTTCAGTGGTAAAGAAAAGTCTGAACCATATCAATTCTGTAGATAACATATCACCAATATTAATTCGTTCATACCCAAACTTATCTTTTATGATATTCCAAAATCTCATGCAACTAATATCATATCAAGTATAAAGCAATTTTAACTAGTAATCATGGATTATTTTGGTTACTACAGTGTAGTAAGAAACCTTCATAACTTATTTTTAAAAAGGATCCCCAGTGAAAATAAATACCTAGCAATTTCATTTTTAGACTATTTAATGTTAACATTATTAACCACTAACAATGCAAAACTTGAAATTATTAGGGCAACTGGTATGAACAGCAGATTCTAAATATTAATATTTTAAGGTATCCTAAGACTTCCTATTTAATATCATTAACTATTAAAAGGAATAAATGCAATGTGATGTTCAGATCCATGTATTTATTTTATTTTAAAGCTATTTATCCTGTATTTACTACTACTTTTTTTAAAAATACTCAAAAAATAAAAAATAAAATAAATAAAAAAACATGCACACAAAACAAAAACAAACAAACAAAACCAGTAGTGAACAAAAATATATCTGATAAATGCAATAAGTAGTAACTGAAGATTTGCCATACAGGATTAATTGCCCTCCATTTATTTATCAATAACTTTTGCAGCTTTTACATTTCACAAGAGTAGAAAAGTTTTTTTAAACTTTTCTCTTTGAAAAAAATCCAAAAATGATGATATGCCAAGCAATGATTCTAATGCAACTTCTGACAACAATATTAAAAGTCTAATCAACAATTTTATCCATCTGATAAGATCAAAATAATGAGGACAGGCCAATATGTTTATTTTCTAAGCAAAGCATGCCTAAATTTTGGGTTGCTGAAAAACATAAGCACTTCTTTGTCATTTGAGGAATGAAGCATTATTTTATACAATTCTGCCAAATTTTGGAAAGCAATTGAATAGTGGTTTAAAAGAAAAAAGAAAAAAAACTTGTTTACAAATATATTTTTATTTGAAATAACTTTTTTTTAAAAAGTGTTAATTTTGATCAAGATTCCACCAGAATACACCACTTAAGTCCATTTCTATGAAGAATTTATAAAAAAATTTTTTTTTTTAAATTTTGGCTATATAAACCTGTTTAAAAAAATTTATATACATTTATTGGAAGGGATTCATAAATAAAAGCAAAACAAAAGAGACTGAAATCCTGTGAAAGACATCACACACAGTTGCATACCCAGGACGTTCCTCAGCATTCTTAATTTTAAAAATAACCTTTTCCAGGTCTCTTCTCAAAACGTAAACTCCCAATCTCCCCCTTCACTTAAAATTTGTTCATATCTCAAATTTTATTTAAAAATCAATTAGCAGGTAATTCTTCGGCTAACATTTTTATATTCAGCAGAGAAGTATTACTCTTATTTAAATTTACTCTGACAGACAGATGAGAAAATAAATACCAACGGATTACCTCATCATTTATTAAACAAAAATGCTTTTATTTTTCTTAATGTGTAGTTTGTATCACTGACAAAAATTACTGCTTCTAGGACTTTAAAAAATTTTTTTTAATATTTACTTTGAAGTGTTTAAATCAAATGCATTCAGACAAAATGTGGAAAACTAAATTTCTGATTCATTATAAAGCAGAGGCAAAGATGGCCATACCAAATAACTGAATAAGTGTGCCACCCCAAATGTCCACCAATTTCTTCTATTCAACAAACATCAAGAAGGCAACATACAGACTGCATAATTTTTAATGATTTTATTGTGATATTATGGTATATTATTATTGATTATCAAAATGTAGTGTTCATTACTGTTTTCTTTTTAATTTAGCATTTTCAAAGCTAACATATAAAGTGAACCTCAAGAAATGCATTATTTTAATAAAGAAACCTTTTGTAAAATTTATGCATTAGCTATTTATGGAAAATCCTGAAATTTCATTTGAAACAACCACAATACAGGGTTTAGAAAATCATGTTTTTATGTACTGAAATTATACTCAAGTATGGATATACTTCTGTCGAAATAGATTAAATAGAACAAAACAATCTAAACCAGCACTATTAAATTTTAAAGAGTTCATCTAAAAAATTACAAACTGGTAAACCATTAGTTTGTTTGTACAGTATAAAAAATACAGAAAATGGCAATCAATCCCCAGTGAAGAGATTGTTTTAGAGCATTTAATAATATTTTTTAAATATATTTTTTTAACTTAAACATTGATACAATAGATAAAACAATCTGTCCAAATAATGTGAAAATTAATGCAATACTTGAAAACAGTACAATTTCATTTATACATCTTCAAGTACAAAAAACATCTAAAACAAACTTTTAAAAACTACTTATGTATTTAACAAACCTCTTTCAAATGATCAATTTGTCAAATACATTTAACCCTTTAGCATTTAAACTGCCATAAAAAATTGGCATACATGTTTAAACTAACTACATCGCCCATTCTGACAGGTTGAAAATCTATTTATTTACCTGAAATTATCATACACCAAAGTATCATTTGAAGACATGAACAGAGGTATTACCATTTCATCCATCTATCTTGTATAGTTTTAAAAATATACCTTAAAAATAAAGGTACTTGATTTTTGTTATTTTCATCCTATTTTATATAAATAAATAGGCTTACTTAAATGATTAGTAATGGAAATGCTAAAGGGTTAAGAAAAAGCAAATAAAATTTTTGTATTAAAAAAGTTTTTTTTAATGTCATTCATTTAATGACTATGTCCATAGAGTCTTTCACTTTATCATTTTATTTGTAGCACATCACAACATTGTTATTACTGCCACTTTTTTAAAATATGGAAATATAATTGAAATATCCAATAAATTTAGTACATCTATTGTCAAATAGAATCAAACAGACAAAAGTCTCAAAATAAACAAGCCAGCCTATATATATGATTGTTTAAATCAGAAAAAAAAGGGGGGTTGCACACAATGACTTGAGATATGGGGGTCAGACCATTAATATATATTACAATGCAAAAAATTAATGATGGTAGTACATTTGCAACATTTAAAAATTGTGTTACTAATCTATTTCAAATAATTTAACTAAATAAGTCAAGAGCAACCAGAGAATGATGCACTAGCCTAATGTTTATCCTATTTTTTTTTCAGTACTGTAATTCATACTAACTGAAAAAGTTGTTCTACACATTGAATAAATTTTTCCCCACAAAAAGTTTTACAAAAATAAAATTTTAAAAGTCATTTAAACACATACATATATATATCCACCAGAAATCTAATTACTACTATAAATAGAAACTGGAATACATACATTCAAGTTTTATAGTTAAATAATTGATTAAATAATTTATTATCTCATAACAAAGGTAAGATGACTAAATTTAGTTGTTTCAGGATATAAAGCAAGCATCTGAAAGAAAAAAAAATAGTAGCCACAAATTCTATCTTCTCTTTGTGTAATATACAAAGATAACACTGTTAAACAGGATGCTAGTTTGCATGCATGCCCTAAAATAGTAAATCTGAAAAGCAAAAACCACTGCCAATCAGACAAAATTATTTTATTCTAATAAAACAGACATAAATACCTGCTCATATACAATGATCTTTCACTTATGCACACAATCTACTGTAAGATCAGCTACATCTAATTATAGAACTTAAAAGTGCTCAAATTAGATCTGTTAGGTAGAAAGTTGACAATTTTTAAGTACTGTTTTAAAAAACATCATTTTCAAATTAATATTAATCACTAAGCTATATTTATACTTTATTTTTTTAAGTTTTTGATGGAAATTTGTAAGTTTAATTTAGCCATTGTGCATACATGCCAGCAAACTAAGAGAAATATCTATGGTATTGCATTGTATCAGAGATCATAAAATTCATTGGAGCATCTGGCAAACGTCTACATGTATAGAATATGAATGAGCATGCTGTTCATTTGAAAAAAATTGTAACTAGCCATGCAGAAAACTTTGGTACTTTCAATGATAATGTCATTACAGTGGTAGAACATCTTGAATAACTCAAAGATAATGATGGCAAAACCTGAATTCCATATTGAATTTTAAATTTCAGTAATTGTTATTGCTGAACACTTTAAAATTAACAAAACCTATATCTATCATTAGTCTAATGAATGTATCTCAGCCAAAGCCACAGAAGAAACTAAGAAATTAGTTAAGCTTCTATAAATCAAGTGAAAGAATGATACTACTATTTTTGATCAAAGCAACTGAGATAGCATCAGAGTTATAGCCATGGCCAAATGTTTTGTATCAGCCTAGAATTTTCTACTTTTGCTTAATAAAGTAGAATTAAGCCTGTTGAATTTGCATAACATTATGCTAATGTACTGAAATGCATAACTGCTTTGAAGATTTATACACACTTATCGAAAAATTAAAAATTTGAAGAAAACTTCAACAATGAAATAACTGAAAAGTCATCTGCAATCAACAAAGCTGATAGTCTTAATAGTCTGGCACTTTTTCAGTCAAATTGTAGTGGCATTCAAGCAGTGAAAATGTGAATTTCATTCTGCATTATACAAATTCTCTACTTTTATGTACATACCAGTATCTGAATAGAAAAATTAAAACTTTTTAAATAAGCTTTTGTTTTTGACAAAATTTCGTGTATGAGCATTTAAGTATAAATTTGAATTGCCAAATTTGTTTTCCATACAATTCATATTTTCTGCATACAAAAAGAATAAATTTGGTCACTCAAAGAATACATCCCCCCCCACCAACCCTTTAAGACTAAAACACCTAAAGCAGTCATTGTGACTGCTATATTAAGTTATATACAACTATTATTCTGTAACATTTTGTTTTAAAAGATGTCAATGACCAACAGGACAAAAAAATTTTTATATTTAAAAATTGTGTTATGTTCAAAAAGTGTAATGTTAAAAATATTTATCATTCACTCTGTGGAGTTTAAGGGCTTTTGCAATCAACACAGACCTGATGTTTTTGCATGGGTAGTAACATTTGTCACACTTCCTTCTTGCATATGGTACAGCTGCCATGCTTATTGTTCTCCTTGCACTTTGCAGCCTGGTACTAGCATCACTTGTAGGTTCTACATCCTCTACATTTTGTCTTTCCTTAGCATCTTATGAAGTTGCTTTGCTAGCTGCTATGTGAAGTTTCTCCTACTGATCCTTTTGCCCATGATTTCCTTGTAGAGGATCCATAAATTGTTGATTTACATATCCAGGTGGTTGCAAATATTTTAACAGGCCATTTGCAAGCATCTAATCTAATATATCAACTCCCTTTTCAACATTCCTGATGGCACTGGAAGGATGAAGCATGCTGAGTAAAATTATATTTTTATTCTTGGCTTGCACTTGTACACTGTTAAGGTGTAGCCACTGTTTTATCAGTCTATTAGAGCAGAGGTATGCTTCCAGGTCTACTGCTGATGGCACAAATCCTCTTCTGATAGCTTACTGTTCTGACAAAACTTGTCTCACGTCCTCCAACGGTTTTTCATAACATTCCTGCCTTTTCATTTATAGGGTTAAAATTAGACAAAAAAACACTCAACAATTGATCAACTGGACAAATCTTGTCCTTTCCCAAAAAATTATTTTAGATATTTTGACTCAGTATCTACTACAAGACAAAACTTTATACCAAATTTCTGGTTTGTTAGCCACATACTATATCCACCAACACTTAACTTCAATATGAAAACTACTACTTGTTGACTGAAGTTATTTTCTAGTTTGTAGCTGAGAATACTAGTGGTAATAAACCAGTTCCATACACCAGATGCCAGCTCAAAATTGTCATTCTGAAGATGCTCGATTCTGGAGGTCGTAAAGTCAAAATCGTATAATTTAAAAAAAAAAAAATGCTTCAGATTGTTGTTTGGTGAAGAAATTATAATGGACCAAAAGTTTTCACCAACAGATGTTTTGCACCATATGCAACATGAATATGCAGTAATACAAAGAATACACAATTTCTGAGAGTTCCAGCTTAGCAAAGCACAAGCTTTATCAAGGGTCTGAAAGTACTCAATACACTCTTCAGTGATATGATGAAGAAAGTTTCAGGATTGATGCCACATTCTGTTGAGCCATTCTTTCAGTAGCTTGCACAACAAAATTTATAATGTTACACAATACCATCATAAGCAACTTCCTGATTATTTGCTGGTGCCATTACTCACAATTAGTCCACATCCAAGTTTTGGTACTTGTCTTCTCAGACACCCTCTATGCACAGTTTGACCTATGTAGGTAATTGCTGTCCTTTGGGTGACAAAGAAAACTGAACTTTAGTGGAAGCTGTGGTTGTTTGTCTGTCTGTACCTTAATTTCTGCTCACAACTCCATAACTATTTCTGTTGTAGAGGCTGTCTCCTACAAGAACCTCATAGTGATCAAAGTAATTTTCAGCACTATCTAGTCCTATTTCATTTTAGTCTCCAGATACAACTTTTGATAATAAATGCAAGCAATGCAGTCAGATGTTTTCTTGCTCTATTCATTTTCATTAAACAAGAGATTTAACAAAAAAGTACACAAGTTGTAGAAATAAATTTCAACAAGTATGAAAATTCTCCTGTTGTAGCAAATATAAAACAAGCATTGCTTTGAAGTTCAGCATCGAGCGGACATGTTTTTACAGCAAGTCAGTTACATGTTCACTAAGCCAAATACTTAGATTTCTCTCTGGCATTCAAAATGACCAGTCCACAGTTTTGAAACCCTGAATCTTCTGCTGTTTCAAGATGCTAAATACTTAGAAATAGGAATAATAAAATGCACACAGCCCATTAGTTGGCAAATGAACTAAGTAGACAGAATGCATTTAAAAACAGCAATCAGTCAAAATGACTGCTCCAAGAGTTCTAGCATTAAAAATGCCAGGGAAAGCAAATACCACTGCTCTGGCTACTTCCAGCAAAAGTTTGCAAGCACCCTTAAAACAAAAAATTCATAAGAGATTAAAACTAAATGTTGGTATAGTGATAACAAAAAAGAGCTGCTAAAAATAGACAAAAACTATACTAGGTTACTTTTGCTTGAAGTCAAATCTGTTATCAGATATGACTGGCTTCCATATCAACAAGCAAACAGAAACCTGAACAGAAAGGCTGCAAAATGCCACATTCTCGCAGTGTTTATAGCTATTCTCATCACTCAAATAAAGATACTGAGAAGAGATTTTTTTAAGATACCAAAAAACTACCCACAAAGGTAACTGGAAATTAAGCAGGGAGAGGTATGCTATGTGGTTAATAAATATTTTTATGACTGGTCTAAAGGAGTCCAGTTTTAAGCATACACACGGGTATAGTGATCAATTTTATTAGTATTAGGTACAAATTTTCTTGACTATGATAATACTATGAAAATTAAAGTTAATTAACACAAA
This sequence comes from Nautilus pompilius, assembly GCA_018389105.1. Taxonomy (NCBI): domain Eukaryota; kingdom Metazoa; phylum Mollusca; class Cephalopoda; order Nautilida; family Nautilidae; genus Nautilus; species Nautilus pompilius. The sequence goes on along the minus strand of JACATO010000579.1, from coordinate 395,445 downwards.
TGACCTGTTTTATTTCTGTAGACATTTTTTTTTAATCCGGGGCTCCAAATAATTTTTTTTAAATCGGGTGATACGAGAGATGGTATAGCGTGGTAGACAGGGTGTCCACATGACTCCATTTGGTACAGAAGTTGAAGAAGCCGTGCTATTGGAGGTTTGCCAAACAACGGGGACCAAACTGGAGCCTTCAGCAACCGGTATGCTACGCACTCGGCCAACCATTTAAATTACGTAGCAAACGACAACTTGGGAGTAAAATATTTGTACACGTTATTATTGCATTAATATTTTAATTTTTTAACTGACAACACACAATAATAAATCAATAAAATTAAAAGGTAGATATCCGGAATTTACAGCAGAGTTTTCTATTTTTTTTTTACCTTTGTTCAGACTTAGCTGTCGTCACTACATTCAGAATACGGTCGCTTCTGAGCTCTTGCTCTACCTCTTTCTACTTAACAATTTAAAACAAACCTCTAATTAAACTGTGTCTTTAAAGTTTCGGTCTGGTTATCGTCAAAAACCCTCCGGACAGGTAAACAGATTAGGAATGCACATCAATGGGGCAGGCACCCTTTCCTGTCCGTATTACTAACCACAGATTCTCCTCTGGTATCCTCCCTCTATCGGAACCAAAAACAAGCTAAAACTACGCAGATACAAACCAAACCAAATTCCGACTGTCCATATTATTATTATTATTATTATTATTATTATTATAAGAAGACAGTGAAGTTCATACAACTTATTACTGGTGCTATTATTAAGCAAACAAAGAAAGACCAACTATTATTATTATTATTAATTGGCCGTAATTATTACTGTGGACTACGCCAGCAAGTAGCATCTGCACGCAACTTGATGTTTTCGGCTTATGGTTGTTACTGAATATGAATCGAACAGGTCGAAGAAGAATTCTTGGGACAAGTAATTCTAAGGCTAGAAATTCACAAGTACTCCCCTGGAACATCGATCCCCCTTAAACTAACTTCGGCTTTTTTTTAAAAACAAGGCTTTACAAAACGCGCAAAATGGGCGGCAGCAAACAAACGTAGTAGTAGTAGTATTCTGTCGTACTGTTGTTTGTTTGTTTTTTTAGTTATTATGATGTTAATGAAATTTTTTAATCGCTGGCCGCAGACGGTAAAGTAGTCGCATTACCAATTTTGTTGTTTAAATTTCTAGGCAAACAGGTAGAATTTTATTCCGGCTCCCAAATCTGGTCTTAAGATTGGGCGCCGGCGGCAGCGGAGGCGCCCTGTTTTGAAACCCGAGTAAAGTCTTGCGCTCATCTTCCCCCCCCCCCCCCACGCATATCTGGGTGAGTCTGCGGAGTAAGGACGAGGAGTGGGGGTAGAAAAAAAAACACTTGCTCGTGTTCAAAACCTGCAACAAGAAAAAAACAGCAACAAAACCCTATCACTTTCATCCAGTTTCTTTCGATCTTATCAGACATAACTTTGCCTAGATAGTGGTGGAGGGGGGGACTGAAAAGAGGAATGGGCGAATTACGGGGGAGGGAGAATAAAGGGTAGAGCCCAAAGAAATCGTTAGCCTTCTGTTATGACACTTGACGGTGAGCGATCAACAACAATAACAACAAAAAATGGAGAATAATTCTTATATTGTAATTCAACGAAAATACACAATTTTTTTTTTTTTTTTTTTTGCGTTTCTGAACATTTCAAGAGGATCTTGTAATACGAGAAGCGAAGAGCACATGAGCACCTACTAAAATTAGCCCGGCAGGGAGAAAAGAAAGAAAGAAAAAGAAAAACTTTCGTAGTAGCCATGGGATGGCTGGCCTCACCTCGCAAAACTACTACACTCATCATCATCGACTGTTTTTTCTTCCATTCCCCAACAACTTATTTTTCCCTTTTCTCCGGAACACTGACCAACGACCGGTGTCCACAGGGGCCCCACACTCAACCCAGCTCGCCAAAAAAAATCAAAACCAAGCCTGTTACTTACCATGTTTACACCTAAAACCTCGACAGCGTTCTACTACACGCAGATAAATCCTAAACTACAGAAATTCACTGAGGCAGCCGAACTTTGCGGAACACAGCTGAATCTTCGCGTACGGACGAGTCCATTACGAAAAACGGCGGAGCCAGGACAACTCCTCCATCGGTTTAAAGCGTAACCAATCCGCGAAATTACAAATTCCTGATTGAGTTTCACCATCTGAAGCGTCCTGCCAGAGAAAATCCTTTAGAAAACTTCGACTCGAGCTAACGATCGCGAGGATTCGGCGGGGACGCCGGTCCGCCAACTCCCCATCGGGGCGGAACTTGGATCGGTCGACGGCGGCGTCTCTTCGCGCGCATTGTTTTGATCGAGATTGCTTATGTAAAATAAGGGAGTCGGGGCGGACCGAGTGTTCGAATAAAAATTGGCGGAAACCATTTCTAAAAACCACCTTCCGTTGGCGAGTTTACCCTTCTCCCATCGAAGTTTATTTCTCATTCAACTTCGACACCTGGTACCCGGCGGTTTGACCGTACAAGACAACGCACCAAAAGCAGGAGTGGGGGGCATCGTTGCTGTGCCTTATTTAAGTCCATGACGTAATTTCTTCACCGAGGCGGGGGGGGGGTGAAGTTCACTGGCGGACATCTCCATATCGGGGGGTGTGTGGAAATTAATGGTTTCTGATCGAGGAGGATACTTCCGTAGGTGGTTCTTTATATCTGCGGTGGGGGTGGATCGGGGAAGCTATAATCCCGTGTGGAATTAAAACTTTTGAAGGAAGAAAATATACATCCTCAGGTTAATGGCGAAAGCGGCTGTGAAAAGGTGTTTTTAATACTTTTTATTGATCTCTGCGATAAATGAAATCGATATTAAATTATTGTTTATATACACACACAAATCATATATGTATTTCTTTTTGTTATAATACCATTTTAAAGATAACCTTCACCGGAACTGGTTTATACAGAACATTATCAAAAGTCGATTACTCTTTAAACAACTTTCGTGTATATCAACCTGAACACCGAGGTAAACGAGTTTGTTGAGAGGATGCATTGCTGCTACCCGAGGTCTATGCCTGCCTACAGCGTAATAAGTTCCCTAACCTGAAGAGAGAGGGGGAGAAGGGTTAGGGTCGGATATTAACGAGAATTAATGTTAACCAGCCAGATCTCACTTATTCGCCAACTGTCGACTTTACAGTTATAACCTGTGGTACGGGCTTCTTGTGCAAAACTGAAAATCTGGTTCTGTTCCTGGTCACTGAATGACTGGCATTGCTACGCTTCATCATCAGCAAGATAACTTTTGACTCTCTGGTGCTAACTTAATGCACATCTTCCGCCACCCGCATGTTCTTTACCTCCCAAACGCGTAACTTAAAGCAGGATAAGTCGTATTTCCTCTGTCTAACGGGTGAGCTTTCCAGCCATTCTTGCTAAAGATAAAATTATTTTTATTTTTATTATTATTAATAATAGTAGTATTAGTAGACAAAATTAGAATTCAATCAGATTTGCATAATGATACTTGGTTTGTTTTTTTTTATAGGTTGATGAAAAGGTTATTAGGAAAACAAAAAGAACAACAATACGCTTTCATCTGAAGCAGATGGCCTAAGGGAAACAAGCAAAGCAGCCACTGTAACTTCTTCGTGTTTTTACGGAGACTGAACCCGCCATTAACGGCGGGGAGGCGCTGGAGTATTGAAGATTTAGGCATCTTTCTTTTTTCTTCTTCTAAGCCCATGTTCTCTCATTAATAGTTGTTTAGTTTGGTTACAACAAAGAGACGTGAAGCCATCATGGTTTACACAAGGCCAGCAGAGAAAAGAAAAACATAACGATTTTAATCGGCCACCCATCAAGTACTTACTATTCCTGGCCCAAGACGAAGCGCTGAGAACATTCGCGTTTCTTTGTTATTTGCGAGGCAGACAAGACCGAACGCCAGGGCTAATAGCGAGCTGTACGACTTATACAAGACAGAGGGGGACAGAAGACCAGGGCTAATAGCGAGCTGTGCGACTTATACAAGACAGAGAAGACTGACCGATTTTAGACTGTTTTGCGTCCCCACTATCAACAAATTCTTCGAATGGCCGCAAATTTAACACGACAAAATGTATTGAATATTCCCGACAACATAGTCAGTAGTTTGTTGTTTTTTTTTTTTAATGTACGCACGTTTATGCAGAAATATATAGCGGGTCTTATCCGGTTGGATTTATATAGTGATTCGTGTATAATTATTTCTGTTACAATTCTATGTAGGCAGAAGAATATCCATCTCAGTTTTTACTGGCCCATCGGGAAATAAGAATGGTATATAGCTTAGAAATTATCAAATATTCCGAGTCCTGTTGTTGCAGTGTCCCCGGAGTTTAAATTTCTCAAAACTCATTTTTAAAAAATATTTTCTGTTGGTTTTAATTGTTGTTTCTTATTTATTTATTTATTTAAATTTAAATTCCAGTAAAATTACTGTAAATCTCCTTTATCCAAGCACTTATCAAATGTGTTCTTCAAAATACTTTGTTGTTTCATTCCCTGCTTCTACTGTCTAAATACTTTCCAGATACGCGTCTTACAATCAGTAAAATTGGGAGCTGTGGAAACAGTTTCTTCATGCTGTATTCCATTCCTCTCATAATCACCTCTTTCTTTTCTCAGGTGTTACTATTGCTTTGGTGCTCTACATTCCCTCTATTTCAGTTTTGAGGTTCTGGTATTTCTTGGTGCTCTCTCTCTCTCTCTCTCTCTCTCTCTCTCTCTCTCTCTCTCTCTCTCTCTCTCTCTCTCTCTCTCTCTCTCTGCAGTATTAAGAAAATGTGTAATTCATATTTCATTGATGTTTGCGTGATTGCTCGTTTTTATTACGATAAATAACTGGTTTAATGTATTTTATGGACATCCGACATAATGCCTATGTTCTAGTTGTAGAACATTGTGTTATTATCATTTCTTACTGACTTGTTGCGGCTGGTGTTCTCGTGAATATTTCAAAGTTGGATAGTCCCCAGTCTTTTAGAAGCTGCCAGTGAACGTATTGGTCTCATGCCAGGTGCTATATTCTGTTAATGCTAGTACTTCGCAACCTGACACCAAGTGCATTAGCGTCCCTCGTTCCTTACTATTCACAGTCTGCAGGAATCATCTATGTCTCTTTTCAAGGCTGACTTCTCATATGTTCGCGTTCGCATTAACTATTCGTTCTGGATAGAAAAAACAAATTTTTAGTTTCACCCTTTAACCTACTTGATTTTAACCAGGCGTTTGAGTTTTTTCGATGCGCAAATAGCTTTAGCATTTGCTTTTCATGGTGTCCATATAGTTTTTTCTGTTCGAGGCTTTACTCCTGCTCGCCCGATGTTATTTTGTATCTAACATCCTACGTGTCATTGTCAGTTAAAAGTAGCTCATACTACACTTGGTTAGATCGCCTGCTCATGATCAAAGTTGTCAGCTATCTGGACAAGTATGTCAGAAGGTTTGCTAACGTAATTTGCTAGGTCTCCTATCATCTTCACCGCGAGGGAGACGGTAACCCTATTTGAGCGATGTATGCAATCTACTGTTAGCTGTTTTCGTGTCGCAGTATTGGATTCAGTCCGCTTTCCAGTTTATGATTCTGAAACTGGACATGCAAAACTGTTAATTTCCTCGATCTTGCTTTTGGCAATCAATTCTGACTGTAGCACAAACTTGAGTTGCTGTCTGTACATTTTCTTTTAGTTTATTTGGTCACTTTCTATGATTGAATACATCTCTAACTCTTCGATCTCGCCGCTTTCACTGGGAACGTTAAGTTTGTGGATCCGACTTACTCACCTCCGACATCCGACAAAATGCTCACACCTGTAGAACTCGCCTGAAAGTTATCTACCAAACAACACACTGGAGTCTGCAACAATACTTGTATTTTAAAAGACAGAGAGAAATAAAAGGGGAGAGAGGATTGCGCCCATTTTTAGTACGTAGAACAAGATCCATAGTGTTGCACTGTATGAATGTTTCCTTAATTACCAGCAGTAGGCAATTTTTTTTTAGATTCAACGCTCTCACATTTAAGTAGGTACAAAAACCGTTTCCGTCGTATTATTCGTTATTGTTATGTAAATAAGCTACCGTTTAATATATCAGATGTAAATCGTGTTCGTCACTAATAACTTATAGCCCCCACCCTTACCAAAATCACGGTATTTCATGCTTAATGATAATTGCCATTGTTTTTATGGCACAATTCAAGGCTGACTAGACGTGGAAATACATCGAAAAACAAAAACGCTGTGACTAGAAACTGGATTTCTTTCCGCTCTTCTACACAGAAACGGTTATCGCTTCAGCGCCGGTCTTCCACCGTCTGCCGATTTTATGACATGCTGACCAAATGCGGTAACTTTTGGCTTCGTCCATTTTGTGCTAATCCGAAATTTGTGTCTCGGTAACAACCTCGTCGATTCTCGGAACGTCTCGCGCTAGCCGTGGTGACCTCATTGTTTGAACGGCTTGGCCCCTTACGTCACCGTGGTCATCGCGGAAGTCTCAGCCGAGATGCTTTTCCCTATTTCTCTGTCGATGCCTTCCTGTCGCATGTTATCTTTTGTTTTTGTTTTTTTTACGTCTTTAAATAGTTAAATTGTTCCCCCCTCAAATGTATCGAGGGCGAATAAAAATCACTATCAAGCTCTAAGCATTTTTACGATCGATATCGAGAAATCAGAGATAAGCATCCATGAACGAACGTTCCAGCTCGTTAGAGTTCCGTGGTAAAAACGTGGAAGGAACTCGTCTGCTAAAAATAGAAAAGTTGAGGGGAACCTTTTTTATTTTGTGCGTAAGAAGAGAAACAAGTTACTTGCAGTAACGATTTTTAAAACTTTTTTTAAAAATGTGTTAATATGGATCATATAACTTGCAAAAATACTTCTATCCAACACTTTTATAAACATCCGGGTTTCCCTCAACGACAAATGGGTATAAATGGGCTGGGCAAAGATGTTGGGTTAGTTTAATTAGCAGCCATCTGCCGCAGTGTTAGATTTCTCTCTTAAATCACCTTTACTAAAAATGAACAAGGTTTATTTATTTATTTAGTTAATTAGTTTGAAGTAGCTTTTAAACTAGAAAAAATAATTGCCTTGTTAAATTAACGCTTTTTTTTCTTCTCTTTTCTGGAGATATTGTGAGAATGGTCTAAATATCCGAGATCGATTCTAAACCACATACATAGACACGTGCGCGTGCTCTTTGCTTTTTTTTTCTCAAATCTCTATTAATATGTAAAGAATTTTTTAGCATCTTGACCGTTAATTATCGGTCCAAAGAAAATCTCAGTGCGTGTTTCAACAAACAACAAACATAAATCAACTAATTTAATTCAGTTTATTTAAACTTGCGGAGATACCGCAAGAGGCGTCAAAATATCCAGTTTTGAAAGCTTTAGTCGATAATTTAAGGTTCTGAACTGAAAGTACGAACTTCTCGTCCCCTGTCGGGCTAATCGTTTTTGTTTGCACACCACAGTTAAGATCAGGGCTCAAGGTAGCTTTTCTTTTTAGCGCCCGGGGAAAAATCCTATTCATGCGTCCCACTCCCACACACCAAAAACTTTTCATTATTAATTAATAATTAGTAATAAAATAATAGTCATTTGTCAATACCCTAAACTTAAATAATACTAAACACTAGCATAACATGTGAAAATTTTCACATAATTATATAACACTGTCGTCTGCTTTGGGCGCGTCATGCGAACACTCTTAACATAGAAAATGGCGGAAACTCTCCAGGGAAAATTGCGAGATTTTTCTTTCTGATAGAATTTTTTTTTTTTTGAAGGAGGGAAGGGATTAGGGTTTCTCTTACTCCCAGAAGACCCCTCGCAAAGACGTAACAGTCGCCACACTATGATTTGGAAACGGTTCGTGGGAAATATCAGTCTTTGGTCGTCCATTGTTACTGGAGTTTTGACATGAGATGGAGATAAAAAAAATCTTTGCTGCATTAGTCTTTAGAAAATATGGAAGGCCCTATTTATATTTAAGCGCCAATTAAATCTTTTTCTCTCTCAGCGTTAGTCTTCGCTTTTATCTCCATTAAATTTTAAGCCAGCCCTGGCCCTTAATCAGTATACGAGATATTCTCCACCGTTGCGATTTATTTGCCCAATCCAGGATGCTTATTTAGATGCTAACATGCGAAACGGTGTCAGGCTCTCGTGAAAGAGCCAGCTCATCAGTTTACTACTTACTTAGGTAATTGAGATACTTAAAAATTTGTTTCTCTTAATACTATGGAATACAATCCCGTGACGATCACCGGGGGCTCGTAAAACATAAAAAGATAGGAGATATGATTTTTAGTTTTTGAAACTATGGGAGAGAAAACAACCCCTCCCTACAATTTGTTGTTTTCTCTTCTTTTTGCCTCATATTTGCTTCATTGTGCTGCACAATTTACCAACAGAAAAAAAATGTTCTTAAGGAAAATGAATAATATTCAGTTTAGTAAAACAATAAGCAAAATTGGAATGCCATGTTTAAGACGCTGGCAAGAGCCGAGATTTTGCTAATACTTTCCGGAGAAAAATATCAAGTCAGGGTGGGGGCGGCGGATGGCCAAGAACGCGGTGACTGAGACTCGAGTTTGATGTCCGTTGGAAACCAACTTGGTTATCGAACTTTTCAAAGCTTGTTTTCCTTTTCCTCTTCTATACCCTTTCATCGACGTTGACTTTCTCCGGATACTCCGGTTCCCTTTTAGGGTTAAAAAGAGGATTTATAGTGGAGACATTCCACGCCAAAGCCCCACGAGGTGCATAGATGATAACACTTGTTAGTGGTAACCAAACCAGTACAGGTGTGTCTTCAGGTGTAGTCGATCCAAAATGTTGAAAAATCACTGACTGTCCAGATTCCGATGTTCAGCCGCTGAAGCGAAGTCCAGCAGCTTCCCTATTAGAAACATGATGATTATTTTCTATCGGTTCTGCAACTAATGATATTCAGGTTATTTAAGTCAGCCTTTGAGTTGGTTGGACATTTAATGTGAATCGATGCTGCGCCCGTAGGTTTTGTGCACCAAATAGGAGTTTGGAAACTTCTCACGATGTTGTAGTGTGAAGTTGTGCTAACCACCAAACTTTTTCACGAGGATGGAAGTTATAAGGATACAGTAGGGAAGTTGTTTATTAATGACCTGAATACGGGGAACGACAGCTAACTTAAACCTGAGTACACCAAGATTGAAGCTGATGTTATTTCAATTTATTTGCTTTGCGCAAATGATACATGTTAAGATATGAGCTTTCTGCATGGATTTGAATTGCTGAAACGCTTCCTACTGTGCTTCTTTAACAGTGGTGTTAAGGGACTACTTTGGTAAATTTGGGCGTGCAGGTGAGCCAGTAGTTTACTGAGCTCGTCTGTCAGGATCACGCGCAGTTACAAGACATCTGCATGGCACCACTTTGGATCACGTCCAGCGAAAATACGTACACGAGGGTATTCCTCCAGAAACCAATTACGGGCCTTTTGATCGTGGTCCTGTCATCTCAAAACAGCTACGATTCCTTGTTGTTCTTGCTGGTTACCGGTGCAGCTAATCCATAACGCACCCAGGGTTCCGTGCCTCAGCCGCTTGCGTGCAAACGTCCCGTCAATGTTTTTTCTGTTCTCATGTTTGCCACTAAAACGAGGCTGTGCGCTCCCTAACAGGGTAATACGGACGCCCGCTGAGCTATCGGGATTGTGCCCTTGAATCCGTCTTGGATGTGTATTTAAATCTATCCGGATCATGTATATAAATCTGTTCTTGTGTATTTTAACCTATTCTGGTTGCGTGTTCCAACTGCTTATTTAAATTTTTTTACAGATGTTTTGTTTCCCCAATTGTGTGGGAGCCCTCCCCTGGGGGTGGGGTGGGGTAAAGAAAGACACAAGGAAAATAAAAAAAACAACAAAAACAGCTTTTCAGAAATGTACATTTAAAAATAGATTTAGAAAGAAAAAAATGCTTCTTTTTTTTTTGCTCTAATAAAAACATGAAAACTTGTCTAGATTCCCTTTCCATCATTAAGAAGACTATTTTAAAAGAACCAAAAGATGGCCAGGTTTCCGGCGGTTTCCATCCAATAGAAACTCTACTTTTCATATTCAGTAGTCAGTTCTGACAGCTGTGGATCAGCTCCGGCGAGAAATAGCTCGATTTTGACACGTGACCCGCGCTGGCGGCGGCCGGTGGGGGGAGCGGGTGAATGGAGCATAAAAGCAGTGGGACTTTATTAAAATTTCACATACTTTTACAATAACGATCACGTGAATTATGTTAAAACTTTTAAATAAGGGAAACGGTGGTGGGGGGCGCGTGGTCAATTAAACTGCGATTCATCAGGGGTGCTAACTCGTCTGGAGAAAGTCCGAGAGCGATTCGCTTAAGTGATCACAGGTGTACATAATTGCAGTTAAGAAGAACATCCAAAATAATTAAAACTGCCTCCCCTATTTTGACGTGTCGCCGTTTTAAGGGCGAATTGGTGGAAATTTACAAACTGTTGCCAAAGAGACAAAAGGGTTGATATTTTAAATATGCATATGCGATCACCGGATAAAACCTTCAAAAGAAGTATATTTTTGTTGTTTTTGGTTTTCCTTTTTTAAAAAAAAAACGCAATAAGAAGTCATGGAATGCTTTTTCTGTCTATTAAAGATCGGATCTTCAACTGGCTTTAAAACCATTTTGAATGATCTTGTTCTTTCGGAATGGAATCAAAAACCTGTAAACTTGCTACCCCTCTGATTATAGCAGACAAGAGATTAGTACAAGCATGATAAAAATGAAACTGAATGAATACAGATTTTTTAATCAACCCCAGCCATTAGTAAAATATACTCTGCAGTTGATATCGTGTGTATCTTTAAAACTTTGAAAGATCTAAAGTTACTTCATATTTCCTTGTCGCCTTTTTAAAACCTATTTTCCATTCTCACAAAGGATTCGAAAGGCCATTTGTAGCAGCAAGAAATGAAAATATCTCAGAGGCGCCTAGTTCCCTCCTTTTCACAGAGATATGATGTCTTTTCACACGCCAGGACAAAGAAAGAGAGGAAAAGGAAGGGGGCTTTTCAAAATTAAGATCTACAGCATGGAAGATGGAGGGCAACAAGAAAAAGACAGTAGCTGGTTGTCTACGAAACGCCAACAATTCATAATTGCTGATAAGATGCAAATCAACGGCAATTTACTTTCTCCCTCTCTCAGCGCACACGTAATTTTCCAACACTCACCGGGGCCCAAACATAGCAATCAAGTTACCTGAAAGCAGTTATCGGCTCTTAGAGGGTTGCCACTCTGGTGCCGAGACAGGGTGTCTTTTAACGGTAAAGCTAACTATGGGCACTTTGCCATTTGGAGAGAAGTTCATCGTTGAAGCTGCTAAGATCGAAATAAGGCCACACTTATAAACAGCTGAGGCGGCCGACCCAGCTACACCACATACACTTGCAAATAAAACAAACATGCCCCAACAAATGCACCACACCACCCCCTTAAAAAAAGAAAAAAAAATATCGGCGTTGCTCTTTAGTAGCGTGATGCTTAGAAAATAATGAATACTTTTTTGTTATTTTATTAGGGTAGACATGATAGCCAACAATGTCAGACAAAAAATAATCTTGAAGCAAGCAATTATTTCGTATTATTGTCTGACTTGATCCACAAACACTCATACCTCCCGATTTCTTTGATTCTTGAAATGCTAGTGTAGTTTTAGAAAAATAGCTAAGTACTGTAGTAGTACAAATCAACAGCACAGTCTCTCTCTCTCTCTCTCTCTCTCTCTCTCGCTCTACATTACGTTATACACGCAGCTTTTTGTTTGACTGTAATATATCAGTGCCATTCAGAATATGAAACAGCGCGAACAGAAACTGCCCTCTAGTGGTAAACTACATTAACAAGGACCGTGACCTCAGGGCCACCTTAACGCTGTTACCATTATTTACTTCTTAGTATTTAGGGAAATTTCACACACCGTGATCAAAAGTTACATTTTTTCGCTTAATGTACATTTTAAGATTTCTGATATACCGTTATGGCGAGTATCTTTTAAAAATACTTCAGAAATTTCGTTAAGAATGCTGCTAATTTGCTATAAAGTATCTCTTTTAAACTAGACGAAGTTTGCACTGCCATCTAGTGGGGAAAGATTATGACCTCGTAGCATTCAGTCTACACTAGATTCACCTTTTCTGGGCGTCGATATTGGATTTCCATCGTAAGGGTGATGAAGTGTAATACCAAAAGTATTTATTATGAGTATCCATATCTAGGATATTTAAACTGATTCTTTTCCAAACAGCTGTAGCGGTATTTTCAAAGATAGTTTCTTTTTGTTAGTCAGTCAGTCTGCCTTTTCACTTTAAAAGAGACATACAAGAAAAAGAACAACAAATGAAACTAGGCGCATCAGAGAATTGTTTTAGCCATTCAGATTTTGAGATAATCCCTCGCAAAAGCAAAACAACAAATTAACGATGTTTTTCCGTTTCTTTAGTCAAAGTTTTTTCTGCCATCATTCAAAGAAACTAAAAAGAACGGCTAGAATAGTGTTTTCTCTTCGAAAAAAATAGAATTAGACGTGGCAGATAGCAACAACATCTTTTTATCTGTCACTTGGTGAGTCAACCGTCAAATCGCGAGTTTTGTACCCTGTTTATATTTACAGACGATCGAGATGTCATGATATACCCGCCAACTCCCGGACTGCTGCTGCTGACATCCGATCTGCTGGGAGTTTTAAAACTTCGTTCTAAAGCCTGCAATTTATTATTATTATTATTATTATTATTATTATTATTATTATTATTATTATTGTTGTTGTTGTTGTTGTTGTTGTTGTTGTTGTTGTTGCTGTCGTTGTCGTCGTTCGACCAGTCAGTATTTACTGCAGTCGTTTTCACTTTTACTTTTCGTTTGTTTTAAACTTCAGTTGAAATGTATCACCAAAAACGCAAAATTCTTCATCTTCTTCTGTCAGACTAATAATTTATTTTCTCTCTAAAGAAATCAGTCACTGAAACTCCGATGCCCCTAGACTTCAGAAGACTCTCTGGTTTCCACTGAAAGCCAAAATATTGATTTATTTTAAAATTTAGTTTTAAAGAATTCCAAACTTTATTTTAGAAAGTCAAACTTGCGTTCACACCGTGAAGCTAATTGTATAGTGAGTTCACGTTCCCTGAGTTTCAATTCTGAAAACCAGCCAATGAGGTACCTGCCGAGCGCGATGTCACTTTAAAAAATATCAGCAAATAAATACATAAATAATAATAAAAAATAATAAAATATAAGTTTAGCTCGATTAAGCAAGTATCTGAACTTTTTTTCCAAACTCAGAGTGGCCATGGATATCGATTATTTTAGAATGTAAATATAAACAAATCAATGATCTTTCGACCTCCTTTATATTTAGACTCGAGGGGCCGGCTTTGGTAGGTTGGAGTTGTACACAACTCAGATCAATAGAGACAATAAAAATGAAAATAAAAGAATTTTAAATGCAAATATACAATTAAATTTGTTTAAATGATAATAATTATGAAATAATTCAATTTTATCATAATAAAAACATTTTAAGGTAAAAACCATTAAGATAAATATTCAGAACTAGATTAATATTGCTAAATGAGTTTTTTTCTTTCTAAAATATAGTTTTTATCTCATGGTAAATCCTCATAAGAACAACATTATTGCTTGTCATTATCATACTGTTCCAGTGCAGAAAATGATTGGTGTTTTAATTGCCCTATCCATTTTTAGAACTAGGGTCGGAGATCGTAGAAGAGTTGCGTGTCTGTGTCGGACGTTTAGAGAAATCAGCAGTAAACACAACTATGACGCACGTGTAGTTATTTGTGGTTTTCTAACAGGAGAGATCCGTCGTCGCCTATAACATTTTGAAAAGTGCACAAAGTTTAAATTCATTAAATTTCATGTATATTTAATAATAGCAGTAAATTATTTTTTTTGTTTTTGATTTAAAAATATTTTAGTTATAAAAAATTACATTTTTCTGGTTACTCACGGACTTTATTGTTCCTTATAAAAGAAAACAGATATGAGGGTTAAAAGCAAAATTCGCTTTGGTACTTTAAAAAAAGAAATTGTCTAACTTAAAACATTTTCTTGTTTTTCAACATTTACACGTTAAGCTGCTTAATAGCATAATTTCCCCTACTTAAAAACCTGACTCCTTAAAATGCTCCTGCATGTATCCGTGTTTTTCCTAATCAAGGGCAGACAAATAATTAACAATGATAACGTTTCTTTTAACCAATTTTTTCACTTTTCGTTTGTTTTTCACGACCTTGGTCACGTTTTATAACAGAAATATAAGTAAAACAAAGTAAACCTTTTTTTTTTACTTGATCCCTAGGTGCGTCTTTTAGCGGTAATTCGCAGCCCCATCGTATTATGTTGTTTACACGACAGAGCTGAGAGCGGAACTTGCTGCTGCGACTAGAGATTATGCTGTCAGATATCAAGGGGCGTCAGGCGGCTGAAAAAATTGGTAGGGGGCGCGCCTAATCGGTAAGAAGAGATGCCTTTTCGCTGCCTATATGCATACAATAGTCGCGCTGTCGAGAAAAATTTTTAAAAGTAAAAAGAAAAAAACAAAAACAGTATTCTATCACGAAGGTAATAAGTAGGGGGTATTGCTATTGTGAATGAGTGAAAGCGAAAATAAAATAAAGACCGGGTAATTTACTAAATCCGAAAGTTAAAAATCTGAGCAAATAATGAAAAGAAAGAAGAGCCGAATGTAAGTAAATGCTATACACAGCAGGTGTGCGCATTGTGCTCAAAGGAACCGTGCTAGGGACGTTTCGAGAAGCCTCGTAATCTAGATCAACAGGGCGGATTTCAATCGTTCTGCTTTAGCTATCATTAAGTCACTGGACACTGCTGTCCCGGGTCCTATAGGACTCTCTCTCGATAAGCTTTAGCGCAGACAAGATGTGACTGGAAGGTTTTTACTGAATCGATAATGAGAACGTATATTTCGATACATATCTGGGAGACATTCCTTCACCAGACGCTAATAAACCTGACGGATTACTTTTAGCTTGACGACTTCTGCAAGAGATCGAGCAAAGAGCTTAAATTCAGACCCTAGAAGTGCAGTTGACGTAGCTTACGCAGAAGGCAGCCAAAACTTGCAGCTGGAAGATACTTCCTGTATTTGGAGACACTAAGCAATCGGTGAACAATAAGGACAGCAACACTTTTCATTACATTGAATTCTTAGTGTATGTAAAATTAAATCCTAAAAGAATGCCACTCGGTAATGATCTTTGCGATTTAAAAATAAGTATCTAATTCGCGAAATATCTTTCTTTTGCAAGGCTATGAGTAATATCTGCTGCAAAGAGTTGATTGAAAACATCTTCATTCCTCGTGCTTCCAAGTTCTGAAACTAGCACTCGAACGCGAGATGTCGTTGCTGCAACGGTCATTGAAAAGTGCATGACATTCCATCTGTAATTACCATGCAAAGGCAGAATTTAAAGTACAGCACTTCAAGGGTGGCTATGGCTTTACCGACAGTTTCCAAAGGAAAACTATAATAATTTATTATATAATCTAGTGTAGTCTACAACAGCAATTTCGTTAGGAAGTGTGACAGAATTTTCCGTAAGTTTTTGCCAACGTAACACGCTCACTGACTGCAACTTAACAATTCTTTCAAACTGCATTTGCTGGCGAATGCTCTTAAATAAGTTGTCCCTTTGGTCCCTTCAGCACATGAAAATAATCTTTGAATTAAGCCAAAAAGTTACTTGTAATGATGTTTCTCGCACACATGTCCACAGCCTCATGCCTCTAGAGCCAAATATTAGCGTAATGGCCAGAGCCATTATATCCTGATTAGGTAGGTGATAAAAAAAGACCATCTTTCTCATAACGGTCCTGAAGTCGGCTGCGCATAGCTGTTGTTCTCAAACAAAAGACAAGCACTGTAGTGAAATTTCAGCTGTTTCTCCGGTTTCATTGACGTACCTGACAACAAAGAAAAGTTGTCTTACTTACTGCGGTCAGGTGTTGTGTTTAGGCAGATGGAATAATGCTTTGCTTTCATAATATCCCTTACAATAGCTTCTCGAACGGTTTCAAGATTAGCATGAATCAATTCATTTTGAAAAGTAAGATATAACCGGGATATCCATCAGAAATTATCTTTGGCTTTTTAAAATGTTCAGCCAGAACTAGATTCCAACGAGCAATAAGTTCAACAACCTTAAGACAAATTCTTCTGTTGGATGAAGATTTCGTTTTATTGTGACCTCTGAGAGGAATATTTATATGGACTTGGGTATTTATAACATCAAACAAGAAATACAAAATACCGTGCTTCTGCTGTCTCTCAATTCCTAACTGAAGTTTTCTGTTCTGTTCGTGACTAAGCGAGGTATCTACAAAAATACTTTTGTTGAAACTTATCTAAAATTCCAAGCATTCAGTATGGTGATGACTGTTGACATGGTTGTCAAAGCTTCCCTTGGCGTGAAGTAGAATGTGGTATCATCAGCAGCCATCTTGTTGGAACAGCACCTCATAGCCAGGATCGCCGAAAACCCTGCATCGAAAAAAATAGAACAGCATCTTTCGTTTTATTATACTCCAGCCATGGAAATTTAGAAAATATCTCTTCTTACCATAAAAATTATACCGAGGATAAGAATTCAGTTTAACTTGGATGCAGGCATCCCGAGAAAAACGATCCATTGGTATCATGAAGTTACCGAGTTCTTCATCTGAAGCTGGAGTAAAGTAAGGCCAGAATGCCGCAACTGGACGGCTTAGGCTTAGTAGAGTAAGAGAATTTGGAATATTCAGCTGCATCAGAAGTTAAAGATGTTGTTAAAAATAAAACAAATAAAAACAATTTCATATCACATAACCCCCCCCCCCACACACACACACACACACTAACACATTTCTCCATAACTTACCAATCAGTAAGATCAATAATTTATAATTTGGGATTCACCATGGACTTGACGCCATCACGGCACGATCCCTGCCCAATAGACAGGTCTGTCTAGAAGATAAATAAAGGAAGAAACTTTTTTATAAAGTATAACTTTCGATTTCATAAGGGAAATTTGTTAAGACCGGGAAGTTCGCTTATCAGCTGTCCCATCCCGAACATCTCTCAGGTCCCGCTACGGGGGAAATTACTTTCCAATCCACACCAAGAAAAACCCATAACTATGTGAACAATTTTTCAGCCTCCTGTGATCACCATCTTGAGCAGGCCGAGTATAAAAGGAAAGTAAGAGAGAGGATCTGCAGGCTCTGGAACCCAACAGACTGAGCGACAAGAAGGTCTAAATATCCCGAAAGTGCATCCGAATCAGACAGATGCATCTCGTTTCTTTAGTATGACTTTTCAAATCGACCGACATCGAATTGTTTCTCTATTAGAAACTAGTACTGACATTAAAAAGCTCGAGTTCCTGTTCATTCATCGCTACGCGTATTAAGTTATCAACTTTTAGCAAGAGTTCGCTTATCAGTGCAAACAAAACACGTGGTCATACTGCCCTACAGCGCGTGTATGGCGAGTGCCCGGGGAAGGAGCCACTGACGTGTCACCAAGACCACACTAGACGACCAGTACAGTTTTGGCTTCGGTTATTGAATATCTGGCTAATTCTAGAAAATAATACTTTTTTTTTTAAATGTTTTACTCCGAAGTACTCTCTCAACGTTGTCTGGACACGAGCTCTTCTTCCTATACGCTTTCGAGTCCCTGCTGTGAAACATAAACACCTCGGTTCGTCTGTTTTGCTTTATTTACGTTTGAATTTCCTCAACTTCAACATTCTCCACCTCAACAAAGTATTTTTCCAAGTACCGTGTTGACGCCAGGCCAGCCAGACTTTCGAGGCGGGGAAGTGAAAGTTGCACAACCGTCCGGAGCCATAATACGGTTAGCTAACACCTGGGGCCCAATACGAAAACAAAGTGGTCAGAAACGGACCGTAAACAGTTCTCCATAGTAACAGTGATGTTGCAAAGTAGCCAAACTGTAGACTGGGGAGCGAGTGTTTTTACTCACGCTACTAATTGGTTCTGCAATTCAAAGCCGAATCATCCATGATGAACATTTGTTCTTTCGTTTACTTTTCTTGGAAATAAATGTGCTTAAGAATCTGCTTGCGGGAGAAACCGTATTAATTGTTTAATTAATTGTAAGTGTAAAAAAAAAAAAAATAGTAGTAAAAATATTTCCTGTTCACAGCTCATGGGAGTAAGGTGTGGGTGGGAGCCTTATTTTTCTTTGGTCCTTATCTTCCCATTTCTCTGTCTCAGTAAAGATAAAACAGCAACAACAAACCTTTTGGAAAATATTCGCTAGAGAAGACCAGTAAGAAATTGTTTTTTAAAGAAAAGAAAATTGCTTTATATACTGTCACTAATAAAATGAAGTGAAAGTATTCCGCTACTGTCGTGGTCAAAGAAACTCCTAATTTATTCAAACTTAAATGGTAGCCCAGGTGAAGCTGCCTTCATCATGGTATTAGATGACATAATCACCGCTTGCCAGCTAACTTTCAGGAATCCATTCAGATAGGCGGGGTCGCTGAAAATACCCGAATTTATGATAAATATTACGATGTTGGAATTTTAGTCGAGCAAAACGAGGGTGGCCAGAAGTTGAAGAATTTAGAGCGTCATGTTATTAATTGACCGATATTCCAAAAATACTGATGAAGACGAAACATGGTTTCGTAGAAGTTGATAGAAGTTATCAGCAGTGGCGGCGTCAAGTCCATGTGACCCCCAAAATACTGAAATTATTCATTTTTATCTCACTACTTTTAAAGTTAGGATCCCTAGATTTTGTGTTGAGCCATAAAATTTGGCAACAAGACCACTGCGTTGTGTGCCATCTGGCTACTAGCATCTTGGCGCCGCCTAATAGATAAATTAGCTATCTCGTGTTTAGCAAACAGTCAGTAAAGTTACTTGTAATTTAAAGTGAAGACGAGTATGAAACACTAAACATATCGGATTCAAATAAAGTGGAAGTTATTGCTCTATTATTTATTTATTCAAACAGTGTATATTTTTCATGTCAAGGAATAAAAAATTTATTTTTCAAAAGAAAATATTTTAGAAAATTATTTTTTCTGCGATAATCATGATATTAATTGAATTAAACGTTTAAAAGTTTTTGACTACAAATTCAGTTTCAAATCTTTTTTTTAAAGGATCACGTGTTAAAAGGGTCTTGACAGACAAAAGGTAAAATGGTGTGAAATAATTAAAAAGCAAAAGTTTCAGTTGTCTTATTTAAGTTTTACTTTTTTAAACAGAAAGAAAGAAAATAAATAAAGAGAACAAAATTTTTTGCTAATTAGTATCATTATCTAATTAATTTACCATTTACACATTTTCTGCCAGAGAAACAGGGTAAATGTGTGTGTATGTGTGTATGTATCTCGTGTGTGTGTGTGTGAGTATATATGTATGTCATGTGTTTTTATGTTGTGAATGTGTGTATGTGCATCGATATACACATCGTGTGTGTGCGCGTGATATGAAATTATTTTTATTAGATCAGTTGTAAAACGTGAATGGAAATTTGTTCGTTTATAAACTAATCTGAGAAAAGGTTAAAAAATGTGAAACAGTTTTTAAAAGGGAGAATATTGTGTTTTCTGCTTAACGGGTAAGAATGTTATCCAAGCAAAACATTTTTAAAATTGTCGTTTATTTTATCTTAATTTTAGCCTCGTTGTATCTTTTTATTCTTATTTTAGAACATTAGCGATGGATATCAGAAATACTTTTTCATTTTTAACAACATCTTTAACTTCTGATGCAGCTGAATATTCCAAATTCTCTTACTCTACTAAGCCTAAGCCGTCCAGTTGCGGCATTCTGGCCTTACTTTACTCCAGCTTCAGATGAAGAACTCGGTAACTTCATGATACCAATGGATCGTTTTTCTCGGGATGCCTGCATCCAAGTTAAACTGAATTCTTATCCTCGGTATAATTTTTATGGTAAGAAGAGATATTTTCTAAATTTCCATGGCTGGAGTATAATAAAACGAAAGATGCTGTTCTATTTTTTTCGATGCAGGGTTTTCGGCGATCCTGGCTATGAGGTGCTGTTCCAACAAGATGGCTGCTGATGATACCACATTCTACTTCACGCCAAGGGAAGCTTTGACAACCATGTCAACAGTCATCACCATACTGAATGCTTGGAATTTTAGATAAGTTTCAACAAAAGTATTTTTGTAGATACCTCGCTTAGTAACGAACAGAACAGAAAACATTTTATCTGTTTCTGTATTATACTTTTCCTTTTATTATTTCATCTCAATTTTTAGAATGAATTAGCTCTCTAGGTCATTATTGGCTCTAAAATACCTCTCTGTTGTATAAGCATACATTTTCTTTTAGAAATATAACTTTAGAAATTTCCGTATTTTCACCATATTACCATTGTTTTTGTCAGGATGCATAATTATAGTGAAAATGAAGCAGACCTTTAAAATAAAGTGACTCTTGTGTCATGTGGGCATTCTGGAATCTTCCTCTTTCTAATCTTTTAATTCTTCATCATATGACTGAATTATCTTTCCTTCTGGAATTAATTATGCTAAGAAATCTAGGTATACCTTTTTTCTCAAAACTTCAGGTAGTTAATTAAGAAGAGTGAGGACCTATGAAACCAGCGGAGCTTCCGTTTGTAGAGTGTATCTTTGTTGGCTTTATGACGTAAATAATTAATACCTTTATGTATTATGTTTTATATATATACACATTACTAATATTTTATTATCTCTAAAACAACAACAAACATATTTTTTCTCTTTTTAATTCTGCATACGTGCGCACTTGAAATACACAAGTATTGGGTATCGTTGAGCAATGGCATCAGGCCCACGGTGTCGGTAACCGATCGATCACCGGTACACGCACCACGACTCACCTTTCCACGCCCCTAAGGTACGTGAGAATGTGCTGTGGAATAGTTGCATCAAATGTTATGAGGACCCACGCGGAAGGGGGCGCCACGAAAGTGGATACGATAATCTGTCGGTCGTTCATCTGGTGACCACACGTGGGTTCCGCTGCCCCTAAACGAAATGCCCCCCGACCCAGTTATTCTGCGGACCGGCAGCCCCTCGGATTTCGGACCTTTCTTGTGCGTTCGATACCTGCTGAGCTGTGCAGGTGATATCTTAATTCTTTACCCCCTCTCTTCCCAGCCGCCTCTACGTTCAGGTCTCGGTCGTAGCAGCCAAGTGATACCCGTACAGGAAACCGCGCCAGCGAAGAGCCGAATCCACAGTTTGCCACTTAAAATATAAAACAGACAAAAAACAAATAACATAGAACATCATTTTATTTATTGTAAACTGTTTTTTTAAGAAAAAAAACTTTTTTAAAAAAAATTATTGCACGCATTTATCGTAGGTTCCGTTTACTTCTGGTATAGCGCTTTTGTCAGTTTATTCTGTGTCCTCCTCTCACCAGCCGCCTGGACGCGCACCCACGTGGTTCGCCCACAGGTATGCGAGCGATCTGCTGCGGAACTCTTGGATTGTCGTCAAACCTGAAATAGTCGCTAATTAAACCTCGCGAGAGAGGAGGGGGAGTCACGTCGGTGTTTCTGAACGCACCAACTTTCCCTGTCCCCATTTCCACCACCAACCGGTCGGTTTGGCTATATTTGGGGATTACAGAACACGATCCCCTTCTCGTTACTGCGAATACTGTTGCGATAGCGGGAAACAAGATTTGCGTCGCATTTGCGCAACAATGAAAAATAAGCTGGCTACAGCGCTGGGAATAACACCCCGCCAGCAGCCATCCTCGTCGCTCTCTTGTTTGTAACGAGAATCCGCGCGAATGTTCCGTTCAACAGCTAGCCGAGAGTGGAAGTGGGAAAAGTGATCAGACAGAAAATGCCCACTCAGGTGGGTTGCCATTTTATTAGGTATCGGAATATATAACGGGTGGATTAGACAATTATTTATGACTTAGGTAAACGAGCGATGATGCTCCAGCGAACGCGGAAAAAATCATAGTAATTTAAGGATAAAAGAATTCCCTCTCCCTACACACACGTAGGTACCTACGTTACAAAGATACAAGCCCTATCAGAGGGTTGGAGATGGTGGGAGCGATTCCTGTGCTAAGTTTGACAATTTTGTTTGTTTAAAATAACTTGTATGTTACTATAAAACGCTAAATCAAAACTATTTTAAAAATAGTTTAGGTAAAATGAAGAGAGAACGAGATCGAGAAACGAGAGGAGGCTGCAATAGCCAGAATTCAATCTCTAAACAAAAATTTTAACATCTTCCGTTACAATACCTGCATCACCATCTCAAATTGATTAAAAAAAAAGTGTAGCAGTTGCCAAACCTATTGATCAAGATAATGAAGTGCCAAATCAGTCTGATGCAGCAGCAGCAGCCAGTGCAAAATTTGAGGTCTTCTCTAAATTTATGCCAGACGACAATATCTCTACTCATACAGATTAAAAAAAACAAACAAAAACTATGGAGTTTAGCTATTTGGATTTAGCCGATTTCAAAGGCAACAGCAAGTCGTTGTCGGAAAGTACGCTTTTAATACATTTGAAAGGAGCACCACTGCCAAAAAACAAAAAAAAAAAAAACACATTTCAACGAACGGCCCTCCACCTTTTCCTTATATTATTTTATCGTCGAAACTGACAAATGGAGAATCGATTGAAAGAGACTACCATCAGCCCTTCATCAGTGTTTGCTTTAACAAGTGAAGATAGGTGGACCGAAAACCAAAGATGGCACGAGCTGTATGACCGTCTATCGCAGCACTGTCGAAGTAACGCCTACAAGGAATGCTATCTTAGATAAATACGTGTTGCTTTTTTCCTTCTATTTTTGGAAAAGAGATTGAAAGTCAAATTGAGAAGCGAATAGTAAATAAGCGTGAAAACATGGAAGAAAATTTTGAAACGAATCTAGGATGTAACACTTTTTTTGTTGTTAAGAAAGTGACATTTCAAGGCGATAGTTTACGAATTGAAGATGCCAATAATGATAATTTGGGGGGGTTCTAGAAATTTGGCACGATATTGTTTCATTCTGAGAGAACATCAAGATAAATTTCACTCTGCTCAACATTAAGGAATTCTACTTCAAGCACATTGTTGTCACCCAGCTGAAAGAATGAATTTATATCTTTGTCTGCTGCTGAAGTTAAAAAAGTTAGATTAATCCCGTTATTTTGGATTAATAGCTGACACAACAACAGACAGGGACAGACTACATTTGTTCTACATTATGTACTTCTAGATAGATTCGGGATATTAGAAAAAAAGTGAGCTGAAAATAGCATAACTTATATTAAAAGTTCTACAAAACGAAAACATTGCTTCCCACACAATGAGAACCAAAGTTTAGACAATAGTGTTAACATGGAGGTAGATTTAATGTTATTAAGGAACAGTTAATTCACCTAAATCCATTGGTTATTTTTTCCGAGTTGTGGCAATCGCAGTGAACCTCATTGGAGTTTATGCTGCTGGAGTATGCACCCAAGTCGTTTTTATGGTCTCTGGAACGTTGAAAACTGTATCAAACTTTTTTTCTTTTTAGCAGTAGCAGTCCAAAGCGATGGAGCATTTTGCACAGATATTGGCTTATGTCTGTTCAGCGGATCAGTGATACAGGGCGGTCAGCACGGACAGATGTCGTTCGTCCACGGGCCCAATATTTGCTAGTCATTATTGTTGATCTTGGTGGATGTTCTGCACCGTTAAATCATACAGAAAAAAAATCAAAAGTTGAAGTTGGTAGATGTTGAAAATACATGAAATCATATGAACACATTCTAATGAATTCGATCCGATTTAGTTCCAATTCATCAGAGAAATTCATTAAAAAACGACGAGGCACACTAGAAGTCGAACGAGAAAATATTGATGGTTTATTGAAGAATGATTAGTTGTTCCAGCGTAAAAGCTGTTATAATATATAGATGAAACCAAAATACTTTCAGAAAAGATGATCTTAGATAGTTTTCTTCCTGGAAATCGGAAAGATTCATCAGAAATTGACAAGAAAAGTTTTGCATTGAAGCCTGTCTCTGAAGCATTAAAAATATTTGCGGTCTTTTTGCCCCTCTTTCTGTAGAATTTAATAGATCTAAAGACTTCTGTGCAGCACTTTATAAAGCAATATTCCAAAGACATCAACGGTGATTTATTGATTTTAAAATAACGCTCATAAACAAACTGCATGAAGTGAACTTAAGAGACTGTTTCATAATATTATGATAGCAATTCGAATGATTTGCAGCATTCCTTCATCTGTGGTTACTGATGAGAGAACATTTTCACTACTACAGTATAATTCCTTCAATCCGGAAGGTACCGGACCACACAGGTGCCTGGATAGGTAACGCGCTGGTTTATATCCATAGAGTTAAATAATAATAATAATAATAATAATAATAATAATAATAATAATAAATAATAATAATAATAATGCAGGAAATCACAATAACAATAACTCACCTGTAATAGTAATGTATAGTTTTCTTTACTTTCAAAAACAACAATACCAGGGTCCGGACGGGCAAGCCTCCGAGTGACACCCGTGCAGCTTGTACATTTCAGAAGCGACACGGTGTCAGTCGGTTCTCCTAGCAGCGCCTCAATTGTTGATTTCTGCACGCGTGACACGTCAGATGGTGAACAGACCAGCCTCGATTTATAAACCCGTTACCGAGGCGCCTTTCCTTGTTTTAATTTTCATTTCCGTTGTCATTGTTATCTAGATTCCTTGGACTACGTTTACCTTTATTAGCACCACAAGCAAATATAACACACGCACACATAATAATATTAATAATAATTTGAATGGCGTCATTTAAAATCTGTCCCATTCCAGACCCAATTTCAAAGAGAATATACTGGCAGATAAAGCACGCGTCCCTAGCTACCAAAGCCGTTGACTGTTATTTCGCAGCTGGAGAGAGAGAGAGATGGTGTTTTTCTCGGTACAGCAGCTGTAGACAGTTAGCATAACTCGCTGAAAGAAAGCAGTGCGCGAACACAAGATACACGTGGTATTTTCACAGGTTCTCCCGACCGCTCCAGAGGAATGCATGGACTACTTCGTACGATGAACTCTTCCGCACGTTTGAGCGAAATAAGAAAGCATGCCTGGCTTCGCCTGAGGCCACATTCTCCAGAAATCCTGTCTGGTTCTGCATATTTAAATAATTGCCATTTGTTGTTTTTTGTTTTGTTTTTGTTAAACAAATGCATGGAGTGTTTGTGATAACTATGGAAACATTATTAACGAGTGTCTGAAGGAAGAGATGTTCCACTGGTGTTCTGTTATGTTATTTCAAATAACGAAATTGTGTAATGCTAAATATTACCAATTCCGATTAAATGTATCAGTATATAAATTAGTCGCCTATAATTTTAGAATATGTTATAGTATTAAGTTTCAGACATGACTTTAAAAGTTTGTATTATTCATGCAGTATAGTCTGATGACGTTCAGATTTACTATTACAGGTAAAACAGAAAAGATCGCAAGTTTGCCCATCGTACTATAAATAGTAATAGTTCCCGTGTATAAGCCTTTACTACGGTTCAAAGATCATAGATATGCTGAAAATATTTTAAAGTTTGGTAAAGATTATTCACTTACGTATTCATTCTCGGTCATAAAGAAAGATTACAAAGGTTCTATCTGCTTTGGTTTAGTCAATAGACAATTTCTTAGTGACATGACGATTGATGATTTTGAAAAAGAAAAGTATCAAGTTAGACATTTTCTTATATCAAACACTCAACTTAAACCACTGGGAATAATCATCTGCGCGACACGTTTTCTATTTGACTTTATAAATATTTCCTTTAGTGATAGTGGTGTCGTGTTTGTCTCCCGAGCCGCTTTACCAAACCTCGCACTAGAAGAATACGTAAATATTAAGAATTTTAAAAAATGGAAAAAATAAAAATCCACTAGAAGCAGAGTTTCGATGAAAGAAGATTTATTTAAATTTTTTAAGAACCTCTGCTACTCTCAACAAACAGATCACAACAACAGCCTGTGTGCTTCAACACTCGCGAGTTTGGAACGTGACTGATGCACAGAATATTGTTTTTATTTAGTGTTCTTAGTGCTTCTCTTAGAAAATGAGGTATTTGGCGAACGGTTTTCAGCCTCAGACGTTTAAAACATTGAACGATTTCTCGTAAGCGAATGAATCTTTACACGACATTTACTGTTAAAAAATTATTTACAATTCATACTTACATTACATTTACCTGCACGTTTAAAACGTTCTTTTATTTATTAAAACTTTAATCGCGAAGGCTCCTCCCATCCGTAAGAAAGACAGTCAATATCCATGGTTTTCGTTGTTTTAGTTTAATTTAAAATAAATTTTAAAAAAATTGTAAAAAAAATATTTGTTCCCGTTAGAATTGTAAGAATACCCTGTTTATTGGTGTAGTACAACACGAAAAAAAATAGTGGTTTCCAAAAATATTTCAAAACCTTTTCTTAAAAAGTCTTTAGAAAGTAAATTAAGTTACAAATGTTTTAATTTAACCTGAAAAATACTAAATTTAAGAAGAATTTGACTTAACAATTTTTTAAAAATTTTTTGCTGTATTTCTATTCACGACAAATCAAAAAATTTTTTTTTTACATATCAAACCCAGATTGAAATTTGCTGGTGTTTGGAACGAAAGCTCAGAACTGCAATAATTATTTGATTCACTACATTAGTAGTGAAGGTTACTCGGATGTGCCTTTACAGAAGAATTCCCGCAGCTCTACTGAAAAAAAAAAATTAGTATTTTCGAACGAGCGCGGATTTAGCCAATTTACGAATTATTCATTTTATTTGATCAGAATACTTCAGTGATGTCACATCGAGTCTTGGCGCTTGAGCCGCCATATTTAACAAAACAATATTGAAAGATGGAGGCGGGTATATATAGAGAGATATGGCATCAGTACAGCGGGAGATGAATGGAGAGAGAGAGAGAGATTGCGTCAGTACAGAAAGAGGCAGAAGTTCGACAATAATCTTTTTTCAACATGCACAGATCTTCTATGTCCAGACGCTTATATAAATGTGGCCGTAGATACTCATTAACTGATTTTTTTTATGAAATGTAGGATATTACATCTGCGATCATGGCCACGTGTACATATTTGTAATTTAGAAATTTGACACGATGGTAAAGGGAAAAAAAATCATACAAATCTTTTATCGGAACTTCAAAAAAATGTAATATTTTGTCTTGTTTCAGTTCTTTGTATTATTATTATTATTATTATTATTATTTAGAAATTCGCGAACGTAGATGAGACAAGATCGATCGTCCCTTAATTAAGGGAGGAATGCCTGAAGAGTACGCGTGTTAACGATCTGGCCTTTATTCTCTCTTTTCGCATCCAGGTGGCTAAGAGATTGGCGACCCCTCAGAAGATGCCTTTCCTGCATATGTTCCAGAGTAAAGGGAAAAAAAACGCTCTATCTCACCCCGATTTTAGCAGACCTGAAACGAGCGGAAAACATCTGCGGCTTAACGCAATTTTTCTGATTGATCAACCAACCTGATAACAGACAAATAAGAGAGAGAGAGACACACACACAAAACTTTTCCTTTCATCTCCTTCAAAGATGAAATATGAGCTAAACTCCCTGCCAGATTTTTCTCTTTAGTGCGATTTGTATCGTTGGTGCTCCTTTTTTCCTTCTTTCAACTAATTGAAAATTTTAAAAAATGAAACTTTCAAGGATATACATCTTGTTCAGTTGAGAGGCTGAGGTGTTCGACCAGCGACTGCCAGCCCGTCTTCTGGACATTTTACTTTTGGCGAAAGATGTCGCAGCATCTTAAGTTCTATAAAAGAAAACAACAACAACACAATTGAAGGTGCACGGCTGGCTGCTGAGCTCTGCCGGAGAAATCAGAGGTGTTTTTTTTTTTTCAGTTTCATTATCCGTCTACACGGATTCGACGGACCACCACTCTCTCGGCCGAGACCGGCGCGGCTGCTCATTCCGGTTTCTGGTAATAACTACAAAATTGTTAAGTGTGTGGCAACACTGGACAAAAACTAATCTGTAAGGATCTAAATAATCTTCTTAATGTAGCATTTACACGACAGGCAAAAAAAGACAAACAAACACGTTCTGTAAATACAATATAAAGATCGTCTTTTGGTCCTTTATGTCATCCTTGTAGACCAAGTAACGATAGTCCAGTGTAATATTCACTGTCGATGTTCTTCTAGTTCTGTCTAAACTTACAGCGCAAGGTCACAGTTATCAGTCATCTGCGGCCTCGTGCGTGAGTGCGAAACGTTTTGTAGTTCAGACTAAAAGTATTATAAACCCTAAACTTTCTTTTGTGTTTTAAAAAAATAATGACGAATTAAATCACGGGTTTCGACAAAGAACGGTCACTTTGAGTTAAATATGTAAATATTTATATAAAACATTCGAGAGAGAGAGAGTAGAAACCATCGTAAAAGCTATATATTCCAGCCAGCTGGAAAATCTTCTATCGTAACAGGCATGAACAGTTTTTCTTACCTCCAGTCAGAAGAGCTCTTATTACTATTTGGGACACGTTGGTGCTGATCACTTACTCATGGTTGCCGGAACTATGCGATAGAAATAATGCAAGATCATGACAAAGACAACAAAAAATGTCTTCTTCTCCTGTATTATAAATAAACAGGAAATTTCCACGTCTCCAACTAAGAAAAAGAAAGTGGTTTCTCGAAGTTTTAATTAATTTTTATCAACGCCATTTTTATACTGGCTCATATCACCTTCATGAACCACGCTCGATGACTCGCTGACATTCCATTAATTCACAATTAAAATATATTTCCCACCTATTATCAAGTCGTGCTCACCTAGACAGGTCACCATTGATTATGACTTATAGTATCATTAAGTGTAGATAACCGAAATAAGTTTTGACTTCACATACTGAGAAGCCATAATTTATCTGAAATTCGTCAGATCTTCCGTCAAACGTCTAAGATCCAAACTCGGGTTACATTAATATTTTTTTTTAAAAAGTTCTATAGCTTTGATGCTTAAAAGATTCCAGATAATTTATTCCAACCTAACCCGTTTTACTAAGCAGACGAAATGTAAAAAAAATAAACTAAAAAAAAAACAACTGTTAACTGCCTCGAAGGCAAACTGAAGCGGATTCCCGACATGAAAAGAGAAACGCGACAGTTACGGTCGGGATGTTTAAATTAGTAGCCGAGAGGGGCTATGCACAACGATAGTGTCCCTGCAGTGGGGGAATCTGGGTCGGTGTGGGGAGGGTGTCATCTTGTGTTTCAGTGGCGCAGCCATTATCACGCCAGGCCGAGCGAGATAGAGCGACTGACTGCGTACACATCTCGGCCTTCTGCCACAAACTCCTGCCCCACCCTCCCTCTCTTTCCCCACCCCCCTTTCCGCGTTCGCGTTACTTACTACCTCTTACGTCCCTGAATAAACAAAAGTCTTCCAGTTACCAGCATCGTCTTCGCTACTCTCACTTTCTAAGTTTTTTGCGAACCGGTCTGGGTCGAACTAAATTTAGCTTTAAGTTATATATGTTGCATTCCTATCGCGCTGACTGAAATAAAAATAAACATCGCCAGGGATTTTTTCTCTCTTTTTTTTAAAAAAAAAGTTTTACGGAAGAAAATGAAAACAGAGACATGATGTGCGTACGCTCCAGTCCTCACCAGGGTAACGGTTAATTTTTGCTACGGCGGAGCAATCTTCGTCAAAGATCGGTACATTCCTGGAGGCAACGACGCTACATTGTGCGAATACAAATGGCATCAAAATTTCACTGTTAAACAGTAGTAGTAAAAGGACCAATGGTGAGTTAAGTAAACTTCCAATCAACTGCTGACGTTGACACTGATAGATTTGTATACCCTAGAGGTTAGGAAGGAAGATGCATACGTCAACCATGGTGGGTTGCTGTCACCTTAAAGAAACTTCTGTCTTCAGATAAAAAAATTACTACATTTACTCTATAAGCAAAAACACGTTTTGTCCTCACTCCTAGATATCGTTCATTTGTGGAAATTCTAGTAAATTCGAAATGCTCATACTTTTCAAACATATATGGATGATCTCAAAACCTAAAAAAACTCCTGGGCTGATTAATAATTTTGGCGGACCGCATCGTGTCAACAGCAGAGCTTGAAATGGGGTGGGATGAGGCGGAATGCCAGCCTACCGCTTTTCAGGAGGACCCGAAACCATCCTGTAAATTATCCACCAGACAAGAGACTGTGAAATAGTTTCTCTAGTTAAAAAAAAAAATAATAGAAAATGCCAAAGCAAAATTTAAGCAGGACGAAACAATATTCCGTGTAGAACTGCCTAAAAATTAAATCGTCCCATGTCAAACTTACTGCTATTAATTGACTTTGAAGAAGCAAACGGAATGTAAATTAGGCGTATTCTACAGTCCAGTCATGCGTGTGCAGACATTTGCCCTCATATTGCGAGTGTAATGCGAAAGAGGCTGGTCAGGTTCCTAATAGAAAATTATCCGAAAGTAGGCTTCATAATCGACGAATCGGCCATTATTAGGAAAAAAACACCAAGCTAGTGGCTTCCTTTTGGACTTTACAGAACTGGACAACATAGCAGCAGTTACTCTGTGGAAACGTTTCTAAATGTTCTGCTTAGTCGTGGATTCGAAGACAATTTCTTAGTAAGAAAATGGGTATCTTTTGGGTTTGTTGGCGCTTCTAATATGCTCGGAAACCATGCTGGCGTTCCCCGGCTACTTTGGACCAGCTCCCCCTTGGCATAATAGTTTGGCATTGTAGCAGTCATCGCCCAGAGCTATCTGGGAACGACATTGAGCGCGGAATGTCGGCCCTGTGTCGTTTGAAAATGTTTTTTTTTGACAAGTTGTACGTTGTTTATAGCGCATCTCCTAAAAAACAAGACGGTCTGTTGCGCTACAGTTGAGTATCAGGCTGAATTCAACAGAGGTTATTTTTTATGTCAGCTGGGTGTCGCCTGGTACATGTTTCGAGAGGTCTGTGGGGGAAGAACTACCAAGCTCTGCATCATTCCATGAAGCATCAGAGGATCGGAATCGTACTGGAAGCAAAAGAAAACGGTATACAGGGCTTTAGGAGAAGTGAGTGACACAAATTTTGTACTGAATGGTGAGCTCACGTTGGATGTCTTGACAGAACTTGAACACCTTTCAGTGAAATTGCAAGTAGTCAAGTTACACTACCAGAAGCTTATCGTTTCATTTCCCTAAAATACCACGCGTTCCAATCAGAAAAACTTAATCCAAGAGATTATGAAGCAGCTCAAAGTATGGTGAATAAATAAAAGTTCCAAAGGATTAAGTTGGAGCTCGGCAAGGTACTCAAGATCAGCCAACAAGACTTTTCTCAGAAATTAAATGATAGTATTAAGAATCCTTTTTACCACAAGAACTTCTCACATTTCCTTTAGGAAATAAGAACAAAGAAAAGTACAGTGAATTGATTTACGATTCGGAGATTTCTTTATGTCTTCTATAATCTTATATTGCAGCGAATATTTGCATTAAATTCCTTTTTTATCGGAATTATCGAAACCTTTGGTCGTAAATGAGTGAGTGGGTGGAACTTCAACTTCCGGATGTGAGAAAATAGTTCGGCAGCCAAAAATTCTGTGCCGAATGCGAACTAATGAAGGATAATCGGGAATATTGCAGCGTCAATAAACATTTTTGTGAAACTATGAGAACTATTTTGGCAATTGTCAGTAAAACCTCGCTCTGACCTCCATCTCTAGTTTTCTAAACATGGCACCAGTGAACTACAACGGAATAACGTGAGTGGATTCCTATAGTAGCATTTATCAACCGAGTGAGTTTTAAAGTTTAAAGAGGCATTAGTATAGAAATTAAACGTTAAAAAAAGGGGGAGAAGGAAATTGCAAAGCTACCGCCATCTAATATTCTAAGTAGAATTGTTCTCTTGGATTCGCAAACTGCCGCTTCTCATTAGGTTTATCTACAGTTTAAACTCGCATACATTTCCACTGATTACGTGGTTTCGATGATCGAGGGATGCGCAATAAGTCTCCAAATACAGTGAAAGCTGAGACGGACGGGAAGCTGAAAAAACAAAAATGAATGTCCCTAATTTAATCTTTTTTATATTTTGTAGATAAATAGAAAAAAACAACAACAAGTGTTTTAAGAGTTTCTTCACGGAATACAAGTCACTCATCATTCACGACTTACCTGGATGGACGCCGCGATCACGAGAATATTCTAAATAACTCTGCTGGTCATTTGGAACGAGAACCAGCAGACCATAGCGGCGACTAGGACAGGAAGTCGACGTCATGTCAGAAAGGTCATGCGCACGAAAGCAAACTAATGGCCAAGGATGAGAAAGAGGTAGACAGAGGCTCCCATCGTGAAGTTATTTTAAACTTAATCGAAAAGAAACAAACGTTTTTAACTCGCGACATACAGCATTTTTACAAATGTTACCTTTCAAAAACAAATGCACGTGACAGGGGTTTAGCCTTTTTTTTGTTTGTTTATATTATATCACCGATTTTCTTTTTCTAAATCTAAATTTTCCAAACACCATTTTTTTCAATAGCAAAAATCGCCAACACGAGGACTAACGTCATGCAGCCAATGTCACAAGTTGACCTATCGTCAGGTATGTGAATAGCTCACCTGTCCTTTTGCCTTTTCTGCAGATACCTTCATGCCAGGTGACTTTTGTCTTCATAATTCCAACCTTTTCTTTTGTTGTACTACTTTAATAATAATAATAATAATAATAATAATAATAATAATATAATAATAATAATAATAATAATAATAATAATAATAATAATAACTTTTACAAAAATGCAAAGAATTTTTAGAATTGGGTGTTTAAAAAACCCTTCTGATTATCTATTTTTAAGCTCAGTTAGTCTTTTATACCTGTAAGTGACATTTATAGAATAATTCCTCGCTGATTGTCTCTGTAGGCTTAACCAAAAGGATGATGAACATACTCGGTCCCTGATCAAATACGTCACTTACGATATTAGTCTGCCCCTGCTTGTTTATTCCGCAAAGGATTGCCCGTGTTTAGCGGCCAGAAACTTTCAACGGTTATCAAGTCTTTTTAATGCAAAATTTTCGAGAATATCTGTTAATACATGAACATTTTTGAGCCCAGACATCGGTGAACTGAAAATGACGAGGTGCTGTGGCCTCTCAATGCCACTAGAATTGTTACTAACAGACGAATAAGAATATTATATCTGCTGGTATAATATGGTCTAAAAACGAATTAGCTGTACTTTGGATCTATTTCCCCTCTTCCTTCACCAAAAATATCACTATCAACTATGTAGCACTTATCAGCTGTTGACAGTCAAATTCATCATTTGATAATCACACACACACGCACACACTCACACACTCTCAGTGAAGACTTAGGATATTACAGATGCAGATAATTCTATGAAAAAATTAATTATAAATTATTTTTAGATAAAGTCTATTCGCTATGTATGCTTGAAATCTCAGATGAACTTTCTAAGTTATGATTGCCATTTTTTTGCTGTATTTTTACAGCAAATATAAAACAAGTATAAATATTATTAATAACATATCTCAGGATTAATTAAAAATATATTTTTTTTTAGGATTCTGACACCTTACAGCTACACTATTTATACCGTTTTCCTTGTTTTAATGTATGCAAATTATAAAAAGATTTGCCACAGAATTCGTGGTAATTTTCTGGCCGAGTTTTGAGAGACCTCTTTCCAAAGTCCGAAAATCCCTTTTCTTGGTATGGTGAGACCCGAGGCACTGATTGGTAATTTTTAAGAAGGCCAACATGATGGGGGTGTCGATATGTTGATCAAACCGAGCAGAATCCTGGAAAAGAAAGAAGTGAGGGTAGAACCTTTCAGCTCATCTTTGGCCATCTGTATGTAATCAACGTGAAGATGATGTTGCAGGATCAGCGGAGAAAACACAAACAAAAAGCGCAGGCCGAAGAAAAACCTGGCAGCCAGACAAAACAGTGTGCAATCAGTAGCGAAACAGATCGGCTAGCGACAGATGCTTCCAACACAAAAAAGAAAAGACTTTGTTGAGATATCAATTGATCCTCCACATCACGATCCGAATTCTCTTTCCCTTAAAGTCTCTGTAATGTGGCCCGTTTCGTCGCCAGTTTTTGCTGGTCTTTATTTATTGAAAAAAGAAACCTTATATAATTGACCCCCTTTTTTTAGCTTTGAACATTTCTAGTTTGTGTCGCTGCTTCCATTTTCACGTCATAGAGAGACTAGGAGATCCATCGTTCTCGGGCTTGTTCCCAAATTTCAAAAAAGTTCCGCTTCATCCGCCGATAACCCTATCGATAAATTATATTTTATAGAATCACGCTTCGATCTGGTAAAGCCAAAGTTATGGATTTTTTTTTTTTAACCTTTAGAGTTTCAAAAAGTCGAACGATTCGACCGGGTCTAAATGCGCAATAATTACAAAGGCCTCCATCCGAATTGAACTTATGTTATTATCAAGTTTGTGTCAGATCGACAACAGGCTTCTCTCGTTTGGGTGACTTTATTATTAGCAGTTACAGCGTAGCCATCCGCTGCTGGTATTGTTGGTGCAAATTACGCGTGTCTTCTGGAGGGGAGACCAGATGCAGCAGCAAGAGTGGTGTCTGATGCGAGGGATGCCGCCTTCATGTTTTACAATCATCATTATTTGCCTCGGCAGCGCTAAGCCTCCTGAAAGTAAAACTTACCGAGGCCTTCTCCCCTTTTAGTGTTTGAGGAACCGTGTTTTGTGTTCAGCTCTGCTCCCGGGCTTCTGATAGAATTAATAACGAGCCGCACCGACTCCCACAACTTCTGACCGCAGCCACAAAGCCTTTCTTGGAACCTCAGATTTCCCGAGATTCCATGTTCTCAGCAGAGCTTCAGCAGGGTGAAATTCAATGCCGTATTGTTGGCTACGTCATCTTATACATATGAAGACTTCCTTGTACTTTTCTCTGTCATCTGTTCTTGGTATATTTTCTTTTTAAAAACTGTTTTTGCTATTAAGAATCAATAAACTCTTCGTACATTTCAATTGTTTAATTGTAGGAGTCGGTCGAATATCTCTGAACGAAAGTACAGAAAAGCTGGGAGCGCTGTTACAATCTCTTGAACAACAACAATAAATAAGAAAAGAAAATAAATTAAATATAAACAAAGAAAAACAAGATCCAAAAACCGTTACACAATCAGCAGTGAATCTGAAACTGTAGAGTTAATACTTCATAATATGAAGACCTCTGAAAAGTCATCAATTAGAATTTTACGAAAGAATGATTTCCCATCAAAATAACCACTGGTTTCTGTTTTTCCTTTTGGGAAAAAACTCTCCTAGAAAAGAATGTAAACAACTTTAAAGGTTATTGAATCAGACGCGACTTTTCGGTGTAACTACCACTTTTGAAAGATAATTATCTCTCCCTTTCCAAAGAGCTCTGTGCCATCAAAACAGCAACACCCTCCCTCCTCCTCAGTAACTTAATCGCCACTGCGAAAAATATGAAACCGCACGGACATTTAGAAAGATAAATATTAACGGGTTTACTTTATTGTTCATACAATTAGAACGAAGAAAGAGTTCTAATGCTACTTGTTTTCTGGAACTCCACACCTAAGAGATGCTGCTATCGTTATCAAACCTGGACGTGACTCAATCCTTAATAACCAATTTTAGGATTTATATAAGCAGGAGGACTTACTTTTTTATTATCATCGGTGTTTTGTTTTTCTACTGTCAAGGGGCTGTTATTGTTTTTGCTTTCATCTTGTCTCGTCAAGCAGTGATGACAATACTTTACATCTGAATACTGAGTTTTTTGTTATTTATATTCACTGAATTGGACGTTTCCATTTGTCAACCACTTTAAATAATAATAATGATGATAACAATAATATACAATCTATAAACTTATTTCTATCCTGAATATTTTTGATATTATTTTATTGCTTCCAGTCAAAGCCGTTGATATCGGGGGAGATGTTTAACCTCACACGAATGACATGAAGAAATACAGATAAGAGCTATAACTCCCAGCATTCACCGTTTTCGAGTTGACCTGGAAGAATCATGAAAAATTTCGTCTGGTAATGTACAGGTCAGTATGCCCAAGTTTTGTTATTGTTGTTTTACTTAAGATTAACTTATTTACACCGAACAGGGTCACTTTTTCGAAATTTTATTAATTACTAGGAAGGTTTTTGTCCCCCCCCCCCACCATTCAACCCGTAATTTCATGCAATATTTTAGGTAAGGGGATTGTTAAGGCTGGGTGTGATCGTGGAATGAAAGCAGCTTGAACAAATTCTTACTCTTGATTATATTCTTCCACCCTCACTCTACCCACCCTCGGATGTTTTCCAATTAAATTAATTACCTCTCAGGAGTTTTTTTTCGTTTGTTTTCAAATTACATGTTAAAGTGTCAACGTTTGTAGAACTTCAGCTTGTGATAAAATAAATAGTTTCTACGAATTACATAACGTATTTCCTTCCTTTTCTTAAATGGCTGACGACGCGATTTTTCTTATTTTGGGACCATAACTTCCTGGGGACAAAAACGAGAGAAGAATGTTACGAGATTTGAACACAAAAAAATAAATTTAAAAAAAAGTTTGTGAAATATATATATAGTATTTGTAGACCTTCCAACAAACACCGTTTTCCAAGTCAGTCGGTTTAATTATAAAATTTCATCTCCGCGATCAGCTCGGAAATGATCCTCAAGGAGAAGACAATCGTCGCCGGAAGTTCGACGCACGCATCCGAGATATCGCTATAGAAGATTCTCACGCGCGCTTTCGGAAAAAGTAATTTCTGTTTAGTTGTTGTTGTTAATTTTTAGGCGAGATCCGTGTATTTCGATTATATTAAAAATAATAAGCAAATTAATAAACAAGGGATTTAAAGCGATGAAATTTGTAGTTCTCTGTTAGCAATACGAAAGAAAATTATCGTAAGAGTTCGGACTTCACGTGACAGTGTTGACGAACATGATTGTTTTGCCCCGGCTAAACTCGCGATCGGCCGAGCTACAAGTCTAAGGGAAGTAACTACTAGGGTAAGTCTTTTATTTTTATAATTTAAGGGAAGTAACTCTTTTTTAAAAATAAATCTTTGAAAATTGAATTTTTTTGTGAAATAAAGTATTTTTTTGTGCCATCAGATTTTGATTTTGGATGAACTGAAAATTACATATGGTTTAGATATTTTTGTGATATATCGGTATTCTGACCGTCAGATTTAAATAATGTTGGCTTTACTTCCAACAAATAAATATAAATAATAACACAGAAAAAATATGTTTATGTTTCATGTCATCACATGAAGAAAGAAAATTGTTTAATAAATTAATTACTAGTTTGCAATTATTTAACAGCTGAATTTGGAAAATTGGCAATTAAAATTATTGTTGTCACAACTTTTATTTATTATAAATTCTTGCCTTACCTTTCATATATTTTGAAGTTTTCTCTGAATGTGTAAATCACATTACATATATAGTGAGAGAGAGAAAGAAAGAGTTAGTCACTTTACTACCAAGTTAAATGCATATGTAAAGAAAATGAAATGTTTGGCTTGGTTTCTTATCAATAAATGAAGATGTCTTAACAAAGTGACATTTTTGTCTCCATAATATTGCCTACTTTAATAAATAGAAGAGCAGATGTACACAACTGACATCATTTACCAGTAGATGGAATATGGGTTTCATAATTTTTGTGTGAGCGTTTTGTCTAAATTGTCTTCAAGCTATTCATTAGGGTAAAGTTTTGTAAGTATCTCTCGTGATTTACCAGTGCATTTTTTTTCCAATTTTAGTTCAACTTAAAACAGATACTTTCTCTGCTTGCATACCTTGTGTTATAAGAGCTGAATTCAGCAAATACTTATGTTTTTCTTCTTCTATAAATATATGCATGTATTATAATAATATCATGATGTATGATTCTTTCAAAGAAAAAAAAAGGTATTTATTTCAAACAATTTATAAAAATTGAGTGTTTCGGACACAGAGGCAGAGTTCTTCCTCTTTGAACTATTAATAGAATAATATGAAAAATTCAAATTAGCAAGTATTAGTTCTAGGAAATAGCTGTTTAAAGAATTTTTTATTTACATATAGAAAATTGATGAATAAAAATGGATTGCAATAAAAGGAGACAGTAATATTATATTAACACAAAGCAATAATTACTGAAAATAGAATAACCAAAAGGAACTTTTTCCCCTATATTTATTGAATTTTTCAAATTTTACTTTAAAATTTTTTTTACCAAAATAGTGTTTGAAACAAGAGGAAAAAACATTTGGTTAGATTATGTGTTGTAAGGAAAACAAATATCTATGAGCTGTATCTGTTAAGTTCTTGACATGTTTGAATTTGTGAGAATGTCATCTTCAAGCTAGCATCTGGAAAGGTAAAGTTGTTTTGTGATGGGTTCTAAATTACTCTGTAAAGACAAGAAAAAGTTAGCCTCATGGCAGGGTCTGACATTTTTGGTTTGTGGACTTCATGGATAAAGCCAATAGTTTATATACATAGAAGAAGAAAAAATTTTGCAGGCTGCTGCATCATGAACAAAGAATATGGCTTATTACAAAAATTGTCAATAAATGATGACAACAGGAAACAGCTTTCAACTCTGCTTTTCTCAAACACAAAAGTAAACCAGACAGATTTAATATCTTTAATTGCTCTGAATATTCTACATTTAAGATTGTAAGAAATTCTATGCTGAATTTGTTTTGGTAAGTCAGTATCTCCATATGTAAACATTCCAGAATGTCTTTGCAATGACACTAGAATTCTATTCTTTTTAATTTTTATTGCCTGCTTAATTTTTTTATGGCATCCAGTTAATATTATTAACAGCCAGAAAATACAGATTCTTCTTTACTGAAGAATTTTTTTAATAGACAATTACTCCAACAACTGATGCAATATATATGGGGTGAGAGTTTATCAGCTTTTATTCATTTAGTTTCTTTAATCTTTTTTGGTTCTGTTCATGACACTGTGTTAAGTTGCAGAATTAATCTGATGTCATTTTAGTTTTTCCTTTGCCACCATGGAATCTTCTCTCACTTTATATTATGCAAAAGTACTACCACCACTTCTATCACTTCATCTAGCCTGATACTTTATTCAGATAGGGATGGGACAAAAGTAGCCACAAATGTAAGCATGTCAAAAGCAGCTACATCATTTCCCTCCTATAAAATGGATAAATTGTAATATTTTCTTTGAATGATGCATGAAACTTCCGAACAATAATAGTGCATCAACTGTGATAAGTACACATTCACTATAGACACGACTGACAGAGCAACTAATTGTTTTAAATAAGAAGTAAAACTGTCAGAAAACAATGAACAGCATCATCATCAAGGACTTGTTCAGATGGAGGAGGCTGCTTGGAAATGCAATCAGTAAAGGACAGATGAGGCCCAGGTCAAAAGCAAGGAAAGAACCCTGCACTTTCAGTAAGGACCGAACCGAATGTACTAATTCAGACTATCATGGAAATATTTCTCTGACCATCTCCCTTTTAACAAGAAGGGAGGATACTCGCTGTGCATGATGTCAGGATATTAAAGCAAAACCAATGGTAATAAGAAATTTTACAAAACTAGGATGTTGGTTTATATCTTGGTTAGCTATATGCATGTATTACTAAAACTCTGATCTTGTATGTTCCCGAAACTCCGTCTAAACGGTGCACGAAAGTGCTATAATTTTACGGTCACCTTACTCACCATCCGACTGCAGTAGCAAGTTTTGTTTAAATTGGGCAACGAATAATGGAATTATTAAGACTTTTGTAATTATTACTGGCAATATAGTGTGTTTTAATTTCGTGTAAATGTTCAACTTTTCATAAAATTAAAGTTTGATCACCAGATAATATTAAACAGTGTCGTCTTTTTGTCATCAACCGCTGTCACAATGGGAACCCAACGGGTTCACGGGTCGTCTAGTAATAACTAAAATTCTGGTTGTGGAAAGTTTTGGTTTTTGTTGTCATGGCGCAGTGACTCCATACTCCAATCTTCCGGGTGACGTGATGTCATTTCTATTGTGACGTAACGAGAGGAAAAACAGTATTTTCTTGCAGACATTACTAGTATTTTTTAAAATAAATATACATAACAAAGCAGCCAGTTTTATCTCTTTATCTTTAATTAACCAATGAGATGGCTTATAACAAATTGTTTTAGTGAAATCTGGCTGCCTATTCCTTTTCCATATTTTGTTTTTTCTGGAGCCATCAGTTTTAATACAGACCAGGACTTTAATGGGCACATAGAGACTGGATGAAGAAATCTCACCCTTATAATCCCGGACATCGATCGGCAACTTGATGGACGAAAATAAAATGGAAAAATTAATTTGTTTTAATTAGCTTACGCAGTCACACGGGTTCTCCTCCCTGACATCGAGACCACGCCCAGGGTCCAGTCTGTTTGCTCGAGTGAATGAATGAATTCTTTAACATTAACATGATGTCTGAGTTAAAATGCCTTGTAGAACATTCAAGGATAATTGAGGGGTGGACTCCATAACCTCGGCCGTTAAGTATAGGTGTAGTCTGCACTTCAGGTGGCAGGTACCGTAGTCATGGTGAATACCTGTGGTTACGTCCATACCACAATAACAACCAACATAAATCCGCTTACAGTATACACAGCAAGGGAGGTAACTCAACAGTAACTGCGTCGTGTGGCTACTCAAACAGGTAAACGAACATTCTGATTACACAGGGGAACAAATTTTAAATAATTTTCAGTTGCATGGAATATTTTAACAAATTTTGATATAACTTTAGGCGCTGATTTCAAATCTGAAATTAGTTTTTTCTCTACAAGCTTTAGTTTGCATGCAATTTGAGGTTAGTGAAATTTTACAATGTGAACTTACGTAAACCATATATAAGCATTTTCATGTCCATATAAATTTATAACTTTTTGTATTTTTATAATTAAATTATAATTTATCATTTGTTTCAGTTTAAACATGGCTTCTATTAAGAGAAATCATTGCAGAAACAAGCCTAATGCCTTCTGCTACATATGTGGATGCTACACACTAAATCGTCAAAAACGTAATGTATCCTCCTTTGTCAAGCGTGCTTACAAGGTATATTTTGAAGTTCATCTAGGTGACCAAGACAAGCAATGGGCGCCTCATGTTGTGTGTCACAATTGTGAAGAAATGCTTCGAGACTGGACCAAAGGAAAACGTAAAAGTCTACCTTTTGGAGTTCCGATGGTTTGGCGTGAACCAACCAATCATTTAACTGACTGTTATTTCTGCATGGTAAACACATCGGGAGTTGGAAAAAAAAAACCGACATAAAATTACGTATCCAAACATTCCATCAGCTTTTCGGCCTACTCCCCACTCTAGAGAAGTTCCTGTTCCAATATTTAAAGGCTTACCTTCATTAGACGATAAAGACATTGAAGATGATACAAACAAACAAAATAGTAGTGACAGTGAAGTGGCAGAAAAATGTTCGTCGTCGGAGAATTGTTCTTCAGACTCTGAACCTTTTCCCACCCCTAAGCCTCTTCTGCAAGTTGAATTAAATGATTTAGTGCGAGATTTGGGCCTTTCAAAAAAAGCAGCAGAGGTTTTGGCATCAAGATTACAAAGTAGAAATCTTGTTGATCACTCTGTTAAAGTTTCATATTTTAGAAATCGTGACCAACTTTTTGTAGCTTTCTTTTCAGAAGACAAACATTTTGTTTACTGCCATGACATTCCAGGGCTTCTTAAAGAACTTACTATAATCCTGCCGAATGGAGACTCTTTTTGGACAGTTCAAAACGTAGTCTAAAGTGTGTTCTTTTATATAATGGCAATGTTTATGGAGCGGTACCTATCGGTCATTCTGTGCATTTGCGAGAAGACTATGATGATGTGAGAATAGTCATGGACTTATTAAAATATCATGAGCACAATTGGATCATTTGTGTGGACTTAAAAATAGTCAATTTTCTTCTTGGACAACAGAAAGATTTTACCAAGTTTCCATGTTTCCTTTGTATGTGGGACAGCCGAGCACGAGACAAACATTGGGTCCAAAAGAACTGGCCTATCCGTGAAACTCTTAAAGCTGGCATGCCAAATATCATAAAAGAGCCAATTGTAAACAGAGATAAGATCATCTTTCCTCCTCTTCACATAAAATTAGGTTTGATAAAGCAATTTGTTAAAGCCCTAAAAACCGAAGGTGAATGTTTTCAACACATCATCACAGCTTTACCAGGGTTATCATTTGAAAAAATCAAAGCAGGTGTGTTTGATGGCCCACAAATTAGAACACTATTTCGTGATAATCAGTTTGTTGCTAAGATGAATGCTTTGGAAAAAGCAGCATGGTTATCTTTTGTGGCAGTTGTTCAGAACTTTCTCGGAAACTATAAAGCGGAAAACTACTGTGATCTTGTGAACACAATGCTCCTCGCTTTTCGTGATCTCGGGTGCAACATGAGCATCAAGCTTCATTTTTTGAACAGCCACCTTGATAAATTCCCTGACAATCTGGGAGCTGTAAGTGACGAACAAGGAGAACGATTCCACCAAGACCTAAAGATCATGGAAGAACGTTACCAAGGGCGCTGGAACAAAGGCATGATGGCTGACTACTGCTGGAGCATTAAACGAGATTGCCAAGATAAAGTGTACAAACGCAAAAGTTACAAACGCAAATTCCTTCCTGGATAAAATACACATTCAGATAAAAACTAATGAAAATATGGCACGATCAACACTAGATAATAATTTAATTTACTCATAAAATTTTTAATTCTCTATCTTTTGCTTCAATAAATATTTTTAAATGACTTTTTTGCCGTTTTAAGATTAAAGTGAACAGAAGAATTTTGATTAATGTTGGAATTTGTTAAAATAAAGAAAAATAAAAAATGTCAAATTGCATGAAATCTGTAGCTTGCAGACAAAAACCGACTTTAAAATTAAAATCTACATATTCAAATTGACTAGAAAAAAGTATTTTTTTTAATGCAACAAAATGA
Source organism: Nautilus pompilius (assembly GCA_018389105.1). Classification (NCBI taxonomy): domain Eukaryota; kingdom Metazoa; phylum Mollusca; class Cephalopoda; order Nautilida; family Nautilidae; genus Nautilus; species Nautilus pompilius. The sequence goes on along the minus strand of JACATO010000579.1, from coordinate 352,229 downwards.
GTGTTCCCCAGTGTTATCATTAGAAAAATGTCAGTAATTGTTTTATAATATTTAAAAGAAGAAGAAAAAAGAAAATTTCCTTAATAAACATAAATTTTTAGACCCACGTCGCTGACCATGGCTCATCTTGGACGAAGTATAGAGGGAATGGTTTCCTGTCCGTGGGGGGGGGGAGACCGCTTTAAATATTCCAACCGGACAGCAGATTGAACGATAAATGTTAAATCATTCGGCTTATCAACGAAAATTTATCAACACCGATAAAATGGCTGGTACAGGTAGCATGTGATCCGTTTAGAGCCGATGAAATGGGAGTCTGAGGTACCTGATATTTTCTAATGGTGAGTGAGTCTATAAATATGCACACAGTACTGCCAGTAATTGTGTAAATGCCCCAAGACGGACGAATAATATCCACATCACAATTGACGAAAACGTTCTCTTTTACTTCATCTTTAATTAATGATTTAAAAAAAAAAACACCACCACTCTCCCCGCTTTATTTTGCTCGACAATTATACCACCTTTATGATCTATCATGTAAATAACACGTAAAGATGGCGTTTGTCTTTCCTATCAGTCATTAAAGGGGAACTTTCGTCCATTTAACCCCTGACTTCATTTAATTTTCATTTATTAGATCTTTTATCATTTAAAGTTAAAAATATTTTTTTTCAGGACGAGTTCAGGATAATTTATTCTGTCCATGGCCGGTGGGTTTACAAATATTAAAAAATTTGCCAAAATTGTGCATTTCTTCTTTGTATGTTAATGATTAGGGTCACCCACTTTGTAAAAGATCATATCTGATTTATTTGAACTGTAATGTCGAGAAAGATATGAGTGACAGAAACGACAACAACAACAAACAGACGAGGGGGGCTGCTGGAATATGGTAAAGAATGAACAAGAATGGCGAGCATCTTCTGAAACAAAACCAAATGACAGAGCAGACGACAACAAAGCGAAGATTCCAGACCCCATAAAGAAATCGGTGGGCGTTTTTATTGTGAAATTGTGAATTAGCGCCAAAATATTTGTCGTTATAAAAAAATATTTTAAAAAATGTCAGCGAATACAAATGAACGAGATGCTTTTGTGAATAGCAGATGTAGGGAATTTTAATTTGTCTAAATAATTTCTTTTTTTTTTCTTTCTTAAAATACGTCAGAGCCGTAGGGAACGGCTCGGGGTCGGGGTTACAGTTTTCATTTTTCTTCAAACTCGCTGTTTCTGTTTTAATTAGAAAAGACGGGAGGACATTCATCAAGCAAAACAACAGCAGCAGCAGCAGTCAGCCAGCGAGAGGAAAAGACCTGGCCGTGCAAAAGGAATGAATAGAAGTAGTCGATATTTTGAAGTGGGAGTTGGGAGGTTTATGGGGGGCGCTGACAGGTAAAAGTGTTTTTCGCATATCGAGTTACGGCACTAACAAGTTTGCCTTTCAAGAAAATGTCTACAGACGGGGGAAGGGAATAGGACTGAGGTTTGCTTACAATGACTTGGCCTGGAGGGGCGGAGCTTCCAAGTCACAGCTTAGCTCTTTTTAAGTTAAGGAGCCAACTCAAATGTGCGCGCGAGTGTATATGTGTATGTGAATATGTGTATATATGTGCGTGTACGTATATGTATGTATATATGTGTATGTGTATATGTGTGCGCGCGTGCGCTCTCGCATTACAAAAAGCTATGAAGAGCACCTACGGACCAAGTCATGTACTCCGGTGTTTTATAGCTCCGTCTCCTTTCCAGAAAACAGTCGCACCATCGTTTCTCGGTTCTGCCCGATAGACGCCACTTAAAGAGACAAACAGAGTGGGTGAAGAAGATCGTTTTCTCTTCTTCTTCAGTATCTGCGCTGTGAATACGAAGCCGTAGCCGCGATCTAACGACTGTTTCAGGTGCATAGTTAGTCGTGGTATCCATTCTGCCAATTACTACTTTTTTCATACAGACAATTTACTTTTTTAAAAATAAAGATGCACTTCAGATCTAAAATCCTCTTGTAAATGAATTTTTTATACGATGTAATTGTGAAATTTGTAAAAGTCATTTAAATGGTGGAGATGATTCGAAGATTTAAAATAGGCTGGAAATTTCCAAAACTACCCGGATGCTGTGAGCTTTCACGGTGTAAGAGCTACCCGGCTTGTTTTTTTTTACCAACGGGTTTAATAAAAACCACACGGAATCGTTATTTTGTCGATAGTTACAATTATTAAACTTCTAATTAAGAAAATACCATGCAAACATTTTCGGAGTGTTGAACTTTTCAATATAAGATAATATATTTTATTCAAAGAGATCGCAGATGTCCGGATATCTTCGGAGAAAGTTTAGCGGCCGAGTGGGAGAAAATTCTAGAATATTGTAAATGAGAAAACAAAGAAAATACAAAATCTATCGGCGGAGGCGGCGAGGGGAGGACATCTGATCCTGGGCGTGATGCAGTTTACTGAGTGTTTTGAGGCCGACACTCCAAGTCGGACAAACACAACAACTGATGGGTGTTTGGGATTGGTGAGTGTATAGATTAGTGATGAGAAAAGCCAGGTGCAACCGAAAAGATTTGGAACAATGAAGGACGGCGGCTATATAAAGAGGTCTCTTCTCCATATCTAATCAGTTTCGACTGGAGACTCAACTCTGATAAAAGTCATGAATATTCTCATCATTCTTCTTGGCATTGCGTCATTGACCTTCGGGTCGCCTGGTAAGTTCTAAGCTATTCTGTTCGTATCGGGTTTTTCTGTCTAATTTTGTCCCTTATCTATTTCGCAGATCCTTGGGGGACTACAAATATTTCCTTTCAGCAGATACGCTTAGGTTTCCTTTATACTAAACTGGCTGACTTTAACAGATGATAAGATAAACCTTTTACGTTCTTGGACCTAACAAACAAAACGTTTTCGCCCGCTTATAATCCACCGAACGATGCGGCATCAAAGGCTAGACCATTCTTCGCGATAACGAGGAGTGGGGCGGGCGATGTAGAATAGATTCCTACCTTCCCCGTGCAGTGACGCAAGAGTTAGCACCTTAAAGTTGTCCACTGAATTTTAAATCTATATGATAGGTAATGGCTATTTTCAGATACATCTTATCGAATATATTACTACTATCTCTCTGCCTTGTTGATTGAGTTATCAACAAATGAAAAGAATAAAAAATGGTAGCTAAAATCTTCTGGGAAAAATTGTACGGCAGGTGGGAGGAATGAACCATTGCCTTCAGTTAACGTTTTTGCAAAGCTATTTTGCTCGTCCGAAATTTGGCTCTTGGTGCAAACCGGAGAACGGCGAAGAAAAGCTTAGAATAATGATCTGGCATCAGTGAGTAGCCGTCTGGTCTGAGACTGCACGGCTCGAGCCACCTGTCGAGCGAGCGAACAGCGCCGTCCGATACCACTTTAACTGGGCAAGTCCTTCTATAAAACACAATGGTAACAAAACGTACAACAAAATACGTCGGTCATTCTATTTCATTGAATCCTATTTAACTCTATGTGTGTGCACATCAATAAGATGTTCCTGCTATTTTTGAAAAAAATCAAAAAAATGGAGAGGAAGTAACCCAGGAGTCTTGAGACTACAACGGTCGAGTTTACAAGAAGGGAGACAACTTCAAAAGCACTGACGGTTGTAACGACTGCTTCTGCGTCGGAAATGACGTAGTAGGTTGTACGCTGAGAGCGTGTTTGCCCAACGACGGCTCTTCGGGTGAGTGGCTTCGTGAAATGGGTGAACGAATTAAATAACAATATCGTGTTTGCTGGACTGCCAGCAGCAGCAACAGAAAAGAGAAACCGATAGCCGATCGTCGTAGGCAAAAACTTCATATTATCAGAATTTCTTCAAGGAGGTCGGAGTTTTAAAGTTACAACTCGGTAGGAATATTTTAATGTTTTAAAAATAAATATAAATTCAATAAAAATCTTAAAACCTGATGCGAAAAAATATCATTTTCGAAAAAGAAACTTTTTAACTTTATCAACAAAGATAATTAAACGTTGATGAGCATTGATGCATTCACGGTTTCTTGTCTGCGACATGAAATGAATGAAAAGAAATATGGCGAATTATATTTCTTTGTTTCCGGTCTGACGTCACGTATACCTTTCTGTCGACCAGAAGCCGCTTTCATTGTTTTGGAAGGAAATAATAAATAGACATCGGAATAACCGACAAAATAAATATTGTCAGGCGACGTTGTTATTATTATTATTATTATTATTATTATTATTATTATTATTATTATATTATTATTATTTATTATTATTATTATTATTAGTGTTATTTATTTTAGTCTGTCTAGTCTCTATTTGTGTGATCTAAACATAGTATGCATTGATAACCTAAAAGAAAACCGAAAACAGCTTAGGAAAGTAAATAAATATATACATCTACATTTGCTAAATTAAACTACGCTCACATGGTACGTATATTATAATTATAAACAGACTCGGATATAATAGTTTTTGCGGTTCAATCGACTAAGTGGAAATTTCTACTGATGGCCAACGAAATGGCTCGATACGCACGCGCAAAAATTGGTATCCTTTACGACTATGAAATCATCGACGACTCATAATGAAATGTTGCGGCATTGTTCTTAGACCAATAAAGCAAAATTTAGTTCAGAACAAACTGAATTTATCGGCTATAATTAGAAAGATATACAAAGAAAATAGTTTTAAGAATAATTAATGTAACGTCCGTATTACGTCTGCGCATAGATATGTTTCTTCTTTGCCATTACGCACGCGAGCATCTTTACTTTGGCGAAACATGGGATCAGGATTCTACTGACTCGATCGGCCTTAGAGGATTTTGAAGGAGATAAGACGAGTGAAATTAACGAATTAATAAAAAGAATTTTAAAACGTTGCTAAAAGTACTCCACAGACGACTAGTGAGGGCTTGGAATTTTTGAAGAAAAATTTTTTTAAACAAACGAAATATGGAGGCGAGGTCTACAACAGCATCTTCCACACACCGTCAATATACTTTTCATTTCGAGTTAAATAGCTGTCCATGACAAAAGGATGCCTGAAAATCTTACCTAAATAAAAAAAAGCAATAAAATTGTATTGTTCGACTCCTTCTGTCATCTAATTGTACCATAGTCCGAGTATCTTATTTCCTACCCGATCAGTTCTCCACTCTCTGGATTTTTAAAAAACGCCCTAATATGTGGCGCTTGGCGTAATCCTCAGAGGCTAGTCCTATTAACCATAGCATTGAAAATTTCCGGTGACTAACTAAATAACTATTCAGAATTTTATTCGAAATAAAATATGTTGCTTACAAAGAATTATAATTTGTGGGATTACAAAGAGATTAGGAAGCGGGCGGGCGCGCGCGCACATTCAAGATTCACTGATCTAAACCGATGATTGACCTTTTTATACAATACGTACAGTACAACAAGATCCTACTGACACGTGCTACTACAACGGACAAATCTATAAAAAGGGAGACAATTTCAAAAGCAAAGATGGATGTAACCATTGCTTCTGCGCCGGAAATGACGTTGTTGGCTGCACGAAAATGGCTTGCAAACCAATTGCTACAAGTAAGTCGTTTTAAAGAATACATAAATTATAATAGTTCAAAATGTATCGATATAACAAAGCTTCTTCGTTTTAAGAATGTAAACGCGGAATACAAGTTGTAAAGAAGCTATATGACGTCGTCAGTGTATAACGGAAATTATGACGTCACAACATGTAACGTTGCTGTATGAAAACAGTGACTATGGCCTAATATTTAAAACCCTTTAGCACTAAATCTCCCATTTTATTTTCAATTTTTTGATTAACACACAAACACAAATGGATACCTGTTTGTTTTCAGATACTGTTGAGAAACGTTCTACTTCGGAAACTTGCAACTACAACGGTCGAGTTTACAAGAAGGGAGACAACTTCAAAAGCACTGACGGTTGTAACGACTGCTTCTGCGTCGGAAATGACGTAGTAGGTTGTACGCTGAGAGCGTGTTTGCCCAACGACGGCTCTTCGGGTGAGTGGCTTCGTGAAATGGGTGAACGAATTAAATAACAATACCGTGTTTGCTGGACTGCCAGCAGCAGCAACAGAAAAGAGAAACCGATAGCCGATCGTCGTAGGCAAAAACTTCATATTATCAGAATTTCTTCAAGGAGGTCGGAGTTTTAAAGTTACAACTCGGTAGGAATATTTTAATGTTTTAAAAATAAATATAAATTCAATAAAAATCTTAAAACCTGATGCGAAAAAATATCATTTTCGAAAAAGAAACTTTTTAACTTTATCAACAAAGATAATTAAACGTTGATGAGCATTGATGCATTCACGGTTTCTTGTCTGCGACATGAAATGAATGAAAAGAAATATGGCGAATTATATTTCTTTGTTTCCGGTCTGACGTCACGTATACCTTTCTGTCGACCAGAAGCCGCTTTCATTGTTTTGGAAGGAAATAATAAATAGACATCGGAATAACCGACAAAATAAATATTGTCAGGCGACGTTGTTATTATTATTATTATTATTATATTATTATTATTATTATTATTATTATTATTATTATATTATTATTATTATTATTATTATTAGTGTTATTTATTTTAGTCTGTCTAGTCTCTATTTGTGTGATCTAAACATAGTATGCATTGATAACCTAAAAGAAAACCGAAAACAGCTTAGGAAAGTAAATAAATATATACATCTACATTTGCTAAATTAAACTACGCTCACATGGTACGTATATTATAATTATAAACAGACTCGGATATAATAGTTTTTGCGGTTCAATCGACTAAGTGGAAATTTCTACTGATGGCCAACGAAATGGCTCGATACGCACGCGCAAAAATTGGTATCCTTTACGACTATGAAATCATCGACGACTCATAATGAAATGTTGCGGCATTGTTCTTAGACCAATAAAGCAAAATTTAGTTCAGAACAAACTGAATTTATCGGCTATAATTAGAAAGATATACAAAGAAAATAGTTTTAAGAATAATTAATGTAACGTCCGTATTACGTCTGCGCATAGATATGTTTCTTCTTTGCCATTACGCACGCGAGCATCTTTACTTTGGCGAAACATGGGATCAGGATTCTACTGACTCGATCGGCCTTAGAGGATTTTGAAGGAGATAAGACGAGTGAAATTAACGAATTTTGTTTGCTTTGTTACAGTTGTGAAAAGGTCTTCGGAAACTTGTAAGTACGACGGTCATGCCTACGAGGTTGGCGACAAGTTCATGAGTAAAGACGGATGTAATCACTGCTTTTGCTCCGAAAATGGCCTCATCGGCTGTACACTGATGGCCTGCATACCGTCAGATCTTCCTTCAGGTGGGTGATGCGAGATGAACGAATAAAAGCAGGCAGGACCGCAGGAAGGTAGTCTGAACGAACCTACTGACCCTGGTGCCAATTTCTAGTGACAATGATTGAGAAATCTCCTACTGTCTGGATAGTTTCGCGGTCTGTTCTAACTTAATGAGTCTTTACTTAAGAAAATAAAAAAACGCAATTCCTCCCCATCAGTCCGTTTCTGTTTTTTCTCGATCTTTACTGATGCAGTCTGATTAACTAGACAGACGTTAATGGCGCGCCTTGGATTCTTTTGTCTGGCTGGCTGTTTCTTCGTCGATGGGTATGGATGCATAACGGTAGCCTGGCGGGGGACCCTTTCATGATCCCCCTCACCATGAATTTTTATTACTAACTAATAATTAGTAATAAAATAATAGGTCTTTGTCAATATCATAAATTCAAACAACATTGCGCACTAGCAGAGCATGCGAAACTTTGTCATAATATCGCCCCTTCCTTTCGTTGTGGACCCCGGCGGGGAGGGGGTTGAAATACCTGTCTTTGTTAAATAGTAGTGCCCGGAAATCTTTCTAGAACCAACAACAGTATTGATAACAGGAAGTATTCTTGCGTTATCATTGTTGGTCTGTAGACGTGGAAATTTTAGCTTTCAAAATAATAAATTGAGCATTAGTCCGTAATACCCGCATCCCCCCTCTCTGAATATCATATACATAGTATATATATTGCAGGGACCTGCATTTACCATGGACACATCTATAGAAATGGAACCACTTTCACGAGTCCAGATGGCTGTAACACGTGTACATGCGCTGAGATGGGAAGAGTTCTCTGTACGCTGAGATACTGCGATCCGAATGTTTCGAGTGAGTGCCACAAACTGTGCTATACACAGACATAGATATTTTAATAGTATATGAATCTGATCACTCGGATGATGTGAAGTGCTACAGACGCCCGGAAACTGCGGGCATATGTGATCAGTTTGGGATCCTATGTTATTTCGATTAGAATGGCCACTTGAAAACGTGGTCGGTGGCCCCGCTCGATAGCAGAGAGATCCGTATAGCGACGTAATATAATTAGTCGATAATGTAAAGATATTTCTTTTTTCCAGGTAAAATTCGGATATTATATGATCGCCAGGGTAGTTTGGAATATTATAGGCACTATAATGTATTTGTGAGTTCTTTTTTTTTTTATTTTAGACAGTGCTCTTGTCACTGGGGAGGAATGGACTGCACTGTCATTTGAATATGATGAGAATAGAACCAAAAAAGCTAGAGAAATCACGAATTTTGCTGTTGTTGTTATAAGTGCATTTTGTCAGTCTGCAAAAATGCCTTGTAACCCTTGGTAGTCTGCCGATTCGATTATTCCTAAAACGACACCAAGTTGCGCGTGCTAGTGTGTCCTCTTTGGAGCTGGAAAAAAAGGGTTCGCTTTTCATGAGATAACTTACATTTTATCTCGATTCGATTTCTCGGGAAGTCGTCAGAACATCGCAACAGAAGCTAACGTGAATTCGCTAGAGATTCCATCTCGTTCATGTCGCTGTCTGGGCTGGTGGAACTGCTAGTAAAAAGGAGCGATCAGACGTCCCGATTACGTTTTTGAACACCATATATTCCGCCCCGTTTTTCAAATTGTAACTTAAAACTCTGATTAAATTTCAACCAGTACAACTTTTCTTTTCAAAATTTTACACCGGCCAGGGGGTGGAGGGAGGCGGTAAGCGCATGTCAAAGAATCTCGCCAAACCTTCCGTCGCCCCTAGGTGTTTTTGACACTTCGATGTCAGCGTTTCCTTCTCTTTTGCCGCCGACAAACCATCCTAAAAGAATCCATTTACAGGAAAGTTTTCTGTTTCTATTCCTATTGAATACATTAATTTAAAGGACTTCCTTTCATTTGCGAATAAAGACATTTAATTAATTTCTTAGCCGATAATCTTCTCTGCAATAGCTTGTCTAAAATCAATAATTTCAAAGTAATTTCAGCAAATCCAAGCTTTCATTAATTTTCAAGCACATATGGACGGCGTCATCGCTCTCCCGTCACGAAGACAACAGAAGTTCGTACATGTCACTGTTATGCGGCATTAAGTGTGCAAGACTGCTGTCTGTAGGTATTATATGAGTTCTAAATTCACAACTTTTTCTACTTCTAAGTTCAGAACAGCTAAATAAAAAAACAAGTTACCAGTCTCCGAAATAATAATCAAACATTTAATTAATTATATTTCCATTTGTTAATATGTGATGTGTAATTATAATATTATATACAGTAATCCCTCCATCGCGGGGGTTACGTTCCAGACCCACCAGCGATAAGTGAAAATCCGCGAAATAGAAACACCCTATTTAAATACACCCTAGGCATGTTTTTATAACTTTTACGGTACTTTTAAATGCATTTTAAGGTTTTTAAACACACTTTTAAACACATAAAAGATATTGAGAGAAAGCAAGAGCAATGGAAAACACCTTTGTCGGCAGATGCAGCTTCACCTTGTAATGAAACTCTCTTCAACTGAAAGCGCTTCTGGAAGCGGTCAAACCATCCCTTGCTGGCAGAAAAGCCTCCTGATGAAGATGTAGAAGGCTGAGGATCACCAGGATTGTCGCTGTCTGACAGTTCGGCTTTGGAGGCGCCTTCTTCAGAACCGCTTTGATCGGCAAAAGTGTCGTACAGCTTCTTTGCCTTGGTCCTGATGATGTTACCGTCCAAAGTGATGTTTTTCTTTCGGCAATCATGGATCCAAAAAGCCAAGGCAATTTCCATCCTGACGATGTTTTTATTGCGGATAGAAACAACTCGTTTTGTACCTTCATTGATGCACAGCGAAGCGGTTGCCCTGATATTCTTCTCATCTTTATTGATGTAGCGAACCGTTGACTCATTCATACCGTAATGTCGGGCTATGGCAGCGTAACTCTGTCCTTCCTTTATCATATCGAGAAGTTTCAACTTCTCCTGAATCGTCAAGAACTTTCTCTTCTTCTTTGGCTCACCAGAAGCCTTAGATGGTGGGCGTTTGGGTGGCATCCTTGGGTTATCAATAAAACAGCAAGGCGAACAGACAGGTCAAGATGCCTCTAAAACAGAACAGCCAATCAGCGGAGATTTAAACTCATAAACAATGCTACGGAATGCCGCGAAATTGCGAAAACATACGCGATATGAAAATTAATGGGTCTTACAGAAAAAACCGCGAAATAGCAGGACCGCGAAAACTGAACAGCGATATGACGGAGGTTTACTGTATGCTAAAACTGTGCGGACTTCATTGTTGTCTCCTAAACATCGGTTTTCTTCATTGTTTATTTTTCTTTACCTTTTAATTTTTTCTCCCAAGGTGAGGATTTTCAAAAATAACCTGATAACACTGACTATTATAGTACGATGCTAAAGAAACCTTTATCATGCACATCTGTTTATTCTGAGAGAGAGAGAGAGAGAGAGAGAGAGGAGAGAGAGAGGAGAGAGAGAGAGAGGAGAGGAGAGAGAGAGAGAGAGAGACTGAATCCTCGTATGTTTTATTCTTTAAAATTAGTTAAAAATGGACAAACAGAAACATGCCGTTATAATGGACACGTCTACAAAAAGGGAGATAACTTTTCCAGTACCGATGGCTGCAACACTTGCTACTGCACCGGAAGTGACGCGATTGCCTGCACAGAGATGGCGTGCTTACCATAAAATTCAACGGGTGCGTAGTAAAAAAACACTGACATCAGTAGATGAGACCATCGTTAGAATCCTTAAAGGGGGCATATTTGTTAGTGGGGTGACAGCAACGTTATGTGAAAAGAATTTTCGAGATTAAATATCGTACATTACCTCATTTAGTTTTATAATTCGATTCTGAAAGGATGGGAAGTCATCGCTGTTACGTGATCTGATTTAGAATAGCTTGGCAAAAATTGTATTTTTCAAATGTTGATCATCTGTTTCTAGTGTAAGCGGAAGCTCAAACTGATCTGTGGTCTGATCCATATAGTTAACACTGACCTGTTATTCTCCCTACTCTGCTAACACGAGCGATATCTTCTTCACAGGCCGGGGACATTTGTTTTACAATGAACTGATTTTCTTTTTTACTGCAGAGTCGGAAGGCCTTTGGTGACTGGAATATTTTACGACAACAATTCCTTATTTTTGTCTCGACGGCTGCAACATGTGTCACTGCTTTAACGGAAGTGCAAAATGCATGAAAAAGAGACCTGCCCTTAGACCATGCCCTAAATACCAAATTTGGTCAGAGTGGAGGAAAATAGAAAAAAAACAAATAGTCTGATTTTTTTTTTAAAAAACTCTCCATGTAAACAATTTTAACGAAAAGTAAATTATTTAGAAGAAAGTCTGTTGTCACTGTTAGTTTTCTTTTATTGGTGTTATGGCCGCTGGTTTGAACCCTTCACCCTGCAGATAATTGTTGTTGTTAATGACAAACGGTCAGTGTCGGCAGACACCGAAGCTATCAATAATCTGTATCATTCACTTATTTGTCACTCTGTTTTAAAAGATCTCATTGACACAAAAATAGCAACATGGCCGTAGTCACTTTAGACGTGCAGTTAATTAAAATTTTGTTTCTGTGCATTGTACTTATTTTCATCGTTTACCTTTGGTCCGCAATCTGTAAGCCGATGACCGAATTAAGTAACCAAGTAATATGGCCGTGTAAAAACAGCGGGACTTTACAACAATGGCACTGACGTCATACTTTAAAACTAAGCAACTCTAGTGGGCAGGGTTAGGGTTAGGGTAAAACTGCCTCACTGTTTTGAGAAACAGCCTGGGGAAGAAGAGCTAAAAATGGTAGAAAGAAATTAAAAATTTCATCTAGGAGCGTTCCCAATCCGCGAAGGAACTGTGAAAATATTTCGTGGTGCCATCATCCACATTTTTGGTCCTGTACCAGCGCAATTTGGAAACAAAGTGGCGTCTCACAGGCGCTCCAGCTGCAGTTATTATTTGAAGAGTATAATTTGATTTTAAAATAAACGAGCAGCAAATAAAAAGAATCATGACAGTTTTATGTCATAAGTTGCTAACAGTTGTCTCCCGTGCTGGTGACGTAATTAGAACTGTCTGTCCCAGACTGCCATCTCGCGTACGTCGTTTCTCTTTCGAAAAAAAAAGCAGAAACGAAGCCAGGAAACAGACAAATCATCAAGGACGACGGAAACACAGGAAAACATTGCGTCAAGTTATTAATAAACGAAGAACGATAGGTTGACATGCTGAAAGTTGTGAAAATCGACGACCCACGTTTCTGCTGTCGCTACCCTAAGCAAATGATTTCTCAGCATTAACTTCTTTCTTTTAAAAAGAATATTTTTCAAGTTGACTCATTGACCGCGCGGAGTCATAATAGATGGGTGGGCGCTCAATCTTACCGGAAGGGCGAGGTATAAGTGGAAATGTGGTCTTTACGGAATAGAAGAAAACAGAAAGCTTTTTATTTTAATAGAAAACAAAATAAAACAAGAATGTTTAATTTTTTCTTAAATATTCAATTAATGCTTCTGCTATTTTAAATTAATTATCATTCAGTCTTTATACTTTTCCCCTGGCCCACTCAAAGTAAATAAGGAGAAATACAACGTCTCCCCCAAGTGCGCTGTACCGAAGTAGTCAGCTTTATATATGTTTGCTGGAACGACAGACCCGCTCCTAAATCAACGTTCTCTTTGGCTCCTATGATTTCCCTGCTCTCTCCTGACCTTTACTTTTGTTTACGATTCATAAATGACAGGGTATCTGCGATGATATCCCAGAAACACGATTCAGGGCAGTTTTTAGGTTTCAGATCCACACGTAACTGGGTCCTCTGGTTAACACCTGTGACTAAGCGAACCGAATGACTCTAATTAAAAAAAAAAACAGGTGATAGACAAACAACAAAAGAAACCCAGCTTTAAGTGACACAGGGCTGAGACAACTGATAGGTTCTGGCTTTCTTCTCGAGAGTTGGCGACAGGGAGGAGGCGTTTCCTCCGTGCACGCTCTCACGTACCAGGTAGGCGACAGGTTCGCCGGAGAACCGCTTCACGCGCCTGTGTCACTAACCCCGCCAGTTTGCGACTGCCTCGTGACCGCTACCAGAGTCAGGAGCCGCTAAGAAACCGGTAGCGGGAGGAGGAAAGAATGGAACTCATCTTCTCGGCACTGCGCTGTTTGATGTTTAACTTCAGGTATTCTGAAAGGCCCTGGTTTTATTCTGACAGGCATTTTCGTTTGAAGACGCGAGAATGCATTAAGAAGCAAAAGTTAATTCCGAAAGCTTATCACACTTGTGGCTAAATACACCGCACCCAAAAGTCTTTCGAAACCGAAAGATATCATGTAAATACGAAGCGTAATTACCCGTTAATGCACACAGATCACACCCCGCTAGTTGCGACTACAGGTATCTACGCTCGTCGCAGTCGAACTTTCACATAAAATCACGTAAACCAGTTTTTAGCGCAGGATTAAATACACTACATTTAAAAAGGTTTAAAAATTAAAATCTGCTGACAAATGTGAATTTATCACCGAACAAAACTCAGGTGATAACTCGGGTTTATATTTGCTTTGAAGAATCTCGCATTATTACCAGCGAAAACTGTAATCATAGAATTGTACAGCTTTTCTTCAATTTGCTACTCCATGTTGATTCTCACCTCTTCATAGAGGGGAGGTAATTATTCATACTGCAAAAATAAGGTAACATAGACGCAAATCTTTCTTTGACTGTAAGATGGCCCTTCTAATTTCTCTTCTTTTATACTCTTTACAAGGATAACTGTCAGTTAGTTTATGTTAAATTAGATTTGTTGTTACAATAGATCTGCGTGCCGTTTATCTTTTAAGCAACGTAAGAAGTCTTTCAGAAAATTGGATGTTGATTTAGAAAATAATGATGCGAATTAATTTCTGAAACCAGTTTTTTTTTTTAAAAATACAAGCAAAATCATTAAAACTAAATGATAACTTTAAGAAACGCACACGAATAAATAAATAAGCTTCGTTAAAAATGGATCTTTTAAGAAAAATAAAAACTGAAATCAATTCAAAACAGGTGGATCAACCAAAAACTAAAAGGGTGAGCTAATTATAGCACAAAATGTTTTGTTTGGGACCAAGACATCTACCACAAATGAACTGGTCATTGCCAGCAGCCTCAACACAAACTCCATGGAAGCGGGTACCACAAGTCTGGAATTGTATCCATGCTGCCATTTTCTCCAGAACGCATCTTAATACTTCCCCTTCAAAATCCACGTATGTCGATCGCTGGGTGTTCAATGAGAATCGATGATTCTCCAGCTGTAATGGGCGGGCGGCTAGGTGTACTTGACGATCCTATTGACTTCAGTTTGGTATTTTTCTTTCTGTTCGTGGCAGGACGACGAAGAGAACAATAAGGAACATTAAAGATCTGTTTCCTCGCGCAGTGGACATCCCTTTGAAACGTCTTCGAGAGCTTTGTTCAGGCCATCTTTTTTCCTACCTGCACACCGGATGACGATCAATTCTATTTTTTAAAAAGAAATACTTTCTGGGCACAACTAAAAATAAGTTGTTTTTTTTTTACGTTTCTTTGAGCATTCATGTTTAAACGATAATTAATTCAGATCTTTAAGTTTTCTTATACATCTTTCTAATGAATTAAGACACTTCGTGCTAAGAAAAACACTTTCTCCTTTTCCCCCAGCAGAGTTTTCTCTCAACACTATATATGCAGTGGGAAATCACAAAACTGGTTAGTTTCATCTTAAGAAGAGGAATGGTTGGTTGTCAAAATTTAGAATCATACACGTTTCATATACTTCTGCTGTAAAATGATGCACAGTTTTGTACCGCCAAAATAATACAAAATCTGCTGTTTACCGACTGAAAGAGGCCACGTTCGCCAGTTTACGTAAAATGTAAATGGCGTCCTAGACAGGAAAGACGAGGGAACCAGCTGTCGGTAGATGGCGTAACGTATCTGCAGAGCCGAATCTAGCCTGTCATACGCGCTAGGAGGCACTAGTAAAGATAACATAATTTACTATACCCAGCATTACCTTCACCAGGTAAATAAATAAATAACTGTCAGCATTTGTTCGTTCATCTTGGCAGGGGTCATTTACGGACCCGGGATGCACTTGGTGCCCTTTCTCTTGCTCTTCTTTACCAGGCTCATTCCTTCCCCCTCTGCAAGTTGTGCCCCCTGAAATGGGCGACATTCGGTTTGCCTGCACGCGGGCACCTCGCGCCATCTGCTGGTATCTTTTTTTACGTACGCTAGAATAATATTGATAATAATGAAACGAGTGAATAGACAAAGTTTTCGTCGTCTCTTTTAAACTACCATCTATTTACTGACTTAACATTGAAAACAAACAAACCCCGCAATTCTGTAGGAACTTTTCTATTGTATTTTTTTTACGAACGACTTTTGGATGTCAGTGTATCCACGGCGGTTTTTGTGAGGGGGGGTATAGATGTTGAACTGGAGCTACTGAGGATGAAATGCTATTTTTTAACATAAATGCGGAATATATTCATCAATATTAAAGCAAAGTTATACCGAACGAGCGAACATCTGCAGATAATACGATGTCTAATATACCGCACTTTTAACAGTAAAATCTGTTTGGAATTTTAGTTGATTAAAAACTTTTCGATGTAATCTGTTTCTGGACGCCATGAAGACAGATACAGTGCTGTATAAAAGTCTTCAACTGCCATAGGATTTTTGCCTTAAGCTTCGTTTTATATGCGCAATTTATATCTCATATATAAGTGGACAGTTCATTTAGAAGCTTCCTAGATAAGAAATGTTAACTTTAAAAAAGAAAATGCAAAACCTGAAAGGTAACTTTTATCATGTTCCTCGGGCGCCTCGCTCCGACCTGGCTGACCTTCCAGACGGACTTTTCTCATTTATTGCCAATTTATCCGTATTTAGTAAAAGACTTTAAACATCTTCGGGTGGCCTGAAACTTTACCAGGCTAGTGTATGGAACCGGTCAGTATAGGTGTCCACCTATAAGTGTGGTGCGGCAAAATCTGGACAAACAAAAATAGCGCACGTACCTATTTTCGTGACTTACTCCCACCCTTTCCCTCCCCCTCAGAAAGAAGTCCAACCGACGTCTCAGTCTGCAGATGTGCGTATTTAGTATGCGTAAGATCAGCTGTCCATAAATTACCCAACTGCCAGGACCGGTTAATCCTTACTCATAAGCGGTAAAGTCCGTGATTCATGAGTGCTACCGGTGTCGGCTTTATTATTAATGCTTTTGGTTTGCTTCTGCTGATTCGCTTTGTATTTTCAACAGAATGTGCGCAGGTTTCCGAGGAAATTATCTTGCCGACGTGAACCTGTCAAAGCACAATCCATAAATCTGAGCTCAGCAACCTAGTAGGACCACGTCTGGAAACCCGTTACGTGCACATACGGAGAAACCACAGATGAGCATCGTCGCTGCTAGAGTTGTTGGCGGTGGTTCACTGACAACTGCGTCCATTTGTCCGTATTAACGAGTTTACGCAACTGTAACAGTCTGCCTACCGTCCGGCCACGAAAGGTCGTCCCAAGTCTCGCTTTCAACGTTCGGTGCCAGCGAGAAAAACGCTGAAATTCATCGGTTTAAACCAAAAGACGAATTGGTGTTCGTGGCGCCTCCTTTTACTCTGGTCCTAAGACGATAAAGTTTTCCAGGCTGATTTTTAACATGATTTACATCAGCCATCGTCAGCGCCGAGACTTTGGCCAGTCTGTACCAGAACCGGGAGCAACCGTCAGAGGCCGCCATAATCAAGGCCCAGGACAAATAAGAGCCAACCACAACCGGGCCATGAATAATAAATGCATAAAAGAATAAATAAATTTCTGAAATTATAAATTGTTTGAATAAATGGACTAACTGGCTAGGGATTTCTTGAAAAAATTCGTTTCGGCGCTATCCTTTGCTTTTTTCTTCTTCCTATTCCAAACAACCGCTTGTAATGACTCTTATTCTGCATAGCATCCAGAAACTTCAGACACCCTGTCCGTCTTCCTGCCATCACCTCACTACAAATTTTTGTGACAGCACGAGATTTATTTCAGTCAATTAGCACTAAAGTAGGCAGGAATCTTTCCTCCTCCTCCTGACATCCACGAAGTAGGAAAACGCTTTATACCACACCTACTCTGAAAATCTATACAAAACATTTTAGCCGTTTTCTTTCATTAAAAATATTCTAATTCGTTTTAATTTTTAAATTAGACCTGCAGATCTAAAATTTAAAAAAATGTTTTAAATATCTTTCGAGTAACTTAATTATTTAAAAATTTTTTAAAAAAAAACAACAATGAACCAATCCTTCAACATTTGCAATATTTACATCAATTATGAAGTAAAACTAAAATAAATTCAATTCAGATAGTTGTATATTTAAGATGGCCATGTTTGTAATTCCGAAATAGCACAGGAGGCGAAAATGATGGCTAAACATTTTGCATCACTCTAGTAACAACATTAACAAACCCATCTTCGAATCAGGCTAAGACAGCCCGACTCTACTCACGAGTACTGTACTTCTACCCGAGTCACACCTATTTATAAGGTCTTTTCGGAAATCGGCGTGATTGCGTCAGACGTCAAATGGTCGCATTTTAAAAAAATCTAAGCATCTGCTTATTAAGTATGTGAAAAACTACAAAGCGGTTTGCGCTCCAATACTTCAACGTACCATTTCAGCAGGTTTAATTCGACTTTATCGAGCAAATTTGAAAAACTTTAGCTTGGTACGACTGCAGGCAGAAAACAGTGAACAGTTTTTGTCATTTAAAAGAAACAAACACCAATACAGACAGACACAAAAATGACATCTTGTGCGAATTCTTTCAATGGAAGTTTTGTGCTCTGTTTATACACACACAACAGGTGCGTTATCTTAAAATGAAGTATATACCTCCAAATGAATTTGATTACCTCCATCTTCCATTACTAACTCTCTTTCCTTCATCACTCGCTGACTGGTCCCCCCACCATTACACCGTATGACTCAAATGATTTATGGCAATTACCATTCTTTTAACACCAAATGTGGTTCCATATCATTTTTCAAGTTTCGTTTTAAAAGCTCTCATTACGGAAGTCTGGAGATCGTAAAAACCTTCAGATTGCATGAAGGCTGATAGTTGTTTTTTCACTCTGCTTTTAAAAATCCCCCAAATACAATTTCTAGGGTTGAATGACCGTTTGTTAGGGGAACTGTGAGACTAATACCCTTAAACGGAGGGATCAAAAGCATTAAACCAACGATACAATTTCTAGGGTTGAATGACCGTTTGTTTAGGGGACCGTGAGCAAGCAAACATTTCCTTTCTCCCTTTTAAAAAAAAACCCATCGTTATAGGGGTAGTACAAATTCTTTTTTTTTTAAAAAAAGAGAAAAATATTAGTTTTCGTTTTGTATTTTTCCTCAGATATTTGTTACTTCTCAGAATATTGTTGATAAATAACTTGGCATAAATTATACGATGATGTAAGTTAATTTTCCGTATCTTCCTGTTGTGATAAATATATATCTACATAAGTGCTATGATATAGAAAGCTTTAAAAGAAGGAGAAGAAAAGCATTAGTCACGAAGAGACACCGAAGAGAGAGTTTATCATTGTTATAGATGGCCTGTCTGTAAGATGTCCGAAATAGCCTGGCACGTCACAGGTGGCGCGCTAGCAACAGGGCGGAGACACTGCGACCGATTCAATCCTTTAAATCGGCCTACCATCGTCTCGGGGCTTGGCTCATGTCGTGGAAAAACGTCCGTGCAGCAAGTAAACACCACGTCGCCTTCCCCAATTCAGCAGCATGGATTCTTTTGAGACGATGAGCATTATCCGGCTGATCTTCGGATGGATGCTCATATCGTGTACACACGAAATCCGCGCAAAGGGGCAGTCACAGACAACGCCAGGTAAGAAAGCATCTTCGCGCAGACCTGTAAAATAAGGTGCTGCATCTTGAAATCACGAGGGAAGAAGACGCCTGGTCTCGAGTGCTAAAATTTTGTCTGCATTCTTTAGGAAAAATCCGTTGTCGCCTTTTCGTCCCCCGAACTCTCCCCGCCGCCGGTGCGGGACCGAGGGGCAAATTGGTTCAGCCGTCCATATGAACGTGGGACACGACGACTGCCGGTAATTCATTCGGTTGTGCGACCGGGGAATTAACTGTTCCTCGGCATCCAGTCTTTTCAGAGGGTGCAGGAAACATTCTGTATTTATGCTTCCAACCGAGTGGGAAAGGGTGAAGGGGAAAGGAAAGAGAATAATCAAAACTGGCGAAAAACACAATGATAACGAGGGAGACGTTAAGAGCGTAAGAAAGAAGTGCACTACAATGTAATAATAATAAAAAAGTATATTACCGTTTATCATTTTTATGTAAATATATTTCAGTTTTTATTATTACTTATCAGTTACTGAATCTATTCGCCAGGGCTAGCATTTGTCTGATCTGACATCTTGTCAGCCTCTCAGTTGGTAGGCGATGTTAGGTATCTGGAAATGTCACAACAATCGGCTCTACACAATTAATAAACATCGCAGCTCTGGTAATCGCGATGTCACTCATTAAGAACCGTGCTTGGAGAACAGCAGTAGTCGCTACGTCACTCGTTAAGAACCGTGCTTGGAGAACAGCAGTAGTCGTGACGTCACTCGTGAAGAACCGTGCTTGGAGAACAGCAGTAGTCGTGACGTCACTCGTGAAGAACCGTGCTTGGAGAACAGCAGTAGTCGCGACGTCACTCGTTAAGAACCGTGCTTGGAGAACAGCAGTAGTCGTGACGTCACTCGTTAAGAACCGTGCTTGGAGAACAGCAGTAGTCGCGACGTCACTCGTTAAGAACCGTGCTTGGAGAACAGCAGTAGTCGCGACGTCACTCGTTAAGAACCGTGCTTGGAGAACAGCAGTAGTCGCGACGTCACTCGTTAAGAACCGTGCTTGGAGAACAGCAGTAGTCGCGACGTCACTCGTTAAGAACCGTGCTTGGAGAACAGCAGTAGTCGTGACGTCACTCGTTAAGAACCGTGCTTGGAGAACAGCAGTAGTCGCGACGTCACTCGTTAAGAACCGTGCTTGGAGAACAGCAGTAGTCGCGACGTCACTCGTTAAGAACCGTGCTTGGAGAACAGCAGTAGTCGTGACGTCACTCGTTAAGAACCGTGCTTGGAGAACAGCAGTAGTCGTGACGTCACTCGTTAAGAACCGTGCTTGGAGAACAGCAGTAGTCGTGACGTCACTCGTTAAGAACCGTGCTTGGAGAACAGCAGTAGTCGTGACGTCACTCGTTAAGAACCGTGCTTGGAGAACAGCAGTAGTCGTGACGTCACTCGTTAAGAACCGTGCTTGGAGAACAGCAGTAGTCGCGACGTCACTCGTTAAGAACCGTGCTTGGAGAACAGCAGTAGTCGTGACGTCACTCGTTAAGAACCGTGCTTGGAGAACAGCAGTAGTCGTGACGTCACTCGTTAAGAACCGTGCTTGGAGAACAGCAGTAGTCGTGACGTCAGAACAAGTACATATTTAAAGACGGTGGTCGAGGAAGGCCAAGAAGTTAATAGTTCCAAAAATCGGGTTAGAATCTGGAAACTTGTGATTGCGTTTGCAATGAGTTTGGGAGAAACCGTAATCAAAGAAAAAAAGAAAAAATAGAAATAACCTATTCCAGTCATATGACAAAGACATCATTGCAAGCTACAAAGGCAGGTCTATGGAAGCTTCAGCGTGTGGACGGTGGCCAAGCCATAAAGGAACTGAGCGTGTAGTTGTTCATTGAGACGTTGGTAGAAGCCAGTAGTAAATCCCTAACGTACCGGATATTTCACTGAATAGTAAAAGATTCATCCACAAAGTATTAGTCCCACTCATACATTTTGCCAATGCTATCTATGATTATTCCTAGCAAAACCTGATCCCTACATTCCGGTCTCAGGACATCTCGTAATAGGGAGCTAGAAGGGAACCAAGCCAGATACTTAGTGTTATGGTGTTGTACTATTCCTTTCCGAGATCGCATTGACTTGGAGGGCAATGGCCGGTCGAGGGGAATGGAGGTAGGGTGTGTCCGTTCTCCAAAGAGCCCTAGGCCAAGTTATAGAACTGACTATTGTGTGGGACTGGCGTAAAGAGTCGACCATCAGGGAGAGAACGTGAAAAAACTGTCACTCAGTCATCGAACACCGAATGCCTGAGGGACGGAGATCGATCCAGAGATCACCAGGCTTCGGCGACATCCGACCATCATGCAACCCCCCAGCCTGCCGCCGATCCTCCTCTTCCTCCTTTTCAGCCCGACTGTCTTCTCGTTACCATTGCCCTCTGTGAAGAATAGCAGCCAAGAGGACATTGATGCGTACTGTACTTCTACGGGCTGTAGATGGAGCAGCCCGCCCGCTGGTCAAAAGTTTCCTGCGGAATCTCCATCACGTGTACCCGGAAACCCCTACTATAACTCTTCATTTTTAAATGCGGGAGAAAACCCGTCTGCGCGGAGAAAAAATATGTAGCAGGCTTGTGAAGAAGAGCTAGAAGACGCCTAACGGATTCCAACCGAGATTCGACCTGAACTCTCGACCCTGGCAGTCCGGTTTTCGGACTAAAATAAACAAGTATTCTTTCAGATTTGGGAGCCTGTTTACCTTTGTCGCACCTGTCTACTCGTGTGTGTAATGCGAGCAATGCCTTTCAGTAATAGAATAAACTGGCTCCTCCTGTGACTAGTCCGGCGTCTGTGCGAGAGAAACATCAGTGTTTAAACGGATGGCGTCTGGAGGTTTGGCCACAATTCGGGAAATCTTTGTATAGATTTAATTCTCGTAATGCAGCTACCTTCACCAGTGTTCAAAAAAGTGCGCGCGCGCGTTAGAAAGAGCCGTCGAAATGCTATCACTGTTACTATTTGCAAACACAGTAAGTGTGAGAAGCAGTTGACTCTGTCAGCTACTTTTCTCATAGTTTAAACCGAATAACAGATTACTCACTAGTTAAAAGAGGGAGAATAAATAAATGCATATAGGGGCCATGTAGCATCAGTTAAATTATTAAAAACTTCAACATACATCAAATTTTAATCGAATTTATTTATTTAAATGGGTTTTTTTTTTGCTTAACAATTGGTAAATTTATTTCTTTTCTGCCTCCTTTTTAAATTAAAAAAATTTAAAAACCTTTTTTTCTTTCTCAACTCCTCTTGGGGCCTAGTAAAACCCATGATACGGCTTCCAACAAACTCGCCCGTGGCAGCTATCGCCAGATTCTGTAGACGCAGCGCATCACAGAATGAATGACACCAGACGAACCTTCGCCAGTTTATTTCGCCTGCTGTCCAAAAATTGTGTCACGGCCCACTCGTGGTTTCAGATTAGTAGAAGCAGCAGCAGCAGCCGCAGGCTTTAATTCGGTCGGGGTTGCTAAACACAAAGCGGCTGAATATTTGCTTACAGAGGAAGTTTCCATCCCGAAATTCTGCGTTTCTCTTCGCCAGTCCGAGACATTCTTTAGCGAGAGAACAAATAGGGGTTTAGTTTCTTAGGCGACCGCCAGGTTGCTCATTACGCATTAACAGACATTAAGCGATGTTACGCCAAAAAAAAACAATGTTAATTTTTTTTCAAGAATAAAAGTTTCAAAATAACAGAAAACAGGAAACCTTCGAGTTGCTCAATTCAGTATACTGAAACAAAGCTCCATTAACACTTTGCTGGTTTAACTGGTTACAGTGAGTTGTAATATTCACAGCGGCTTCCGGATGTCGTAACAAGTGATACACGGCTGCCTGCTGCGGATGGTACAAGTGGGTTGTTGAATGATGAAAGCCACGCAAAGCCGCCTCTTCGCTGCATTCACTGATACAGATAAACCTTACGAGTGGTGTGCGACCCTAGAGGGAAACTCGCATTTGACAGCTCTTGCGGGAGGTCAGAGGTGACTACAGATAGTGTACGTGGCGCCCTCTCCCCCGAGTGAAAAAATCTGCAGACTCTGATAATACATTACCCATGAGCTCCCGCGTCCGCGCACTTCTGTTAACGAACCCGTTACGGTTTGGGGAGTCATCAGTCTGACTCCACAAAGTAACTTGATGGTTACCTGGTATTTTCCAGCAAACTACTAACCTTTCCCTCCCTCCCCCCGCAAGTAAATAAACAAACAGGTATTTAGTTCACTGGTCACAAGGAAGAAGGAAACCAATCATTGTGGCTTCTCTAGGGACTTCCATGGAAAAGGAATGGCCATCATTACAGTTCTTAAATAATGATAAACCAAAAAAGAGGACGTTTTCCAAAAAATGGCTGACAATTTTTTTTCAAGAAAAGTAACAAAAAAAAAGGAAAAAGATTTCGATAAAATAATTGCAACGGGCATGATGGGTTTTACGTTAAATCTAAATTATAAGAAATATTCCCTTTAAAAAAAAAATGACGGCCCAAAATGTCGTCTGCGATTAAGCGTCTTCTCTTATTTTAACAACACGGTTAATTAGGTTTAATGTTGCTTTTTTTTCATTGTGTGTGCGTGAATCCTCCGGTTTTTGAAAAATTCTTAAATAAATAGCAGAGATAAAATATTCAGATACAGATGAGGATGCGAAGTTTCTGAGGACAATCAGGATAAGGTGGAAAAAAATCATAACTGACAAATCTCTTGATTTGTGGATTAAAGTAAACTATCGACTGCTCCCTACCGGTGCAACGGTACAACACCTTACATTTTTGGCAAAATTACTGAAAAACGACCAGATGATTTTCTTATATTTTATTCTATTAATGTAAGGAACCCCAACTCTGCTTATAACCTCTAGGAGAAAAAACTAAAATAATATAAATATTTCTTATTAAATTTCTATCAGTTTTATTGAACATATAATAGAAGAAAGGTTTAAGCATCTCGTTTCTTAAATTCGGTTTCAGCATAAGCCGTGATGTTTCCTTTACTTTTCTCTATGTGTATGAAGATAAAAATACTGCTGATTGTTCTGTTTTTGTCATCGACAATTAAACTGAGAGACTGACACAATTATGATATTTTAACCAGAATTTATTATTAAACATGAAAATTTCATGGTTATGAATTTAGAGATCTATCTCAGTTTCTGATAGACTTCTTGTCTGTAAGACCCTTACATAATAAATACCGAAGACGAATTTTTGCTTTCACAATGGTCGAATGCAGACAGAAACTGAACTTTCGGTTTAGTAAAATCCATTTTGGAAAATATTTGAATGCGATTATTATATGCGCGAGAATTCCTTAATAATTATTACTATTAACGTGGTTATTATTATTTGTTTCAGCTTATCCAAGACAAAAACACTGCGTAGTGGGCGGAACAGTTTACAATGATGGGTCGTCTTTCCCTCATCCCGACGGTTGCAACAGCTGCATCTGCAGCAGCGGGACCCCGCTTTGCACGACAATCCAATGTCCACACGGCGACTGCGTAGTAGGAGAGAACGTGTACAGAAACGGCTCGACTTTTCGTCACACCGACGGCTGCAACAACTGTGCCTGCGAAAACGGAAACGCTGTCTGCACGATGATGTTTTGTCCTCCGCCCCATTGCATAGTGGACGGGAAATTCTACACGAATGGGTCGATTTTCTCCCACCCTGACGGTTGTAACACCTGCACTTGTGCCAGTAGCCAGGTAACATGCACCAAAATGCAATGTGGACAAGACTGTGTCGTAGAAGGGAGAATATATCAAAATAGAACAACTTTCCCTCACCCAGATGGGTGTAATACTTGTGTGTGTAACAATGGACAGCCGATTTGTACAAAGATGGGATGTCGCAGTGAATGTAGTGTTGAAGGAAAGGTATATCAAAATGGTACAACTTTTCTTCATCCTGACGGATGCAACAATTGCATCTGCAGCAATGGACATCCAGTATGTACAAAGATGCAGTGTAGAAAGGACTGTGTAATAGAAGGAGTAGTGCATGCAAATGGAACAACTTTTCTTCATTCCGATGGATGCAACAATTGCATCTGCAGCAATGGACATCCAGTATGTACAAAGATGCAGTGTAGTAAGGACTGTGTAGTGGAAGGAGTAGTGTATGCAAACGGCACATATTTTCCTCATCCTGATGGATGCAACAATTGCATCTGCAGCAATGGGAAACCTTTATGTACAAAGATGCAGTGTAGAAAGGACTGTGTAATAGAAGGAGTAGTGCATGCAAATGGAACAACTTTTCTTCATTCCGATGGATGCAACAATTGCATCTGCAGCAATGGACATCCAGTATGTACAAAGATGCAGTGTAGAAAGGACTGTGTAATAGAAGGAGTAGTGTATGCAAACGGCACATATTTTCCTCATGCTGATGGATGCAACAGCTGCGTTTGCAACGCTGGTAATCCAGTATGTACAAAGATGCAGTGTAGGAAAGACTGTGTTGTAGAAGGGGTGGTGCATGCAAATGGATCAAGTTTTCTCCATCCTGACGGATGCAACAATTGCATCTGCAGCAATGGGAAACCTTTATGTACAAAGATGCAGTGTAGAAAGGACTGTGTAATAGAAGGAGTAGTGCATGCAAATGGAACAACTTTTCTTCATTCCGATGGCTGCAATCAATGTATCTGCAATAATGGACAACCAATTTGTACGAGAAAGGAATGCCGACAAGATTGTGTGATGGGTGGAAAGGTTTATCAAAATGGAACCACCTTTCCCCATCCAGACGGATGCAACAATTGCGTCTGCATGAATAAACAAGCAGTTTGCACGAAAAAGGAATGCCGACAAGATTGTGTGATGGGTGGAAAGGTTTATCAAAATGGAACCACCTTTCCCCATCCAGACGGATGTAACAATTGCGTCTGCATGAATAAACAAGCAGTTTGCACGAAAAAGGAATGCCGACAAGATTGTGTGATGGATGGAAAGGTTTATCAAAATGGAACCACCTTTCCCCATCCAGACGGATGCAACAATTGCGTCTGCATGAATAAACAAGCAGTTTGCACTAAAAAGGAATGCCGACAAGATTGTGTGATGGATGGAAAGGTTTATCAAAATGGAACCACCTTTCCCCATCCAGACGGATGTAACAATTGCGTCTGCATGAATAAACAAGCAGTTTGCACGAAAAAGGAATGCCGACAAGATTGTGTGATGGATGGAAAGGTTTATCAAAATGGAACCACCTTTTCTCATCCAGACGGATGCAACGCTTGTGTCTGTAAGAAAGGACGACAGGTATGCACAAAAAACGTCTGCTCCAAACGGAATAGCCGAAATGACTGCGAAATCAGAGGAAGCAGGTACAAAGATCGACAAAGTTTTCCTCATCCTGATGGATGTAATATTTGCCGTTGCAAAAAAAAACGTATAAAATGCACAACAAAAGAATGCCACCATGACTGCACAGTAGAAGGAAAAACGTATAAAAATGGAACAAGCTTTCCACATCCGGATGGGTGTAATACTTGTGTGTGCAACAATGGTCATGCGCAGTGTACAAAAGATACGTGTCAGCAAACGAAATATTGTCTGTTAAACGGTAATAGGTACGTGGAAGGATCTACTTTTTCTCACCCTGATGGTTGCAATAGTTGCGTTTGTACTAACAGCCAGCCAGTCTGCACTCTGATGGATTGTCGATATGGCAAATGTTTATATGAAGGGAAAGAGTACAAGAATGGCTCTTCCTACGCTCATTTAGATGGCTGTAACAGATGTGTTTGTACCAATGGAAAGTCAATATGCACAGAAATGGCGTGTCGTTTGAAGAAAGATTGTATGAATGCAGGTAATATTTATAAAGATGGCACAACATTTTCACACCCTGATGGCTGTAACAGCTGTGTATGTAGTAGTGGACAAGTAACCTGCACAACCAGCTTGTGTAATCAGAAGAAGGACTGCGTCGTAGAGGGACGAGTGTATAAGGATGGATCATCTTTTAAACACTTGGACAGCTGCAATAGCTGTGTCTGTAATGATGGCCAGGCAGTTTGCACAAAGGCCTCTTGTCAGCCAAAGGTCTGTTTAGTGGATGGTCGTGTGTACCAAGACGGATCATCGTTCTCTCACCCTGACGGATGCAATAGCTGTGTTTGTAGTAACGGTAATGTAGTGTGTACACAGGAGACATGTAGGCCGAAGAACTGTATAGTAGGAGCAAATGAGTACCAAGATGGAGCGACGTTTCTTCATCCTGACGGATGCAACAGCTGCGTTTGTAGTAACGGGCACGCAGTGTGTACACAAGAGACGTGTAGGCCAAGAAACTGTATAGTAGGAGCAAATGAGTACCAAGATGGAGCGACGTTTCTTCATTCTGACGGATGCAACAGCTGTGTTTGTAGTAACGGGCACTCAGTGTGCACCAGTTTGGACTGTTGGCAGAGAGGCTGCGTGATAGGTGGGAACACGTATGAGGATGGTGCATTCTTCAACCACCCTGATGGATGTAACACCTGCGCCTGCAACAGCGGAAACGCTCTCTGTACGAACGTAAAGTGCGAGCAAGAACAGCAGAGGGACTGCGCCGTAAGCGGGACGCTCCATCAGAGCGGCGCGTCTTTCCCCCACGCGGACGGATGCAACCAGTGCACGTGCCAGAACGGCGCAGTCATGTGCACGCGGCAGACGTGCGCTGGCCCAGCGGAGTGCGTGTGGAACGGCGTCGCGCACCCCGACGGGTTTTCCTTCCCCCACGCTGACGGCTGCAACACGTGCACGTGCCAGAACGGCGCAGTCACGTGCACGAGCTTCACCTGTGAGCTGACCGACTGCATCATGGCGGGCAGCGTGCATAAGGACGGGTCTACTTTCCTTCATCTCGACGGCTGCAACACGTGCAGCTGTCGGTACGGAAACATCGCGTGCACGTCAGGAACCTGTCCGCCCGCCGCCCCCGGCCTCGTTGCGGCCACCACCCCTCCCGAGATTTGCTGACCCCGGACAAGCAGACTAATTTATTCCAGCGCCGGCCATAAGAAAGGGAAACGCGGTGAGAGCAGACGACAAGAAGCGTGGAAATAAAGCGGCTCTGTTTTGTAAAACCGTGTTGTTTGTTTAGCGCCGGCCGGCTGGAGACGTTTCGCTTCTCGGGTTGCTGATGTTTTGTTTCCTCCCGCACCCTGACACCTATACTCCCCTTCAAATGACATCATGGGTAATACGACACCACAGAACATAACAAGAAGGGGCAGAGAGGGGGGGGGATTTACGATGAGCTCGATCGGTCGTGCAAAATCGTAAGAGCCCCCGACAGCGCACACAAACAAAAGCAGCATTAAGATATTGATATAATTAGAATTCCATTTAAATGGAATCTTTGCTGGTTTCATTGCTAACTTATTCCTTTGGAAAAATAAACAAACGTAGAGAATACAGAAATAAAATAGAGCCTCCATTAACTGAGTACCACAAGCGACCCCACATAATTGCTTTGTACTTTGATGTAGACAGGCTTGAGAACCTTGGTCATCTTTATATATCGATTGTTGTATCTGTGTTATATATAACTTTGACATTCACTATGCCTTTTTTAAAAAAAAAGTTAAAAAATGTACTTATTTTTGAAATCCTTTTCCTCAAACTTAAGACTATAACATATTTTAGGGGGTTCTCTTTCAACTTATATAAAGTCCTCGCACCCTTTCAGACTATCGACCCAATGTATTGCGTAAGAAGATTGAGATTCGTTAACTTTTTCATTACCGTTTAAAACTCTTAATTGTTTCAATCTGATCCACCACGTAATCTTCAATAATCAGTACTAAGAGAATTAAGTTTTGCTAATTGCTCAGAATAACTAAGATGCGTCATTGGCCGAGTCATTTCTTAGACGGTACCGAATTTAACTTTTCTTAGCCGTTCTCCTTCTTTATAATTATTTATTTTAAATCACACGAGTGTTTTAATATAGAATTAGTAAAAGCTACATACGACCAACAGATTTTTCAAATCCCGTCTTCTCTGTTCATAGATCTATCTATTTCTCTAGGATTTATACAGAGAGACTGCAACTTACATACAGCATGTATACTAACAGGCACTGGAAGTTTGGCTGCTCGTTGATCTAACCCACTGCAGAAGTCTTTAAAGTTATGAAACATATTTCCCAATAGAATTGAAAAAAGACAGTAAGCACAAAATGTTAAAACTAGTGCATAGAAAAGCTGAATAAATTAGAAAAAAAAAACTATCTCAAAGAGCCCACTTTTGAATCCACTACATCATTTGAGTCATATACATTACGCATTGATGATATAACTCGGGTAAAATTGGAAACACATTAGCATGTTCTCGAAGAACTTGACAGACCGTGTTGGTATCTAAATTTTTGTTCGCCTTTTTAGTAATAAAGCTTTAGAAACCCATTCGATGTTTTCGACGCAGGTTAATTTTTGAAAAGGTTCCAAACTGTCCTCTAGTTCTGTCATATCTTTATCCAGAGTGTTTAAAATATCATAGGTGTTTTTATTGCATGACGAAAGTGGCTGTTTCTGCGGAAACGGATTCCTTCTCCCATAGTTGAGGATACTGTCACCAGGCTGATGTATCGTGAACCACAGGACGATGCACATCCATTCGTGTACCAAGGGAATAGAATCCGTCTTTTTATTTCAGCAGGAAGTCCAAAAATTTTAGTAGACAGATTATCTGAAACTTCCTTAAATAGTACTACCGTTGTCAAAAAACATTTTATTACATCGAAATGGTTCGTCCAACGAATTTACAATAGTCTCTCTCCATTGAAGAGCCATTATATCTTTGACTGACGCAGTAGCAGTAAAAGAATCTGTAGAAGAGAAAATGTTTCTGCACATGGTTTACCTTGAACTGCATGCGATACTGCCAGATGGGTGTAATAGTTGTAACTATCTATAAGCAACTACCTTTCTAATCTTCCTTGCCGCGCAGTCTGCCTACCCCCATTAACCGCCATCTTCATAAATAAGGCCCCAGCATGCCGATGGCTGACAACGTGACCCACATTAAGATTGACTTCAGGGTTGTTTTAGCACCTTCTCTGTAATGTACTCTGCATCCAATGTGAATTCAACTATTCCGATCAGGAGTAGTGAAATCTCCCGATAATCTACACATTTGTCATTTGACATGCGTTTCATCATTTCTGACAGAATATCTGAGAGCCGCAATGTCTGCGTTTCTCTTTGATTTTCGAGATTGTCATCCCTCTTAAGGGGCCTGTTACTTTATCTTGTACGTTTTTTTTTAAATGCGTATTTGGCATCCTGGGTATACTTTTCGAAATCCCTGAGAGCTTTTATCTCTTTGTAAAGAGTACTTGAATAACCCATTTGTTCGTAAATCCGAGTCTTTGTCAGTAAAATAGCCAATACGTTATCCCTTTTACCGCTCATTTAATTTAAGATTCCCTCCGTGCGGCTGCAGCCATTAAATAAGTTCGGCTGGAGGTGTGTTTGGAAACCCTTTTCTTATCTTCTAAAGTCCACTTCCTGTATCTGCGTATCGTGAAAACGACTCGTTTGCCATCTGTTACGCACCACACACACACACAAACACATACACACGACGTTGATCCGAAGCTGACCTATCTAACCCGTGGGTGTTTCCGCTAGAGGTACACTTCCCAGGATGCAAAAATAGGCCTGGAGCGCCACCACACGGCGTCTTCGGTAACTGATTTTATTAAATTTGCTCATTTGATTCTCTTTGAAGAAAAAATAACATTAGAGCAAAATTAATAGATTACTCGAAGGTTTCGTCCTGCTAATGATTTTCTCGATGTTTAAAAGCCCGATACGATCAGAAAAATGATGAAAAATATAGCTATTACAGAGACTTGAGCCAAGAGTAATGGGGAGGAGAGCAAAGAAATTAGGGGCACTGACCCTCCAACCCAGAAGCTAGGCCTTACTGTACATCTTTAAATTCTAGACTATATAACCTACTGGCTCCGAGATTTTGTTGATCATCCTTATTGTTTAAAAAAAAAGGGACACATTTGCCACTTAGTCGTCACCAGCTTCGTACTTAAATCTTCCGGAAGGGATGGGGATTAGCTGTTTCTGTTATAAATTTACGTCGTTGGAACTTCTTTGGTTTACTGTCTAACCCAGAATGCAAGAACGTGCAGTGTTTCAGCTGCAGCCACGGTGGGCTCGACTTCTCACGCCACCGAGCGATCCGGGCCCGTGCTCGTGCCAAGTACCGTTCTTTCGATCAGGCACTCTAGCACCACTTGAAGTAACGTCGAGGGACATGATTTACTGACGGAAAGGGCAACTCAACTTAACTTACGTAAGTTATCGAAAAGGTTCGGTCCAAGCACAGAGCCCTTGTGTACTCCGCCTCTGACACTCCAAAATCATCTAAAACGACACATTTTCTTTTTGCCCAATAAATAATCGTATAGCCTGGAAAATAAAATTTCAGTAATATGAATAATGAATATAGTTAATATTTTCTATAAATCATCAACTACATAGCCATCATCAACAATACCTTAACCTATAAATTCAAGGCAATATTATTACCGTCAATGGCTTTACACACACACACACACACACACACACACACACCACACACACACACACACACACACACACCAACAAATTATCTCCCCTTTCTTTTGTTTGTAGATTCGACAGATAACGTTTCCTTTTTACTTTTCTAATCGTGAAATTTACTGCGTAAATTCTTACAGAACAGCACTGACAGCTATTATTTAATCGCCACGGTACCCACATTCACGAACTGCCGAGAGAAAACTTCATTTATTTTAATATGGAACACAGAGAGTCGTTGGAAAGGGCTTTTCTTAGGATCTCCCGTCTTTCTATGTGATGTAATGTTTCAACCGCTGAACTGCCGGTAAACTCTAAGAGAAGGACGAAGGTTTCGCTAATTCTTTTAGTCACAAGCGAGACAATTTTTATTTCCTTCCGCTTTTAAAAAAGAACACCACCACCACCAACCATTTTGTCGATAGCTTAACCGAAACTTTAGAGTGCACACGGGGAGTCTTATCGGCAAGTCCCACCTCCAGCTACCACGCCGCTCACCTACGTAAGACAGGGTCAGGACAGTACAGACCACGGTTTCCAACCTTTTATCCGCCATGCACCCCTTCTCTCACCAGAAACGACTGAATCACCCCCCCACCACACCAAACAAGAGATGGATATTTTGTTGAAAACTTATTTTAACACACTGATATACGTCGCGTTTTGAGGATAACTACTTAGAATTTAATTCAGTGAGAGCCCTGCGCTTGATGACATCCGACTAGAAATGATACACGTGGTTCCAGTTTAGTCAGCCTCAGTCGTAGGTCACCCCGATCACAAATGTCCAACCTATTTCGCTTCTTGGTCAAAATGTCCACGACGGCTCTGAATCCACATTTTACTAAATAAGATGTTGGAAAAGGAAGTAGCATCTTTCTTGCGGCTTTTGATATCTCTGGATAGTTCTCGGAAGCTTCGTCAGTCAACCACTGTTGTATTTCTACTATAAAACAGGCTGTATTACCCAAATTAGAGGATTTATTCAGACATAAATCGAAGCATACAAGTAATAGCGACCGCCATGATGAATAATCATCAGATCGTGCGTGTCGCTTACAACAAACACAAAAGCACAAATGTCGTTTACAACATTATTACAAACCATGACACTCACCCTTATCTTAAAAAATGAACAATCATTGAGGAGTAAAATTAAACTTAAAGATCTAAACGGTCTGGGGCACGGCGAGTACGCTCAGATCTGCGAACTGTAGGTATACCTGACGAGCTACCCACATCTAGAGGTTCTGAAGTTACTCTTTGTGACTCAAGTACAGTCCTTTTAATAGATACAGAATCTATTTGGCCATTAGAAAGGACATTGGATGACAAAGAGTTTTCCAGAGTAGGCACGAAAGAAGGATGTCCAGAGTTGTTGGTAGGGACATTCTCAACAGGTGCGGGAGCTGTACACTAACGGCCGGGGCCAGGTGTTTGACCGATACAGTTGTTTCACGACCGTCTGGATGACGTATGTGTGCACATTGAGAATTAGCATCTAATAGTTGAACCTCATCAACAAGTGGGTCAGTCTTATTGTATCGGACATGCCTCTTTAGCAATATAGGACCAGGGACGCATAATCATGATGGAATAGAAGCCCCAGTTGTGGATCTCCTGGAATAGTTAAACATACGCTCATGAGGAGTGGTATTTGTGGCCGTACAAAGTAAAGAGCGAATGGAGTGTAATACATCAGGCAAAATCATTTCCCAATTTTTAACATTTAAGCCTCGAAATTGAAGAGTCATTGAAATGGATTTCTAAATAATTCCATTATAGCGTTCAATTTGCCCATTTCCTTCAGGGTTATATGCAGGGGCGTAGCTAGCGTTTGTGCTGCCCGGGGCGGTCGTAGAATTTGCCGCCCTCTAAATAACGTAGAATTTCAAAACCTCCAAAAAATTCATTTTTTATTTATTTATTTATTGAAAAAAAAGTACTATTAGAAAATAAAAATTATCAAATATATAATGAGAAAATATTGATATTCAATTCAAAATTAATTAGAAGTGACTCACTTCAAGTGAGCAAATTTCTTTTACAGCAAATTTTAGAAAAACTTTCTTCCTTTCAAAAAACTACCATTAAAAATTGAACGAAAAATTCAGGAAAAAAATAATATCTGGAAAAATAGAACGAAAAAATACATTATATATGTAACATACTGTCCTGAACTAAATTTGACAAACGCGCACTCGGACCAAAAAATGCCGCCCCCCAAAACGTGCCGCCCGGGGCGGACCGCCCCTGCCGCCCCCCATTAGCTACGCCCCTGGTTATATGCAGTCGTACGGCTACATGCAATCCCTTTAGAGGTAAAAATTGTCCTTAGCTCTCTACTAACAAATGCAGATCCACGATCAGAGTGAACATAAGCTGGCATGCCGAAAAGTGGAAACAGTTGATTAAGACATGCAATAATTGTTGACGCAGATATGTCATGGCAAGGAAATGCAAAGGGGAAACGTGAATACTCATTTACTGTGCAAAGTAAAAATCTGTTCTTACTATTAGTAGGAAGGGTACCTTTAAAATCTACTTTTAATCGTTCGAAAGGTTGGGTAACTTTAATGAGATGGGTCTGATCCGGCTTGTGAAACCTTGGTTTGCACTCTGCACAGATTTTACATACTCTTGTGACCCTTACCTCTTCCAAAGAATAAGGAAGATTCCGGGACCTAACTAAATGGTACATGCGTGTTACTTCAGGGTGGCATAATGACTCATGAATACTTTGCAAGTGACCTTCACTAGAAATAAGGGAAGCACAATATGACTTTGAAAGGACATCAGTTGTGATATTATCCTTGCCAGGACGATAAACAATGTCAAAGTCAAAACAAGAAAGTTCTGCCCTCCAACGCATGATCTTGTCGTTCTTAATCTTCTTTCTTTTGGTCTTGTCAAACATATAGATCACAGAGCGTTGATCAGTCTTCATGGTAAAGTGCCTTCCAGTTAAGTAATGCCGCCAATGTCGAATGACTCTATGATAGCTTGGGCTTCCTTTTCAACAACAGCATAGTGTCGTTCCGATCCTTGGAGAGATTGTCTGATGCGTCTGTCTCGACCTCAAATGCTAAATCTTCATCAATAGCCTGTACTACTGATTGTATAATATCATCCTTGATTAGAGTAAATGCCCTTTGTGCTTCATTTGACATTGGAAAGGTTGTGGTAGTAATAAGTGGGCGGACTTTCTCTAAATAGTTGTAGATCCAGTTCGAGTAGTATGCAAAAAGTCCAAGACAACGACGAAGCATCTTCATATCATTGGGTATCAGCAATTCTTTAAGAGGTCTCAGATGTTCAGGATCAGGTCGTAATTCACCATTCTCAATCACATACCCCAAAATACAGTTTCTTTGTTGAAAAGATGCCTTTGTCTTCATTGAAAGTGATATTTACTTTCTCTGCAGCCACTCGAAATCTGTTCAGATTAAAATCATGCTCCTCTTGAGACACCCTACAAATCGTTATATTGTCTAAGTAAGTATATGTTCCATCAAGTTTACTTTTTTTAATGAAGGTATCCATATGCGTTGGAAACATGCTACACCATTAGTAACCCCAAATGGAATTCGAGTAAACTGGTGAAGTGCTCTACTAGCCTCAAAAGCAGTATAGGGTTTGTCTTCAGCACAAATAGTCACTTGATGGTATGCATTCCTCAGGTCAATCGTGCTGAAGATTTTATGTTGAGCAATCTTGTGTATGGTTTCATCAATACGTGGGAGTGGATAACCATCTAAGAGTGTAAATTTGTTTATAGTTTCTGAATAATTAATTGCAAGGCGTTTCCTGTGGTTTTCTGATTTAGTAACAACAACCTGTGCCCTCCACGGAGAATTACTAGGTTCAATTATACCTTCCCGCAGTAGACATTGAATCTCACAATCTATGAACTTACGGTCATCAGAACTGTATCGACGAGATTTGGCAGCTATGGTGACAGTTAGCTGTGAGATTAGCAAATAAGCTGGGAAGTTCCACATTTGAAGCAGTTAATCCACATACGACAAGAGGGGGGAGTTTTCCACCATAATTCACTGTCACACTGTCATGTTGGCTTTGAAAATCTTGATCTAAAATCACATCAGAACACAGGCCAGGCAATACTGATAGCTCAATGTCTTTACATACTACACCCTGTGTCTCAATTTTCACTTTGCAGTAGCCATCTGTTTTAGAGGCAAGGGAGGATGTAGCCATAGATACTGTTTTTGTAGAATTAAATACTTGAAATGAATGTTCCTTCACAACATCTGGGTGTATAAAACTATCAGTGCTACCACTACCGAACAGTCCTTTGCACATGAAGCCATTAATGTAGATGGAGTTGACAGCAGGTGACAACCTAGTAGGTGTAGTAGCCGAAGTTACGCAAGTAATTGCTAGTTGAAATGCAGCGCTGGAGAAGAACTGATTAGTACCTGTAGTTGAATTTCGACACCCCTTACATACACCAGCATACTGCCCCACTTTCTTACATTTGTGACAAATTGCTTCTCGTGCTGGGCAACGAGACCGGGGATGTCTGTTTAATCCACAAAAGAAACATCGACCAACAGCAACCGACAACTGCGAATTCGGTAAAGTTCATGTATTTTTAGTTTGCTTAATTTCAGGTACTGCCGACACAGTGGGAATTGACTCAAGATGGACTGAATATGATTCACAACTTCTCTGAGCAGCATCTAAGGCTCTGGCTTGATCAAACATGTTACTAATATCTACTATTTTGTTTTCCAACAAACGCTGTCGAATTACAGGTGAGCGTAGGCCAGTGATAAAGGCATCCCGTATAGGTTTATCTCGATGCTGTTCAGCGGTCACAGATTTAAAGTTACAGACCTTAGCAAGTGTGTGTCTAGGGCTTGAAAATATTCATCAAGGGACTCACCTGGCTGCTGTCGACGAGTGGCAAGGAGATGACGAGTAAATACTTCGTTAGTGGGTTTCACAAATATTGATGCTAATGTAGAGATTGCGTCTTCATGACTGGAGCATTCAGATATAGGTTCATATAACTTCTGAGTCACAAAATTTGTCAGCACGATCAATTTATCTAATCTTCCCTGCGGAAGGACGGCGATGAAATTTTCGAATGTCTTCAACCAGTGACTCCATCCTTTGGCAGCCGTACTCGAACTTGAGTCTGTGTCTAAACGCTCTGGTCGCAATAGACGTTCCATAATTCTAGTATAGAATTAAAATTATGTCTGAATAAATTGTTGTAGTTCTACTATAAAACACAGGCTGTATTACCCAAATTAGAGGGTTTATTCAGACATAAATCGAAGCATACAAGTAATAGCGACCTCCATGATGAATAATCATTCAGATCGTGCGTGTCGCTTACAACAAGCACAAAAGCACAAATGTCGCTTACAACATTACTACAAACTATGACAACCACATCATTAGTTTCTTCGTTTTATGAACGACTTTCATAGAGTCATTGTGCTGCATTTCTGCCAGTTCATTTCGGTAGCACCTATCAACGTCATCAAGTTGACAGAGAAATGGTTGTCAACCAGTCCGGAAACTCCATCGCTTGCAAATTTGCGAGCCAGGCCTTTAATTCAGTGATCAGTGAGGCAACATAGTCACATATTACTGTCAAAATACTGTCGCTGATCGGACAGTGCAGCAAATGGCTGAAACTGATGAAATCCTTCCTGCCCAGATCTCCACGCTACAGCTCTAACTTGGACACAAAGAAAAAAATCTTGCACTTGGACTCAATGATGGTCTTTTTGGCGCCTTGAAGATTGCGGGTAAAAGTATTCAGTTTGTCAAAAATGTCCGTGAAATAAAGTCATAGCCATGGCATCTTCACCACCCATCGGTTCAATAATTTCGAGATTCCCGCAAAACTCTAAAATGGCGTCATAAAGATCGACAAATCGTTCCAGGCATGGTTCTTTTGAAAGTCAGCGTTACTTGAGTGTAGTAGAGCAACCTTACAAACTGCTCCTTTGCATCTTTTCAGAACACTTTGAAAGGTCTGTTTTCCTGGTTGGCTTTAATATGGTTGATTACTTTGATGATCGCCGTCATAATCACACTGAGCTCAGAGGAGACTTTTGGCGATGAGATGCTCGCGATGTATGACGCAGTGCACGGAGATCAAAGCAGGGCTGTCTCTCTTCAGTAACTGGAGGAATACATTCCTCTTCCCCATCATCGACGGTGCTCCATCAGCAGCACATGAGACTATGTTAGCAATGGGAATGTCATGGTCATTAAAAAGCTTCATGAACAGCTGGTATATGTCCTGTGCAGTCGTAGTTGTCTCAAATGACTGACAGAACAGCATCTCTTTACTGAACTCAGCTGCCTCTATGTAACGAGTGTAGGCGAGAAGAATACTCTGACTGTTTCTCACCATTGACTCATCCAACTGAATGGTAAATGGCCTTTGTCGAAGTTTACAAATGAGTTGATCCACCACATCTGAGGCCATCTCATCGATTCTACACTGGACGGTGTTGCTGCTAAGAGGTATAATCAACACAGGATCATCCAATCTTTGCGGTACAGATTTTGTGAATACACACAGTGCAGGTATGATTAAATCCTTGCCAATTGTTTGAGCATTTTCACACTTAGTGATGAGAAGTGACATTTCATAGCCAGCGACCAGTCCTGTATTTTGCATGGATGTCTGTGACTTAAACATCGAGAGTATGGTCTTCTGAGCCTGCATCTTGTTCTCATGATCGGCCGTTAGATCCCGGAAATATGGGTTTTATCAGCGAGCTCCCCATGCTTGGATTGCAAATATACCTCCAGTTTTGCCTGCTTCATGGAATCATTACATAAAGTCTGATCACAAAGTAAACACAGCGGCAGTCTCTCGTCAGGTGGAAAGGCGATGAAGCCATATTTCAGATATTCAACTGAATACTTACGTATTTTCTTCTTAGCTGAGCTGGCCATAATATAGGTATACCACTCAGTTCGCATCCATACTGTCCCATTTCCCTATCTAGCTTTTCTAGCCTCCACTCCCAGTGGTGCCAGCCAATGGGAGTGCGGCCCAACCGCACCAGTGCCACGTTGCAATGACGTAGAAAAACTAGACTGCCATGGGCTATCACTGCTGACTTCCAGTAAGGGCAAAAGATCTGGGCGTGCCATGTAAACATTGAAGTGGTGAGACAATTAGAACCAGTTTATATCAATTATTACACATATACTTAACAATGGTTAATAAATATGAGAGTAGAGATAAGCATTTCTTCTTTTTGGGGGCACTGACCTGGTATGTAAACACCACCTAAAATTGGAAAAATGTTCACTGTCAGTAATAGTTTAATGTCATACAGGACACAATTACATTAAAAGCTGATGATTTACTACAATATGGAATTAAGCATAATTGTCAAGATATGAAAGCCACAAATTTTTACAGGATTTTTTTAGACTAAGAAAAATTACTGGAATGCTTCACACTGTTCAGAATTTAAATACTATGTACAAGAATTCCCTCTGAGACCCAGTGAAGAACACACTGAACAAAATGGAAGGTATTAATATTTTATATCATTTTGACAAACTATGTGGTGCAAAACTGTATATCAATGTAGAGATTTCAGATATTTCTGAAAAAAAAAATACATAACTGATAAACCATTTTCTGCATTATCATATCATCAAATTGATGCTTTTATGCACAGTATCATGTTTACAATCTAATTAATACTTTCATTATTTTTTTAATATATAGACTGATTTTGCAATCCCAAACACATTACAATAGTGCAATTGTTTTGACAGATTTCGCTATAATATGAAAACAAGGCTGACAACAGCAACATCTATCAAATGATAGAATAATTCTCTTTCAACATCACTGACAATTTGATTTATTACATAAATCTGTATTTTAGTGCTAATATGCTATATTTTACAAGTTCACTCATTTTCACTTTTCAGTTGAACCAAAACTGGTGTATTTTGATATACAACTTGGGGAAAAAAAACAAAGATTTACTGATGCTTGAACAACACTGATACTGTCTCCAGTCAGAATCAGATTGGTCAAGTTCACAGTGTGGAAACGGCAAAGCCTGATGAACTGCTCACAAATGAGTTTCACCAGCATATAATAGTGTGTGTTAATACCTTTTGATGTCTGCATTGAATGCTCACAAATTTCTTCAAACAAATTAAAGGCATTTCAGTTAGCATTCTGGATACCATCATTTTCTCCCATTCACCAGATGCAATGTTCTTAATGTTTATGCTAGAACGCATGACAATTTCACACTGTTTGATAATACGAACCACACTTGCTGATGGGACTACTGGTCCACCATTGTTTTTCAACTTCAGTAACGCAGATGTACATTCAGATGCAGGTCTTACCAGTACAGTGTTCTTTACAAGACATTTTTTTTTGTTACAGAACGAACAACCCATAACCCATCCAGCAATATACTCAATGGTGCCTTCAACAAATACACTCAGGCCAACCCTGACACTGCTGTATGTGTG
The DNA here is from genome assembly GCA_018389105.1 of Nautilus pompilius. Classification (NCBI taxonomy): domain Eukaryota; kingdom Metazoa; phylum Mollusca; class Cephalopoda; order Nautilida; family Nautilidae; genus Nautilus; species Nautilus pompilius. The sequence continues at coordinate 311,827 of JACATO010000579.1, read as the reverse complement.
ATCACAAAGAGCCGATTCAAAGGTGATAAAAGGCACAATCTCATCAGGCTCTGTGTCTGCAACATTCAACAATGAAGTTGTATCTTGAGGCACAGAATCTGCTTTGGCAAAACCTGTGATAGAAACACCTGTATGGCTCATCATATGCGCTGGCAAACTGCATGGCAGAGGGATTATTGTTCCAACCTCCTTGTTGGCGTACAACTGAGAAAAATAATTAGAGATGGTCCTGAGACAATTTATAAGTCAACAAGTACTTCTGTACTTGGGATGGCCCCAGCAGCAGTTCCTTGGATAGGCCAAGCAGACTCTCAATATTTAACAGAAATCCTATAACAGCATTTTTGCGGTTACTGTAACTCACCTTAGCACCTATCATGTCATTAATACTAAGTAACACAGACCTTGCATCCATCAAGAAATTTTCAATTATACCAAAATTTTCAGCCCGTAATGGCTCTTAAACCCCTTAGCAACAGGTGTGACTATTAAATATGTCAAACAAGTGGTCAATAACCAATACAAAATTGGCTGTACCTTCACAATCATCAAGGCCAGTACAACCTACTTGAGCTGCATATCTGAGTGCAGCTGCAACAGAAACTCAAAGTTTGAGCTGCTAATTTAACATTAATTTTCTGCTTCTCAAAGCGTATGTGTTGTGTAGTCAGTTTGAAGGTTTGCATGCTGCAAACATTCAGTCTGCTATAACTGCTGAAGGCACACTATGTCATTCCATCTGGCTACACCAACACTTGTTACAATCTCCTACAAAGCATGTAGAACACCACTAAGATTTTTAACAAATGACACACATCAAAGAACACATAAACATTCTAGTACTGTCAACAGGATGTGTGAATTTACACTGAATCTTTCCAGGTTCCACTGAGCATCCAAGTACATGTGCCATGAGCAACAACATTTACATCATACAATGAACACATTATTGACAAAATAAGCTGAGATTGCAATTCTCCAGATATACTATTTATCAAAAAGTAGTCAACTGGCACTTTCAACTATCCCTGCAGTCCTACAGCCATTACAACCAATGCTTCAGTAGCTTCCCTTTCATCGCCATCAATAGAACTAGCTCCGAGGTCAACAAAACCAGCCATCTGTTGACACTTTTGGTCCCAGTCAAGATGTTTCCATATGGACATCCCATCAAACATCAGGGTACAGTAACCGTAGTTAGTTGGATCAATCTCTACTTTGGTCTTCAACATGGAGAGAACTTGCTCCGAAATGCCAGGTTTTGAAGATATGCTGCTCACCCATCTAAAATTAGAAAATGATCACTGTAAGCAATAGTTTAATATCAACCGATATCATATAAGACAAATTACATTAAAAGCTGATAATACACTACAATATGGATTAAGCATAATTATCAATGAAATATATACTGATAAACCGTTTTCTGCATTACCAATTTATATTAAAATGTATAGAAATGTTGGTGCATGCTGCAAACTCTAAGTAACAAGAACAGAACTTATTTATTTGAAAAATTTTAAAACATAAGTAAAGACATCTGGGTGATCTTGTCATGATGACATCTGCAAAATCCAAATAGCATTACATATAAGAGTAAAACTTGTTGGGTATATACTATTATTATAAACTGATCAGTCTGGTATAATACATGCTTCCTTAAATATACATGTTAGTAACATATGAACACTATAGTATCATAACTATACATTACATACTGTTGTATTGTAGATGGATGTGGTAAGTGCATATATTTTTTCAAGTATGCATATGCCTTCGGACTGTAAAAATGCACTGTAGTGGCAAACTGTTTCTGGTCTTCGGAATATTCATGGGAAGGTCTCGTGAACAAATCTACAGGAATGTCTAAAATAAAATGATTGAATGAATGAATGATTAAAGGATGGAATAAATAAATAAATAAACTGACTGCATTAAAAATAACTGTAATCCAAATTCCATAATTTTTTAACAGTATGCTACAACTAAGTTTTTTTTTCATGAAGCTCTATCATATACACAAAACTGCATAGTTCTAGAATGATATTAACATGTAATAGTAAGCTTTGTTTGTTCAAACACATAAATTTAGATACCTTTGTATGCTTCCAGCATGTGATGAGTATCTTCAGATATCTTCTTCTCATCTTTCAGGTCCTGAAGTAGCGCTGCCATGCAAACCTTTTGCTTTTTTTCTCTTTTTGCTTTGTATTCTTAAGAATAGCTTTTATCTTATTCCATTTCTTAAGAGCATCGTCATACTTTTTCTTTAGTTATCAGGATCAGTGGTGTAGGTATGATCAAGAGACACTATTTCAGATGCTTCTCGAACATCCATGAAAAAAAAATTAAAATACACAATGCTGCCAACACTATGCACTTATATTGGGTCATTAAAACGGTCAACTGCTTTAACAACTTTTTTTTGTCAAAACCCTCCAAGTTCTTAATATGTTTAGGTGAGATCTACCTGCTGAGGAGGCTCTTTCCAGGAGAAAATTATTGGCACAACGTTCTCCTTCACAATTTTCAAATGCTTGTGCTTTGATAGAGTGAAATCATCCTCGCAGAAATGATCTGAACAGATGACATCTTATTTGGAAGGGAACCATGCCTTTTTGGTTTGTTGATCTATTCTATTTATTGCATGCAACCATTGTTTCCTTCGTTTCTCGTCAGATGGTATGCTGAAAAACAACACATATCACAATAAATATAAACAAGCATAGAAGGTTCTGCTGGTCTAGTCATGGGTCTGTGTATGGGGTTAGAACTGTCAATATATGTTATTATGTCTAGATATGCGTACAGAACAAATCACAACACAACACATTTCACACAAGCTGATGATGAAGTAGAAAGAGGAGGGGGTGGAGAGGTAATTTTAGCAATGCAGACTAACAAACAAAACAAAATAAATAAAGTCTACACTAACAATGGGTAGATTTAGTAGATTATGACTACCAGCGTCAGACTGTCGTCACTCGGTTCGGATGCTGAGACCTGAAAACGTCGAATTCTCACCGGTGAAATGATGCTCCCTTGTTATTGTTGTCTCGATTCGTGCACCCGACCCCACAGCAGGAACGCACCACGCTTTTCTCTCAGCAACACAAGTCAAAATTACGAGGAAAGGTTAAATAAAGGCAGACGGTTTTCACTATACGGATCGAGCCTGAAACGTGCCTCTGCCCTCACCGGAGGCTGACAGCGTGTTCGCCTCCGTCTCCAGAAGAACTGTGAGCGGTCTGGCACCGTGTAACAGTCTAAGATCCTTTTGCCTCCTCCAGGCCCATTGTCCAGAGTGGCGGGACGACTTCCGGCCTCTGGCCACCGTCGGCAGTGCGTATGGTTTTGGTGGCAGAGCAACATGATGCTGGCATAATCAGGCGACCGATGGCTGCACCACCGCCATGCCTGTGAGGGGGCTGACTTGGCATAGGCAAGAAGAGCTCATGGTCGTCGCTATGCTGTTGCTGAGTACTATTTTCAGTGCGTATTTGAACAGCGGTTTTGGTAGCACGCATTTCCGCCTTTACAGAAGCAGGCAATAATAATAATAATAATAATAATACCTGATGTATACGAGATCAGGCCTGAAAGGGCCTCTTCAAGCAACATAAGCATTGCATTTTTATACCTTTGGTCCCTCAAAGAGAGGCGCGAACCCATTAAATCTTGTTCACCCCTAAGCGCCGTGGACCCCGGTTCGGAAACACTAGTGTGGCCTTTTCCAAGTTCGACCTGTCATCCGACCACAGCAGGAACATCCCAGGGGCCAGCCGCCAGTGACTTCTCCGGTCTTATCAAACACCGCTCGTCCTCCCGGTGATATTCTGGAGTACAGAGGCGTGGAAATCTAACATTCAAATGTTCCAGTTAATTGGAGATCAACGATTATCTCTTTTGATTATTTCTTTTGAATGGTGAATGTTAATTTTGGATGATGTGTCCCTAATGTGTGAGTAGGGAGAAATGATCCAAAGGAAGGAATAGATTATATAGATGTAACTGGAACTGGGTAGAGACAAAACCGAACAAACCGAGTACTGGTGATGAGTTATTACTATTAAGTTACTAAGAGCATTGAGATTATGTATAAAAAGATTGAAGGATCTAAGCTCTGGAGTTCAAGAAAACACTAAAATGCGAACATTCTAAAAAAAAACAACAACAAACAAACCATTTTATTGGTGAATAGAAAAGAAAGAATACTTAATTTAAAAGGCAGCGTTAATTTTGCTTGAAAAGAACTAAAGGGGAACAACTCAACCACACCATTGTACTGCAGTAAAATACTTTTAAACAATGTATACATTATGCAAATAAAAATTTCAATACGAATGCAACGATAAAAATATTTTTAAAATTTAAATAGTTTTTTAGTTATTTCGGTAAACTTTTTGATAAAATATTATAAATCAAAATTATTTTAATAAAATATTGTGATGTCAAAAAACGAGTAAACAACAGAGATTTACTTCCCCTTTCAAGCCAATAGTAAATATCCTAAAACTGGGCCACATTTACGCCGATAGCTTCATTATTATTTGAAAATAAAAGGCAGGGTTTTTGATTATGTTAGGGGTACAAATCCCTTCGAATCCGAAATGCATCAAGAGAATAGATAAATTAAATGTAGGCTGATAGGGGGGGAAGGCGAGTTCGAATGACTGACTGCTCTTCTCGGATTCTGCAAATCCGCCCTTTGGGGGACTGAAAACCCATGCTGACAAGGGCCGTCCCTTTCTAAACGGCACCCTAACCATGACACGCGCGCTCTGACGTAACAGGCCGCCGCCGCCTCTGTATCTGAGTGATGTCCGGATATTTCTCGCACATCCGTACAAACCCTAACCTCTCGAGGGGTTGCGGCCCGCGCCCAGAAGGTGGTGGAATATTCGAGACAGGCAGGTGTCAGAGAAAACCCTTTACATCAGCTCGAGAGATGGGTTAGCCCCCCTCCTCTCTCTCTCTCTATTGGGTCAGCAGCAGATCACGTGGAGCCTAACGACTGTCGGCTCCTGCCCGGGCTGCGGATCAGTCTACGTCTCGCGCGACTCCTCCTCCTCCTCCTCTCTCACCGTCCAAATGGTGCTCAGTTTGAAACGGGTCTTGGTCAGCGACGAAGTCGACCAGAAGTGCGTGGATATTCTACAGCGGAATGCGATCCACGTGGACAAGAAAACGGGGCTGTCAAAGGAGCAGCTGCTGCTAGAAATACCGGTGAGTGCGCCTCCCGCCCGCCTCATCCCCCAAGGGTCGCTGGATAGTCCTCCATATCTGCTTACAGTAGACCATCAGAATCACACCAGGACCGGCGGCCGTTGTTGAAGCAAGATTATGATATATTATACTTAGGCGGGGGAGTTCCTGCCCCGGGGTTAGGGTCACGTGTCTCTGCCCGCCGCCTCCCGACGAACGATTTTTGAAAAGAATTGATTTGAAGCAGGTGGTTATCCCTTCAGTTGACCCAGTTAATAGCTCCTGAGAGTATTTTTCTGTCTTTTCCCTTGTTACATCTCTCGGTGAAAGGATCCTCCTCCACTTATTGTTACTGTCCCCTACGACACACCTGTTGTTATTTCTGGTAGTGATAGAAAAGTCCCCCATATCAGTCGGCTTTCTTTATGGTGCAGCAGAGTGTGTGGGCTAAGGGGTAGTCTAGGGCTAACCTTAACCCTAACCCTCTGGGCACACATTCTACAACCATGATGTGTGAGACTTTACGAAAACCACAGCCAAATATCATAGACTTCACTTGTGATCTCGGCTGTGCGAGGCGTAGTGTGAAATTTCTAGGGGTTCTTCTCGCCCCTCAGCGGAGTTAAAATACAGAATCATGATCTAGAAAGAACTGACATGAGAATATGTGACGGATGCTCTTTATGCACCTGGATGAATGAAACTGGAAAAAAACTTAAAATTAAAACTGGTATGTAAGGGTTAATTTTCAGATTGATGATCAAATGTAACATTAGTAATAATAATAAAGCCTTTTCTTTATTTACTGGCTGGATGTAAACTTTTACTTGGAAAAATATGTAAAACTAAAATAATTTGTTTATACATGAAATAACAGTTATATAGTGCTACGTTAATTTATCTGATCAAGATTTACATATTTAGGTGATATATATATATAAATAAACAATAATAGGTGTCTGGGTGCAGACAAGTAATGTGCATTATCACCTTAAATCAGGTGGCATTTGTAATGTCAGAAAGATGTATACACTTTTTTCTAAAGTTTAGTGAACAAAGACTTCAAACGTGATACACTATAATGGTTGTTCAAGATATCCACCATTGGCATCCAAGCAGGCATAGCAGCATCTAACAACAGAGAAACATGTAATGGCATATTTTTTCACAGGAAAAGCTATTACTGTTCTATTTATATTATGCATGATTTATAATTTTAACGTTTCTTTGCCAGTCAAGTATCTTTCTTGCTGTAATTGAATTTCAGACATTTCCAGAATGTTTGTCTATTTGAGTGTTTAAAAAATGATGTTAAGAAAACAATTTATCTGATGATGGCAGTTATTGCTATGCATCTATTTCAAATAATCCCATACTTTTATGTCAGTAAAAGCGCATCTGTATGGATGCTGCCTGGCCTGAGGAAAGAGTCTTACTGCTTTGCTGATAACTAATCTATCTGTTTCTCTTCCAGAAATATGATGGACTGATAGTTCGCTCTGCAACCAAGGTGACAGAAGACGTGATCAATGCAGCCACTAACCTGAAGCTGATTGGTCGGGCAGGTACTGGTGTGGACAACATCAACTGCGATGCAGCTACCAGGAAAGGAATAATTGTGATGAAGTAAGTAGCAACTGAAGTGGTTGGGAGAATCAGCAACAAATGAAAGAGAAGGCTGGCAGTTCATGGACGTATTTAGTTAGGTAGTAGATTTCAGCTGATGACGAAAATGTTAGTGTTTAAAGCCATCCTCATGCTACATAATTTCTGCTGTTTCCATGGCAGCTGCATGAAGAAGACTGCTGCAGCTATATGTTTCTTACTGATTACCTTCCACTTCAGTCTGTGAAGAAATGGTTCATATTCAACTCTATACATGGAAATTTGGTTGATTTGATGACATGTCCTACACAGTCCTACAACATCTGACTGGCCATTTTGCCAAGCTAACAATTGCATGTCTTACAATTCTATGCTCTAAGTTCATTTGTACTTAGGTGAATCTCCAAGCAACTTTTTAATAATTTATGGCAGCATTAGCAACCAGTGGATGGGATATTTTTTGTTTCCAATGATATAATCAGTGGTGGAAATGGGCCGGAATGCATCAGAGTGCCTTCCCAGAAGTAAAATAAAGAAAATTTTTCGTTTAAAGATTATTCTTTTGTGCATGACTTAGAGCTTACTTTATTATATTTTCCTAAGTTGAATTTTATTACAGATATATTTTTTCTAGTTAGAAACTATCCAGGTAAAGTAGAGATAGTAGTATCAATTTTTGCATGTGAAGCCATGGCCTTCACTGATCAAGCTGACCAGAGGTCAATCAGCGGCTCTTGGACTGGAGAAAGAGACAGCCATTTTCTTTAGCTCTCTCTCAGGGAAGAGATCTTTCAAGCTGCTCAACTGAAGATTCTTCCCCAAAGCTGGAGTGAACCCAAGTTCATAACTGACCACTTCTATGCTGTCCAACTCCACTCAATATGTGGAAAAAAAGTTATGACAAGGTTAAAAAACATGGACTATACCATATGTCATGGTTATGAAGAACAAAGCAAAGATTCACCTAACCAATATTTATGGAAACTAATGTAAATACTTATGTCATATCCATGCATAAAATATTTGTTCAAAAGGTTACCATAGCCATCTGTACCATCTTGTGGTAAGTATTTTCCATTTCCACCACTGGATATAATGAACATTCTTTTATACTACCATTTGCTTTCAGTTACACATTTAATAATTTAATTTCTTTTATCTCTAGACTGTATAATAAAAGATTACTCTGATATCTATTATTCAGGCAATGCTTTATAATTGATTAAATGTTTTAAAGAATTTCTGTCATTCACCTATATGAGGAAAAAATCCTGTAACTATTTAATTACATGCAGATGTTATTTTTTATAATGTATAGTAGATTACAGTATATGTTGCACATGGCTAAATAGCATAGTGTAGTGTTACAGGAATATCAGAGCATATACAAGTCTATGGTATAGTACAGTGGTTATCAGCAGAGCTGCAAAAAGTTGGAGAACTTGGTAACCTATTTTCCAGAAAGTTTTGAATAAAAAATCCTGTCAAAATTTGCATTCTCAAAAGTTTGAGAGCAAAATGCTTTACCAAAAAGTGAATCAAAATTTTCTGTTTTCTTTCAGAAAACTTTTTAACTGAAACTTTGTCATTTGAAAAGCTTCTTTCTCTTAGTTAACTCAGAGAGGAATTTTCTGTTATTTAATCTATTTAAATTCAAATGTTCTAGCTATTCTATGTATGTTAAAAGTGATTTTTAGTGGTTGCATGTCAATAATTATCTGGCATCACTTATGAACTCATTTAAGAATCACATTACAGAGATAATGACTTCCAAAGTTTCAGACAAGATGCATATCTGCCAATCTTATCACAGTAAAACGCCTCTCATTCTTTGTCATGTCTGTAAAATGTCAAGAACATACTGTCTTCAGGGACTTACATCCGAATGGACAGTTAAACTTTCAAACATGTTCCACATTCTTTCAAGAGAATTGCATCCGAATGTTAGGGCCTTGTGACAAGGCAGATGAAGCACCTGTTAAGTTGGCTAAACTTACCAAAAGTCTTGAAAATTATTCTACTTCAGAAGACTGAATTACGTCACCCAGAAATCAGAAATTTTCTAATATTGCTGTCTGTAAATAAGTTAAACAAACCAGCTACCTCATCTCATTCAAACTTAGAGACAGGGGGCAAACTTAATTTGATATTTTAAAAGAAATTAGATAATGCCAAGAAATGGGAGCAGGACCACGAACAGTTTAAGAAAAAAAATATTAAGGATCTAGAGATCTATTGTCAGCTAATGACAATGAGTTGCTCCCTGAATTCACTGAAAATGAAAGATTAACTGACAAAGCTCTTACAGTTGCATGATCACTAGATGATATTTGCTCTCTTGGATTTAGTTACTCAGTGGACCAGAATCAGCTTTGTGGTACTGTTTGCACTGATTTTGCTGGTAATTGCAGTGCTGCATTCAGTTATGATGCTGATGAACTGGGAGGTGGATATGAAGATAAACATTAGCCTCGACAGGTCATTAATTTGAAGGAATCTGTTGTCAAAAGACATTGCCATCTGCCAATACAGGAAAAGCATCCAATAGGCTGAAGAAAGAAATGAAATGGATGAGGCAGAATCAAGTGGTGGGAATGAATTTGGCTCCAATTTTCTATAAACTTTACAAAAAAGAACCCTTACTCTGGCTACGAAGATGATGATGATGTACAAAAGTTAGATGGTGCTAGCGTTAGTGAGTTGAATCGCTCACAATTTTTCATGCCAAATTTTGTCCGAATGTCTCAAATACTGCTAACATATGTAGCTTCTTTGAACTTAGACACTGATAAAGCAGCCTATAGTAGGAGGTGAACTAATCCAGGTTATTATTTTGGGACAACCTGTTGTCAAAGTACATGTTGGTTTATAAATTGCACAAAATGAAAAAAAAAAAAAATGGTTTTAATTCATTTTTTATTCATGCATCTAAAATAGAAGTGTTTCTGTGATGGCCATCATTTTCATCTTGGGCTTGTGCAAAGTTTATTGTACCTGTACAACATGGGAAGTGGCAGTATCTGGTTTGTATGGGATGGTTTACACAAGGATGGTCTTGAAGATAACTACATGTGAGAGGATGTTAAGTTTTAATGGCTTGTGGCTGATACTGAATTCTCTTCGCAGTTATTCAGTTTGTTCAAAGTGTGTTCTCTATAACCTGCATTTGAAGGTCTTTGAAATTGTAGAAATGTTTTGCCAATAGCAGGCATCAGATGTTAAAATCTTTGTTGTACTCTGCAGCCTCTAGTCACATGCCTAATGACAAGCAGTTAGAAGCAATTCCAGATCCAACCAGTAAGAAATAGGAAGTTGCAGCTGCTGCAAAGAAATGCCTTGACAAGCTGCTCAATGGTTGCTCCCTTCCTCACACTGGCTGGATTGGCTGATGTGTATGGTCGGTATGGTGTTATTGCAAACATTTTCCAGAAAGAAGTTCTTTCAAGTGACACCAAGAAGCTGTTTTTGAAGCTGTGGAAATTTTTATTACTATGTCAGAGAGTCGCATAGACCATGATTGCTCTAAGTAAATACTGCTTGACAATTAAAAAGAAATGCTATGGCTCATTGCATGATAAGTATGTCAAAAGATGGTAAGGTCATGGATGTGCCAGGTAGGAGACTTTGCTCATTGGTTTACTCTGTTAAACCAGGATGCTGATGCAAATGACAAGCAGCCAGAATATTACAGTAAAAAAACAATTGTCTGCTTTTATGAAATGGCTAAATAGTGGTCTTAATGTTTATGATTCAGAAATCAAAGCTGTTATTGCTTACACTAAGACAATCACTGACTTGACTGCTCTTGCCAATGCTACTGCAGGGACCAGATGATGGATTCAACAAGTTAGTACATACAGAGAGGCTTAAGTTAGTGATCAGATTGATGTTGATTGTCTCTCTAGCTGAAGTGTCTGATGATCAACTACTGTCAGTGTAACCTTTTCCTGGAATAGTCAGAAGAGATACACATTCCAGAGAAAAAGCTCAAAGCCCATGATCTTAAAGAATGTATCAAACAATTTTTTAACACAAACCTCAACTTTAATCTGACAGTGAGGTGGTAATGCATGGCATTGCAGTAAGAGCTGTGGAGCATCCTATTGAGTTTGTGCTAGGGTCACCAGCATCAATATATGAAAGCGACTTTGATTCCAAACACAACTTGGATGAAGACAGCTGATTGGAAGAATTGACCACGCTGCCAAATTCTGATAATACATTCAAAGAAACCATGATTAGCTACTGGGGTTACAGCAGCAATTGATACTTCTATAATCGACTCCTGAAGAAAAGTTTACTTATCCTGGAACCTACCAGGTCACTGACAGACTTAAGAGGGAACTCACAAAGTTCCCTTTTATTAAATGTTCACTTTGTTTCTTTAGTCAGTCTTATGGGAATTTTTCAAGACTGGAAATGTCAAATAGCGAGAAAAATCAGATACTATAAATGTAACAATAGCAAAAGGCATGGAGAGCCATTACTGGTAATGTTGTTTTTCTGTATTAAATATTTTTCAAAATAACTACTGTTTCAGCACATGTTTTCAGAAAGTTTTGATGTTATCACTCAGGTTCCAAGAAAGTAAAATACTTTTTCAGCAATGCTTACCAGTAAGCAGAAAACCATTCCAACTCATACAAGGCCCCAGTGTAGTGTAGTGTAGTGTGGTGTAGTAGTTACTAGTAGCCAGGATCACAGCTTATTCAAAATCTCCAGGTTTGAGAAGTGTTTATCCAGTGTTTTTGAGCTGATCAAAATTCTAACTCAGTTGCTGCTGGCAAGTGTACTTCCAAATACATTTACAATCATGGTTACATGGGAAGTAAACCATTATATATATTTTTAATGCTACAGCAAGATATTTAATGATAATTTTGTGGAGATAACATTTTAATCAAGGGTCTCAAAAGTAGTTTCTTAAAAAAGTAGTAATTGTAATACATTAATTTGGAGTTATTTTCCTTCGTACCTGGTGCACTTTGTTTCTAATATTCAGATTTGTACTTTTAAATTCAGAATTATGAGTCATTTGTAAAGTATATTATTTACCTGATGTTTGTTATTTATGAAAAATTTCAGATTTTATTGATTATCCATGCATTTAAAAAGAAAAACCCATAATTAACTGCTATAATCATTACTTTGCAATTATTTTTGGATATAACAAATGAAAGCCATAACACTTTTCATGTTGTAAAATGAGTTATCTCTTCTTTATCTCTTGAAAAAGTTTTTTTAAAATTGTTCTTATATATTTCCACAGATGTCTGCATTTATTTATATATATAATTTTTTTATAGCACACCTAGGGGAAACACACTGAGTGCTGCTGAGCATACCTGTGCTATGATCTGTTCTCTGAGCAGGTGAGTTGGTGTTAAATCAAAACAGTTTGCCATTTGAAAAGAAAAATACAAAACAAAAAATGTTTGATGAAAATGATAAAGTTATTTTATAAGACTTTCTATCTTCATATGTAACTTAGAACACTTCTTGCTATTCTCATTCTCTCTAATGCTAATGATATTTTTCCTTTAGTATCTAGATTTTTCACAAAACAATAGATTGTTTGTTTGTTTGTTTGTTCTTATTGGGGCATTAGCATTTCTCCATCTTGTTATGTAAATTTTTAAAATTGTCTTGGTGTCTAATTGGGCAGATTTTAACAATCTGTATGCAAAATATCTTCATAAAACAATAAAAATCAAAATCAGTCTGCATCTTGTTTTGCCAGATGTTGAGTACTACCTTTCACTAGTCCAAGCACTACAAAAATAATCATTTACCCAAAACACTTTAAGGGGGTTAGACATTGAACTATAATTTGCATATATTCCAGAATTTTCATAAGGAAAAAATATCTCTTTTGTGTTTGAAATTATTCTGTTTTCAGTTAATTTTAATGCCTCTCCCTAAATTACCTAAGAGAACCTATAGCATGATTTTTCTAGCTCCCAAAGGTTAAAGGAGACATTTTGTGACAAATTATAATTAAAACACAATATATTTTTTATTAAAAATTATGTGAAACTTTCATCATAAAATTATAGTAAGTCTCACTCTTGGAACTGGTTTACATACAAAGAATTGACAGAAGTAAATAGATACTAAAGTCTGAAACTGAAAGAGCACATTTAATCTTGACCAACACATCAACATCAGTATTCTGCCTGCGGGCAGGTACCTGGCTCAGCCATACCAGGAAAATGAATAGCTGGGCTGGTTTCTCATTGCCTTATTGATGTGCAATGAAAGGCCCTAATGGTAAAATATGAGTGGGGTTAATACTATGTGGTGCAGTCCTTTACCTGATGTAATGCATGGTGCACTAAACATTGTATGGATAGGACCTGCAGTTGTGTTCTTTGGAATTGCAACCCACTCCTGACAAGAAATCTGTATCAGGAAATCCTTGGAAATCGGTTTATGCAGGGTTAGGTTTTAGCCACACCATGTGGCTGAAACTGGCTAAAAGTGCCTCTAATGTAACTAGAATATTTCTGTATTAAAGCATACATGTTTAAATTTCAATGGATAATATGGTACAAAGAGAATTGTAATTTAATAGTTAGTATGAGTAACATCTGTAAATGTTTTAGGTGATGTTTTTATGTATCTTAGATAATCTTCATGTGTGCTTTAGGTGTCAATCCCATTGCATTAGGTGTAAAAGATAATCCCTGTGTGTCAAGGGCACTCAAAGATTAATGGTCCAGGGTTGAGTCACCCATTGTATTAAATTGTAATTAATCCAGCCTGTGTGGGTCACATTTGGGTATAAATACAGGAGGATTTTAGTCTTAATTTCATAATTAGTCTGAACAGTGATCAGTTTTACAAGACAACATGCTCAAAGGAGGTAGACCTAAGCACATTATCTGGAACCATTTTCACTGCAATGTGGATGATTATAAATTCACTGCTCAGTGTAAGCTCTGTTTAAATGTACAGAGTAACCACATAGGCAGGATGAAGAAACACAATGAGAAATGTGTCAAGCAGTCCAGAGCCAGTAAGCTACAGCTGTCTAGAGCCAGTGAGTCTCAGCAAGGTGCAGTGGTGTGTGACCCAGCTCCAGTCGATGCTCATCAGCCAGAGAAACACCCAGCTGCTTTCCACTTTGGTCCTGATATACCACCAGCCAGGAAGCATCAAGCTGACCTTAACAGCGACATCATGCGTACTCCAGCTGCTACCAAAGATAACCTGGATGAAAATATTGCTGAGTTTGTGTAATGGTGCAACCTACCCTTCAGCATTGTAGAACATCCCAGCTTCAAGGCAATGGTGTCCAGTCTCCAGCTGGGTTACCAGCCACCTACCAGGGATGCAGTGAGTAACAAACTGCTTGACAAGTGCCATGACAAGTACTAGGCCATCATGAAGCAACAGCTCAACAACAAGACTGTCACTATGCAACAAGATGGCTGGGGTACCATCCAAAACGAGCCAGTAATTGCAACATCAGTTGTCAGTGAGGGAAAGGGTTCTTTGTGGATGCCAAGGATACTGGTACCACCCACAAGACTGCAGAGGTATGTAAAGACATGTTTGAGGACTCTAGATCTTATGCTGAGGGTGTCTATGGATGTAAGGTTCAGTCCTTTGTAACAAATAATGCTAAGAGTATGGACAAGATGAGGGAAAAGCTAAAGAAGGAAGACAAGAACCTGATCACATACAGCTGCCTTTCCCATGCCCTTAACCTACTTGGGCAAGATCTAACACCTCCTATCATGAAACGTAGTTGAAATCAGTAAGTTCTTCAGGATTCACCATGTGCCATCAGCCTGGCTTAAGAAGCAGTCAGGGTCAACATGCCCTCAGTTGCCAAATGACACTCGCTGGAAGGGTCAACTAATCTGCCTGGACTCTTATCTTACCAACAGAACATGCTATATCAAGTTCATTCAAGACCATCAAGATGAAGTAGATAAGGTCATCATCCAGAAGGTCATGGACATGAACCTCTTCAGGCAGGTTAATGACTTGGCCAACATTTTACGTCCAGTTGCTGCTGCCTTAGAACAGGGTCAGAATGATAAGACGACCATTGCTGATGCCTGCAACATTTTTCTTGACCTGAATGAACCAGTTCTGAAGGATCACTGCATCAAAATTCAGAAGAGGTTTGACTTCACCACCAAACCCTGCCACCTGGCTGCCTACATGTTTCATCCAAAGTATTTGGGTGCCAGACTGACCTATGAGCAGATCAAGACTGTTAAGGAGTGGTTAGTCAACAAAGATGAGACTTTCCTCCTCACAGCCATCTCCTTCCAGGTTGCAGCAGCTCCATTCCCTGCATCCTTCTTCACAGATAGGGGCAGAGCTAGCCATCCTGTAACATGGTGGAAAGCCTTTGGCTTATCAACAGCAGACCTACCAGATGGCTTCATTGACTTGGTGGCTCTGTAGTCTGCTGCTGCATCCTCTGCAGCTCTAGAGTCTTCAGCAGCTTTGGGCTGGTGCTCACCAAGCTCTGCAACAAGCTTGGTTTACAGAAAGCTGCAAAACTGGTCTTTATCTACAGAATACTTAGAGGACCCTTGGAGCTGGACTATTAACTTAAAATGGACTTCACGTAAGTGAACAATGGATTTTGACCCTTGCTGAAAATGTTTTCATGTGTTTGTACTTTTTAAATAAATAATGTTTTAAACAATTATAGACAACTTTTTTTGTTTAGGACACTCGAAAAAAGTTTTTGACAGTTTTAAAGAGGGTGGTTTTAACTATGGTTTTAACCAATTTTAACTGACATGTGGCAAAAACCCTGCAACCCTGGGTTTATGCTAGGATTGGTTGAGGACAGTCCACATTCTCCATAAGTTTGAAGTTTCTTTTGCAGAACATTTAGTCAGGTTGAAGTTAAAGTTCCTTCTCATAGCATCAGCAGTTGTGACTGTTCATTGGTTGAAATTGCATTCTACACTGTGACATGGCTTGCAGATGATTTATTGAAAACTTCTTGGCAAGATGGAGTCAGATCGATACACAACTACTGTTTGAGGACTGTGAAAACCTGGACTCATCTGAAGAAATAACAATGTTCTGGAAGGCAGGAGGGTGTAGTGCCACTTGCATTGAGTTGTATCCACTTTCCACTCTTCCATTACATTCTTTGCTGAATAATGCCCCCATTCCCATAGACCCTTGCATGATTCTGCCACATTAGTTTTCATGCTCCTCTTCAGAATATGTGTCTCAAAATATTTTGTGAAACATCTGTTTTCTATGACAACATTGTCAAAACTTTTGGATGAACAAGAGAAGATAACTCTGCACCCATCAAGAAGAGAGCACTACTTTGGATTTCAGCTTTTTTCCTTCCATAAATTTCAAAATAAAAATTATTATTAAAAATCTCTATCCTTCTCTTTAATTTATCATTCATTAGTGCCTTTAAATTGTTTTGTGCTTTATAATTTGCATAATTTTTCTTTTCATCAGTCTCAGATGTTCACAACCTACACATTTTTGTTATAAATATTCCAGGTTTTATATACATACATACATACATGTATTCATGCTATCTATGTTAACCACAATTTAAAACAACAAAAAAAGTTGTTCCTAATCCTAACTTTAAATTAGCAGTATACTCTAGTTATTATACATATATGTATTTTTTTAAAATTAGTTATAAAATACTGTAGTTTTATGGTATTAAGTTCTAGATCCTCAAGAAAGAAATAGAACAGACTTTGTGCTTTAGCTTTTCAGGAAGAACTGTTTGCCATCTGTTGCTTTTCAGATGGCCCCAACGTGTTAACCATTACATGTATATATTATAACTTAGCTAATTAATACTTTTAAAAAATGTTTTTAAAGTAATAGCTTGTACAATAAGCAGGTAATATTATCTATTATTAATATTATTGATTGTTGATGCTTGTGTTGTAATATCCTTGATGCTTCTCACTAGAAATGTTCAAGTGTATATAACCTGTTAAAGATGTTTAATTATAAGTGTGATAACTTATGTATTTCTCTTGCCAGGTGGCAATTAATATAAAAATATTTTTGTACAGTATTTTAAATGGCACACCGAGATAAATTAAACACTGAAAATTTATTACTGGAAAATTTTCTTTTCATTTCATATTCTGGAAACATTGTATTGCTTATTAATTCATGTATATAACAGATTCCATCTTGAAGCATTCACTGTCATTTTCCTTCTTTTCTTAAGCAAAACTGTAAAGTGAGTTATCCTTTCTTTTCTACTAATATAAAGAGTATAAAATCTAACACAATTATTGACAGAGAAATTCCTCTGGCCACACAGTCATTGAAGGAAGGTCGGTGGGACCGGAAGAAATTCATGGGCAGCGAGCTAAATGGAAAGACACTTGCTATCATTGGCCTGGGCAGGATTGGACGAGAAGTTGCCTTTAGAATGCAGTCCTTCGGAATGAAAGTGAATATTTGAGTTACAATAACTTTGGTTAATTCCTAATTAAACAGGATCTTTTTTTTTAAATATAATTGGTCAATTATAGTCTCATTTATAGGGGAGTCTCGGACTAGTTACAACACCAGTAATTTCTAATTAAACATATATAGATAAATTATAGTCAATGTATACATATATACATTGATTATGTGTTGTCAATTATAGCCTCATCTATACATTTAATTAGGAATTACTGGTGCTATAACAACTTGTCAATGGTCACTCTGTCAAGTATGATGGCATCCAAGGTTCAAATCATTGGTGGGTCTTCACATGACTAAGTAGTACCTATCTTGATTCACAGATCTTCAGGCAGTGGTGGCATGATGTTCTGGGAGGGACAGGGAGTTGCATTCGGGGGTTTTTCTTCCCTTTCAGATATTTTTGGGCCTCTTGGTTGACTTGGTCCGCTTTGAAACATTTTTTGCAGACTCATGGATCAGCAAATGCCATTGAGGATGGTTGGTTGTCAGGTCCTCTCAGGTGTTGACATTGATGTTTTCAATCTTCAGCAGATCTTTAGCATGTCCTCCTGCCATTTTCTTTGACTGCCTCTCGATCGTTGTCCATTCTGTAATTGCGAGTAGAAAACTTGTGGCAAACTAGATTCATCCATGCATATGCAGTGTCTAGCCAGCAAAGCAGGTGTTTCATTAAACAAGCTTGGATGCTGGTTCTCTGTACTTCTTTGAGGACTTGTGTTGGTTCTCTGGTTTCCCCATTTGATGGCCAAGATAATGAAGAGCAATGTTGATGGAAACATGAAAGGGCTTCGATCTGACATTGATGGTCTGTGTTGCTGCAGTATAGAAAGGTGGTGATGACGATGGCCTTATACTCCATGACTTTGGTCTTCTTTCAGATGTTCTTGTTGTTGAAGACTTGCTGTCTTAGTTTTCTAAAGGAAGTGCTGGCACTCCTTATTATGTTCTACTTCCTTGTCAATAGTAGTGTTTTGTGAGAAGTGGCTTTTAAGGTATGAGAAACTTCTGACGTCTTTGAGGAGTTCACTGTCAACAGTGATGACCAGAGATGGAGCTGTTGGTTGTCCTGTAATAGCTTACCTCTGTAGTGTCTAGATTAGTCTTCCCTATATAGTGGCATTGGAAATTGATTAGGATTTAACACCTGATGACTGCTTTATGTAAATAGATGACTGATTTTAATTGGTTCTAGTTTCAATTTTGAAGAAGATGGTAAAATAGGATTAGCCAACCAGTTTTGCAGCAAAATAGAAAAAGAAAAAAATATATATAGTAAACCTGAGTATTGGAGATCTGTACTAATGTTTCTGATTTTTTTCCACATTTATTTATTTCTATGAATACATAATAAAAAAAGATTGTTGCTATTGAAGTCCATAGTGGTAACAAGTTTCTTCTAATCAATCATCGATCGTTGTGATCAACTGTAGCCTCAGCTGCAAAAAAAGTGTGAAGTCATTTGACTATTAAACGATGAAGAAATTTGTTTGACAGTAATCTAAAGAAAATAATAATGAATTCTCTGCCACCCTGTTTATTATATCAACAGTTATTATATGCATATTGCTTATTAATTCAATTTTTTAATATATTTTTAAGACAATTGGTTTTGATCCATTGGTGTCTGCTGAAGAAAGTGCAGTGTTTAAGGTGGAATCACTTCCACTTGAAAAAATATGGCCCCAGTCAGATTACATAACTGTCCACACTCCACTGATACCTCAAACAAGAAGTAAGTTGGGAGAATAATTTCTGATTTGCTCAGATTTTGAGTGAGTGTTTGACGTACATTAAAAGTTTGGGAGATTTTTCCTTTTTAATCAAAATGTACAGTTGATATTTGTTTAATGTGTTTTCCATCAGTCTCCATATAAAAGCTGTTTGTCATTGTACTTTTAGATCTCATCAATGATGTAGTGTTCAGTTTGTGTCGCAAAGGTGTACGCATCATCAACTGTGCTCGGGGTGGAATCATCGAAGAGGCAGCGCTACTGCGGGCGTTGGAGTCTGGGCAGTGTGGAGGAGCAGCTTTGGATGTGTATGAGCAAGTAAGTACATAGCTAGAACCTCTTGACAGGTGTGTTATGGGGTTGGTTGGTTTGCTTGTATCTGAAAATTTCAAGTGAGGAAAGATTTCACAATAAACAGATAGATATATAATTGTGAGTTACTCGAAAGGGAGGCTATCTGTTGAATGTTTTACTTATATTTCAGGTAGAGATTAAGGGTTTCTACATAGCTGATAGGTAAAACAGCAAGAATAACTGCAATATTTTCTTTATTTGGGATCAGACTTGATTTTAAGAATGCTCTTTGGGTTATGGTAGTTTTTAAAGTCATAACATCCTATTATATATAAAATGCTGTGTAGATAGGTGTGTTCTTTGAAAATTGTCAGAGTAATGAACCCTGTGTGGTGATGTACTACAATTTTAATTGTGAAATATCCTGAAGGAAAAGAGAGATTGGCTGGGGGGGATTATGTAAGTTAATTAAACTGTATTAATAGAAAAAAAACCAGAAATGGCTCCACTATTCTGTCACTAGTGGCAATACAATCAAATGAGATCAAGTAATCTTGCATAATCTCTTACGTTTATTGTCTGAAGAATCTGCAAAAGTAAAGAAAATACCACATTGCAGCTGTGCCATCAGAGATGTGGAGGAATAGTCTATCCATAAAAGTTTTTTACCCAATCCTATAGATTTTGACTGTATGTACTCCCTGAAAAGGTTTCTTCATTTCAGAAGCTTTTGTGTATGTGCATTTCTATATCTATGTTCTTGTATTATTGCACTGTGGTGTTATTCATACCATGCTACTTAATTACTTGTTTATTGTCCACTCCTAATAATCAGCAACATTTGTTTCTGTACATCTGTGACTGTTTGAAATCAGTGGAGTGGCTATTAAAACATTGAAAAGTGAGCCAGCCTGCAATGTATAAGCTGTTATTGTTCACCAATGTTTTCTCCTAACCCTGTCCTACTAATGTATTTACTGGGGACCTGGTCAGTTGATGGCATTTGCAAACATTTGATCAGGAATATCTGATAGAAAGAAATTATACTATGTATAAAACCCAATGGCAGATTTTAGGGGTAAATTTGTGCTCCCAAAAAATTGATTATGTAATGTTACTCCACAATTTAGAAGGTTATTAGTCTGTTGGCTAGAAACTCAGCCATCATCTCTCCTTCCATTCCCATGTCTCTGAGTTCTCTGCAAAGATGATTACATAAAAAATTGCAGTATTATTTTTTTGGTATAATAAAAGTTGTTGAAATGTTTTGTTTTATATATATATATATATATATATATATATATATATATATAAATGTTCACTGTTTTGTTGAACCATGTTTTATATATTGGGGCCTTATTGAAACTTCAGTGCAAATGATTTTATTAAATGTGTGTGTGATATGCTACAACTGAAGAATACTGAGAGTTGTCAGGTTGTAGGAAAACTGGATGGTTGTACAATGATTTAACACCTGCCCAATGCTTTTTATACTACCTGCATTTGCGTGTAGGAACAATGAGAACCGTTGTGAACTTAATGGTCTGCTTGAGTAAATTCAAAATCGCTGCCAGACTGCAAGAACCAATGTCATTGATGTCAGATGAAAGAGAATCAGTAACAGAACTGTTCAGAGATCTTGCAGAGGAATATGCCCTTACTGTGGTTAGATCCTGCTCTCTGAAATATCGTTGGGCTTTGTCTTGAATGGAATCTATTTGGTGGTTTTGGTATGATGGCATAGGCTTTGATTCCATCTCATGGTTTTGGATAACACCATGAACATTCTGTGGTGATGCTCTCTTTAATAAGGGACCATAGATGCTGGCTTCCTAGTAAGAATGTAGGTATTAGATTGGCCATCCAGATGCTCTTGATTTAAATCTTATTTGGTATCTGTAGGATAAGTTGGGGTGATAGTGCATCAGTGCCTGTACTCACCTTTGAAGGTTGTAGAGTTGACAGGTGTATTAGATGGCTTCACCTTAACAATTACAAGCATGTCTGTCTTCCTACATACATCTTCTGAATCCCCTTACTCTGATACTGAACTACTGAGGCATCATCAGTTGTATTCTCAATGCTTCAGTGTAGTTTTTTTAGATTGGTGTAACAACTGCTTCTTTTCATTGTTATTATTTAACTTTCTTTTTTTAAAGGAACCTCCAACTAATGTAACTCTCATTCAGCATCCTAAGGTCATCTCAACTCCCCATCTTGGTGCTAACACCACCGAAGCCCAGAGCAGAGTGGCTGTGGAAATTGCCGAACAGTTTGTTGACTTAGTACATGGCAAGAGTTTGGTAGGAGTGGTAAGTAAACAAATTTCCTTCCTGTGCATGCCATTATCTACAATGGTAAACATTCTGTTGACAGAACACTTTACATGTTTTCACATGGGTCACAGTAATGGTAATCACCTTTGAACTTTTCCTAGACTTTAATCTTTACTTCTGCAGGCTACTCATACATTTTGAAAATAAAAAAAAGGAGGCTGTACTAGGATTTTAGAAGTTCCAAACAGCAAGTGTTAAATATATCAAAGGAAATAAATAATTTTTTTGGTGATTTTTAAGCTTGCTCATCTTGTCACTCTTTTATAGTATCTATATAATATCAAAACAGTTCTGCTTAATGCTAGAGTTCAGCAGACAGCCAGAACAGAAAGAGATGAGTGGGGGTCAGGTGTGTGTATGTGCAGACAGGAGGGAGAGAGAGAGAGAGACTAAAAAATAATGAATTCCATTTCTTAATAAACTTGAAATAAAATGAAATATGCATGCAGCAGTTTTACATTTCTGTCGTCTTTGTGTTTTTCTTAATCAAACTCTATCTGTGGTATGAGGGCTTGTGTACATTAGTGGGAAAATCAAAAAAATACCTCAGTAGAACCCATTTTTTATTTCTTTGTTTCAAAGATTAATGCTCCATCTCTGACGAATGCGCTGAGTCCTGAGTCTCAACCTTGGGTGGCGCTGGCTCAGAACCTGGGCGTGGTCGTTTCCGCTTTCTGTGAGGGCCCCAGAGACACTTGGCTGCAGTTAACTCTACACGGTGAGTAGCTAATTAATATTAATATCTAGGTAGGTGTTTTTTTGTAAAAATTTAACCTGAGTCTATATAAAACCTTTGTAGTTTTCTTCAGAGATCCATCATCAGTGCTTAAATGTGTGACTTGATGCATGTCTTTTACTGTACGGCTTATCTTCTTTTCTACATTTAGTTTTTTTTTTTTTTTGTTTGTTTCCACTTGTAATACTTTTTTAAAATGCTGTCCCAATAAGATACCAATTTAAAATCCCCAACAATAATCTCACTGGAAATCAACTCAAACCTCAATATCCAGAAAACTCCTCATCACATCAATTCGTTCACACAAAATTGCTCATCATTATGTTTTCTCTTTCTCTCTTGCTCCCCACCATCTCCAAACACAATGGAATTAGTAGTAATTTCACAGCTGATGGATTTATATTAAGTTATATGGATATTAATTAAAGATTAGTACATAATATTTAAACATTCACTGCCAACTAGTACCTAGGTAACATTGTTATTGATATGCAGCAGACACCAACTTACTGCCCTTGGTACTATGAAGGGCTCACAGTAGTATTCCTTAAAAAAATTCTTTTTATAATTTTTATTTTATTTTTTTTTCCTTATTCTTTCTGCTTCTCAGACTATATCTATTTTAATCGCTAGGGAATCATCACTAATGGTCCACTCTTGCTACTTCTCTTTATTTGATCTAAATACAACTTCCAGCACAATCCTGAGTTTCCTTGATGAACCGGGGTACCAATCCTACTGACTGGTTAGTTCACAGGGTAACTATCGCATTGTGTCACTGGTCTGTGGAGCTGAGGAACACTGGATTTAATCTCTCACCACCCTGTAAGCAGTTAATACCTGACATGCTGGATACATCTTGGAACAAGGTGTGAAGGGTCCCTGATCACTTGAAGTTAGTAGTTTTGGGATGGCAGGCAGAGAAACTAACCATCCTACTTTACAATATGGGAGGACAAACCACACTTACAATGAACTGCAGGGGACAAAAATGGACAACTCAGCCACCAGTCTTATCACTCCAGATGAAGCTGCAATTGCAATGACCATGATACCTTCAAAGACCAATGACTTAACCCTGACTGTGTTTGGATGGCTGCAAGTGAACTAATTGAGAGTTGGGTTAGGGAATGTGGGTGCTTGCTGTTAAATTCCATTTAGCAACATGTTTCCATTTTGCTGGTCTGTAAGATAGGTATAGAATACCCTCCTTTCTTCACTTAACTTTAATTTGGGAAAGGCTGTGGTGATAAAGTTTTATTTAAATGTCACAAGCATCAAGATCAAATAGTGGGCATCTGTGATTGTGTGGAACAAAATTTGTTTTGCATGAATATTGTCCTTGAAGAGTGACCTCTTAAATTCGACAACTTTTTTCTCTGACAGAGGGCAGCTGGTGGACAATGAATTGAAAAAGAATTAAAATATCGACCTGCTCAGTTATTTGTGAACCCACTCTAACACACTAGGGAAATCATTAAATTCCTTCAAGGGAGAAATCTGAACACATCGGGGCATCCTATTATACCCAAACCAAGAACACTAGTCAACAGGGGCAGCAACTACAGAGTCTCTAACAGCTGCTACAAGATCTACATCCAACCACACCTTTGAAACTGCAGCTGATGCAGCCATTCTAACCATGGGTGAACTGGTAGGCATTATGAGCTGACTGAGTGCCCCTAACAAAATGAGTAGATAGGGTGGTAAAGAGAAGTGTGTCCAGGAAGGACACCACCAAACAGTATTACTGCAGTAGGATAGATTTTGACAAGTTTACCTAATCAGTCTTTGCAGATTTCATTCCCTCTACCTATGTACCAGATCGAGCAGTAAATTTAGCTCCTCTCCAAGATAGAGATTGCCAGTGCCCAACATATGCTGAATAGCGATCAGTAGTGGCTGATGTAAGCATGAAATCGTCAACTTCTGCAGCTTTCTTAGCTTACTACTTACAACCCTTGGTGGAAATTCAACCATCATACATCAAGGACGTATCACTTTCTGCAGCTGCAACTTCAGTGACTGCATTTTGCTTACAACAGATGCGGCAAACCTATATACCAGTATAGAAAGCCAGGGTCGACTTCAAACTATAAGCTAACATAGAACAGTGTCTGACACTGCACCAACATAAAGTGAACTGATGTCACGCCACCACCTATTTTGGGGAGAAACAATACCTGAAAATCAAATATACAGCTATGAGCAAGACATTTGCTACAACATGCCAACATCTAGTCTCTTTCTGTTACTGTTGTCTGAGTTATACTACTATAGAGATGCTGATGGATTCCTGTCATATGCTAGGTAGTTGAAGAATCACTATTAGAAATAAAAGTTTTCCTGTGTTTTGCCAATTCCTGTTATTTAAGAAATAAAACAAATCTGATTGATCTTTGCTTTGTTTCCAGGATCTCTCCAGAAGAGTACAGAAAGCTATCTTAAGGCAGCTACTCTTGCTGGTTACCTGAGATCATCATCAACTATGCCTTTAAATCTTGTAAATTCTTCTGAATTTGCTAAGGAGTTGGGCATCAAGGTATGAAAAAATTCATTTTTAAGGTGGTAAAGTCTCAAATCAAGAAAGGCTTAAACTTTTTGAAAATTAATTAATTCTTTAGCTTGTTAGACTTATTTCATATTTATAAGCTGTGCATAAAGTATTCCAGACATAAATTTCTTTATTCAACTTATTCAGATGTGAATGGTACATATCTAAATTACTGTTGGTCAAGGAGTGGCAAATGTTCTTTCCAGTAATGTAGGAGCTTGCTTTTTGCCATCTACATAGCAGTCCTTTGGGCTGTGATGAAGTAATGACAGGATGAAACTGCTTGTCATTCACAAACTTAAGCAAACCATTCATCTTGAGTTGGCATTATCTCACCCAGTTTCCCATGTACTCTCTGCCTTGTTTTTAAAATTTTTTTTTTTTGCAAAATTGCTCAGCTTATCTTCCCATTGGCAAGCCAGTTCACCTATCTGATGGCTGCTCTGCCTTTGTTGTATCTGTCCTCTCCTCAAGTTGGCAGTCTCATCTTTGATTTATTTGTCTGTCATCCACTACAGGTTTGAATTACAGCCTGCATCATCTTTTATTCCATGTCAGCAATGACTGATAATGTTTTATGGGCTGTATGAGAACACATCATGATGTTGCCCTTGTTCATCAATCTTGCACTTTTTTTTGTGCAGGCTGCACATGGTTCTTTAGTAATATGAAATAATCAGTGTTAAACCAAAGCAAAAAGTACATGTGAATGAAACCATGTTTTAAACATCTGGAGCAGGCTAAGCAAGCAGCTTCCATTATTTGGACATTCTCTCACTCAGGGTTGTAATGGTGTAACCACATTTCATCACAGGTCTCTATTCTCTCCAAGAATTCAGTTCTTTTTTCATTTTGCTGAAAAATGTCTATGCTGCGTTGATTTTGGTAGTCAAAATTGAACTGCCTCGGTGCCCATCTGATGGAACTTTACATAACAAGAGGTGGTCGTAGTTGATGTCTGCCACAAAACAGAGATACTAAAGCAGCAATTTCAATTGCTGACAATTTTTTTGGCAGCTATGCCACTCACAACATGGGGAATACTTACATTGATATGATCTTGCCTCTCATGTTTCACTGGATTGTGGGAATCACCCATTTGTTCAGTGAGGGTGCTTTTGGTGAAAAGTGGACTCCTTTATTGTGCATCTAAAACAGTAAAAAAACCACATTCTGAAATACTTTATACCCTTGTCGTATTTTATTTTTAAGTTAACTAACTTTAAATTATGCTATAAACCACAGAATTCTTCAATGTTAACTATGATTTTATAGCAAGTTTCTGCAAAATGAGAACGTGGAAACTAGTCTGCTCACCTTGCTTCAGATCAGTTGTTTAAGGATTAATTACTGTGAACAGGTACAGTGGGTGGTACAGGTTCTTAAATGAGAACAATTACCTAGTGGATATTGTCTGTGATTCCTAACAGAATAATTGCATTTAAAAAATAATTTTAAAAAGTTGTAGCTTACTGGATATTTTTTTGTTTTCTTAGGGTTCATGGTTCTTAAAGGTTGAATTAAAATTTCTTTGAACCACATTCTGAAAAATTCTGTTTTAACTTTGTGTTCAGCACATGACAACTTATTTGTCTTTATTTAAACACATCTGCCCAAGAAGCAGAAGTTTTTAACCAGTTTGTACTGCCCTCTGAAGATTCAAGCAAAATTTCAGACAGTTTGAGTCTTGCATAAAGGGGCCCTAAGAGAAACTCCACAGAATCCCTTAACCATACATATAGTTGCACCAGAACTTAGATGCTAACTTTTATCTGTTTTACTTGTCATCCCCAGGTTTCTGCCACTTACCACGATGGCTTTGATCCCTCCCCATTCAGTGCATTTCTAACTTTGGCAGTGCACATGACAAATGGACCGGTGATTTGTGTAAGCGGAACTGCCAGTGGTGGATGTGTGTTACTCACTGACATCAATGGGGTGGGGTTTGATGTGCCTTGCTCTTTGAAGAACAGTTTCATTGTGTTCAGAGTGGCTGCTAAATCACAGATCCTAACGCAGTTAACAGGTTTGCATTTATTTATGTGATTCACAATGATATAAACACCGTAGGTTTCCCTATTATACACTTATTCTGCAATAACTGTTCAAAAAGATACTTTATAGAGACTCAATTAGGTTCATATCTAGGTTCTGTGGGGCCCATGGTATCTCTCTCTGGGTATGTACAGCAATTGTGTTGGTCTATACAGGATGGTGATCCCTTGATAAAATTTGCAATTGGTGGAATTTAGATGACATCCATCTATGAATGCAAGATCTGTTTTACCTCCCTACCAAATGTCTACCTGCACTGTTACTCAAAATGTAACGTATCTCCAGACCCATATGAATCCAAGCTTTGCAAGTTGGCACAAACAATTCATCTTTGAAGACCAAGCCACTATTATGCAATGCAGCTGCTGAAATGTACATTGAACCAGGCAAGATGGCCTTTTTCTCTCCAATGGTTTCTATCAGACAACTCTTCTGGTATATTAAGTCTGTGCACAGATTAAAGGGACTTGTTGTCCATGTTACACCTTTCATTATCAGGTGAAAGACTGGCAGCAATATGATGACACATGAACTAAATTTGCCAAATTCCCACCCATGGAAAATGTCTTTCTATGAAAGATTTTCTTAAAATCCACACCTCCACTTTAAAAAACAATTAAATAGTAGTGAGTGTTTGGATATGTATATCATGGATACACTTTTTTTTTTTAAAGTTCAAATTATGTGTGAGGGTTCCATACAATAATTAACATGATTTCCAGTTTACCTGAAGATTGTGTTACATTAATTATATTTATGTATTTATTACATTTATACTTTTAGAGTTTTGATTAATAAAAAGCAAAATCATATACAGGATTGGAAATAATATGGAGACAGTATAAAATGTGAACATCACATGTTAGAATCACACTACACATGTAAAGATTAAATGTTCTGTGGTACCATCGTGTGCTGATATAGTACATTGGGACTGGTTGCTAAACGGCAAGGCTGGAATGGTTGGCACAAGTGAGGCAGTGGGGTGACCTGACTTAGAATAAGGTGTTCCAAGTTTGAACTTTTTGGCGATAATCAACAGCAACTTGTTTAAAGGCAGATGTGGAGTGGTAAAACACTTGATGTACAACAGGTACAGTGAAGCATTGGGGGGGGGGGAGTGAATCAAGCCAAGAGTGTTGGAGATTTTCATAAAATTAAAGGTATACTGGCTGCTGAGAGATATAGGCAAGTTGTCATCCATCATGCCATTGCATTTCGAAGAGTGATCTCATTAGGTGAGGGGGGGATTCATCTTCCAACTTGACATTGACCTCAAGCATACAGTCAGTGTGGTAAAAAAAAAAAAAAACTGTAACATAGAGACTGATGGACCACTAATAAAGATGCCTTGATCTGCATAAAGTCCTGATATGAAAATCATTGAGGTTGTATGAATAATGAGGAAGACAGAAGGCAACCAAACACTTTGGATGAATTGTGGAAAGTGCTACAGGATAGTTGAAGAACATTTCAGTCATACATTGATAACCTGTATGGATGCATAACAAGATGCTGCCATGCCCTTTATCAAGCAATGGGCTCACATACCAAATAATAAAGCACTATACAACTTATTAATTTTATTTTTGGGATATTTTCTGTAATAAGGCATTGTGTATGTATTACGGATGCCCCTCATTAGCAATTACTCACTATAAAAACAAATTTTTTTCTATTTCCACTTATTGCAAAGCAAGAAACTTTTTAATTATCCTTGCTGGTGTGATGTTTATTCAGAAGATGGAATTGCATAATAAGTATTGCCTCAGACAAACCACAATGCAGATATTGTATTTACAAAAATAAAAATAGTATCCATTCCATTTTAAAATCTCATCACAAAGTCCAAAGGGTTAAAAAGATTTTGATAATTTAATGTATTACTGGTATACGAGTCAGAATAGAATGTCATTTTACAGTTGCTTGATCTTCTTTCCTTCATCAGGTGCTCTGCATGATGCTGGTGCAGTTGTTGTCGGATTCTCTATCACTACAGGCCCTGGGGAGAACTGGGGTGTGGTCAATCTGATTTCTCCTATTGGTGACCTGAGTTCCATTCAGCCATTGGTACAACAGGTTGTTGAAGTTAACCTCTGAAGGCCAGCCATGAAATCTACGCAGGAGTGCAAAACAATTTTGAACAGCATTCGTAAACATACTAAGCAAATAAAATCACTAAAATTCCAATTTCCTAGCTTTCCTCCCTTTTCTTTTTTTGATTCTATTCATATTAATGGGTCCAGTTTTTATTGTATTTTTTTTCCTGTTACACCTGAATGTTAGCATAAACAGTTGAGACCTGGAACAGGGGTTGTGCAGATAAGAGGGCATACATGATACCAGAGGCCATGGCCAACATAAAGGCTGCCAGTGATCTCTGGTTTAGCCAACTTAATGAACCTACTGAAAGTTTGTATTAGAAATGATAACTGTACAGATGTAGGAGGCAAGTGAATTATCTAGAAGAAACCAACACAGTCAGCTGGGGAAGAGCAAGAAACTGTGTTAGGGAGGTTTGCCAAACAAAATAATTCCCAACTGGGATTCAGACTTTAGTTCCAATAGTCTTACTGCCAGACTTCTGTGTCTCCACTCCTAAGTATTTTAGCTATGAAAACAAATTCTGTTTGTCAGGATATCTGTTGTAACATTTTGAGTGCAAAAAATACCACTGACTGACATGTGTACATACAATTAAAAAAACAAAAATTATAGTTAATATCAAAGTTTCAGTTTCTTAATTTTCCAATGGAGAATTCTAAAGAAAGTGCTTTGAAAAAATATGAATAATAATCTTTAACTTCCTTTCTCAGACTATAATTTTTACAGTGAAACACCTTTAGTTACAAGTTAAAAATTTTTCTTGGCAGATTCAACTGATTTCAGGGGTTAATTCACAAAATACTTTTAAAAGGAACATTTAGGTGGGTAGCAGCCATGCTTCAGACTTTATCAAACTGACATTTACACAGTTTTATTTTGTTTTTGCTTAAGACAGGATGGCAAGGTTGTTTTGCTTGTAGATGGAATTTGTAGCTCATTTTGTAATGCCCCCATAAAATCAGTGATCTGAACGTCTGTTGTCCACAACAGTTCTTTTAAAAAAATATATTCTAACATCTGCTGTTTGTTTAAACTGGCTTTAACAGCAACACTATAAGTCTCCAAACGTCCAATCATCTTTTTCATTTCATTGACCTTTTGCCTTTAAAATTTAGATCTCAGAAATTCTATTTGCTCCTTATGTTGACTATATTTGATGCCAATTAGTAAATTCAGATCTTAATTTTTTTTTGCTAATATTTTTTTACCCATCTTGCATGACATTTCGTGTTCTATTCATGTTCAGGTGTACAGAATACTGCTTGTTCCCATTATTGCCAAAAGTTCTCTGTTATGCATTTCCCATGAGACAGACAGGTTTTTGCACAGGTGTAATAGTAATAGGGTAAGCACTTTGAGCCATTCTGCATTCAGTTTTTTATTCTACCTGATTGATAAAAAGCAAGCATCAATATGCTTGAGATTGGAAATGGGTACATTCAGCAGTACTGGCAGAATCCAAGAGAATGGTAAAACCAGATTGTTACCATGATGGGTTCATTATGAACAAAATGAGTTGAAAAATCATTATCTAATAGTCACAGCTCTATACCAGCAACTCATAAAAGTTCAGGGAACCAACAATTCGCCTTGAACTTTGGAGCTGCTTATGTGCTAAACATTGATGTGGCTTTAGCCTATCTCAGTGTGGTCTGACTGGCTGGCCGTAGGTAGTCAACAAGGGCCAATGTGATAAACTTCAGATGGCCGAATATGCACGATGGCAAACTGGTGAGCAGTAATGGTTCTCCTGCAACACAAAATAGCTCATGCTCAGTATGGTGGAAGATTATTGGCATAGGAAAACAATCATCATAAACATGTTATGCCCTACAAGGAAAAAAATTCTTCAGCTGATTTTAGTGCAATTTTTATATGGCCTAAATACACAATGCTATTGGGCCTACGGAAATGCCACTGCTGGGTCACTGAACCTCTCCCCAAGTGGGCACTTATGGGATGTCCTTGGGAGAGAGATTTATAATCATCAAAATGCACTTGAGTGCACTAGTGGAAGATTGGTATCTTCCATCCAGAGCCATAGCTGGCATTTTTGGTGCCTGAGGAAAAATCCTATTCATGCCCTTCCGCCAGGAATTCTCATAACCAATTAATAATTGGTAATACAAAAGTCATCTGTCAACACCCTAAACTTAATATTACACATTAATGTAGTGTACAGAATTTTACACATTCATGTTATTTTGTCTGCTTTTGGCACTAGGGAAAGGGTGGAGCTTCTCTCCCCAGGATACTGACCCATCTACTGCATGAGATACTATGTACTGAGACCACGTGACATGAATAATAAACCTTAATTAGATGGCCACCAATTTTTCACTAATGAAGTCACATGTACTTAGTGAAGTAATAGATTTTCAAAGCAAACATTTTGGTTATTCAATATTATTAACTTTTTGTACACAATGTATTTCATTTATTAGGAAATCACTAATATTGAGTTCACTCACATGCACAAAAATTCTTTTAAGTAGAAATAAATAATTTTATGTAATTATACCAAGACAATGTCATGAAGCATGCTATTAATATTTAAAGTTCAGTTACTAGCATTTTAGGAACCATGCATATCCTTAACTTGGTATATATGTGCAACTTTGCAATGTGCATTTCATTGTACCTGACAATAATTTTATTTGTTGTTATGGCAATCAATTGGTCATTGCCATTTTTAGAAACATTCTTGCTGTTGTATTGGACAGCTTTTGACCATTATTCTGTGCTGTCTCCCCAATTCAGTCCAAAGGTACTTAAGGAAAGCTGTTATTTAGAGGACTTCCAGAAAAAACAGATTTATATACAAGATTAGGAAGCATGTCATGGTCCATGCAGTGATATTCCATCAGCTGTCATAGCTTAGTTTAGTGGTTTCTCTAAGTCGAGGTTTAAAATTGAAATCATATTATTATTTTTTTAAAATGGATCTTTGCTTATAAAACCCAAACAAGCTACCTGTGCACCTATTATGGGGTTTATGCAGCCCCCAAACCACTGACACATTTCTTTAAAAGGGAGTTGTGAGAAGCAAAACCTCTCTCTAGTGTGCCTGGTAATGTATTTTTGTGAACGTTTATTGTAGAAACAAACTGTATCATACTTATTTCTAAAATCCATCCCACCTGGAAATAAGATTCTCCCTTTCAGTGGGATGGATTATTTGCAAGATGAAAATGATATCCTATTTCTTTTTGGAAAAACTCCCATTTATTTATTATTTACTTTTTTTATCAGTACTCTAATTTGGTGAGGGGTGACACCCATTTCTGACAAACAAGTGATTGTACTGTGGAATTCACAGACATAAAAGTAACTTGCTACTAGAGCACTCATGGGCTTGCTGAAAATTAAAGATGAGAGCATCAACTGACTTTGCAGAACACAGATAAGTATAGAAACATTTATTTTTTCTTTAAATAACTGTCTGTACAGGAGCAAAGCTGTCATCAAATTGGCCTTTCTAAAACAAAAAATGAACATAAGATGTTAAACCAGTTTGGAACCAACCTGGCTGCAAAGCTTGCTAAGATCAATGAAGAGGAGAAGAAATCTCCCTAGGGGAGTAGGCACTGCATGCAGATTTATAAAAAAAAAGGGATGAGCTCATGCTACAGGCAAGAACGATTTCCACTTGAATGAATAACTTGGCTGATTATACAAAATGAGAAAAATAAAAAGCCTCAATATACCTTTACTAAAAAATACGTAAAAGTTTAATAAATGTTGGTAACTGTATGAGAGGAAGGCTTGTTTGATGGGGTGTAAATGCATAAGTACAAATACTAAAAAGCATGAAGGGTCTGTAACAGCATTGACACAGAAATTTATCTGTACAACAGATACATTTACTTGCTTTCATATTGCCATATAATCTCTCTCCACTTATATCAATGAATAATAATCATACTTAATCCCATAGATCAGAACCTGTACAACTGAAAGTTTTGTGTTGTAACAATATCTTTAGAGAGTAAAATATTAAATATACAATGAAGCAGCTTTTAAATAGATTGGTCTTCTCATAGCATTAAAATGATACAGAATTAACTGTTGACTGAAATTTTCATTAATCTTTGTTAAATTTTCTTGTAATGTAATCTTTATTAGCAAAACAAGCTGCATTGGCAGCTAGTATATTAACTAAAAGGGTGACCAGCTATGCTGCAAATGACTAGTTTCAATTAAACTCTAATATTATGGAAAAGTTGCACGACAACATCCGCTATTAGCAAATGGAAAGATCATCTAAATTAAAAGATTTTTCAGGAAGATCAGAACTATCTTAAAACAAATTTAGAGCAAATTAAAACTTAATTAAATTTATTTATTTATTTTTAATTGATAGGGAGGAGTTAGATTTTACATGGCAATAAATTCAAAGAAAAAATGTAAGGGGGGAAAGGAATACAAAAGGAAAATCATTCTGTGCATTAAAAATTTCTTTTATATTGGTTGATCTAAACAGCATATCAGATCTATGCATCTTCAGGCTGAAAATTCAAAGGAAGTGTTTTATTTTCTCCAAGATTTTCAAGCCGTTAGACCAGGGGATGATTTTGGCCGTTACTTTCACATCACTTTCATCTTTGCTCTGCTGCAGTTTCTTCAGCTTTTTCCACAGTGAGTATTCCACTCGGGGAAATGCAAAATCATCTGGCCCAAGTGTCAGGCAGGGACAAAGGTCAAAGCTACCATCTCCGATGTAACCGATGTGTTGAAACGTTACCCCTTCTTCCTTACGTTTGCGTATGTATTCTTGTAGAATGTGACCTTTGCAAAGGTTACGTGTACTTCTCTCACACCAGTCTTGAGTATGGTAGTACTGGATCCTCAAGCAACCTTTAGAGTCGAACTCTGCAGGATTTGTGAAAACTTTGCTGATGGCCTTCTCCAAACCTACGTTTCTGAGAATCTGGTTGATGAAGACAGAGTTTGCATCTGAAATTATTACTGCTTCCAGGTCATGCTGCAATAAATATTTTAAGAGCTCTTTCATGCCTTGTGTGAACGGAATTTCATTCATACAGTTTCTTATGTCATCAGGAGAAACACCGTTTTCATGGAGATATGAAAATATGGCTGCCATATAATCAACCCAACAGTTTCCGCTGTACCTGTCTACCACTTCCTCTGGAAGCTCCTCATCTGGAGACAGTTTTGTTATATACACATCACTGTTCTCATCAATGATGGTGTTATCAAAATCAAAAGCTAGCAGAAATGGCTTAGTCATCTACAATAAAAAACAAAAAGTAGAGAATCAATATAGCCATCTTAGTTGCAACTATTCTCATAAAAGAAAAAAAAATCACAGCAATTTCCAAGACACATCTGCTGACAAAAACTTTCAATGAAATTAGTAATAGTTAAAGGAACAAAACAAAAAAAAAACCCTAACCAATTTTATTTAGAATTTCAAACAAAGCAGCCTATCATGGCATGAAATGCTGGATCTCTAGTAGTAAGAATGCTACCTAAGCATGAGAATCTCAACTCAGGTGAACTGTCAGCGATGCAGTAGTGTGCCCTTACCTAAGTTAGTAAAACTACAAGTACAATAAACATTAAGCAAGTTTGCCACTTTTTACCCATTCATCTCATACAATAAATAAAGCATAGTATACCTGCAAGAAAGAAATGTAAACTATGTGACGAATATTCCAATCTCAACTATGAAATAGTTCATTTTATCCCTCAGGGTTCAACCCAAGTGTGAATCAAAGGAGCCATAACCTATAATTTTCAAATGTACAAATAGCTCACAACCTACATAATCCTTCAGTACATGCATAGTTTATACAAGTTTCATGAAATTCAGAGAAATGATGCATTTGCTATTTATCTATTACTATTTTATTCTTTTTTCCTCCCAAGTAATAAAACATGAAAATTCAACTAAAAATCTGCAGTAAAGATTTAGATGCAGCACCATAGCAAATGTTGAATGAATTTCTGCTGTTAGAAGCTAAAGTTCTTTCTTGTTTTTTAATGTAGGCCTGTTTATTTTAGTTACTTATGAGGAAGCAGGGAGTCGTCATTGCTTATATAAGATCCTGCCATAGTTTTAGCATGATCACTCATCCCTATCTAATTACCTCTAACAACAGTTAGCAACAGAATTCTAAGAGAATGGAACTAAAGAAGTATTTTTAATAATTGTTTTTTTTTCTTTTAACTTCTTAACAGGTCCTCTCTCAAAACTAAACTAGGAAGATTTAATACTTTTGTTGTTCTGCCCTCCTTGGGAATCCACGCTGGATTTCTTCGTATCTCACTGTCTTTAAATAAAGATTCCTGTATTACATATTCAAGTTGTGGATAAACTAAGGTCTTGTACAATGGCACCAAATTTTATTTTATGTTCTTGATTATTCCTAGCAAATGATTTTCCCGATCTGAATCTAGAATACATTTTCTAGCAGAAAATTCTTAAAATATTTTTTTTAAATTATGGAACCTGACCTCTACAAGTACTACATTTTCGGGAACGGCTTAGATTATAAAAGGGAGATTTTCGCAGACCTAAGCCTGCCAATTTTTTTTTTTTTAAATATTAATAATAGGTCTTTAATTCCAGTATCAGTTCACTCACTGTCTGCTGTCGTACTAGGCGACGTTCAAATGAAATCCGGCTGAATGCGATTTACGGTGGTGGTATTTCAGTCGGGTTTCATTTGAACGTCCCAAATAACTATCTTCGAGCTCGAAGGAAACCTGGCTTTGGAGCAGCAGCAGCAGCAGCAGCAGCACAGAGCATCGCTTATGTGATTATATCACTGTTATCTCCAACAGGGAAAAATGGCGGTTTATTATTATCATCATCATCATCTTGCTGGCAAACAGAGGATTCCCCCTATTCACACCCTCTCTCAGCACCTTACGCAGGACGAATTTCGTCGCACTACCGACAAACAGAGGAAGAAAATACAAATTATACACTCCCAAAAAACTGAAACAGTAATTTTTAGACTAACGACTAAGTTTGTTTCGCGGTAATGACGAGCTCTGAACGAAAATCCGAACTAAAATAAATATTTACCTGTGAGTACTGTCATCCAACAGCGAAAAAAACTTAAACAAATAAGGTTTTACAAAAACGTGGAACTGATCTTGGACAATTATTATTATTATTATTATTATTATTTTAAGTAACGTAATAATCTATATGTTTAAGATTAAATCTCAAAGTAAAATAATAAAATGAGTTTTTAAAAACATTAGAGTATTATTTAAAATACTATTACTAAAAAACTGCGCAGTGCATTTAACTCTTATATACAGTTGTACATTTAGAAAATAGTTTTCGCTTTTCAAAAATATCACATTGTTTATGTTACTCGCAGTAATATGTGAATTTTATATTATTTTAGATCTTTTCTTTGCAATTTTATAATACGAAGTAAACTTTGCTATTTTTTCTAAAAAAAATTAAACTACGAAAAAAAAAATAATCATCGTTTCGTATTAAATATACGATTGGCAATTTTCAAATTATCGCGAAGAGTTTTAAATCTTGAAGGGTCTCCAGGCCGCTGGAGGCGCTAGTGTCTGATGGCAACCACGAAGTTTGCTTGGCAACAAAGGAAAAATGACAGAGAATCTAACCGCGTCCCGGAGAACCGGTTGTTGCGGAGAGAAATATATTCGTTAGTGGAGATATAGAAACAAAAGTATTCAAATATGGCATCAACAGCGCAGGGGAAAAGAAAGGAGAAAGCTAAACGTGAGTTACTAATCTAATTTAGCGAAGATTCAGAAATTTCAAAATTGTTACCAAATCGTCCGATGGACGCTCGATATTTTATCCATTTTCTCATCTGTTCCTCAAAAAAGAACACTCACCCTGATTAAAATAAACATATGTATGCATATATTACAAAAACAAAGCTGGAAGGGTTTTATCTCACTTTTTGAAGAATTAATCTATTTCTACTTCACACTTGCGATGGATGTGTCGTTAACAATACGTATAAATCCTTCGGCAGATGACTTTTAGTTTGAAAATTCCACTCGAGTTCAGAATTTTAGAATTGCTGTATAACTGGTGGCAGACTATCGCCACTAAGAACGGAAAATAACTAAGAAGTATTCTTACTTAACAGGGTATTTCCGATTGGTCTAATTGTTCATTAGTCAATAATTTACCAGTAACGATGTCTAAAGAATACCATGGTGAAAACTGTTACACAGACCAAAATGAAAACATTGTGACTATCATTCAACTGAACCAATAATAATACAAAATGAGTTTGAGTTTGATTTTGAAAAAAAAATTATATATATATACTCGTTTAGAGAGAGAGAGAGAGAGAGAGTATAGTATAGTATTCAGGATAATTAAGGTTTAAAAAGGAAAAGATAGCTTAACCATTAATCAAGTTTTCTTGTGCATGAAAGAAAAGAAGAAAGTTTATAATATTTATCAAGTCTTTTGCCAACAGAAATATGGAGTAATA
Source organism: Nautilus pompilius (assembly GCA_018389105.1). Taxonomy (NCBI): domain Eukaryota; kingdom Metazoa; phylum Mollusca; class Cephalopoda; order Nautilida; family Nautilidae; genus Nautilus; species Nautilus pompilius. The sequence continues at coordinate 274,283 of JACATO010000579.1, read as the reverse complement.
ATAATAATAATAATAATAATAATAATAATAATAATAATAATAATAATAATAATAGTTTAAAGCTGATCATTTGTTCTGGGTGTATATCTATAGTCAATGAACAAATGTGTGAGTAGGATTAATCTAAATTATAATGAATTCGGAACTATATTTAATAAAATGGTTAGTAACTGTAATACTTTTTCCATGAAAACTGGGGAAGGCTGTGTAAATTCATCCAGGAACAAGGCAGATAATAACTTAATTATCAAACAAGGAAAAGGGCACTTAATAAGAAAGTAAAAATTCTCCTGCTTACGTACACCTAAGTTGTGCTATCTATTACAAAATTCACTTTTAAACTTTATAGATATAACAGGCCACTGTTCAGAGGGTGACTGTGTGTGATAAAGGACGGATTTCCTTTTTTGACTCTCTACTTCAGAGAAATGCACTTAATAGAAAGGTTAAGTGAATATTTGGACTTCAGATTGAAAAAAGAATGAATGCAGAAAGTCAAATTAGTAAGTTATCCTGATTGTTGTTGTTAGAAACTAAAAAAAAGAAAGTGGCTAAAATATATAAAGCAAATTTAAATTACTTACAAGTAATCTAAGGCATCATACAAGGAAAAATTCAAATCTAAAAGAAATTTTATTTTGACATATGCAGTACAAAGAACACCACAAATATGTGTTCTTTATGATTTAAAGTTAAGGTATGATTCATGTATAATGATGTGAAAGACCACTGGTTAACTGAGAATTAAGAAAAAAAAATTATTTATTTTAGTGTTGCCCATCATTAAAGATGCTCCACGTTTAACTCATGGAATGCAGCTACCAGAGGAGACAGATCTTAGGGAAGTCACAATCTTAAGTGCTGCAGATTGGCAACGGATCCAATATCATTTGTATCGAAAGGAAATAGAAGAAAGGAAAATGCGCAAAAAACAGGAGGAGAAAGAGAAAATTATAGAAACATCAAAAAATATGGTAAAGAACTGGACCAATACATTGAGTGTAAGTACAAGTTTTATTTTCCTAAGCAAGGAGACATTAATTCTTATTTTAAAGTTTTTAAAACTTATTTTTATGTTTTGTTGATAAGTGAATTACTAACATGGTTTGTCTTTGTACTTTTATCTAAAATATCTAATGTTTTATTTATCTATTTATTTTTTACTTGAAGTAAATTTTGGTAAGTAGTATTGCATATCTTTGGCTTCAGAGCCAGATTTATTAGTTTAGTTTATTTTTTGATTAAATAATATTTTATCTTTTAAAAACACTTTGACACCAATAACATGTGAAATATATTTTTGTTACAAACATCTTTTTTTGTTAAAATAGCTTCTTTTTTTAAAAACAATGTCTTTTTTAGTCTCAATTTCTTTGAAACCACATAACACTTTCATTTGCATTCTAATCATTGCCTTAGACATTTAATATGAATTAAAAGAAAGTTTACCCTCATTAGTAATTTTTGTTTCCTTTAGTTACAGTAATACTTTGGACAGAATTACATTAAATGAATTTCAGCATGTTTATTCACTTTAGATAATTTTTTAAAAAAAATATTAAAAAATTTGGGATTTTTTTCTTCTTGTTGCCTATATATTTTTTGAGCTGTAGATACTTTTATATTTGTTAAGTATTCTTCAACATTTTCACCTTGTTTTTAATAATAATAATAATAATAATAATAATAATAATAATAATAAATAATAATAATAATCTTGAACATACAGTCATGTGAAATTAGGACTAAAATAAAGCTAAGTATTTATAAAACAAAATAAAAAATAAACTTGTATTGCCGGGTTCTTGCTGTATTTAGATAAAAGGAAAGGAGACATCATTCTGATATAATTGTGCATCTTTTAATCACACATATTATATAAAATTTATTTTATACAACAAACTAACACCTCAGCATAAGCTAAGCAACACCAAAAGTAAACTATTGCAGCAATAAAATATTTTCATGGTTAGTGAAATCATGTGTAAGTTTTGAATATGTATTTTTTAAAAAAAGCTTTGTGTGTTTGGTATGCTGTGATCATGCATGCATGTGTGTTGGGTTGGAAAAATAAAGTATGATATTATGTTCTTTACATTCACTAAACAGTATGGTATGGGGATCTATATAGAGGCCCAGATTTGGCATACACATGGAATAGAAAATGCTAGACTCTCCTGCAAAGCCAACTTGCCAGATACTGCTCCATCATTATTTTCTGGTTGTCAGACTTGGTGTACAATTCCATTGGTGGATAATCCCATAAAATGACTTCTAGAGAAAATATGTGTTATCCATGAAATATGTCACCAATGCCATTGACTTGAGGAATCACTGGAGAACCAAGAATAAGATGTCCACAAGACTGAATGACCTTGGTTACCATACCTGTTGCACCGTGAAACATGCAAGATTATCAGATTACTATAAGAAAACTAGAATTTACTGGTCCATCCATCATTTCTGGTGGAATTTGAGGTCATGTAGGAGGACACTTTGGTCCTGCATTGTATTGATGGTCAAATCAGAGTTTGGTGGCACTGGGGGTTGGAGAAAGCTTACAATCAAGCAAACATTGCTTGGACTATTACTTGTGGAGGTGGATCTGTGATGGTGTGAGGATGTGTATCCAATGACTGTTAGCTTGATTTTGTTATTGTGCTTGGAACCCTAAATTCCAATAAGTAATATAAAAATATTTTGATGATCCCCATCCACTTGCTACTAGACCACTATACATGGAAAACAACATCAGATATCTGTATCCTCAGTGATGCATTATCTCCAGGTCAATGGAATTAAGTCCCTTGCTTTGTCTGCTATAAGCTTCAATTTTAACTCCATAGATCATTTTTACGATTAGTGAAGAAAAGGAATTGCCCTGTTTGGAATAAATGCTAAACTAAGCCAGTGGCTCATAATTCTGTAAAATAAACAAATGCCATAATTTAACCTATTTCTTTCCAAAACACCAGTTTTTTGTTGCATTAGATAACTTTTTAGTGATAAATCAGATTTAGATTATACAGTAGTTTTGCAGGAAAAATGTTTAGGGCAAATGTGGAGGTGATTTTGAAATGTTTATGATACACTGTAAAAAATTGCATGGAATTTATCATATTAAATTTTTAAACAGAAAAAGGAACACTCATGTGAAAGTTATAAAGTAAGAGGAAAAACCATGTAAAACAATTAAGAAAAGATAAATTTTCATAGTTTTATAGACATTCTATTAAAACACTATCAGAAATAGACCTTTCATACTTTTCTTATGTGCATTATCAAATATTGTTGGCCTAACTCTGGGAAAACCTCATAGTTTTAATGAGTCAGCAAAGATAAGTAAAGTTTATCTTTACATGAGACTTCCTGATAAAGATGGTGCTTACATGACATTTCTCTGGAAGAAACCTCATATTGATTGACTTAGTAAAGATAAGTGAAATCCATCTTTATATGACATTTACTGTTAAAGATTGACTTCACATTATATTTACAGCAAAAAAATCTCATATTTGCTGACTTAAAGCTAAGTAAAGTCCATAATTACATTTCATTTATCAGCACTTACTAATAAAGATAGACTTTAACTTTTTCCTGCCAAAGCCAGAGATCTTCAATCGATGTTCATATCCCACTGATTGCAAAAATTGGAGATCACTAGTCTAACAGTTTTTGTGACACTTGATAGATGGCTGGTCAGTGGCACTGGATACCACTAGTTGGTGAATGCCCTTGGAGGAATTCCAAATCATCTGTCAATGGAGGAGTGAATCTGTTAATGGAAATGATGTCAAAAACCTTGCAGGGAAAGAGTTAAATGACATTTTGTGACATAATGAAGATTTTATTGGTATATTCTACAAAAAATAACATAGCTCAAATTTGACCTATCTTTTGCAGGGCCAGAGGCAAAAGAAACTTGAAAACAGAAGACTGAGAGAAATAAAGGATGAAGAAGTAAGAAAATTTCAGGACATTGAGGAGAAAGAGTATCAAGCTCAGCTGCGGAAGGAGATTCTAGACAATGCTAGAGCTTTGATGTTCTTTGAGACAGACAGAGTAAAAAGATTCCATGTAAGTTCTGATTTACAGTATACAGGTCAAATTTTAAAACCAATATAGACCTGGCATTAAGATGTCCTAGTATAGCAAATCTATCTCCTTTAAAGTTTTTTAAAAAAAAAAAAAACAGCTTAGGGCATTCTTAAAAATATTGTTAGAAAAGTTGTGGGAAATTTATTATAAAATATATATTTTTGGAAATTTGTAAACTTCTCTCAGTCCTGATGTGGCAGTAAGATTTTTTAAAAAGCTACTATATTTATAAAATATTCAGTCTTATATAGAAGGAAAAAAAAATGCAAAGAAAAAACTAATTTTATCTGTTGTGATGAATTTTATTATTAAAAACCTGATAACAATTAAATTTTTTATGTCATTATCAATTATATTGTATGAAATATTGAAAACAAATTTAAGGAAATTTAAAATTTAAGCTGTGTTTGCATTTATATAGATGAGAATTAAAAAAATAATTCATCCATTTACCTAAGCATATTTTAAACTATTTTTGATGAAATTTTAAAAACATTTTTCAAAAAAAATTAATTATAATAAATAATTGTTTAAAAAAGTTTTAAAATGTAGTAGTGGCATTAAAAAAAAATTTTGGAGTTAACTATTGCAATTCTCTATCACACATCTCTGCTCAATCTTTAGAATTCTTGCAGCTATCTCTGAATTATCAGAGTTGAGAAATCGGTATGTTCACTGAGAGTTTGCCTTCATTGTGTTTAACTGATTCAGCTCTGCTCCCCTCACAACAAATTGACTGAAGTAGTTCTTTATACAATTGTTCATAAACAGCTTTATCACTGGTTACAAATGGACTCCCAAATAATAACAAATGTTAAGATAGCGTCAGTTTTAATGGTAAGATTAAGAATCATAAATTATAAATATATATACGAGTAATAAATAATTAAAAATTTGTATATCAGCACTTCAAAGATGTATCTTTTTTAATTTCTGTGTAGGAGTAGAGAAAGTAGCTACATCAGAGCTCATTAAAATGATATACAGTATACTTTCTTATACAACTTATGTACAATTAAATGCCATATTCTTTTGTGGTATTCTTGACAGGAATGCTAAGACACTGTCCAAACATGTTTTCAAATGTCTTAAAAGTATCAAAAATCTTAATTTACTGAGATTCTCTTGAAGTTAAGGATACAGTTCAATTGCACTCATACACAAAATACTTTTATTTCACACTCTTCCTGTTAGCATAAAAACAAATTTCCATAGATACATATAAAAGGTTTTGGATTAATCTGTAGGTGGGAGTTATGATGACTGAGTGTTTTTTTCTCTCTCCTACAGGGAGCATTACGGCTGACTGAAACAATGAAAGAACGAGAGGCACAAATAGAACTCAGGAAACTGAGTGGAGATAATAAAAAAAAATATGAAAAATATATGGAAGAAGAGTATGCCAAAATTAATGAAAAGGAAATAAGAAAGGAAAAGGAAAGGGAGTATCAGCGCATAAAGGCCAACTATGACAATGTGGAGTTTGTGAAATCACAGTGAGTAACAAGCCTGGAGCAATAACTAATGTTAACCAATTAAAAAACAGAGTTTGGTAGCTTTTAGTTGGCTGAAATTTGACATTTTTTTTTTACTAATCAGAGAAAACAATTTCTTGATTGCATCTTTTTGACTGGTTAAAAATCTGCTTCCTTTGGCCAGCTTATTCCCTTTATTCTCATGTTTTATGACTGTATTGTCAGTGAAGGAAGTTATTGACTGCATTTCTGCCATTAGCTTAGGATAGTCAAACAAAACATTTGTAACAATAAAAAAAAAACTGTAATATCAGCTCTTTATTCTGTTTGCTGATTACTGCTTTTTTATTTGCTCAAATTTAAATAAAATCAAAGAATTTTTTAAATTTTAGTTATGGGAAAATATCCTGATGCTTTAATAATTTAAAATTTCTATCAATGAGATACACTAGGCATTGGATAGCTGAGAGCCCAGTTCCAATCTCCACTGGGGGTTGATTTGGAAAACTTCCTATTGGTTACATAGTTTCTTCTCACCTTTGTGTACCAGTCCATCAGCATGGGTTTTCTTTGGGTACTCTGTTTTTCTTTCAGCTAAACAGAGTTCTACTAGGGACTTTACATTTCCTTCTGAAGATAAAAGTGTCAGGTGCCATGAGGTTCAGGAATGGCAACACATGTTAGTGATAACCATAGAACTATGCAATCATGTCAAGTATGACTAAAGTTGTAGATATTACCACAGAAGAAGATAATATTTCCGATTTTTAACATGAGAGAGAGAGAGAGAGAGAGAGAGAGAGAGAGAGAGAGAGAGAGAGATTGGCATAAAGCATCACATCAATCCCTGCCACCCATCTCCTGAGTTTCACCAAAGTTTTTTTTATTTTCAAGAGCAAAAATCTATCTTTTTTTCTAGAAGTACAATCACACAAGATTAGTTCCTAGTTCAGCCATCATAGCACTTTGACAAGCCAACAAATCAGCAGACCATACAACCCTCTCACTTCCCTCAAAAAGTAAGAGATGTGAGATTTGTTTTCTTGGCACTTGCCTTGAAAACAGTTCAATGTCTCGTTGGTCTGGTCTCAGATGCATTGGGTTTTCAAAATGTTGATAGAGAGAAAATGATTTTCACTAAAAGTCAAAAAAAGTAACTCATGTAAAATGTTGAATATTGATGCCTATGGGAGAAAAATAGAGATTAGTTTGTGATCTGTCAACTAGCATGAGAATGAAACACTATGTTCTGGTGTGTTCTTTCTTGAATAATAAAGTGTTTTTTCAGAAGGGTTGCAGAAGGCACGTTTGTTTAATTTTCTAGAATTATAGACATTTTTAGTATTATGTAGTTTATTTTTTAATCAAGTGTTTTTTAAAGATGATTTCTATATGTGTGAATTTTGCAAAAAAAATTATTTATTAACTAACTTATCTTTATTAGATGCAACCAAATAGGTAAGAGGATTCCTTTTTAGTTTAAGTCTGGTAGGAACAGATTATATATTAGGGTAGATTGTGCATTGCAGGATGCAGAAGTTAGTGTAGGATGCTTTATTTTCAATGCTAGATATAATTTTATATTTGAATGGTCTATCAAATAGCTCCATTCCTTACTGCGGTATTATTATTGTAATTTAGATAGATTACAGATCCATTGAGTTATAAAGTTTGAAAATGAAATCTGTTGTTTCAGAATCAAAGAAAAGCAAAAAATTGCAGAAAAAAATAAAGAGTTATACAATCTGGAAGGGATGGAGATCCAGGCACTGTTTGCAGAGTATGAGGCAGATATGAAGAAAATGAAGGAGATCCAAGCAGTGGAACAGCAAAAACTACTGCAAGATAACATTGAACAGATCATTCATGTGAAGAAAATAAAGGATATTCAGGATAAACAGGAAATGGTAAAGATAGAAGAGACTTGGATTAGTTGTTACAGGGTTTAGGAATTACTGGTGCTGTAACAACTTACCTCTGGTTTTGCCTACACTGTAGCACAGTATTCCAGATGTTGTAAGCACCATTGATATCAGTTGCTTAAATATAAAATTAGCTGTTAATAATGCTATGTGATTTTCTAAATTAGGTTATTTTAAAATATATAATTAAACAAACAAGAGTGCCATATGCTGAAGCATATCTCTCTCTTTTTTTTTTTTTACATATGTAAAGTGACATCAGGTAAGTTGTAACAACATAATCAGAATGTGAGTTTAAAATAATGAATTATACCAAAGTTATTGTATACTAAATAACATCAAAGAAGAATTCTTGACTGTTCTGCATTGCTGCTAGATACAATATACTATTTTTGCCTTGATACACTTTGTTTCTGTTATTTTTGGCCATATTTCCAGGCAATTGATGAAGAATGCAGAGTATTTGCAAAAGCAAAAACTAATATGTTAAAGATGAGATTCCAGAGGGAGAAGGAGCTGTACAAGTGAGTGCCCTTTTTAAATTCCAGGTTATAGTGGACATTGTTGAGGCATTAAAGAAAACTTAGCATTTAATGAATTCAAGTAATTCTTCTTTTCTTGGTAATAATAATGAAGAAACTGGCTTGGAGAAATAACACAGATGTTTATAGTGACAAACTGCACTAAAATAAGATTCAAACTTTGTTAATTAATGAAGATTTATGTAGATCCTGATGTTTCAGCCAGGCTGGTGCCCAGTTGGTTATTATTTATAATCATTAACCAGTATTGGACATTAAATTTGTAGTGTAGATTGCTTAGGATATTTCATTATAGTTCCGCTTTAAGTCAGTAAAACCAGTAAAAAAAAAACTTCATTGTAGGTGATGTGATGCATAGGGGTACCAAATTGAGTGAATATTCATAGTATGAATTAAATAATTTGTTGTCTGTAACTTCTACAACTTTCTTCCTTTTTAACTTTCAAATTTTTTCTATACTATTCCCTCAATGATAGTCATAAAATCATTAAAAGAATGAAACTTAAAAAGTGGATGATCAAGCTGAGTTTCACTAATTAAAAAAGAACAAACAGGTTAAAATCTTTTTTAAATAGAGTTTGGTTTTGTTGGATTAAGAACAAATAATATTTCTATTATTGTATTGATGTTATATGATATATCAGAGGTGCAGAAAATTCACATTTTCACTCCAGAAATTACATATAGATTCCACAATGCTATTAACCCTTGGCCAATCCCCCCTCCTATTTTATGACTTCTGTTTAATGTTCAGGCTTATCCAACTGAACCAGTGTAGAACAAGTGCTAAATTGTAAATTTAAAAAAAAAAAAAAAATTGAGATATTGACCTTTTCTTTTCCTGATAGATTTTATTAACTTCTATTAAACTATGTTATAAAAACCAGGTTAAATGGTGAATATAAAAAAGTCAAATCTCCACAGAAATTGGCTTTCGGTCTATTTTATACAGAGCTTGCCAAAATAAAATGAGCACACTCTTAAAGCATAAGTAATCTTTTAAGTCATAAAAGAAACAAAATATCAGAAAACATGGAACTAATATCTAGTAGCTTTTCCACATCCCTTACAAAAGGCTGGGAGATGCTGTGGCATGGATGAAACAACAACAGTTTTTCGTGTTAGCAAGGTCCAAATTTTCAATGTTTTCTTCATATCTGCCACAGAGATGAATGGTTTTATTTTTCACAGTTGACAAACAAGGTCTCTTTTAGTTTATTCTGTACCTATTCATGGCCATTCTGGTCACTGGTTAGCTCCTTTTTCATTATTTTCCTGACAAAAATTAACAACGATGTTATGCACTTTTCCATTTGTGTCCAAAATTCTCTGTTATCTGCCTCTCTCAATGATTTCACTCTGGATTTCCAATCATGTTGTCACCATTGTCACCAGCCAGTTGAAGTCCATTGTTGGACATAGGCCTTCTCCAGATTGTATGGGGAGTAATGGGCCAAACCCTTCTGTGCTGGCCCAGTGTGAGTTGGCAGGGGGTAAGTGAATGCCAGTGTCCTGGAGGAGTGCTGTACAGCTGTTTCAAGCTCTTTGGCTCTCAACAGCAGCAGTACCTCCAACCCCATCAGGGATCGAACCTGCAACCCTCCGGTTCATAAGTAAACTTGCTGGCCACACCGCTGTCTCTGTCCAATCATGTGACCTCTTGTAAATGGTGAAATACTATGAATGCCAACTGTATGAGGCATCTTTAACATACTATGGGTTGTGTTGTTCCATGACATTTGCTATTTATAGCCTGAGGAACTGTTCCATTATTCTCATGGGGGCTCATCATATAGAAGCCTGCCAATTGTTGTTGTTATACAGTACTAGCGAGGCAAAGTCCACTTTGTTGGCATTGTGTAAAATTTAAAAGCTGAAAGTGAAGGGCAGATTTCTGTGAGGTTGCTTGATTTTCTACTGTATTATAGACACTGATCCATAATAATTGTACCAATATTAAAGATAAGCTCTCGGTTTTAGTCTGAAGCAGGAACAGCTCAACAAAATACGGAAAAAACTAGCAGAGCAAATCGAAGGGATTGCTGAAGAAGAAGACGAGAGGATACAGAAGGCTGCTGCAGAAATAGAAGAAAAACAAAGAGAGGAGGAAGAAGAAAAAGAAGAGAAAAGAAGAAAAAGTAGAACGAGCATTTTTGAACATCGCCAGCAAAAGGTGTCTGATATTTTACTTTGCTTTAAGATGAAGTTGTAAGACTTATTTATTATTTATTTTGTTAGCTTTCAAAAATTATTCCACTAATTCTTTGTAAAATAAAAAATGTATGCAACATAACATCTGTGATACAGTTAACAAATGCCGGTAGATGTATCAGTTTCATTAAATGAGTGGTGCCAGCAAAGGAAAACAATAACACAAGAGAAGGTTGAGTAATTGAATGTACAGAGTTACTTAAAAGAAAATACAGTACCTTAATAAATAATAATTTTTAGTTGATAGAAATGATTGATGACCTACTTTTGTGGAAAGCACCTTAAAAAAATAAGTTAACATCTAAATTTAGTTGCATTTTAGTTATTTTCTTTCTTATTACTGAACCAAATACATTTAAGAATTCTTCATAAAAGGTTTTCTAACAACATAAAAAAGAATAAAAAATTTGCACTTTTATGACATTTTTTGCATTAGATGTCTCAGGATAATTTAGATATTTTATTTTTTATCAGATGACAGAGGATAAAGAGAAGAAAACCAAACAGAAACAAGCAGAATATGATTGGATGCAGTCAAGGAAGGAGGCTGATGCTCTGTATCATAAAAATGAACATGATAAGAAAAATAAGAGGAAAACAGCAGCCATAAATCTTAGCAAGTTTCATCTTATGCAAAAGGTAAGCCCACTAGTTTTTTATTGCTATTTTGCTTGGGCTGCTTCATTGAGGAGGCAGGGAGTTGGGTATAAGGGATCCAAGGCTTCAGTCACACCTTTAGTCAAGGAAGAAAGGAAATGATTAGTTAGTTTAAGTCAAGATGGGGAATCTTCAAGTGTTTTGGAATTTAGTCTTGAAAACATTGTGGTGCTACATCACAAAGGAGGTCAGTGATTTTTATAAAAGGGTCACAAGATTGTGTAGTGAAATCTAGCAAGAAATTAACATAAACATTTTTGTAAAACTGACCCACCACTCAAATATCATCTGCGCCTCACTACTCAATTCCTAGGTTTATAGCAGTGACGTGCGGTGAGGTCAATGACAGGGGAGGCACTGAATTCGGCATTCAGCAAAATGTTTGCCCGAATGTAAAATTTTGTTTTCTAAAACAGTTAAAGGCCTGGTACCTTTTTTTTTTCACCGCATATGCTTTAATTTTTTTACTTAAAAATTTTATAATAAAATAAATTATAATTTTATTTTAATAAAAAATCATGTATGCATTAAAAGTTAAAAAATAAAAAAGTACATATCACAATAATCATAAACAAAAAATAATTTGACTAATAAAAAAGTGAGGTGAAAGCTGGAATTGCTTTGCTTCAAGTCACTGGGTAATTTTGCTTGCTTAAATCGGTTTTCTTCAATTGTTTTCATCTTCACAATCACTATGCATATCTGTGGCAGCAGAAGTGAGGTCAATGACTAAACCTTCTGATTCACTGTCTTCGGAAACTGCAAAAATTATTTTAAAAACCTGAAATTAAAATATAAAAAATTTCTTAAAATTCGAACTTTAATCAAACACCTTCAACAGTTTGCGTATTGGGAGTTATGAAATGTACATGTGAAACCATTGCAGCCAGGTCAGCTAAGGATTGTGGGTTAAGGCAGAATTCTACATTAAAAATCAATTTACAATACAAAAAAATACCACATAATTTATTTGAAATAAACATGCAATGGTTTAAAAAAATTCAAACAAAAAAAAATTTTTACCTTGGAATTGTGCAAGCTACCAGGATATGAAGATAGTACAGGAATATTTCAACCATAAATAATATTTGCCAGTAGACCCGACTTTTTCCATTTTTCAAAATATGCTTTGGAGCTGTCTCCATGTTGTGCGAAGCCGTGTTTGCTGGAGTACACCAGGCCCTTAAGTTAGGGTCATACAACACACCATGAAATAAAAATAGATATTGCATGGACTTACCTTTACTTGTAAATAAAGTCCATTTGCCTATCCTCTGGACAAAGATTTCAATGACTTTGTTGTAAAACTTCTCTTTATTTTCTTTCAATTTTAGAAGTCTTTCCGCCTCAATAGAGATGATTGCCAGGGATGAAAGTTGTCCTTGGTCAGTTCGATTCCGACTGTAAGTTTTCAGTTGTTTCAAGGCAGAGAATGACCTTTCAATGGACACTGTTGTAGCTGGTATAGTGAGTACCAGTTGGAGCAACTTTGTGGCCTCTGGAACAGTCTGAATGAGACCATTCTAGGCCAAAAAACTGAGCAGCTGTCCGGGCAATTTGCATTCGTTCCTCACCATTTCTGAGCTACACAAACAAATAAGATCAGCCTTTAGTCTGACAAAGTCAAAATGCCCTGCATATTTTGATAGGTTCTCCAGTTTGGTGTCATTGAAATTTTGTGACATTTCATAAAAGTTGTTGCAATCGACCAAACCTAGGAAAGCTAGTTCACTGAAATTATCAAACCTAGCTTTCAGCTGGACAATAATATTGTCCAAAATGTTATAAAAAATTCTTCTTCTGTTGTCTTTGGTCGTCTGTTTATTTCTGGCATGGTCATTTAGGCACAGTGTACTGCATTTCTCTGCGAATCAATTAGTGTTTCTGAGAACGATCTTAACCCTCACATGATCTAAAAATTCTACCCCTTCCTTCTGGCCTTCACATACAAAAATGTCTATTGCTCAGGCGATCGTCAATTTTATATGCTTTATTTAACTTTTTGCCTATAATTTTTTTAATGAAAAGAGCAAAGCTTATTCTATAAGAATATCAAAAAACATTTTGGTATTTTTCAATTTTATATCAAGAAATATTTCATTTTCTTTGGGCACTCTTCCATTTCTCACCTTTTTAAAATTATATTTTTCTTGAAGTAGGGGGGTGTCTTTTTTTATTTTTAAATGAAATAGAACATCTTATAACAATTTAAAAAATTATATCACGTGATTGTTGCATTGATACCCATTGGGTGGTAGTGAATTTTAATCCCCTAAAATTGGGGTCAATCTGACCCGAATTACCTATAATCGTAAAATGTACATACTTTATTTAAATTTTTTTCCTATAATTTTTTTAATGATTTTCATAGGTTCGCGCTCCAACGTTTTTCTGAGCAGTTGTGCATTTGAAGGGAGGCAGAACCCCTCGCTGCATCCTGTCCGCACATCTCTGACAAAATTTTGATAATAACATGGAATAAATATTATTATTTTTTACATTTAACTACAAGAATTTTTATTGGTGAATGACAGGGGAGGCTCTGCCTCCCCTGACTGCACGTCACTGGTTTCTAGTATGGCACATCATTAATGTGGAAACTGAGACTACTACTTTTTTTATGGGCAAATCTATTTATCTTTCAAGTAAAGATTTTTTAAAAATTCCCTTCCCCATCTATAATTAGTTTAATGCAGTTATTGTTTACCAATAAAAGTAAAGTCACTATTAGTGGGTTCATTCTCTGTGGGGACACTGTTAGTAGGTTCTTCCATAGAGAGGAAATATTAGAATTGCTCTCTGACAGTGAGGAAGGATAATATTAATAGGGTCTACCATAATATTTGGAGATGTTAACTAAGAGCAGCAATAATTTGTTACCTAATATCAAACAAATGTAAGATTCTGTAAAATAAAAATTACTTGCATGCATACTATATTGTTAAGTTACAAATTATTAAGACACATATGCAAATGATAAATTTCCTAAACTGAAAATCTTTAAATGGGACCTTGGGTACTGTTATGGTATGTGGTAAACACAGAGGAAAGGATACATTCTTTTCAAACTGGTAACTGGGTGACAAAAGAGATTATAAACACCATTATGAGAAACAAAAACAAAATCTATGCTAGATTTTAATTTAATTCTGTTACAGTTTTAAATGGAATAAATATTAATTAATTCACTAATTAGGAAATTAATTAGCATAGTTCCTTTTGTTTTAATCTAGAACATGCTCCCAAAACAACCAGGTATTACCCATACCCCATTATATCCACTAAAAATGTATGTAGATAAGCCATGGCAGATTTTCAGAGAAAGACAGACTATTTTTACATTTTTCAATAAACAGGATGAGAAAAAAAAACAGGAAGTTGATGAAAAAATTGCATACAAGGAGTTCAACAGAGCAAACAGACAGCTCATGCTAGAGGAGGAAGAGCAGTTTCAGAAGTACGCACAAAAAATCATCAAGCAGTGTGAGGAAAATGGGCGCCATGTTTATCCATTGAAGTATGCTGCCCTTCGTCCCAGATATCTTCCACCAGAGGAGAATGACAAACAGGAGTCAACTGGGCAATCTGCAGAGAATGATCTGCCCCCTAAAGACAGTAAAAAGAACCTTGGCTTTGTTTGGTAAATATATGAAGGAAAAGTGGGGATTGAAGTGTTTTACTTTTTTTTTTATGTGAAGAAAATGGCTTTTCTTTTTCAGATTGATTCCTGTTTTTGATAAAAATGTGTATAATAATGATAATTTTTTGTTAACTTTAGTTTGCATTAGGAATCATTTGTATATAATTTTTAAAAATTTTAACTGATGCTGTGAATGTATGCTCCAGTTACACGCACACACACACACACACACACGCACACATGTGTGCACTGTATATAATTTGTAAATATGAACTGGAAATAAACAAGTGTAAACTTGAGAACTTTTATAATAAATCTAGGTCTAATTAATCAGAATGGAGTGTTTTTGAAAGTATGACCAAATAAGCCTGTGGGTTTAAAAGAGTTAATTAAAATTTCAAGAAAAAGGGAGGCAAATAGGTTTATTTTAAAGTAGCTAAACATTAGATGTGATTAAACATTACTGACCTCAATCTATGTTTTAAAAAAAATAAGAAAAAGTAAATGTTGTGGAGACTTCCACATACATAAAGAACAGTGTGTCATATTTGAACTGTTCACATAATTACATATTGGTATTTGACAGTTAAATCATCCACATTTGTGAGAACCATTAATGTGTGCATTAAAGAAATTCAACACAATGATTGTAGTCTATGTTATCTTTTAATTCATGTGCTTTGCACTCAGAATTTTAATTTCACTTTCATTAATATTTAATTACTGAACTGAATTAATTTTCATTTTGCTACAATTACTTCCTTCCAACCAGTAAACAAGATGTAAAAACTTTTTGTCAAATGAGGCCAAACACATAAAAGGAAGGGAGTTATTACAGGCAAATATTTAAATAAAAAGTGAACAGGAAATATGCATACAAACAGGATTTATTATAGAACATCTGGGTATTTTGTACAAAATGCTATTAATAAGAAGAAAGCAGTACTTACAATCTGTTGTAAAATATAAATTGTTTTGTTAAAGTATTACTTTTATAGAATTGTAAAAAAAAAAACAAGCAAAAATCAGTAAGGCATTACCCTCATCCATTACCAAATTTTGTGATGTTCTTCTAGTAGAACAATCATCACAAATTGTCTTTCATTTTGACAAAATAATAATTTGCCTGTATTTACCTTTTTTATTACATAAAAATAAGTACCAAAATAGAATAAATTGCATAATGTATATAATGAAGATAAAAAAATCAGAAGTGCAAACACCACAGTGACCTTTAGTCTACCAGCTCCAGTTTTTGTTGACCCTTATTGTACACAAGTCCCAGACAGTTTTAGGGATTGAATATAAGTACAAACATTGAAATGTTTGCTGGCATGTGTGGCAGACTAAAACAAATAGAATTACTGTAAAACCATCACAGACAAACATGAAGATTTCTTTTACAAGCAGCCTGATTTTGATTATAAGGAATGTTAAAAAGTGTGATAAATATTCAAATTGTGCAGGTCTGTACAATATGTTGATTATGGTGAACTATACAATCCATGTATTTACTTTCTGAAGTGGCAAAAACAAGAATGTTTATTGATGTATATACTTAATTTTAATAAATAATTCTGAAATAAATCTCCCAGGAGGTAAACAAAAAATACCTACTTAAAAAAAAAAGCACATGTTTAAAATCAGTATTTTTTCTGACAAATCAAAATGTGACATTATATACGTTTACATTTAGCAAATTGGCTAGTAGGTTAGGGTGATTTTTTGTCATGGCGGTAACTGGTGGGTCCGGACTGTGTATGGAGTGCCACGTTTCCCCTTGCTTCATTTTTTTGTAGCAGTCCATTTTGCATTCCTTTCACTTAATCAGAAGAGCTCTACATTAATCATTTTTTTCCTAGATAGTCTTAAACATTCCATTGGCATTCTATATATAACCCCTTTTATCTGTCTTTGAATTCTGTTGGATCATATTTTCATAGGCAATATCCAAGGTCAAGCTTGTTTAGAAAACTACATTGTCCATGAGACCTCCATCATTATCTGTACAATGTACCAACACCGGGACCTTTGAAGTCAGAGAGTTTGTGACAAGTCAGCCACTAAAGGTAAATTCATAATAGTGGCTGACTGTATGTGCTTTTATCAAATACAAGATGTCACAGCAATACTAGCACAGAATCATCATTTATTCTAACAAGATGTACTGAACTAGACATATGAAGCATGGTGAATTTTCTGCTCAGACCTCAGTCAGAGAAGGGATAAGACAATAGTAGGTTCTGTTAAATATTTTTGCATGAACTTCCTTTTAAAATTAAAAATTATAGGTAATTGTAATAAATTAATAAATACAGTGTACTTTCATTTGTCATAGCCAAGGATGACTACTAAAAATATACAGTATATGCATATAGATTTCCCATTTTGAAACCAGCACAAATAACAATTCTTTGCCAATTCCCAACTCCAGAAAACAGCTGTCTAAAATTCTGAGGTTGTTAAATACATTAAACACACCATGGTAGTAAAGTGGTGCCAAAAAATCTGGAGCTTATAGCAGAAAAAAAGCTCATACTTGAAAGCAGATAATGGCAGTTATGATGAGTTATTTATAAAATATCAGCCATCCTCTGCAGCCGTTGGATGATAAAAAAATGACAATAACAATAAATAAATAAAATATCTACTTTATTCAGTTCATTAGAGATTTTTCATTTTTTAAGCAACAGTTGTTTTATTTTTATACACCATCACCCTGAAAGAATAGTTAAAAGTTTATAAATGGCCAACTGCAATACAACTTCAATTCTTCTCTTGCCTTTATCAGTCTCACATCCATTCCTTTCCTCCAGGCCTTATTCAGAAAAATATGTTGGTTTTTTAAAATTTTTTTTGTTTTGCTTTGTTAATTTGACATCCACCACCTTTTTGAGTTAAATTTTCTTTTCATAAGAATTAATTACTAGCTTTGCATTTCATTTGGCTGACTGCAATGCTAAAAAGTTGCAGAACTAGGCTGGCTGGCATTGTAGCATCATGGAAAAATAATTTCATTGTAAAAGAAATCAAATGCAAATAAATGAAACAAATAAAACAAAAATGGTAACAAAATGCCTCTTAAGTATAATTCCACAAAAACATTGTACTAGGTAACATTTAAGAAAAATATATTAAGTGTATATTTGGTAAAAGTATTTTGTAGAGGCATAGTTAGCCAGGAAGCTGATTTATATACCATAGACTGGTGTTGCATGACAAACTTCTGATAAAACACTAATTTGAACATTTTTTAAACAATACCTAAGTTAGTACTTTGCCTTTATAGGGAAGAAATGTTATGTAAAAAACTTCACTCTCTTTTGTGTATGTTTAGTTTTTATTACAAAATTTGTAAAAACTTCTTTTTTTTCTTGAGAGACCAAATAAACTGACATCAGGGATACCAGGCTACTTGCTGGGAGGTTTGGCCTGGTATGTTGGGTTTTTGAAGGTTGATGTTGCATCCTGGTATAATGGGTTGACAGTCTGAAAAAAAAGGTGAATAGATGAGACAGAAGAATTAGAAATATTGAGTCACTAATGAAATCATACATATTTAACTCTGTTTGAAAAATTTTGATATCATTTTTTCTGTCGCTCTTGCTCTCCATCTCTAAATAATAATATCGGCCACCATGCTGTGTACGTACTGACATATAGGACCAAATTATAGGCACCCCCCCCCAAGACAGTAAACCTGCCCCCACAACAGTCCATAGAAATAAACAACATTAACTCCCCGACCAAATTCACAGAGATGGGGGCACAATGTTAAAAATACAAAACAAAAACCAATATAGGCAACACCCTCAACCCCCCTTCACTAAATACAGCCTTCGAGTCTTAATCTTCTGATATATTATATTAGCCAGACAAAAAGGTCCAGAAGAACATAAAACATGGGCCAGTATTATTAACACTGTGCCCAGTAATACAACTCACCAACATTAGCCCCATAGAAGAATAAGCAATTAACCTCGTAACATCGCTTTGACAAACATAAATTAAAGAAGTGACATCCCCACAGACAACAAATAGCCATCTTTCCCCTCCACCTAACCCCTTCAATAAAACAGATAGCACACGTAAAACTCCGCACCCCCCAATTTTAGTAACACGCTGGCCACCTTTAGAACTTATTTGAAATATCTGCTATAAGTGGTAGTTTTACCTTATCTAAACTCATTTTATAGCGTTTAACTTTCCTTTTAATATACCTTTGGCAAAAGTAAGACAGATGGAGCCCCAGCCATCAACATCAGGGGAAACTTCCTCACCAACAAGCTATGCTGCTACGGCTATGCCGAAGGTGAACCTGGTAGAACCAAACGATCTTGGGGACGACTCAGAAATACATTCGTTTGGTGAATTCATGCGAATTTTGGACGACGAACCTGCGTACCCGAAAAACATGAATTTTGAGAAGAGGAGTTCCCTCTTTATTCATTCGAATAGAGAGGTCACATGTTCTCAAGTAGGCTGCGCTCTTGTCAGTGCAGGTCTAAACAACAAAGTGAGAGCAGTGCTAAGTGGCAATGGAGGTGCAGTTGAGGTAGTTTGCAGCTCAGCTGCAAATGCCGAGCTCATCTCCACGCGCAGCTTGGCAATTAACGGGATCAAATACCCGTTCAGAGGAGCAAGCCCTATAGCCTGGATCAAGGTTAGAGGGTTGCCCCTCGCCACTGGATGTGCCGTACCGGAGAAGATACCCTCCAAATACGGCAAGATAATCATACCTTTTAAGTATGATACCCTGCCTGGCCTCCCATTCCTCTCGGGTCAGAGGAGTGGGAAGATGTTACTGCGAGAGGCCATCCCTCGCAGAATAAGGGAGACTATCGACGGCAAAACCATATCCTTCACGGTCGTATACCGTGACCAACCAACGCAGCCACCCTACTGTTTCAGGTGCAAAACAGTAGGACATACGCCGATGAGCTGTCCCTCCAACACTGCGGATGTCAAACCTCAAACAACACCAGAGGAACCCGCAGACATTATTCAAATAGAGGATGAAGAGCCAGTAACACCTACCCCAGCTCCAGAGAAGGATAGCCTCGACTCAGATGACTCCAATTTTGTCATCCCAAGAACGAGGAGGCAAAGAAAAAAGAGGAAAAGTGCAAAGAGGACAATTCGGGACTCGACCCCGAACACTCCAAAAATTAAAGAGAGGAGAACAGCAGAGGTGCCGAGGGACAAATCCCTCGAAGCACCACTCAAAACACTTTTGTCTGCCACCAGTGTGATCTCTTCTGACATGACTCAGTGGGATACACCCACGGAAGTGCCAACCTAAACGCGCACTTCCGGTTTGACAGATTTTTCGGGTTCAACCTCAGTTAAGTCCCCTGGACAAACGAGCTTGATTAAGCGATTATGTCTAGACGTATGGAATTTCTATCCGTGAATTTAAGAGGGATAAAATTCAAAAAACGATGGAATGATTTCATAGATCATCTTGAACATTCCACAACAAAACAAATCATTTGCATGCAAGAATTACACCTACAAAACAATACAGAGGTAGATAGGTACTTCAAAAACTGGTCAGGTAAAATCCTTACAAGTCTAGATCCCTTAGGTAGGAAAAAAGGAGTAGCTCTTCTTTTTCATAATAGTCTAAATATTCAAATAGAACACTCTTATAGTGATAACAACGGAAGAATAATAATAGCTAACTACCAAAATGAGTTCCAAAGAAAAGTAATGATTGCTTCGGTTTACGCTCCTACAGTTGCGAAGGAACGTGTAACCTTCTTTCAAAGCTTCAATGATATTTTAGATCAAGAACTTAGGTCACACCCTGCAGATGATGTACTCATCTTAGGAGACTTTAACTGCGTCCATTCCCATGACCTAGACAGGCAGGGCCCGGACATAAAAAGTAGAACGCATCTGATGGGTGAGTTGCAGCTGCAAACCATGTGTTCGCAGTTCGGCTTGGTCGATGCGTTTAGGTTTAAACACCCCGACGTCAAAGCATACACTCACTATAGCAGTAAATACTCTGTAGCTACTAAAATAGACAGAGTGTATGTTTCTAAACATATAGCTAGGCAGCTCCAAGATGTTTCGCACGACGTTGTCGCGTGGAGCGACCACTCTCAGGTTAAGGCCACCTTTCTTATTCGCGATGATGCCAGAGGCCCCGGTCTTTGGAAACTCAATAACACTATTCTGACCGAGTCAGAATATGTTGAGAGGATTCACAGTTTCTGGGAGCAATGGCAGAATCGTATGGATGAGATTGATGACCCCTTGGAGTGGTGGGACATAGGTAAGTCTAAGATTAAGGAACTTAGCCTTAGATATTGTCAGGCAAGGAAAGCTTATCAGGACTTCCTAGAAAATAGATTAAAGAAGGAACTTAAACTAGAAATAAACAAGGCCACTTTAGGGGCAGGTAATAACGATAAAATCAAAGCCATCCAAAACAAGTTAGCTAAAGCACAACTAAACAAAACAGAAGGCGCTAGAATTAGGGCCAGAGTACCGGCCATGAATGGCGAGGGAAATAGAATGTCTTTCTGTGGTTTAGAGAAATCTAAAGCAGAGAAGAAATCCATTAATAAACTTAAAACTAAGGAACGCCAGGTCTTAACTGACATAAATAAAATTATTCAGGAAGAGACTCGGTATTATAGATACCTATACACTAGAGAAGACACTTGTCCCCAAGCTCAGGACAGCATCTTGGCGTGTCTAGAAAATAAACTAGACCCCCTAGAGGCCGAGTCTTGCGAAGGACCCCTAACCCTTAACGAAATAAAAGAAGCCATTAGGGCTTTAAATAAAGGAAAATCCCCAGGAGACGATGGCCTTACGCCAGAGTTCTATAAGAGATTTGAACATCTCATAGCAGCAGACCTGACAATGGTCGCGAACTATGCTTATAGTAAAGGGGTTCTCTCAGAAAGCCAATGTACTGCCACGGTCATCCTGCTGCCGAAAGGGGGTGCTGGAGTACCTGGACAACTGGAGACCCATAAGTCTCCTAAATAGTGATTATAAAATCATAGCTAAGGCGCTAGCGAATAGGCTAGCCAAAGTTATGAATAAAGTTACTAGTGCTGATCAGACCTGTTCAGTTCCAGGAAGAAGTATAACGAATACTCTTCAACTGTTCAGAGAAATCACTGCTAAGTTAGACACAGAAAATTCCATAGGTATAATGCTAGCAATTTATCAGAAAAAAGCTTTTGATAGAGTAGACTGGAATTTTCTTGTTAGGACACTTAAAGCCCTCGGTTTCGGGGAGTCGTTTATTAAGTACATCAAGTTATTTCAGTCTAATTTAATATCCCAGATATATCAAAATGGCTACCTATCCGAATCCTTCCACCCATCAAGAGGCATCAGGCAGGGGTGCCCCCTGAGCGCCATGTTGTATGTCCTGATGGCGGAACCCCTGGCTGCCCTGATTCAAAAGAACAAGAACATCAAAGGAGTGTACGGAGCCAAAATTCTACAATATGCGGATGACACCACTCTCCTTTTGAAGGATGAGAAAAGCCTGGATGAGGCCTTCGGGGCGCTGGAGATTTACGAGAAGGCTTCTGGGGCGAGGGTCAACTGCCGTAAGACTAAGGCAGCATGGCTGGGGGGAAAACAACAACCCCTGCACCAATACAACATCGAATGGGTGGAAGATAGCATTAAACTACTAGGAATCTTCTTCCCCGTCAATGCCAGCTCTAACACCCAGAAAATCAACTGGAACCCCGCAATTAACAAAATAAAAGCTTTACTAACAGCATGGTCATCCCTTAATTTATCTTACTTTACCAAAACCGAATTAATCAATACTTATCTAGCTCCAAAAATATATTACAAATCAAAAATAATAGGTATGCCAGCGTGGGTGCGTCACTCCATAGATGCCGAACTTGATCGGTTTCTGTGGCAGGGGCGTAAACACCTGGCAAATAAAAATATGACAAGACTACCCCGAAACCAAGGAGGGTTAAACCTCCTAAATCTAGAGAGCAAAATAGGTGCTCAACAAATTCTAAATGTCATAGATATCATAAGGAACACAGATAGCAAACCAAGATGGCAAAACCTCTTTCTCAACCGCTTAGCTGAGGCATACAACGTCTCCGACGGCCTGCATGTCCTCACTAACAAACTAAAATTATATAGAGCACAAGGAAAATACCTAACAGACTACCACACCTCTCTAATTAATAACTGGACTAGAAGCAACATTAGAATAGGTACAAACAATGAAGTAAGCTTAGGAGCGCAACAAGCTGATCTGGAAAAATTATCCCAACGGGATATACATCTCTTTCTGTCTTCACGACCTGTTCAGGAACCGGATTACAGGGGGAGATGGGAAAGTGCCCTGTCCTCAGGAACACCTCCGTGGGATAGAATCTGGAAAAGCTCCGTTAACCAACTAGTGGATGGTTTCTCCTCTGACATCCACTGGAAATTACTCAGGAATGTTCTCCCCACGAGGGAGAACAAATTCAAATGGAAACTAATAAAATCACCAAAATGTCTCAATTGTCCAGAGACGGATGAAATGGCTCAACACTCTATCTTCTCCTGTCTGGTGAATATAGAGCTGTGGTGCCTAGTCCGAGACTTGATCTTCAAGATTAAGAGTCTCCAGAAGGAACTTACTTCCTTCTGGCGCATCTTTGGATTCAACAATAGAACTAAAAAGGACTGCTTATCTAACTTTCTGGTTTTTACCGCACAGCGGATTGCTTGGGGTAGCCAAAAGGCTTTAGAGAGCGGTCACCTCACCTCAACTAAAACACTCTTCCAAAATTACGTAACCCATTGGTTACATCAAAAATATGCAGTCATGCAATCTAGTGCAAGCGACAGAGCATATTTCTCAGCCATTTGGTTGATTAACGGTGCTCTTGGTCGCATAAATTCATACAATAAACTTATTCTACATACAGACACTTCTCTCGTAACAACTCCCTCTCTAGACCATCCCCCATGAGTCAATCTCTCTCTCTCTCTCTTCCTTCCTACTTTTCTTTGTGACTCATGTTATCTTTTATGATGTCTTTTGTCTCTTTATTATAATCTATTCCTTTCAGTCAACAGTAACGAAGACAGCTTTGGAATATATATATATATATCATACCTTTTTGTCTCCAGCTGCTTTATGTACAGCTACTTAAAGAAGAAGTGAATTACCACCTGGATACATACATATGTATACATATATATACATTTACTGATAATCTTTTATAACTTCATCCTTCAATCTTAAATTAAGGAGCTACCCTCCATTTTCTTAAACCTATATAACTCCAGCCCCCTCCCCTTTCTTTCAAGTGCAAGCCTCTGTTTATTTATAAAGTATCCCACCCACCTTTTGTCCCATGTAAATGGACTAACCATGATTCTGTCTTCGTTACCTAAAAAGCAACACCCCAGTCCCAACAACACCCAGGACACGAAAAACGTTTAACTGTTTGCTTTTCAGATGGTGAGGAATTGGGTACCTGGTCACTGTGATGACAAACACCACAGTGATCGTACTACTTCCTCAATATATACCATCAAGAGGGAACCTCTGGTCTCCCCACGTGGGAGGTGAATTTTATTCACTAAGTAACATCATCCTGGGAACCTCTGGTTCCCCAACGGGGGAGGACTGGACGAAAAGCTACAGGAAACGGAGGGAGAACATGTCTCCATCCATTTTACAAACAATTAAAAATAGAGTCCTATACCCCATCCTGAATCCTTTTTGGATTTCACAAAAATAAATTGCGGCCCACTTCCCTCGACAGAACAAGGACATACAGAGAGAAAACTCTGTTTTAGAGAGTTCAGCCAGGATAAACCTACCCCTCCTGCGTGCAATACGAAGGAGTTTGGATAGCCCGCTGCTCTCGCTAGGCTGAGGTACATCCAAACAAAAACATAGGCTGAAATAAGACCTCACTTATAAACAGCTGTGACGGCCGGTCGTGGAACCGATCCAGCTACACCCACATATATATGCAACTTCACATACACACCCCCAAACACCGCACAACAAAAAAAAAAAAAAAGATCATGGACCTGGCAATCGGGGTCACCACATGCGCCTTAGGCAATCAAAAGTGAACCAAAAATGCCCCCAAAATATCAAAACCTTCTCCACAGCCCTCAGTTGCCCCCTAAAGCACTATAACTAACAACTACCATCCTTACCCTCTTTTCCCACCTTCACACACATATTAACCCAGCTAATAAAAACAAAGAAACAGTGTATATCATCAAATACACACCCACCGGCAACTGCTCAGGCTAAAGCCCCCAACCCCAAATTAACTCCAGAGTAGAAAGCAAAGACATCTAAAAAAAAAACATAAAACCAAATAAACAAAATTAAACACAATAAATTCACAAATGCACAAAAAACTCCTCTTCCACCTACCCCCTTAACACTATCCTCTCTAGCACCCTCAACAACAAGAGTGGTCCTCTCAAACCATCCACTAACCCCCACCTCATATAAACTCTTGTCGCTCCTCCCCTTAACACCACCAAAAAAAATAGCCTCACCGGAAAGAGCCCACCTTTTCTACTTCTCAGGCCACCTCCCCATAATCATTACCATGCCCACTCCAAACCTAGCCTCACACCCACTAGAAGCCAGCAAATTTCTAGCCAAACACACATCTCCCCCAACCAACAAACAAAACCCACAATATACCCTAACCCTCACACAAACCCCAAAAACTTATCAAAACTAACTTCACATCTGCTCTCAAAACAGACCCTAGCCCTTAGAAAATGGTTATCATAACAAAGATGTGTTGATATACCTTAACATTAATTAGGTATAATATAAAATACAAAACCCTCATCCCTTGTCATAAGGGACCTCCACAGGACCTCCCCAATCCAACAACTTAAAAGAAGCCCTACACGCCCCCACAGGTATGGTAAACAACAAATAAGACAGACACCACCCCCACCAGTTTATTAGGGGCAGACCGAAGGATGGCACAAGCAAACAAAAAACACCTGAATATGCACCGGAGTCACTAACGGATTAGCTGGGGTACAGTTATCGGGATCCACCAATCAATAAGGAAACAAAACCCTAAAGAACAAAAAACCCAAACAAATCCTTTAGAGTATAATAAACATGAAATTGTACCTCCTGCCCATCTCTTCCCACCCCCAAAGGGTTATTAGATCCCCTCTCATGCAAAAACAATAAATGCGCTACTCTCCCTCCACCAAAACAGAAGGCAGCAAAAAATGTAATGAGTAAAACCGAGTTAAGGTAGCGTTGTCCCCTGAAAACCCCTCAAACCCACTCCACTATCATACCTTCTAATTAAGGTGCAGCAGAAAGCAAATTAGTGATCACTATAGCCCCAAAAAGACATTTGCCCTCAAGGCAAAACATACCCCACAAAAGCAGTGCCCATAACCAACAATAAAAGTACCACCCCAATGTTCCTAGTCTCCAAAAACAAGTAAGACCCCTAACCCTAACCCTTCCCCTATAAAAGTACTAAACCCCTGATCAACTGAACTACCAAACACAAACCTAACGAAGAACCAAAATTTCACCGCCTTGACAAATTCACAGGAGCAAGTACATCCACTAAAGCCCTATTAACCAACTTAAACACGGGGTGACTACGAATAGGCCTAAGCAAACGATTAGTAAAAAGGACGAAGGGGCCCCTCACAACAAATCCTAACCACCCTAACCAATGCAACCAATAGCACAATACCCACCTAACATACCCCAAAATATTGCCCCTCCTAAAATATCTCCACCTCCCCCCCTCCGGTAAAGCTCCTTCCAAAATAATCAGTAACCCACCTATAAGACCTCCCAGCCCCAGCCCCAGCCAAGCCTGCCCATCTACCAGTTATAAGAAGAGTACATAAAAACAGGACACAACAAAATCAAAGCCATCCTCACTCAATAAGAAATGGTTTGAGCCACAGCCCACAAAACTCCCAACAATGCATACCTAGAACACTGGATACACCCCTATCCCTGAAACACACACAAACGCCTAACGAAAATCCTCTAAAACTATAAACACCAACATACAGCACTCCAAGCATCAATGCTAAATACAACCCTAGCACCGGGAAAAAAGTAAAAAAAAACAACAGTTATTAGCTTGCACAAGACTAACTCCTTAGAAAATAACTTAACAGCATCTGTCAAGGGCTAAAGCAATCCTCCCACCCCAACCTTATTAAGACCCTTCCACTCAAGTAAAGTAAATAAAGCAACACACAACACTAACCCACACTAAACTCTCACTATTTCTCTTATTCCATCATCCCTCCAACCTAGGTATTTTCAATACTCCACCAAAATGAAACCTTAGTATGCTACTTAATACACTACTAGGACATGTATTCCCAAAAAATTCTATCCTGTCCCTGACAAAAAAAAGAAAAAAGAACACATAACAAAACTATAAACTTTTATTCATACCCCTAATGACCTGAAACCCCTTCCATTTAGTAGAGTTTAGGCCATGGCCTTTAACTGGGGCCACTGGAGCTCTATTACTTACTACAGGACTAGCATTCTGGTTCCACTCCCGTAGCATCCCATTACTCTTGATAGGATTTTTATTAACTATTTTTACAATGTTACAATGATGGTGAGACGTGATTCAGGAAAGTACCTTCCAGGACTATGATGGGGTATAATCTTATTCATTATTTCGGAAATTTGTTTCTTCATGGCCTTTTCTTTGAGCCTACTTTCAATCAAGGTTGGCCCCAATGATAGAGATAGGGTCTTCCCGGCATCCTACCGGAATTTCTCCCCTCAACCCATTTGAAGTCCCTCTCTTAAATACTGCCTCAGGAGTAACCGTTACTTGAGCTCACCACTCACTCATGCAAGGGAACCTAAAAAAAGCTAACCAAGGCTTATTTTTCACCTCCATTCTAGGACTCTACTTCACCTTTCTTCAAGCAGGTGAGTACCAAGAAACTTCATTTACTATCTCCGATAGCACTTACGGGTCAACCTTCTTTGTGGCAACAGGATTCCACGGCTTACACGTCCTTATTGGCTCCACCTTTCTTTTAACCTGCCTTCTACGAACAATGTCTCAACACTTCTCATCTACCCACCATTTTTGGTTTGAGGCGGCTGCCTGGTATGACTTCTTCTGTACACCTGTGTATAGTGGTGAGGTTCCTAATTTATGGTAACTTAATTTACAGTGCTAAACTTTTAATTTTAAAATGGTTGCATAACCCCTTGGTTTTATACTTTAAAGCACTAGAAGGTCTGGCTTGCACTTGGATAGTAGGCTCCGCCTTAAAGCCCTGCCCTCCTCCTCCCTACCAAATTAAAGTGAGACTCACTTATGGTTTCGACCCATACTTTGAAGGTAAACCTTCTAATTCCACCAATGGAAGCTAAGAAAGTGCCTTTAATTGTTAATTAAGAAATAGTAATACTTTATTACCTTTCGGGTAAGATATTGAGCCGGAATAACGGGTTACACTAATGTTGTAAAAAATGGATACTACTGAAAGCCCAATATCTATGTCTTTAATAATAACTATCTCAAGAATTTTACTCCTATTAAGAATTGTTCTGCTCACCCTCAGATGAATGCTGAGGAGATCTGGAATTAAGGACTGAGAAAATCTTCACCATTTAAATGCAGATTTGACCCTGTAAGATCAGCTCGAGTTCCCTTCTCCATCCGATTTTTCCTGCTAGCAGTTATTTTTTTAATTTTCGACATTGAGGTTGTTTTACTGCTGCCCTTAGCAGCAATTTTCCTTTGGGCCCCTTCACCCCACGCAAGAATAAGAGCAATTCTTTTTATCCTAGTCCTTCTTGGGCTATTCCATGAATGGTCTCTTAAATACTTTATCATCCAGTCTCTCTGCCTCATGAACTATTTTTGTGGCAAGCATGGTGTCCTTTTATTCTTTCTCCTCCTGAGATATTTTATTAAGTCAGACCAAAATAAGAAGAGCCCTTCTTATACTCCTACTTCTTATTAAACTATGGGAGTCTCCTTTCTCTTCTGATTACCCAACATCACCTTGAGACTGTCTTGAATACCTTGCTTTTGTCTCCGAACTTGACAAAAGTTTGCCCCACTATTTCTTCTGGTTTACATAAGCCCCAATTCCGGATACCTTCTTTTCTTAGGTGTGCTAAGAAGCTTAGTCGGGCTTTATGAGGAATTAACGAAACAAGATTACGAGTTTTATTAACATACTCATCTATTTCTCACAGAGGGTGAATAATGTACAGCCTTATTTTAAGAACCTTACTATTCTTAATGTACTTCTTAACTTACCTTCTTCTCTCTTCTATCATTTGCTTAATTCTCTCCAACACTAATACCTTCTCATTTTACACATCTAAGTAAAAAAAGGGAACACAAATGAGTCAACATTAGCACTCTTGGTCTCCCTTCTTTCACTAAGAGGTTTACCCAAACCCCACTAGTGGAGTTCTTACCTAAGTGATTCATGGTAATATTAATAATAAGAGCAGATATGCACCTGCTCATCCCAATATTGCTAGTGAAGTCCCTAATTTCTTTATATTACTACTTAAATTTGTCTATTTTCTCAATTATTAAGCCTGAGATTCAACAGTTGAGCAATCAATCGATAAGCTCTTCACCCTTTCTTAGCATCACCCTTATAATTAACTTACTGGGAGTTTTACGTGGTGCTAGTATTTTAAGAACTATTATGTAATTATGCAATGAATTTTTTCTACAAACCACAAAAATATCAGAACCCCTTTATTTTTATTTGGGGTTTGGTAGGGCTTGATGGGCACCTCTTTAAGGCTACTAATTCAAAAATAATTGAAACAGCCTGGGACTTTACTAGGAGACGATCAGCTATACAATGTTATCATCACTGCCCATGTGTTCGTAATAATCTTCTTAGTAATGCCCGTAATAATCGGGGGCTTTGGAAATTGACTTTTACCTTTAATGTTAGGAGCCCCAGATATAGCATTCCCTCAGTTAAATAATATAAGTTTTTGATTACTTCCTCCTCCTCTCACCCTACCACTCTCTTCTGCAGCTGTAGAAAGAGGCATGGGCACTGGGTGGGCGGTGTACCCACCCGGTGTACCCGCCCTTGTCAGGTAACTTGGCTCATGGAGGCCCGTCAGTAGACTTGGCCATCTTTTCACTCCACCTAGCAGAAGTGTCCTCTATCTTGGGTGCCCTTAATTTCATTACAACTATTAGCAATATATGGTGAAAAGGATTACAATTAGAGCAAATGCCTCTATTTGCATGGTCTGTAAAAATCACAGCAATTTTATTACTCTCACTACCCGTACTAGCCGGAGCTATCACTATATTACTAACAGACTGAAATTTAAATACCTTGTTTTTTGACCCAGAGGGTGGGAAGATCCAATTTTGTATCAACATTTATTTTGCATTTTGGTCATCCAGAAATCTACATTCTTATCTTACCCGGATTCGGTATAATCTCCCACATTGTTTCCCACTACTCCCAAAAGAAAGAGACTTTTGGTTCATTAGGAATAATTTACGCAATACTATCTATTGGACTTCTAGGGTTTATTGTATGAGCTCATCACATGTTCACTGGTGGTAAGGATGTCGACACCCAAGCATATTTCACAGCAGCGACAATAATTATTGCTGTGCCTAAGGGATTAAGGTATTTAGATAGCTAACAACTATCCATGGGTCCGTAATTGAGTTTCCTGCCTCCATGCTATGAGCATTAGGATCTATCTTCTTATTTACTTTAGGTCTCACACGAATTGTACTATCAAACTCTTCCTTAGACATTATACTCCAATGACACCTATTATGTGGTTGCTCACCTTCATTACGTATTGTCTATGGGTGCAGTATTTGTCTTATTCACCGGAGTTAATCACTAATATCTGTTAGCCACAGGAGTCATGTTCATCCATGATGAACAAAAGCTCATTTTATGCTCATATTCACAGAGGTTAACGTCACATTCTTCCCACAACACTTTTTGGGGTTAAGGGGAATGCCTCAACATTACTCAGATTACCCTGACCAATATACTAATGGAACATTGTCTCCTCCATGGGATCATTCATTTCCTTCATCGCTGTTTTGGTCTTTATTTTTATTGTTTGAGAGAGCCTGACCTCTCAACGAAGAATAGTTTGAATTAACCATTTTAACACTTACTTAGAATGGGAAAACTGTCTACCCACAGATTTCCACAATCTCTCAGAAACAGGAGCCCTTACATTATAGGAATGGCCTTATGAGGACAATTCAAATTTCAAGACTCATCTTCCCCTTTGATAGAACAGTTGATTTTATTTCATGATCATGCAATATTGTTTTAGCTATAATCACAGCATTGGTAGGGTACGTTTCTGCTACCTTAGCTATAAACAAAACTAATTCTCGAATAATTCTTGAAGGACAAAAGGTAGAAACCATCTGAACTATTGTGCCCGCAGTTATCCCTACTTTCCTAGCTCTCCCCTCCTTTCGACTTCTTTACTTATTAGATGAGGTAAACAACCCTTTATTATTCATTAAAGTCATTGGGCACCAGTGATAATGGAGGTATGAATACTCAAAACGTTGAGTTTGACTCACACATGATCCCTACAAGAGACCTCATGGAAGGACAATACCACCTATTAGAAGTTGACAACTGTCTTATTATCCCAATAAAAATTAATATCCGTGCTCTTATCTCCTCAGCAGATGTACTCCATGCTTGAACGATTCCCTCGATAGGGATCAAAACTGATGCTGTTCCAGGATGATTAAATCAAGTCAGCTTTCTCTCACAGCATTCAGGGTTTTTTATGGCCAATCTTCTGAGATTTGTGGGGCAAGCCACTCATTTATGCCTATCGCAATAGAATCTGTTAATACCCCCAGCTCTCGGTCTTGAATCACAAAGAATATTTAATAAAACATGAGTTAGGAATTAATCTAAGGCTGTCATCCTTAAGTCATCACAACAGTGATATTTTTTAAATGCTTTAACTATCCCCCTTAAATTGATTTTTAATTTCATCTTTATTTTGAGCTGCGTTAACCTATTTAAGAACCTCCACCTTTTGAGTAAGAAGCAAACCATTTCACTCTGACTACTCACCTAATCTCTCCACCTTCCCCTCTATAAGTGATTGGTCCTTTCATACTAAATATGTTCACACTAAAATTGGCGATAGAAACCAACCTGGCTTACAACGGTCTGAACTCAGATCATGTAAGATTTTAAGGGTCGAACAGACCCACCCTTAAGAAATTCTTCACCCTTAGGACATCTTAATCCAACATCGAGGTCGCAATCTCTCCCTTTGATAAGAACTCTCCAAGAAAATTACACTGTTATCTCTATGGTAACTTCCTAGTAGCCCATATTACAGGTCCATTAAATAAATTTTTATTAAGTATCAGGAGGTTAACTCCTTGGTCACCCCCAACCAACATGCCTAAAAGTAATAACTATTATTTATAATTAAGGTTTTATTACTTCAAGCATTTAAAGCTCAATAGGGTCTTGTCTTCCCACTCTATCTAGGCCTCTTCACTGGAGATTAAATTCTATGAAATACAGATGAGACAGTATAACTCTCGTCAAACCATTCATTCTAGCCTCCGATTAAAAGGCAAATTATTATGCTATCTTAGTATGGTCAATGTACTGCAGACATTTAAATTATTCATTGAGCAGGCCAGACTCCCTATTTTTATACCCCAAGGAGACATGTTTTTGTTAAACAGGCGGAATTAATATTTGCCGAATTCCTTATTCACACTTAACCGAGTTAGCCCTTTACAATAATTCCTTTCTTCCAATTCCTATAGGAATAAAAATAACACTCAATACTCATGTAAGCATTATATGTGAACCCCTCTAAAGTTGTGGGGAATTTACTGCTCTAATTAAGATAAATCCTAAACATTTTATGTGTCCTTAGAAATAATTAATAATAATATCCTGAAAGTTGGGTACTGTCAGCTTCTATTTTCACCTTCACCCATTCTCCATAGCCCTAAAAGCTTAACCCTCTAAGACTTTAAAACAAACCTATTATGGCCAACTTTTTGAAAGCCATAAAATACTGCCCTTCTTACAAAATAAGACAAACAATAAACCAGCTGCCTTAAAATATGCTAAGCATTTCCCAACTACCACAGCCTCTGTGATAATACTTCCACATTAACCACGATTACTGTGGTAGCTCATTTTAAATCGGGAGTTCTAAACATAGTTAGAGCTGTATTACCCATCCATTATACAAAAAGTATATTTTTAAAAAATTACTTTAGAAATAATTCTTCACTTCCTTCTCAGTACTTTTCACAACATTTAATAAATTCACACACAACTACTATTTAAGCCAAAGCTTTTACACCTCAATAACTCATATAGCCATAACTAATTGTAAATATTTAATAATATGAGATGGGTAATCTTTACCATAAACCAAGCACAAGAAGGCTACATTTACTTATGCTACATCCCATTTCCAGGAGCAGATTCCTCTACCCATACTCTGTTATGACTTATCTCACCTGCTGATGCATATCTTCGCCCACCCACACTACTATTTTAAATTACTACCAAGTCCTCTTTCAAGAAAGCTTTACAGGTCCCTATCTATAATTTTTAACACAAAATTGTAGCCTACCTACCCTCCCTTTATAAGCCGCATCCTGACCTGATGTAATAACTACTAATTCTTTTGTTCTTCTCACCATTCTTAAAAAAAAACAAATCAGTGGCGACATGCGAGCTGACCTAACCAAAAGAAGTGAGTATACACGAGGACTATCAAGTATGCGGCAGGCTCCCCGGAAAAGTCCTAAAATACCACCAAGTCCTTTAGGTTTTAAGCAAACACTCATAATACCCAGGTAGTATAGTGCAACAATTTATTATTATTAATAAAGGGGTATCTAATCCCTGTTTCCACAAAAATTCTCAAGGACTCAACTATGAGAATATAAAGTTAATCCCACCTAACTTCAGATCTTACTCCTCCTCAAGTGATTATTTATTTCAGTACTTTTAATCTAACCTTCTTTTTACCATTACAATTAACTTAGACCCTCTGCATAACTGCAGATGCTGGCACAGTAATTAACCAGTCTTTTTTGACAATACTATATAAAACTTTCACTCATTGTATAAAACTTACTACTGAAAAGAGGGTCCAAATTCCTAAATATTATCACTATTTAACACTAACTTAACACTATCTACACAATCATTGAGACATTAGGAATTTAAATTACCCCTCACCACTTGCCCACCTAACACGTATACTTAAAGTCACCATTAAAAATCAACCAGAACCAAATTGTTAGCAAGAAATTGAAACAAATTATTTTTGGGGTATGAACCCACTAGCTTTGCCTTAGCTTATCTTATTTATATAGGCCTACACCAGATCTACAGTCCCTATGAATCTTCAATTCATTATTCTTCACTCAAACTCATAAGCCTTACGAGAAGGTTTATTAACCTATTTATGAATCTCTACAATTCATTACTTAAACTTCAGCCATCTCACAAAATCTATGCTCACCCTCATTTTGAGTTTTGAAGACTCAGAGTTTACATTTAATCTAATTTATTATTATTATTATTATTATTATTATTATTATTTTATTATTATTATTATTATTATTATTATTATTATTATTATATTATTATTATTATTATTATTATTATTATTATTATTATTATTATTATATTATTATTATTATTATTATTATTATTATTATTATTATTATTATTATTATGTATCTCCTGTTGTGTTTTTGCTAAAAAACAAAACAATTGCACAATGACATTTTAGGAATTAATTACATTTATAACTTATAGTTAACTGAGAAGGAAATGATCTAGCTTGCATATCAACACAAGGACTTACTGTGCGCCACTTGGCTTCATCAGTTGCAGAAATGAATTTTGCATACTCTTTTCTGTCATGCAGCGTGGTCACCAGCTTCCATATGAGGAGGAGGACCAATCCCAGCAACATGATCCCACCAATTAATCCCAAGGTGATGGTCATGATATTTGCAGATTGGGGACAAACTGTAAAGTTAAAGACATACATTGATATCAAAAGAAAAAGTTTTGTTTATTTTAGAAGATTATTCTGTTAACATTGTAAACCATAACAAAAAGGTTTTCATTGCAGCTGATAAAAGACAAAGAAAAGAAAAGGAAAACTCCCCCAAAATAACTACATTTTTGTTAACCCATGAGTTGTGAGCAGTTTACTTACTCTTGTTTTCTTTTACTTGAGTGTAAATCTCCTGTCCATCGTACTTATACTTGAACTGGAAAGCACAGTCATCATCATCAAAAAACTGACAGGACTTCCAGACTTCCTCTCCAGTAGCAGCTGTGGAAAAAAAACAAACAGAACAGATACTTGTCAGATCACATTCATCGAAAGTTAAAATAAAACTTTGCTACTTTGAAAAGAAAAATAACATAAAATTTGAAAATATTAGTGGCTTATCTCCCCTCTAGCTTATTCACTGTGAAGTATTTAATTAGTGTTTGCTTGTACAGCATAAGTTGAGAAGGATTCATGGGATTAATACAGATATTTGAATTGTACCACAAATATCTACAAACCCATCAGCAGCTGGTGTTTGCATGGTTCCTATAATCCCATCCCCTCCGTACCTGGTAGGCCTCTGCCCTAATTGTTTCAAATAACAGTCCCTCCCTTGTTTCTGTTTTGTTCTCAACACCCTGGCCAGTTCAGGGTTGACACATTTGTATTCTTGCTTTTGTTCAAACCTGGAGTTTCTACAAACTTGAGAAGTTTTTAGTGAACAGATAAAGATTAATATTTATTCTCTTAAAATTTTTTCAATACATTGTTCAGAAATTGCTTGTTAGATTATTTTTCAGAAGAGGAGGAGGAAGCTGTTAAAATAAGATGTCATATGATTTGAGTCCATACATTTAACTTTCTATTGTAGCTCTCTAATTTAGTACTAAATGGCCAATTTCTGTTATTCCCAAAGAAAATGCATATATTTTGTATATAAATGTTTGAGTATCTAAAAAAAGTAATCAACAAATTTTCTTTTTTCTACTTATATAAATTTTCCATACATGGGCATTGTGGAAATTTTATGAAGACTAAAGGAAAAGCCATGCTAACTAAAAATGCATTTGAAGGTGACTAATAAGGGTCTAGCCACTGAGTTACCTTATTTTTCACAAAATTCTCTTAACTGCCATAGAGGGTATAAACAGCCTATCATGTAAAACTATCAGTAGCTGAGTCATATAATCCAATACCTTGCATGATGTCAGGGAATGTATTTAGGCAATCATAAATAGGTGATGGAAGAGAAATGCAATTGAAACAGACAATGAAAAATGAATAAATATCTCCATTTTCTGTATTGTATTAAAAAAGAAAATAAAAGAGATGTACATTGAGTTCAGAACTGTTTTCATGACTACTTTGACATACAAGTAGGTGCTCAGTTTTATCATATCTTTCAGCAAAGGTTTTGCTACAACTTTAGTTTCTGCCATCTTTTCTTTCTCTAAGAAAAAGAAAGCAGGAAAAAATGTTAAAAAATAAACAAATGTAAAAAGAATAATAATGCCAACCTTTAAAATCTGAAACAACTTCAACTTCAATGTTCTGACACTGTTCTTTGCACTTCTCAACAGAAATTGATTTTGACTTGAAAGCAGAACACTGCACACAGGTCTTGGTGGTAGTACACTTTCCTTGACATGTCTGCAGGAGAAAATTACAAAGATTATCCCAAGACACTCAGTTTTAGTTTCCAAGGACTATGAAATCTTGAATTGTTTTTTCCTTCACACAATTAAACACTCTTTTTCACTTGGCAACTCAGCTAATTTCCAGACTCTATAAACTTACTGGACAATGTATCACGTGGGCCAAGGACTTACTGGACAAAGTAACATGTGAGCCAAGAACTTACTGGACAAAGTATCACGTGGGCCAAGGACTTACTGGACAAAGTATCACGTGGGCCAAGAACTTACTGGACAAAGTAACATGTGAGCCAAGAACTTACTGGACAAAGTAATGTGTGAACCAAGGACTTACTGGACAATGTATCATGTGGGCCAAGGACTTACTGGACAATGTATCATGTGGGCCAAGAACTTACTGGACAAAGTAACATGTGAGCCAAGAACTTACTGGACAAAGTAATGTGTGAACCAAGAACTTACTGGACAAAGTAATGTGTGAACCAAGGACTTACTGGACAATGTATCATGTGGGCCAAGGACTTACTGGACAATGTATCATGTGGGCCAAGAACTTACTGGACAAAGTAACATGTGAGCCAAGAACTTACTGGACAAAGTAATGTGTGAACCAAGAA
Source organism: Nautilus pompilius (assembly GCA_018389105.1). Lineage (NCBI taxonomy): Eukaryota > Metazoa > Mollusca > Cephalopoda > Nautilida > Nautilidae > Nautilus > Nautilus pompilius. The sequence goes on along the minus strand of JACATO010000579.1, from coordinate 237,371 downwards.
CTTACTGGACAAAGTAATGTGTGAACCAAGGACTTACTGGACAATGTATCATGTGGGCCAAGGACTTACTGGACAAAGTAATGTGTGAACCAAGAACTTACTGGACAATGTATCATGTGGGCCAAGGACTTACTGGACAATGTATCATGTGGGCCAAGAACTTACTGGACAAAGTAACATGTGGGCCAAGAACTTACTGGACAATCCTCACAATATTTTCCTTGATAAGAGTTGCTACAGACACATTTGTTACACTCACATGTACCAAAGTTGTTACATAATTCCTGAAAATAAAAATTAAACTTAAACAACAAAATGTTAATAATAATAATAAATCATAAAATAATGTGTAGTTATAAAAAAAATTTTTAAATATTTATTGCACTTACTAATGCTGTAGCAACATTTCAGGTACAGAGTTAAACTTTTGACCAGATGACACTCAGATTACAGAATTTCTTAGGTATTATCGTAGATGTTTCCAAAAGAGAGAATCTTATCTTTATGAATAAATCTGTGTCACAAGACAAAATCAATTCCAGTAAATATTTCTTGTGTTGAATCATTCATAATTCTTGCCAGAAATGTAAGTATCAAATAACACCCCATTAAGAAACCATTTTATCTAGTTAGAGCTGTGTTTCTGTGATACAACACAATCTACAGAAAAGTTCTACAATAGGTAAACAATACTTTAAATCAGAAGCCAGACAGCAGGGCTTAATAATAAAGCCTAGCCTCAATGTGGCTACAGAAAACTTACTCCATTGGGTGCAATGCAAGAAGTGTTGCTAAGGTGACAGTCACAGTCTTCACCACTGTATTCCTCTGTACATAGACACTGACCACATTTACAAGTTCCCTGATTTTCTCCTTAAAAAGAAAAAGTCGCACATCTCAATAATCCCTTCTGGGTATGATGTCCTTCTTGGTATGAAACTAGGAATAATCAACAATCAAACATTAAAAATGATATTCTAGTTCAACTATACAAGCCCTTATCTTGTCCACATACTGTACTACAGGTGTGGAAACACCATTTAAGAAAGAATAATGAAAGAATTCAATACAAGTTAACAAGAATTTTAAATATACAAAAAAACAATTAAAATCATTATATTTACCTAGTTTTAAAAATGGAAATTTTATGCACATTTAAAAATAATTAAGGGGTTTACAATGTGGAAACAATCTTCTCAAAGTAGATCTAAAATTAAAAAATTCTATATTTCACAAAGACTAACTGGCAAAAAGCTTCAACCTAACTTAGAATTCAAATTTCTCAGCATTTGAATTATGAATAAATGGAATAAACTATAAACAGTAGTTGTATTTTAGTAAGTGTGAACCAGTAGTATGAAAATTAAGTTGACATATACAGTTTTTTTTTCTTGGAGAGGGGAATCTTGTTATGCTAACTTGCTGGTGTTTTTGTAATAACTGGAATGTAGTACACAGAATTTCTGAAGCAAGTGAAATATATTATCAGCTATGGTTAAGTAACAGTGTGAACTCTACCAATATCAATAATATATATTTTCATTGGTAGTGTAATCCCATTACCTCCTTGAGTAGCCAAACTAATCTAAATTTGTATGTAACATTTTCTCTATTTGCCAAGAAACCAAGTACATCATTAATACCTCCGCAGTAGACATTGTTGATTTTGTCACATGAGTAGTTGTCACATTCACAAAAGTCCCCAGTGTAGACCTTTTTGGGGTTATTTAGAGTCTTGTCACACACACATTGTCCACATAGACAATAGCCCCTTCCTGAGCAAAACCGGTTTGAATCAGATCTAGCAAAATATTTTTTTTTTTTTAAAAAAGAAAAAATATCCATTTATTAAAGCTGTTAATATCCAAATCTGACAATTTTGGAGCCTGCTAGAAATATATCCTAGATTCTTAAGGCATTCACTATATGTACTAATAAGTAAGCAGGTTGATTTTGAGGTTATCCATTGAAGACATCAACTGTAGGAGAACAGTTACTAAGATATCCAGAATCTTTACAGTAAGGAATGCAAATTTTTACTGCAGTAAATTTACTTGGTATTAATATGAACCTGTGTTTGGCAAATTTTTCCCACTTGCCATCCCTGAGGTTTGGTTCTGCAGAAGCAGACTTCTTGATGTGCAATGTTAATTTTTCAGTAGGCCTTTCTATTTTTTGGTCTGTATAAATGTCTATAGCATTGTAACCCTTTGGAGACAGGCACTTTTGGAAGTTTCTAGTTAGAAAGACAGAGAAACTGACTGCTACCACTGATTTACCAGGATTTTGCTTTATTGAAAAGCCATTGCTGATTGGTACACACTATTTATAGGAAACCATTCAGCAGGTCTCTTTTATGGGGCTGATGAATTGGCCATATCATCCTTTTACATTTACTATCTTTGAGCTGATAGATCAGCCCTATCATTTCCAGAGGGTTAAACCCATAGAAGCATCTGCACATTGGACTAAAGAATTGGCAAGAAAAACCTTCAATAAACTACATCAAATGTCTAGTAAGTATAATAATAATAATAATAATAATAATAATAATAATAATAATAATAATAAAACAACAGCAAAAACATGTAAATTGTTTACTTACGCAATGCATTGTGCATCCAGTTTTACAGTGGAAGTGGCTCCAGAGTCTCCGCACTCACACTCCATGCCAACATAGTTTTCATAGCACATGCACTGCCCGCACTCATACGTCCCATTGTAGTTGCATTTCTGACTGTTCCTCTCCTGCAAGTTTATACAAAAACAATCCCTCAAAACAGTGTAACTGCTTTGTTTTTAAATCTTGATGCTATACTTAGAAATATAGCAGGACATTTAGAAAAGAACAAACTTTAAAGTTTCATTGGCCCTCCAAACAGATTAGACAGCTACTAATGTGAGTGTCTTTTGGGTTTGAATTCCATTGCAGAAAAGCAGATTTGAAAAATATTTTACTTATTTGTCTTTAAAGTGACTGCATGCACAATCTCTTTCCAGTTTCTATTTTCAATAATTTAGAAAACCTTCACACAATATAATACTATGAAAGCTCACAAATGTCTGCCATTATACAAAAGTAGATAGTGCTCATTCTGTTGCTGACACCATTTTTGGTTAGGTGTTTTACTGAAAATTCTTTCCAGTGAAGTTTTTTTTTCTTCCTTCAAATGCTTCATCTGCCATATTGATCCATCAACTAAATATTTGGAAGAAACAATGATCAAAACCAAATTGCAAGTTTTCACAGTTCTGCATTGTGGGGAGAATTTCAAAGTCAACTGCAGACAAAAGACAGATTTGGATTTTCAGAAATAAAAATTAAGTATAAAACAATTCATTACTGTAGGTAGACAAACAGTATTTTAAAGTTAATGAAAAAAATCCTTTTTGCATAGCATCTGGTAATGATTCAAAACTCCAAAAATAGTGTTGAATGTCACCTTAATATTCTATAATTGCCGTTATTTTCATGACATCATTTAACCTTCTGAAAAAGACCTGCATAGAGAAGAAATGCTGTGACTGGAGATAGTTTTAACTGATTTCTTCCCCATTTAGAAACAATTTTGATCTTCACCACTAATCTTTGGATTTCAGTCCATTTAACAACATTTTGCAGCTGGTAATACAATTTCTGCTAATATGCAAGCATTTTAGCATGATTTGTTGTTCATCAATGGAACTTCTCACATTTTCCCATCATTCTTCCCCTTATATTCAGTCATGGCCAAATGAATGTCCTGAGCAACTTTGTTTTCTACATTATATCATATGGCCAGCAAGTGATGAATATGGCTAATTGTGTTCTGATGATAACATGAAGATTGCTCCATATTTTTCTGCCTATAATCAAAAAATATCTTTTAAGGGCTAGGGATAAAAGAGTCTTAATGCCCAAATGGAACAATATTTTTAAACCTATATAGACTGCAATGATCAAGTTTTCTGCATTTTAAAGTAATATTAATAAGGTAAAAAAAAGGAGAATAATCTAAAATGATTGATTTAGACTATTTTCCAAACGTTATATTCCTAGTTGTTATAAGGACAGCAAATATGGAGGCAATAAGTGTTGTCAAATGTCAAAAATAAGTAATGATGTCACAATGGGCAAACAGAAACACCACTCAAAAAAAAAAAAAAGATTTTAAGTTATGGAGATGGACAGTGAGAAATCTGACACTTCACTTCAAAGTGGAAAATTCCTGTTCAGAAATCTATTCAGTGTCTTGTGCAAGAGCCTCTAGCATGAAACACATCTTGGTACCAGTGTCTCATTATCTTAATGAGTCATTGAAATGGTGATTCGTGCCAGATTTTCCCATTTCTCTAGGAGTACACCACCAACTTTCTGCAAGGCTTGTGACAGCACAAAACATCTTGTAATAACAGCTCAATGTAAGTTCCAAATGTGTTTAATTTGATTAAGGTCTGGAGAATGAGCTGGCCCCTCCATACAGATGACTGTCTTATGCACTAGGTAGGTATGATGTGGACCTTAAACCTACCATGCTGCTGTTTTTGAAACATGGAGGGAAATCTTGTCATCCCAGCTGATCTTTATCTCTCCAAATACCATCAATGAGTCACCTCCACAGTGGTCATTATCAGCAAAGTTGCCATCTTGGAACCTTTCCCACTTTCTCCACACTCTGGCACAACAATCTGTAATGTACAGACAAAATCTATACTTGTCTATGAAAAGTACAAGCATCCCGTCTTTCACAATCTATCCTTCATGTCCTGTAGCCTCTTTCCACAATACTTCAAAGCCGATTAATCTTATGTACAGTTTGTTTTGAGAGACTGATACCTATTACATTTTGAAGGTCATATTTCATCTTGCTGTTCAGAAACAAATTTTTCTTGTTTGCTGGACCAGAAAGTCATCCCTGCAATTTTTGTGACTTGGATCAGTCATCACCATGTCGTCTAGCAGCACTACCAAAAGTCTGATGCAGAGTCCAGGCTCTAGAAATAACATTTTGGCTTACACTATGCTAATTCATCAGTCACATGATGTTGAGTTTTTCCAGTTGTCAACATACCAATCTATCTGGTGATTTATGCAGCCATCAAACATAGTCTCTCTCTCTCACATTGTGCCATTCTGTATCAATCAGCATTTAAAAAACGACCAATGTGGGGTAATGAAGGGCATCTTAAATACCAAAATGACAGCATGCAGTAAGTATACTGACATTTACACAAAATTAGAAGGCCATACATTCACATGCTTCTCAAAAATTGACCACTGGAGGAAAATTGGTCAAATGTGAATGAAGGATCCAAAAGGAGCTAGGGTTAGGAACTGAAAGTAAATTTTTACTATTATTAGATGGTTTGCTGGTAGTGATTTGATCTTTAGAAAATTCTAAGTATTATACCAGGGAGATTATGGCTTACTGTAAGATCTCCTCTTTTTTTTGTCTAATGGGGACACACTGCCTTTGTTTTGTAATAAGACTACCGTCAACCAGTTTATGAAATAAATTAAATAGATAAAACACTGTTACAAGCTGTTTGTATACTTCATAGGTAAGTTTTAGTTTTAACAAGTTGCAGCACAATTTCCCAACCCTCCACTGAGTGTAAAGAGTGATGTTCCACAGTTTGTTAGATGTAACAAAAGATTTACCTCTAAATGTTCTTTCTCGCATTCACATTCACAAATCAACTCCAGGTGAACAGTCAACTTCTCCTCGAGACCTACTGGATGAATATAAAATGACTGTATTTTTGTTCCCCCTTCCTTTGGACATTCACTGACTTCTATGGTCACATTAAATGTTATCTGTCAAAAATTAAACAGCGACAAAAATGAATTTAAGCCCTAAAGTCAATAATTAATTAATATAGTACATAACTTTACTGCTGCATAATAAAATTCAAAGTTCTCACCCTTCCCATTAAGTGGAGTTCAGTGGTTTTTGGTTGGAGCACCAGAGATGGTTAAAAACATTTGGCCTGCACAGATATATTAAATACAGACATCACCCAACAATACCAACTCTTTAATTGGGCATTTTAATTTGAGGAGACATTATAGCTCACGCAAAAGGCTCTCTCCAGAGAAGAGAAATATGTTTGGCTTCTAAAATGATTTCCGCCATCTCCGTTGACTACATTTTTCAGAAATTTATTCCATTTCTTTAAAATTCTATCACTAAAAAAAAAGTGTTTCTAATATCAAGCTGCATTGGAATCTTAGCCAACTTATAATTTTTATTAATTATAACCTTCAAATTACTTTCTAAAAGTATTTTATCCAATTTAGTGTCTTCCAAACATAAATAATTGTATAGACATCCCCCCCTTTTTTCTTCTTTAGATAATTTTACAAAATTTAGTACTAAACTCCATTTTCCATTTTACAGACAAACAAAATTATTTGGATTTATCTGAAAATTACATTTAACTCTAGCATTAATTTCACTATCTGCTGCAAAGTTCTTTATATCAGCATCTTACAAACTACTATGAATATTGCTCATGTAAATCACAAACATTTACAAAAAAAGGAATTAGACCCTTTGTAATATCTGGTCTAGTTTGCTGTCTGCTCATCTCGTTGGTATAACATCTGGTGACTTTCAGATATGTTCTATGCTATTTTTTTTTAAAAAAGAAACTAATTGATATTAATCTGTCATAAAATAAAGCAAACCCACCCACTATTTATAATTTAATTAAATCTTTTTTTAAATGAGATGCAATATAATGTAAAATATCCTAGTTAATGATGGACTATTATCTTCATCAATAGAATTTTCATTGCTACATTTTGAAAAGTTTCTTCTATTACTGTCTTCAGGCATATTTTCTGTATCCATTGATGATACTATTTGGATGTCCGACTGGTAGAATTTGAAAGCTCAGTTGGTCATACACTAGATTTACAACCAAAAGGCAGTCCAAATTCCACCAGTGGCTTATGCAGCGAGTATTCACAAAAGATGCTAAAAATGTACCTGAAGATAGTAAGTGAATAAACTTTCCCAAATGTAGCAAGAAAAACTGTGGCAATAGAATATGTAACAGATAAGGATTGATGATTATTTCCCCTTGGATATTTTGATGGGAAATTAGCATAAAAGAGAAAAAGTAAAACTTACATATTTCTCAGGCTTGAGATTCTTGCACTCATTTGTTTCCATTATTGTCTTCCTGTTAACATAAGAAATGAATAAAAACCAGCTAAACTTCACAACAATGAAATCACATGCACAGTAAAATAATGAAAACACTCCTTTTTTTTTCTCATTTTGAGAAATGAAGTAGCAAATCATTACTTGGAATACACCTCTCATTGAAAATCCCAATATCATATATATATGGGTGTCTGCAGGAGAGAAACATTTCTTGTTGTTTATATAGAATTCTTTGAAATATAATTCATTTTTTTCCGACAGTAGTCTGCTTCCTCTGTTATAACTCCATCAGTTCATGCTTATTAGCTGTGACTTTTGCTCTATGAACCCTTATCACACAAAGTCCAGACAAATGACCATCTGCCATTATTGACCTCAGCCATGTTTTCACCCTTCTCGTCATGCAAAACAACCTTCTGCTGTACAGGTTTTTACTGGTAATTTTAGAGCAAAATGAATTGCTTGATGAATAGAAGGGAATAGATCAGTGAACTCTAACAATCAATGAGTCCATCTTTTAATTTGTAACACATTGTTCACCCTTTTTAGACCAATCTCAAACTAAGTGATAGCTTCAGCTTCTAACTTTTCAATTTTGTATATTTAATTAATTTTTTTATTATTTGGTTTTTGAATTTTTCATGTCCAATGTACACCATTTGTAAAGGATGAAGACAAAAAAAAGACAGTAATTTTGTTTATTTTCTGCAGCAAAATTGCTCTCTAGTGATAGAATAATTGAGTCCAAATATGGTATAAACAATGTTTGATGGAAATATTCCTCCACGATTAAGCCACCAACATTAGACCAAAATGCCTGCAGTCTGCATTGTCTGGGAACAGATAATTCAATATTCAACTTCTTTGACAACTGTTGAACTTTAGCAAAAAGTTCATTGAAGTGTTTTTTTGCTTTTAGTCGGTGTTCACAAAACTTACTTATAAGCTACTGAATGCGATCATACACTTTTATGATCTCAGCAGCTTGGAGAGCTCCTGTTATAGATTCTAGCTTTGCTGAAAAGCTACAGATTACAGTCAGACAAAAAACAAATATCACTGTGCTTGAAGCAGATTCTAGTTGGTGCGTCTTGTCCTGTTTTACCTGATGCTGTAGTGATCAGTATACTCAACTGATAAAAAATGTGTTCAAAGTTGTTGGGAAAAATTCTAGTACTTTTGTGTTTTGCATTCCAACATTTTTTTAGATAGTAGTGGCACATTATATACATCTCTTTGGATTCACAAAAAAATTTTATGATAGATTTGATTGTACCAATTGTATTGTGTATCTCAGGTACACAATTCAAGTTGTTCACAACCAGATTGAATTTAGGAACAGCACAATGGACAAGCACAGCTTCTGGATATTTGTTTTATTGTAGCTTGCATGGCCCTTTCCTCTTCTGACATCATAGAGCACCTGTTGCATCCTTGGCCTTGTAGTTTTTCTACTTTCATCAGAAATTATTGAAAATCTAGTGGAATTGTTTGCCAAAAAACTATTTCTTCCCTGATAATTTCTTCACAGATAGTTTATTTTCTACACAGAAAGATGTATAGTGAGCATTAGTGAGAGCCTTTACCAAATGGTTTTGTGGCATCTCATCTCCTGATTCAATATGGAAATTAATTGAACATTTCCAGTTTTGCTTCCTATACCACATAGAGAAATGTCAGGTGTACAACAAAAATAAAATGGTTGAGAATTTTAGATACAATACTTTCTGGTTCTGTTCAACATCCCACTTCAAAATAGTATTCAGTTGACACATTGTTCATTTCAGGGTTTTTCCTGATTGCCAAAAAGTTAGTTGCTACCACCTGTGCATTTGTCAGGCAATAAGAATATGACTTCTGGCACTTCCATGAAAGTCTTTATACCTTGTAAAAGGTGCTATGGTGAAGGCTCCCTGTGTTACACAATGAATTGTGCAATATTTACAAATTGCTTCTTGTAGGTAACAAAAATTCTGCTTATTTTGCATTCTCTTTGAAATCATAATTCTCAAGAAGAGACAATTCACTTTTTACTAGTAGATTGTGTCTAAGATTGCCCATTAGTTCTATAAATGAATTAACATGCAATCCAATATCATCAAGATTATCATTAGAATGATTAGATTGATCACATTTTACTGTGTTGTTGAGTCTTGACCAGAGATAGTGCAGTTTTGTTCATAAGTTCTTGCCTTCTTTTCTGCTTCCTTCTCTGGTGTTTCTGATTTCTGCTTTGTTAAAAACATTTTGATATCAATTTTTGAAAAATGAGTATTAACAAAATGTCTAGAACAAATACAAATGCAAACTACCTGACTTCAGTTGACTGAGTCGCTCAGCTATTGGATGGGGATCTGTTTATCAATTTGTATAACTTAGTGGGATCTGAAAGTAGCTCCTAATGCTTAGTTTGATTAACCAATTAGAAGCACTGTTAAGGTCATTAACTAACTAATCAAACACAGTTATAGTACCCAAATTACAACCACCCTCATTTCTTAATTAATCTATCAGCTTGTTTCTCAAAACTAGACAGACAGACAGTTTAACTACTATTTACTTTGACATAGGTAGGCTCTGCCAGTGCCTTACATTGTATTTTCCTGTATTGCTTTGATCTTTTTGGGAACCAGTGAGCATGGTGAATCAGGTAAAAAATAATGCCATCATAACACTATTACCATAAACTTTCCAGGAGGGGGGAGTTTTCCCCCCTCTCCCCCCCACTTGCAGATATCCATGATCATATATAATCATATCATTAGTGCATGTGTATGTTTGCATATGACTTTAAAAATATACAAACTGTATTACATGCTCATACTGGAACTTTGATCACACAAGACATTTTGGATTATTTATGAAATATCGAATGTTTCATTGATGAGTTCTAGTTATAGCCACCAATGCATATCTCTGCTCTAAAGTGGTTAAAGCTACTTGAATAGTACAATAAAAATCTTTGGAACAAATTTTCTATTATTTGTACTACTGTAATATACATAAAATGCTACAGTATAGACAATAAAGGGTATTTTTACAATAACAGAAAGTAGAAAATGTATTTAGGTGTTTCACTGAACAGCAAATGTTTAAGTGGTTGCTGCTGAGGGCACAACTCGAGTGAATAATACATATACTAACACAGTAGAAATATCACGCCTTATCATAGCCTTCAGAGCAAGCAAATAAAAATGTTTGTTTGTTGCTGTTCAGACTCTATCATTTTCTGATCTCTCTGAAACCAGAAGTAAAATATTTAGTGAGAGAGAGATGAGGAACACAGAATGCCACCATCTAGTTAACAAGGGGCAGTAACTCTCCATTAAAAACTATCACTTCCAGCTAATAACTTTGTGAGACTATTCTACAATAGTCATAATTACTATGCTGCCAAAGCCTAAAGAACTAATAATATTAAAATATCTCAATTTTGCTATGAGAAAATAAAACGGAGAGGGAGAGAGAGAGAAAAAGAAGAAATTCAACATGAAATATTAGTTTGATCCTACAGCAAGTTATGATTAAAACCTTTACTATTTCTTAGTTCATAGTTATGAAAATTAGTAAATACATTTATTATTTTACTCTACAATTTAATATGAACTTACCCTAGACATTTGGAATGAAAAGAAATTTTGATGCCTTCACTGTTCTCTGTAATCAGTTCAACTCTGGAAGAAATTTTCTGAAAAAGGGGAAATTCAAAGCTGTTATTTAATAATAGGCAAAATACAGAGTTTTTGAAGTTCAAAGTGAATCCAAACTAATAATGGTCAGCTCTGTGTTGCTGACACATGGTACTTTCCTTTTACAGAATCTTACATCAGTGGTGGGGGGGTATCAGAGACAAAAAAAAAAAAAATTATGGTTTTTATGTGTTGAAGGTTAAAACTTGAACACATTTAGCAGATGCATGGCCTGATTGGTACTCTAATTAGCCCATAGCATTTATGCTGCAGTTTAATTAGAAAGCTAGGATTAATTTAATTTTTATTCTAATTATAACCTATATGACTTTTTGACTTTTTAAAAAAAAAAATAAAACATTTACCCTAAACTAAAAGTCAGCAAATGCATCTCCTTTACTTTTAAATGTTAAGATAACTAACTAAATTACAGATACCTATTAGTAATAACAACAAATTCAACACCATGCTTTAGCTAACCAAATAGATCTGTTTGGAAGAATAATAATGTAACTCCTGTCTTAGAGCTTAAAACTAATGTACCAATTACTAAGTAGGTTTAGACACTATAAAATGATCCTAAATCAAACAGTAATCTGCCAACTTAATGGTTTTGAAAAGCAGTTCCTTGATCATACAAGATGATTAACTACTGGTCCCTTCATATAGCATCTGAAAATAGCTTATTCTGCCATTAATTAAGAAAATATTCCAACAACGCCTTACTGTATGTAACCCACTTCCCCACTTTCCCTAAATAAAACATGTGCACAATCCTGTTTTTCTAGATATCATCAGAATTATAGTGTCAGGATCTGCATCAATCAACTCTGGTGTTGGTGTCTACTTTCACCCAAGTTCTACTAGCAGTAGCAGCCTATCACTGTTGGAGACTGGTTTGGTTTGGCAAGCCTCCTCTAGCATGGTTTCTATTTGCTCTTCTATACTAGACCATCAGCACCTGAGCTCACCAATTTTCCATGGCATCAAAAACTCTGTCCTACCTCTTCACATGTTCTGACGCTTTGAACACTCAAACTCACATGAAGTCAGGCATGCAGAGAGCTAAGGGAGCCAATCAATTCAGCAAGCAGGTGTCACTCTTGCATTGCAAGGAATAGAGGCCATCATAAAAAAATTATGCAGAAACTATTATGATCACTAGAGCTAAGCAGTGTTGGTTTCCATAGAGTTAAACTGTTGGAATGCATCCTTAATTACCTATAGATAAAAACTAATTTGAGAGTCTATACACCGCCAAAATGGTAACATTTTCCTTTGTTGTCTCCCCTCTCCTAGCAATTGAAGACTGAGTTCTTTCAGAAAAGAGAGTAAAAAAAGACATTTTGTAGATAAAAAGGGAATAGAAAAACATTAAAGGTACAATACAAAAAAGTTAAAAGGAAAGTTAAAAAAATGCTCAAGAACAAAAAATAAAAGGCAAATAAAAGAAATATAAAGTTATCTAAAAATACAAAAGAAAAAAGAGAAACAAATAACAACATACATTATAGTTCTCTTGTACCACCTGCACAATGTTAGAAGAGTCATTTGCCAGTACAGTCACAATGGCACCTTCTATCAATTTAGAAATTCTTCTGTATTCTTCTTTGTACACTTCGTCGATGGCAAAAATTATGTTGGCTTTCTTCTTCTTGACTGCTGAAACTATCTGGCTAATAGACGGGTAGTCCTACAAATAATTTAAAATAGATTGGCAATGACAAATATCATTATTACCACAGATGCTGGTATTTGATGCAGATTTTATTTTACAAAATTTTTTTAACTTTTATTTTCTAGTTCATAAGGTGGTGAGTGCAGGGATTGGAGATGAGAGAGATGGGACAGGTGTGTGTGTGTGTGTCTGTGTGTACTATATATATCCCACTAATATTCTTGTGGGTTACTGCTCCCCTGAATTAATCTGATTATAGTTGACGTTTGAATTTTTTATGCAGTTGTTTTTCTAACATGAAAATCCTCCAAAAATACTAGAGTTGTTTTTCTTAATCAATGCTTTTAAAACCATTAATATACAAAGAACCCATATGGGAATTATCAAAGTTTGCGAGTCAGCAGGCTCTGATACGCCTACATTGATGACGATTAAACACACTTCATAACTACCATCTTTGTATCCAGAAGCAAACAAAAAGCAACTTAATGGAGATATCTAATATGTTGTCGCCTCTTGTTAATAAAAATTTATATTTTAAATGTTACAAAATAGATAATGTGTAAGTCTTCCTGATTAAAAGTGCTTGTGATTCTATCTATATTTTGTTTATAAATTAAAACAATATTCCACAAAAATACTGATGTTTAAGATAGTTGCTTTCTGAAGAAAAAATAATGAAAACAAGAGAAAATGGGTATAAAATGCAAGCAACAAATGATAGAATCAGATCTCGTGTAAAAATGAAATGTTTCATGGTACAATTGTGTGTTGATAAATACACTGATTGGTTGTCGGAGGAAAGGCTAAAATGAGCAGCATAAACAAAACAGTGAACTGTTTCAACCTGGAAGAACGTTGTCCTCTTTACAGGTGAGTCAGTTTGAACTGTTTGGCAATAATCAACAGCAGTTTGCTTGAAGATGGACCAGGACTAAGCATGACAATCAGTGTGCAACAGTTAAGTAAAGCACAGAAGTGGATCAATCCAAGTGCAGGGCTGCATATCAGCCAAGTGTGTCAGTGATTTGCATAAAATTGAAGCTATACTGACTACTGAAACTTACAAGCAGGTTCTTATCCATCATGCCATTTCTTCAGGAAGACATCTCATTGGGCAGGGATTCATCTTTCAATATGAAAATGAACCCAGACATAGCCAATGTGCTGAAAAAAACTGTCTGAGACAGATAGCAACCAAACACCTTGGATGAATTGTGAAAAGTGCTACAGGGCATCCAGAACAACATTCCACAATCAAACACTGATAACCTGCTAGGGAGCATGAAAACATGGGGTTATTCAAGCAAAGGGCTCACAACCGAATGTTAATGCATTGTGTATACATTATATGTTGGAATTACTCATTATTGTGCATATCTAGTTTGTGTTTCTATAATTATTTCCAATACTATATGTGTTTGTGTGTGCATGTGTGCATGCACTTCTTTGTGATCTGATGCTGCCTGTCTTATTATATCCTCTGAATTCAATCCACAAGTCTTAGATATTTTCACCATTAAATCATATTCCAAGCTCCACTTTTCACTCTTTTTGAAAAAGCTTTATCATGAAAATGCTTACATAAATAGATGAAAAATATCCAGAATAGAAAGAGAAGACAAACATAAATGGCACTAAAGTTGATTGCCTGGCAGTTTCTTCTTACTCTTCTACATCAACCAGCCATATGGGTTTCCTTCCACATCTAAAAATAAGATGTACTAGTAAGAATTTCCCAGTCAACAGTGCTGGGTCCTCACCGTAAAGAATAACGACCCTCTAACCCTGACATTGCATTTGCTTTCCCGGGTTAACTCCCTTGTAGAAATTAGTAAAAGAAAAAAAAATCTTTTTTCATAATAAAAATGTAAAAAGCCAAAAAAACTGAGTCATCAACTATGTCTGGTAAAAACCTTTTAAGTAAAAATTTAAAAGTTCATTTGTAATATTAGTTATCAAACTGTTGTAACTAAAATTCCAAATCAGTTGATTAAGGGGCATAAGAAAACAATATGGTGGCTAAAAACTATTTTCAAGGTATGCGTGTAGATCAGTGTTTCTCAAAATGTTTTTGATCGTGACCCTAAATACAGTCTTTTCCCATCCTGGTGACCCAAAGGGCTGGTAGATATAGTTTTAATTGCTGACTATTTTGATATATAGCATTTATTAAATTAGGTTCATTGAAGTAATTTAAATAACTAAACCAGAATGAAGTTCAATAACTTTTTAATGTGATGCTGCTTCATTTATGAATGAGCTTCACAAATTCTAGTTTTATGTTGATGGACAGCACAATGCAAGTCACAATGAGGATCCATGTGGTTCCTTGGTTTAGTCTTGATTGTCACAAGATCTGAAAATCCTTGTTTGCAGAGATAGATTTGCAGGAAAGGGTGAAGAGCCTTTTCAGTTTCCCGAGTCAGAAGAGGCTTATCCTCCAGCCAGGTCAAAAATTTTGAGTATGGATGGCTTAACGTTGCTTCTGAACTTGACTTTCTTGGAGACCTAAAAGTTCTTGAAATCCTGGGATATCTTCTCTGGCTTCACTGACATTCACACTGAACACATTCCAGATCCAGCTACGCTGCTGAAGGTCAACATTTTCTGGCAAATATCTGCCCATTTCTTTTTGAAGGTTCTTCAGATGACTCTTGAAAACAACCTGGGTGTCACTGAGTGATATTTCTGATGAATCCTGTAGCAGAGTGTTCAGTTCTGGGAAGGCAGCTATTTTTCCTTTAGCCATTTTTTCTCTTCAAAAGTGCAATTTTTTTTTCATAAATGAAGCATTTTATTCACAAATATCCACTATGGCTTGATTTCAGCCCCACATGCCTGAATTTAGTTCATTCAGGTGACTGTAAATGTCGCCAAGCTTTACCAGTGAAGCAGTGTCTTTGAGGCAGTCGGCCAACGTGTGCTTCTTCTGCCGAAGTGAATCTTCCCTCAAGAGAGCCAATGGACATCCAAGTGGAACAAGTGCTGGTGATGTGATCCCATTTCTTCACACATTTTAAGGAAAATACGCAAGTTCAAAGCTTTGGCCTTGACAAAATTTACAATTTGGATAGCATAATTGAGAACCATGTGGAGTTCTGGTTGCAAACGTTGAGAGGCCAGGTTTTTTCTGATGTAAAAAATAGTGAATTATTCTGCCTTAACACGAGTGACAAATCCCACACGAATTCCCATCATAGATGGAACTCCGTCAGTGCACACCGCCAAACGGTTCAACCAGTCAAGATCATGTTTCTTGGAAAATCGTTCACCATATTAAAGATATCTTCTACAGTGGTGGTAGTTGACAGGGCATTGCAGAAGACAAATTCCTCCAGGATGTTGTCTTCTCCTTTGTACATGACAAAACCTTGAGTTGACAGTCATCTGCAATGTCCACAGATTGATCTGTCTGCAACGAAATGTTTCTGCTTTTTTCAATGCCACAATTAGTTGATCCAAGATATCATCTGACATGAGGTCAATTCGCCATTTTATGAAAGCGTACCGATTCCAGCTTCTGCTCCACAAGCAGTTTTCATCATTGCCATTTCCGCTGGCTTAACCAGCTCCTCTCCAAAGTTATGAGGCTTTTTGCATCTCACAATGTTCCAGCCACCTCAAAGGACACCAAGGAAACTTTCTCCAGAGAAAAAGTTGAACTCGAGGAAGCATCAATCTGACTTCGTTTTACTTGTTCTTCTTTATTCTTCTAATAACTCAGTTGTTTTTTGACGAAATTTGGATGAAGAGAACTCAAATGACACTTCAGTTTGCTTTCTTCCATAGATTCGTTTGAGAGGACTTGCAGACACTGAACACACTGGGGTCGGACATTCCTAGATCGTTCTCTCAGCTCACTGAAGTCATATTTCAAAAACTGGAGCTTATATTAGAATTTGCGCTGGGCGATTTTTCCAATCAGATTTCAAACCTAGAAATAAAAAAAATTTAAATTGGAAAACTTTTAGAAGTACAAAGGGAAATTGATCGAGAACGTAGAAATAAACAATTGTATAGAAAGGCAAATAATGAAAATATGTAGTATGAAAACTAATGCGGTATTTTGGAGGTATATTAGTAATTACTAGCGTTGATGGATGTTATGAATAATCTACTGGCGATATCAGAGCCGTGGAAAGTGAGCATGGGCCCCGGGACAAGTCAATAAGCTGGGCCCCCTGGATGATGAGGGGCTGGGTTCCTGTCTGGCAGTAGGCCTGGAGTCAGAGTCCTGTATTGGCCACGTGATTTGGGATGCACGTTGAATGGCTTCTATCCTTTTCCCCGCGAAGTGTGAACTCTCTTCTTGTTTATATGTTTTCAGTGGGTCTGTGTCATGGCCACCCTGGTGGAGAATCCGGGTCGAACACAATGCTCCATAACCTCCGTTGTAACTTCGGCTTATATACACCGGACACGTCGGAACATTGATGAAAACACGAACAAAGAGTAAAGGGTTAACATAAAATATCAAAGCCTCCAGTCGCCACAGCAAAAACTAATTCACAAAGACATTTATAATGAAGCAAGCCCGGTGAATTGTCGCGCCCTTCCAGGGTTCGTTACGGCGCCCCGCTCCAGTGAATCTGTCTTTCTACCGCCCCCTCGAAAAACTTCAATGTTGAGCATGAATTTTGATGGAATCCTTCACATGATTAAAAGTGAATTACACAGCAATAAAACAAATTGGAAAATCAAACTGTTTCATTAGAGCAAAAAGTTTTTCATTCTGTATGCAAGCGAGATTAATCAGGTGCAGCACCGACACAAAAAGATCCAATTTCGATGTTATCAGGGCTCGAAGGCTCGGTTCCGGTTCTGTGTTTGCCAAATAGTCTTAGATCCCCCAACCACCATCAGTCTATTACACTGCCTAGTTAGTGGGGACCCCTTTTCGACCAAGTATGAATTTCTGGCCAGAGCTGAGGATAAACAGCTTGCTTCCCGACCCAGAGACGACTCCGCGGCCGGTTGGGCCTAATCTTTCAATAATTCTCTCATGAAGCGTAAATCAAACATTTGAAATCGTGTGTAAAATGAAATTATACCTAGAACTTGTAGGAAATGTTATGGAAACCTTACCGGAATAAATGACGAGCACTCTCACCGGTATTTAAGTATTCAATACTTTACTGACAAACTAAACAACAAGACTCTGGTAACAGCTATGTACGTGGTCATGGCCACATTACCAGTTCACAATACAGATACACTTACTTGGGACGGCTCCGAGTTTCCGGGTTCTGTTCCGGTGTCG
The DNA here is from genome assembly GCA_018389105.1 of Nautilus pompilius. Classification (NCBI taxonomy): domain Eukaryota; kingdom Metazoa; phylum Mollusca; class Cephalopoda; order Nautilida; family Nautilidae; genus Nautilus; species Nautilus pompilius. Next base: position 219,587 of record JACATO010000579.1, on the reverse strand, counting down.
ATCTTGATGGTTTTCTTCTATTTATTATTTTCTGTAATATTTCATAATTTTCGCCAAGATTTTATCTTGTTCCCCGGGTTTGGTAACCACTGGTGTAGATCTACAAGTTCTGACCATTCTAGGAATAGGTGAACAGCGATTTCCTGTTAATTATGCACTCACAGAAGTCACTGAGCAACAAAAGTGCACATTTTCCGTTTAATTTTCAAAAATTAAAATAGAAATTGAATAAACCAAGATCGATAAATCTACATCAACAACATCAAAAAGGTTTTTCTTTTCAGTTAGAAAAATAACTGCCCAGATACTTACAAATTCCAAACTTTTTGAATATTCGAAATTAGAATTCATGTGACATTTTCCATCATTGGGTTTCACAATTCCCAAAAGCTAAAAAAGAGGGGGAAAAAAACAAAACAGTAACAACTTATACATAAAAAATGCTTAACAAAAAAAGATTTTAAATTAAAGAAGACCTTTATAAATTTTAATTTATAAGATATATGATACTTACAAGTCTATAAAAGTTTTGTTCAAAGTTTTCTGGTAGGAATGAGCCTTGGTCTTCTCATTACACTCTGAACACTGTGTAATGGACTTCTCTCATCATTTAATTTTATTTTTCATTTATCCTTATTACACAACAGCATAGAATGACACCCTGGCTTATGCAAAAACGTAAGATCTTGCTAACTTTTGTTCTTTCTTTTCACAGTTTCTTGCCTTAAAACATAGGATCTTAATAAAATGATAGCACTACAAATATTTAAAAATATGGTTGTGATGCTCCATTGAAATATCAGTTTTCCAAACAAGCAAATTTATTAAAGTTCATAAACTACAAGAGCCTGGCATGTTACAGTCATAATACAGGTGAAAGGTATCTCAAAGGTAAGCAACAGGTTCCCCAATTTTTTTTTTTAAAATCTGGGTCCTGAGAATGCAAGAGGAAAAAATTTCAATCTTTATAAGGATTGTGGAGAGTTTTTTTTGTTTTTTTTAAATTCTTTAAAATTTATTGTAGGAAGAGAGCAGTAAATACAATACATGGAGAAATCATCCCTGTTCTGTGTTCAGTGTGACCATCAGCACATCACAAAATGCATTTGATAGTGAGTTTGAAAGAAGCAAAAGGAACTTACAGTAATGTAAGCTGAAAATCTTTCTTACCTCCTTTTTAAAAAACACAAACTTTAACTATTTAAATATTGAAAAATTATTCAGGCTTTCACTTAAATTGACATGGTTCCTTAAAATTGAAAATATTAAGTTCCATACTTTTCCATCACCGGCAAAATGCTGCAGTCCATCTGAAGCGAACAGGATAATTCTTCTTGAAATGTTTCTCCATCCAATTTCCTTAATAAAGGGAAAAAAACGTAAACACATGCGGACGGATATAAAAAAAGAGAACGAATTAAACATGGAGATTTTTTTAAAAAGTTATCATCTTTTACAAAATGGAAGAAAAACAAGGGCCACAGTAAAGTATATTACAAACGAAGACATTGGCTAATCGCCATCTTCTATTCATTGTTGTACCACTGAAAACATATTTTAATTTTATCTAAAAGATCTATCTCTACCTTTGTCTGAAAGCAGAATTTAAAAGATTAAGAAAATTCTAATGAACAGTTTTAATTTTTCTTTTTCGATTATTCATGTCAGCACCAGGCTGCCTACGTGTTTAACCCACAATGCTTTGTGTAGCCACCATCACAGTGAGAAAATAACACACCAAGTAGACAAACAACCTTTGTACGTAAGCTATCTGACAAAAAATTTATCACCAAATAATTTTCTTTTGAGTTTAATTTTCTATAATTTTTTTTAAAGTTATTTTCATTCGCTAATGGCACAACATGGGATAAAGTTGCGACAGTTAGAGATGTCAAGAGAAAGTCCCTGCCTAAAACCGACAATGACATGAAGCTACATTAAGGGAAAGCTTCTGTCTGCCTGCTGCTTGGACATGATTGGGTATTTGGCCTTTGGTCCTATCTTACCAGAAATCGGTTGGGGAATTTTGTGACCTGTATCAACAAGAGTGAGAGAGAAGCCAACTGAAAAGGCACAAAGTAATTTTGTATATGGCCTGTTTGTACCAGATCTGTTAGTTATAGGGTTCCTTCATACTTTAGTTGTTACAAGGAACACATTGAACAGTTCCCCCAGACATGGGCAGCCACAGAATGTTTTCCAGGGAGGGGAGAGGTGGAGGAAATGACAAAATCATTACACTATCACCATCAACTTTCTAAGGGAGGCACTGCCCCTCCCATAAACATCCATGCTCCCAGAGAAAAGATATACAGCTCAGTATAATTTTAAAAATGTTTTACGCTGTTACTATTAGCTTCCATCACTTCTATCAATCCATGTCCACATCCATAACACCCATATTATTTTGAAACACTATGAGGTTACCCCTTAAATGTCTGAAATCCAAATAAGGTAGGTGTACACTTCAAAAGTTTTACCAAATCAGGACTCCTCCACACCTGCACAGCATATTAAAGATGTGAATGAACCAAGAACTTATGCAATTGAACTAAAAATATTGATAATTTTTTTGATTATTTCAAGTGTTCTATTAGCTTCTGCATTTTCTCCATATCATTTACTTACATCACAAACCAAGGTCTGCATCATGGCATCAAATCCTGCTTCTAGGGCATCTAGATTCCCGGATATCTTTGATTCATTAACTTTTTTCTAAAACCAAATGAAACAATATTTGGATGGATTGCTACACTTGAAAGCAGACTGCTAATAGAAAAAGAGGTAATTCGAATATTTGTGAGCTAGGTTTGTGCGCGTGCCACATAGTAAAATATTACTGGAGAGGTATTATTGCATATGTACCAGCAGCAGTCAGATAATACAGTGCAACAGTTGAATTGCAAGGGGCTGTCCTTGTTTGAGAAGCACAACAGAGATTTTCAAATGACACAAAGAATATGGAGGAAAAATCAGTTACAAATTTAAATAAATGAATCTGGGCTGTTGCTGAGACAAAAAATAGTCAGCATACCCATGTTATCACTGCCCAAGACAGTCACTTATGTTCTAATCTTCTGTACATAGTTCTGATAACACTGGTCAACACAATTTCTGCTGACTTATATCTGAGACTTGTTTCTGATTAAATTGGGAGCGCTGAACTCAAATATCACATTGGTTTTTGCTCTACTACAGCATACCCTATTTTCGATCAATCGCCATAAAAAAGTACTCAATTATAATGATTTCCACAATCACCTCAATCCTATTCTTATCATTTTATATAGAATACCATTGCAACAAACAATACCATGAATCAATTTTGAAATTAACAAATATATTGGTTAACTATGACATATCAGGTCAAAATTTTGAAATAGAAAAATATAAATCGATGCTAGAATCAAATGAATTTTAGTCAAAAATTGGCACAAACTAATCTAGAATATTCTTATCATTTCATTTAGAATACCGTACAAACAAAACAATGACAGATATGGGTTTATTTACATTAACTGATATCAGTAAATGACACATTCTTCCTTCATGGATTAAATTTTCATTTGTAGGCTTTTCTGGAGTGCTTCATTTCCAGACAGTCTCTTTTAATACTCCAGCAGTAGTTGGCCATCATGTGAGTATCTCACCTTCCTTGATATTGCTTCTCCATAGCTTGTATATCTTGATGGAACCTTTCACCTTGCTCATCACTTACTTCACCTAGATTTTCAGGAAATTTATTAAGATGACTGTTGAGGAAATGAACCTTTATGCTCAACCCAGACAATGAAAATTCTTAAGCAAAGTTTTAATAAGATCTTTGTAATTTTCAGCTTTTTTGTTTCCCAGGAAATTTTTCACAACAGCCACAAAAGAATTTCATGCTCTTTTCTCCATATCTTTCTTTCTTTTCTTTTGTGATCACTCATTTCATAAGAGTGGGATGCATTGCACCGTCGTTATGCACACTCTGGCCCAGTGCATCTGTCTTCAGCAGTGGTTTATTTTTCTAACATTTCCTTGTCATAGGAGACTTGCCTCTGTCATGGCTATAGAGTGTCCTCCGCCCTTGGTTCCCTGTCTGAGTGCCTACACAGGCCACTCCCCAGCAGCAACTGGAGCAATGCCAGTAAAGTACCTTGCTTGAGGATCACAACAATGTGCCAATAGTGGGAAGTAAACCCAGGACCCTTAGGTTCTGAAGTCAACATGCTCACCACTGAGCCACATTGCCTGGCTTTTCTCCATATCATTCATGAAGCTTGTGAAATATTGATCTCTCATAATTTTTCTTATTTGTGGCCCATCAAACACATCAGCTTTTATTTTTTCATAACTGAGGCTAGGAAATATTGTGCATACAGACTTAAAACAGTCACCTTCTATGCTCAGAGCTTTAACAATCTGCTTCATTAGACCCAATTTGATGTGGAGAGGAGGAAAAATGATTTTTACCTGATCTACTAGTGGTTGGTTTTTGATATTTGGTTCTCCAAAATTTAAGCAGGTTCTCACCGGCCAGTTATTCCGAGTCCGATGCTTGTCCTTAGCTCTACTATCCCATGGGCACAAGAAACATGGATATTTTGTATCCTTCTTGTTGACCAAGTAAAAAGTAACTTTTTTAAGATCGCGACGAACAAAAATTTGATGTGATGGGCAAAAACCGATTTTATTTCTGAAATCAGCACCCAAAATTTAGTTAAAAACAAGAGTCAGATCTTAGTTAGCAGAAAAAAGCAAAAAAATGTTGGCCAGTGTAATAGGTCATCAGAGTAAGATTATTAAGTTATAAGAAATAATTTTATTCTGTAACTTTGTGCCTTTTTTAGACAATAGACCACTTTTATATGCTAAACAAAAGAGAAATTTTACTTTTCAGAATACCTTAGATTTCTTTGAAAATAAAAAAAAAACATTTAATGTTGTTTCCCATACTTAATTTACAACAAAAATACAAATAATGTATTTGTATTATTTGCAGTATGCCTCGGTTAAGTCACATTTTGTTTATATTCAAAATGTTCTTCCTAAATTTCAATTTATTATGTGAACAAATATTTAACTGCATTTTAAGATAAAATAAAAGGCAAATGAATAAATTAACGTTAACTTCATGAACCTTAAACCTGCATAAATATAGTATCATTAGTGGTGTGGCTATTTGTAAAACTAATATTACTTTTACAATTTTCATAGCTGCCAGCTGATTGGGAATTCTATTAATGAGCTTGTCCATAGGAAGAAAAAGAAATGAATAGCAAAATATTTCTAGAAAAATATACAAACATACGTGTACAGTATAGAGACTTGCTAAAAGGAAATAGAAACATGTAAATCACTCCCTGCCTGCCTGCTTTGCAGGTGGTTTAAAGTTTAGCACAAACAAAGATCCAACAGTGTGGTTATAACCATATTTCCTGGAGTGAAAAAGGCTCCTTAATACAAATGGCATCTATTTAGGTTTGACAAGTCTCTGTACGTGCTGCATGCTGTACCTGAAAGGTGGCACCGTCTGAAACTAGGCTCAGAACATGCTTAAAATTGTAGTTGATGTCACATTCTTTACAGGACGTCCTTGAAAAAAAGAGAGGACAAACAGGCAATTAAACAATAAAAGCAAAGACAAACAAATCCTTGCCATGAAAAAAGAAAAAATGTTAGAGAATGTCTCCATTCAGCAGGTCTGTGGGGACCTATAGCTCTACATATATATATATAATTGTCTATACTCTGCTAACCTATACACTAAACATCCAGCAGGCTACAGGGTGAGACTGGAGAGGGATGAAAGTAATTTGTGTTGGACTTGGGCAGACTGGAGCCAGGTTCTCATGTCTAATGTCACTTTGCTGATGGTTGGTTGTAGCCAAGGTTTTGAGAAATGATCAGGCTCTAGCCTGGGGGAGGGTGCTGTCGTGTGACCAGGAAGGTGAGCTGATTCAAACCAATACAGGTCTGCAGTACCTGGATGAGTCCATTATTCCTTTGTGGATGATAAAGCATTGGCTCAATGTGCAGGAATAGTTGTAAACCAGCTTTGAGAAGAAAATATCCAATGCCTTCCATGGCCTACTTGTTCCCCTGACCAAAACCACATAAAACATGCCTAGGCTGGGCTTGCTGGGCAAATCAGACAGCAACCACATGCTCCTAGTTGCATCAAACCTTGACAGAAGAGTAGAATACACTGCCACAAGACTGCATCAGGTATCTAGTAAACAGTGTGATGCAGGTACAATGCTGTACTGTAAAAACCAAAACAATGCATGCATCTAAAGGTCATGCAGCTTTAATGTGCATAACTAGTGACTATTCAATGTAATGTACATCACTAAATGCAATGAAAAGTGTTCGGATAATTTGCCAAATGAATTATATATCCCAAAATTTTGAATTTCTTGTAAATGTTTCATTCTCAACAAATTTGTATAGTTTATAGCACAATATGCCCACACTGTTTTGCCCAGTTTATTATAAATGCTGGTTCAAAAATTTAATATGAAAGAGTTATATGAATTCCAAGGCGATACAGACTGGTTACTGTTACATCACAATGGTAGATGAGATTTCAGTAGTGTTAACCAGAAGAAGAGCATTGGTCTTTCTATATAAATTCAAAATACGAAACATTTAACCTTTTTGGATTTAGCGATCTCTCGGCCTATATTAAACTTGCATTTCACTACATCAGCTGAATATCAGATATCCATCTAATATTTCCAGAAATATATAAACCAAGAGTGTAATTGGCAATTAAAATTCTGGGTTATTTCAAGAGCTGCTCTCTGTAAGTTTAGTTGAGAAGTCACTAAAAAATGAACAGCCTTCTAGCAGTAACCATAAACAATAATTGTAAAAAAATGCATTTTTAATTCATTTGGTTTGTTTTCTATGCATATTAATCCTTTAAAACATGTTCATCTCAAGACTGGAGTTTGTGTAATAAGGACAGAAAGCAAAATACTTTACTTATGTTTCTCATGCTGCTCCACAAAAGGAGAAATGTTTTTCTCTACAAATGACCCAAAACCAAAACGAAAGTTTTCCGTAATCTTCTTCATTTCTCTGACTGAAAAGATATTGATAGACAAGTAATTTTAAAAAGTTCAAACTTTGATGACAAAAAAAACAACAACAAACAATTACAAACTCAGCTATTTGTATATACTTAGCAAATCAAAGCCCAGACTTCACTTGCTTCAAACCTCTTTTACTTAAAATAATATTAACCCTTATGATGCTGAAAGCAGACGTGTCCGCTTTGGCGTTTATAGCCATTTGATGTCGGAAGCAGATTCACCCCCATGGCTTCAAAAAAATTTTCTCCTCTACTGTGATAAGCAGGGACACCCTCACATCTTCAAAAGCCCCACATCTTTGATCAAATTCCTAATTTCATTTTTTGGTGGATAATTGAAACTTTCCAGTCTGAAATCTAATTAAGCACTGAAAAGGTTAAAGGTCTAGTGTTTGTGAGTTTATAGTCAAATGTCTAAAAATATAAGAAAATCAATGAAAAAGTTGAAACTTCATACAGAAAGAGAACTACTTATTTCCAAACACGTCATGACTTTGTGCCTTTGTTTACATTTTAAATAGCTTTTAATTTATACATGTATAATTTTGACTAAAATTTGTAGATTAAATAGAATTGTGCACTAACAAATTGCTCTTTGGTTATTGTGTGCTGAATTATCTCCATGTAAATGACAAATTATGCACCTCCTTTGGCAGATCTCTTTTCTATTTTAAAATTTTTTTGTGCAACTTTTAAGATAAAGCAAACTTTTTCTTGGAAAACATTTTGTCATAGATTTTACTTTGGTAAAAATGTTTTCTATTAGGCATCTAACTGCAATATAGCCCTGGCATTTTTAAAGAAATCAACCCTGCAAGTCGAATAAATCTTAAATCTTTGAAATAATTAGAGATTTTGGGTTGTTCAGGCACACTTCTAAACAAAAGTTTGGAGTAGTACATTCATCTTGTCTATGCAAATAAATAAATAACTTTGTTGAAATCCAAATAATTTTCTGCTCTATCATTTTACTATCAAAGACGACTCAACTTGAGCCCAGCAAATTTCAAAGAACATTGAATTTCCTAAATACCAAAAACTTTTGAAGTGACATGTCAGCCATGTCTGTTTAGTAGACCATTGTTGTGAATATATGGGATTTTTGTCAGTAATTTCATTTCCAAACGTACATCATTTGTAATAGATTTGATACTAAAGTGATTTTAGAAAATTAAAAAAAAAAAATAATAATAATAATAATAATGATGATGATGATGATGATGATGATGATGATGAAAATTCCCACAACAGTGCACCATAGGGTGTATGCTGAAACTGGAAACAAATTTGTAACCTTTAATAACCAAGAAAATATTTCGACAATGATCCCTGGATGCCACAACTGCAATAATACAAAGTAAATGAGAAATAAAATCAGAATTGTGCCCATTCTTATGCATATAATTTTTTTTTTTTAAGAGATGGAAGAAGTCAGCATTCATAGCACCACACTGGGAATGCTTCCTAAATTATCAGTAAAAGAGAAGCTAGTCTCAAGTTTTATATGCCTCCTCCACCCTTTCAGTGCAAATCTTTCTTTTGATTGCACATTCTTTCTTAGCCAAGATTTACTCCTTAATTTCTTGATTACTTTTGTTTCCCTTTCATATTTTAAAATAATTTTAAAAGTTTTATGGCAATAAATAAAGTACAGTCAATCATACACAGGGCTGTACATAGCAGACAGTAAATTTTATCTTCTAGCTTAATGCAGCAATTCAACCCACTTCTTCCAAAATACACAATGGCCTGGAATGTTGTTTCATTCCATACCTGGAAAAAGATTAGATAATTTTAAAAATAATTTTAAATAAAAGGGGGTCTGTCTTTGTTTCTTTTTATAACAGAAGATACTTAAACAAATATTGGTGAGCTAAAGAATATCATTGCAGTGCTATGGAGGAGAAGAGGAGATTAATGGTATTGGCTGCACAGTAAAACCTATCTGTTCTTAATTTACTGTAATTGTGTATCATTAGATCATTAGTAGGAACTGGTTAACTACCAAATAATTATCCACTTTATAAATTATGAGCAGACCCAAGCCTACTTTGGCATTCACTCACCAAGCTTGATTCCCAATTTGGATAAATTTTCTTTGTCATCGCTCATTGTTTTGGACAGGTCCACAACAAAATAGAGATCAACAGGATAATTCTTTACTTCCTGATACAGAACAGGAAAGGTGAAGGGCTTATCTGAAAGACAAGTAAAATAAATAAGTGGCAGAGAAAAAATAACTAGTCTGGACTTTTGATGCACTCATTTTCCAATTACTTAAAGCAGGTGCAAATACAAGTATTTGTTAATATACATATATATATATATATATATATATATTTTTGGTAGTTAACATTGGTGCTTTCTCCAAGAGAAGAAACTCCCATTTTTTTCTGCATGTGAAACTTTTTGAAATAGCCTTTGGTAAGTTTCAATAAAACTAAATATCTCTGTTGATCATAATTTTCAAAACCATTGGCAACAAACAGACTTTCTTAGAGTTTTTATAATTCGCCAATTATCCAGTTTAGCGAAAAGAGTGTGTGTGTGTGTGTGTGTGTGTGTGTGTGTGTGTTGGTGGTGTAGATTAGTTATACTAGATAATGCCCAGTATGGTGGACATAGGATGAAGAAAAATGTTTGAGTTATTTGGAATACTTACTGGGACGTAGCTTTATCCTAATTTCCTGAGGCTGCAGCTGGATCCAATCATTCGTAGAAGCAATCCCAACATTTTTGTCCTAGATGACAGAATAATATATATGTACATATATAGTATATAATATAGGATGTCCTGAAGGCATATCTTAACAATGAAAGATGAAGTTCATATATATGGTAGTGTGTGAAAGAAAGTGGGCATACAACTTTTTGGAACAACTTGTACTAGTAGAAAAATGAAAATCTGGCAAGAATTTAAAGACTAAAACACCATTTTTTTTACCAGAGTATTTACTACATAATACAATTTCTCAGAATGTGTGCATTTTTAAAATAGGAAAACTACTGGTTATAAGCCAAGAGATGGGGGAAAATATAAGAGGCAATTCTCACGACAGCAAATCCTGGAGGTGACAGCTTAATCCGCAGGGTCAAATAAGAACTAATTCAAGATGTATTTTTTCCCATCTGAGTAGGTGGCATCTATGCACAAAATAATTTATCTGTGGTAACTAGAATTCAAATTTTAAAAATTACAAAAAAAAGCTAAACATTTGCTAACTTATTTTGTTTCTTCTGTTTACCTATTTTAAAGTAAATTTAAAACATTCATATTTATTATATAATACAGTTGTGTGGGGGGATAAAAGTTCAATATAATAATGAAATCATCCAAGTTATTAATGAACATTGCATTTAATAATAAAATACAAGTGTCTTCAATATAATATTAGCAGTGCAACAGTTTAATTATTTTCTTTTTTGTAGTTAGTAATTATATGTCTTAGGAAACCAACCAGGTTATCAAATTGCAGCCAAAATTCTGTTACAATCTAACAAATTGCAGGGTGACAGGGGTAAGTTGCTTCAGAGGTAAGTTGTTAGAGCACCTGTACTTCCTAATTAAATGATTAGATGAGGATAGGTTATAACCGACATCACCAAAGTGGATGGTGTTGTAACAACTTATCAATGTGAAAACTAGCACCAGTCTCTAATATGGCCACTAAATGGAAAATTTTTATGGCAGCAATCTTTATCTGATTTACTGGTGAAAGTTTAATCTCTTCCATACTGGGTGCTCTCACCCAGTAATAATATATACACACCCAAAAACACCATACCTTTATCAATTTCATGTCATGCCCATAATCCACTATATCTTTGCACTGTTGTTTTTTATGGTTTGCAGCTAAATCACATCTGGGGCGCCCTCTGTTTTCACCTGTATTAAATCCCTGTATTAAAACAATAACAAAAAACATATTTTCTCACCAAGTCAACACTTTTGTCCCTCTGTTTTTCTTTTACGTTTTTTTTGAGAGGGAAGGACACTAATTGTGCTTTAAAATGCCAGTTAGCTGTAGCAGAATACTTTGTTTGTATGTTCCGGAAACTTTGGCTAATTTTAAGAATAAATTTGTTTGAAAAATATAGCCTGATAAATTTTTTTTCTGACATGACAGATGACAGATAGCCATTGGCCATATATTTATTTACTCAAAATATAGTGATGAGCACAATGTGCACTCTGGAAAAATAGAGAAAAATTGTACCTATAAATTTGAATTACAAATTATAAATAACAGTAGAATTTTTTCACCTCATCAGCACACCACGAACACAGTTTCGATGATGTCAAGCATGATCTGCACGAGTTTTCTTCTTCACAGATAGCTACAAGAGAGAAAATCACAACATTTCAATGCAAAATAAAAAGTAGCATAACCCTTAGTTCTCCAGATCAAAGGCCAGTTTACATACACAAAACCAGGATGGAGTAAAGCAGATGTCATCCAGTTAGAAACCAAATAATGATGTGTGCCTGCCAAAGCCCTTTTGTTTTTGTATTAAATTCTAAGTCTGTGTGAAACATTTCATGAAGAAGGATAATAATAAAGTAGTGAATTAAATTCATTATTATATTTTGAACTGACAGGTAGATCCCATAAGCTTGATCTTGGACTGAAGAATATTTAGCACTCAGGTGGCTGGCATTGTCTCTGCTTTTCCTGCGCCATTTTGCAAATTCTGTAGTCAAGAGTTCAAACCATGAGATGTGAGTACACAAATTTTCGTATCAAATAATCAAATTTACTGCAAACAAATGAATTCTTTAACATTTAAAATGCCTCACACATGAACATTTGTATGTGATCCACTAATGGATATGTTCTTGTAATTAATTTTTTCACTTCTGTTTTTCTATAAGCTTCAAGTTACATTAAAAATGTTTAGAAAGTTGGAGGAAAAAAAGGGTCTGAAAAATATAAATACCAATCCTCTTCCCTAAATTAGTCTCTGCAGCATTCTACTAAGGCAACATAAAACTGTTTACATTCACTTTTGAACATAATAACAATGACCTAAACGGATGTAAGAGTAACAATCCAAAGGGAGGTAATTACTGCCATTTATAGGTTTGCCTGGAAGTTATAACAGTGTAAAAACTGCCTTTGTTATTTAAACCTTAGAAACAGAAAATAAATAAAATATAAAATTAATAAATCTTCTAAAATGATTATGGACAAAGATAATAACCTAAAATTGAAAATGAATATATAATAATCTACAGCAGACATTTATGCTGACCAGCATGGTGTGGGCATTGTTACTGCTGTCAATAATCTCTGCCACATTAAGACTACTTCCCAACACACTCACGAGCTTTAATGAACCTGTTCTATCAGTCTGATAGTCTTGCACATCAGGCAAACCAACCATCTTCATTCATAATGGCAATATTTACAGCTCCTTAAGATCAAAAGAGAAGTAGAAACACAAGGCACATCATAGCTTTCTCCTAATGCCTTCTACATATTTAAAGCAACAAGGTTAGTTCCTTAATGCTCAATTTCTATTGCAATTTTGCCTGTGTATTCCATTTTTGCCACATCGGTTAATTCTTTTTGACAAAATGTATACACCTATTTCTCGAATAGTTACTTTACTAATAATTTTTATGTCACAATAAAGATCAGTGATCTATCTGTGCTGTTTATTGCAAAGTATTACAAGTAAATATCAAAGGTTAAAAGAAAAATTGTTTCAGAATTTTTCATGCAGTTAAAAAGTTATTGCCATTGACCTTCAATTAGAGTTCTAAAAACAAGCCATGCATCATTATAATATAAATATACCAGAACTGTTAATTACCAATGTTAAACAAGTTATAGATAGCATGAATGGCTTTTTAAAAATTTTTTACATACTCTCTTAAAATATTCGTTTTCAATGCTGAACTGAAGATTTAAAGTGAAACCACCCTAAAATCTACACATCAGGCCGTTACAAAGGTTTTGTCGGTTCTTCTATTATGTTAATTTGGTGTTCATCTTTTGCATGCTTGTGAAGGTCTATGTAGATAAGTTATATATCGTTTTGTAGTGTGTGCTCTGGCATACATTATGCAAAACCTACCCATTTAAAAATCATAGAATGGATATTTGTTTCCGGGTTCTGAGTGAAGCGCGGATAGAAAGGTTTTCGTGCCATTTTGCTTCACGGCTTCAAACTGGGCCACAAAGCGAGCGAGACGACTCGTCACATAACGCGGGCACACAACAGATGAGCGCACAGTACAACGATGGTTTGCAAAGTTTCGATCAGGAGATGCGAGCCTCGAAGATGAAGAACGTATCGGACGTCCTTCCAGCTGTGATGACGACCGTCTGAAAGCCTCAGTTGAAGCCGATCCAAGAAAAACAGTGCGAGAAATTGATGGAGAGCTTGACATAAACACTGCAACTGTTTCCCAGCATCTTGACGCGATCGGGCAGGTGAAAAGGCTTGACAGGTGGGGGGCTCACGAGTTGAATGAACAACAACAAAATCGTCGATTGGAGATCTTGTCATCAGAAACAAAACCGATCCATTTCTTGACCGAATCATTACGTGTGATGGAAAATGGATCTTTTACGACAATCGTAAACGATTAGCACAGTGGCTCAGCAGAGACAAGGTCATGGTTATTGTCTGGTGGACTGAAACTGGTGTCATTCACTATAACTTCCCGCATGCTGACGAGACCATCAGAGCTGATAGATACTGTCGTGAATTAAACGTTGTTCATCAGAAACTCTCCCAACCACAGCAGGCATTGGTGAATCGAAGAGGCCCCATCCTGCTCCACGACAATGTTCGTCCCGATGACTCTTCAGAAACTGAACACGTTGGGGTGCGTAGTTCTCCCTCACTCAGCCTATTCACCAGACCTTTCTCCCACATACCACCACCTTCTCAAACACCTCGACAGCTTCATCCATATGGAATCCTTCTCCATCGACTCCAGAAATCCAGATTTATTTCAAAATAGTATCGATGGGCTCGCAACTCGTTGGCAGAAGTGTACTGATTGTAATGTAACTTACTTTGATTAATAAACTTCACGTTCAGCACCGACATGAGGTCTCAATGTAGCGGTAAAAAACCGATAAAACTTTTGTAACAACCTGATATAAATTTATATTCCTTTTTTTTAAAAAATTAACTTATTTCGCTTCAGATGTTGTTAATTACACTGGACAACAATGATTTTACCACCAGAACACTGTCGTGCTCACTTTGTAGTATTTCGCAGGTTGATTTCAAATCTGAAAACCGTTTTGCTCCAGGACGTCACTTTTTTTAGTTATAACATGTGACTGATGAATGGAGGTTATGCATAGACTAGCAAACGGAGCTTTAAGGCTGTGCTCATCATGGTAACCAAAAACCTTCGGTTCCTATAACTCACGCAGTTGGCTTGAAAGAGACATACGAGTCGATGGAACTCCTTTTGAAAGTGACGAGTTATTCGGATCATAAATGGAAAATTTGTGGTGATCTCAAAGTTATTTCTCTCCTCTTCGGATTGAAGCTAGGGTACACAAAACACACGTGTTTCTTTTGTCTTCGGAACAGCCGTCATTATACCAACCATTACACTCGAAAAGACTGGCCTATACGACAGGAACTTATAGTTGGCAGGTACAATGTGGAACATATGCCATTGGTAGACCCTCAGAATGTCTACCTTCCGCCATTTCATATCAAACTCGGCCTTATGAAAAACAACGTCAAAGCCATGGATAATGACGGTGATGGCTTCAAGTACCTAAGAGAGGTTTGGTGCTGAGAAAAGTGAAGCTAAACTCAAAGAAGGAATTTTTGTGGGGCCCGAAATTCGAGAACTCATGCGTGATGACGGGTTCAAAAATAAGCTGAACCTACTGGAGTCTGCAGCATGGGAAGCATTTATTTTAGTTGTACAGAACTTTCTTGGCAAATATACAGCTGAGCACTCTGCTGAGAATGTGGAAAACATGCTAATGTTGTATCAGCGAATGGGGGGCCAGGATTCTCTAAAGATGCACTTTCTGCATTCGCATCTTCTTGTTTTTCCAACCAATCTAGGTGAAAAGTTCCACCAAGACATAAAGGTGATGGAAAGTAGATATCAGGGCAAATTCAATCCCAATATGATGGGCGATTACTGTTGGTTCATCCAAAGGGAGACTGATACCTCACATAAGCGCAAGAACAAGTGTCTGAAACATTTTTGAACATTTGGAATGTACCTACTATGTAAGTTAAATGCATTCCATGTCTTCCATACCTCTTTTATCAGTCTTTCTCATGAATCTGTTGTCTGGTTTTGGCAAATATGTTTCACATTAAACCTTTGAATACCAAATATTGTTATTCAAGCTTTATATAGTTCATATAACATAAGTCATAATATAGCATTAGTGGTGAAATTCCTACTCATGCAGATCTCACAACCTGACGTCCTAGCAAAATTCTGACTTCTGATTGTAAATCAGCACCCAAAATTTAGCTGAGATCACCCACGTTTTGCTCGGTGGCAGACAAAACGTGTAATTCTGTTGTCCAGGGTTATCATAAGAAGGCAAACAAAAAAATTTGCTATTTATTACCACCCCCAAGATCTTTATAAGCCATGTTTTCCTGCCTGCTAAATTACGATTTCTTGGCTATGACAGTAGCATAGCCAAGGCGGGTATTTGAGGGTTCAAACTCCACCTTAAATATTGTCACAATTTGTTTTTTCGTAATTGAAATTTGAAAAAAAAAATCAGTACCGTATTTAACGGATTTGGCGAGTTTTATAATTAAAATTCGAATATAATAAACGATGTTCGACAATTAAAAATTTTTTTAAAAAATAACGTATTGTTAAAAGGAGACCTGTACGAGAGATAGTAAGGTTAACCCAGCTAAGAACAGATGTTATAATCATTTACTTTATTGGGCATTCATTTGAAAGGCTCCGTCCAACCGCCATTGTTCTGTTAAATATTTGGTACTTCCGTGTTTTACGACCTTTCGTGACCGAGCCGACCCTGATTACTGAAGGCGAACAAACAGAGTTTCCAAATTCCAGGTTACTTGACATTTCTCTGTCATTCGTTAAATCGACAACGTCTCCATAAAACCAGCTCCAGCCCCGATTTCGTCGGTCTTAAGAAAGGCTGCCAGAACAATTCGGATCAAGTCAGTCCGTAGTCTAACGACATTTAACTTTATTGAATATCTACCGAGAAAAAACTCGATATCATTAAAATTATTAAAGAGTTAGCTAAACGTCCAAGAACTTTTTTCGTTAATGAATTTATTTTGATTATTCTTTTGAAGGTAAAGTTTATAATCATAAATATAATAATTGCTTATACTTGTCTTTTTCTTATACTTTAGATAAGAACTGGTAATAGTTTGATGATAAATCACGTGGCGTAATATCGTTCTCTATGATCTACACTGGAGACCTGAATGCACGGGCTTAACGGTTCTGTACTTCTAACGCCTGCTTTAGTTTGTAATCTCTGAAATAATTTTGATGAAACTAGTTACGGAGCAAAATGGCTGGCTTTTGGCTCCATCAAACCTGGAAATGGTGTGGTAAGATGGTTAAAACAGATGTCTGCAAATAATTCAGTGACCATGGGGGTGGTAATGGATTCTTCTGTCAATTTCGTTATGCAGCACTCTGCTACAGCTGCACTTGCCGTTTTGAGTTTAAAACTCTGTAAAAAGTTCTCGGGGAACGGGCTCATTATTAATAAATGAAGGGCCGAGCAGGGCTCAAAATTAATGAAAGCAAAAGAATCGGACCTGACATGGGTTTTAGATTTTAAAAAAAATAGTTCCAGATCAGGTTTGGCTCTGGAAAATGTAAACGGAAACGGACCGGGTATGAATTTACGTATATAAATAAGGGCCGGGCTGATGCACGTGGACACGGGCTGTGGATGGGCAGGTTTTCTAATCTGTACACGTACACACGCGTATATTTACATTCATAAACATGCGCATTTTTTAACCCGCAGACTTTCTCCACATCCGTGTAACTGAACACATTTTGGCATTTTTTTTTGTTTACATAATTGCGAAATGAGAGATACAAAAGGAGAAGGATATAGCGATATGTATGCGCGCGCGCGCGTGTGTGTGAGTGTGTGTGTGTGTGTGTGTGCTCCAGAAAAATCGTTAAAATCCTGGCTACGCCACTGCTATATGGTATTGCTAATACTCACCATTCACTGATCTTGCTTCCATTAATAAATTAACAACACATATCCAAGTAGCCCAGTGAAATAAAGACATTCTGAAATTTTCAATAACAAAAAAAATTATTTATAAGTATTTATGCATGCTTTGATGTTTTAAATACAGTATATACAAATGCTCACCATTACAAAAAACCAGTTACACCGGGTGAGTGACCATCAACTTAGGTTAATGCTCCTTCCAAAGACAGAATCTTAACTTAGATATGGGGTAGGTGATACCTTATTCGCTCTGGCCATGATCTGACTGACATCAATGCATGCTAATCTATCTCATTAGCCAGAAGTATGAGTAGGGTTTTTAGATTCAGTTATAATCCGATATCATCACTTCGTCTATAATTTTAATTTTTTTCTTCTTCTGATGGTGTCACTGACTCTGTTCAACTATGTTAGTGCAGATAGGATGCTTGCTAGCAATATTAGCTCCATCAGCAGTCTGTAGTGTAGCTCTGCTAGAATTTTTCTGAGATTGTATTGACAAGGTTTTTGTTGTAGTTGGTGTCTTTTTTTTTTTGCTAACTCAGAAATTTAAAGAAGTGCAGAGTAAATTATAACATGTTATTTGAGAGACAGGAGAATAGTCTTTCAGAAGCAGACTCCAAAATGTGTTGTTTTACCTGAATGGATTTTTAAAGGTCTTCAAGGTATAAAATATAAAATCAGATCAGCAGGTGACTAGGTGTGGAAACACAATGTATGTCATGCTATTAAAAAACATTGGCTAATTTAAAGCTGTTTTCCGTCTACCAGCCTATCCCTTTCCTTCGTCTACCGCAAAGCATAATCATCTATTGTTTTGTAATTCAGTGAGCTGTGAAGTGTACTGTAGATAAAGCATAAAAACCCAATATCATATTTTCAAGTGTTTGTGCGTCTGTTTATTACACTTTCGCAGCCCCAAACTTCAGCACCTGGAGTAGACGCTCCAGTTTTTGGATGTAGATACTTCGGGATCTGGGCGAGGTTTTAAGCAATCGAAGTTGACCTTGAAGGCCGTTTTGAGGCTACCAAAGGCCGCTTTACAAAATTCTTATAGACTACACTTAGTTCACTGCACTCAGTCAAAATAGACGACCTGGCAGCCTCAAATTATAACAAAGGTACCTCCGAATCAAAGGCAGGATCCAGGGGTACCAGAACGTGACCTGATTCCCTTTGAATCCAAGAGAATCCTGTTCCCTATAAAATTCAGCTTTGCTATGACCATCAATAAAACACAGGGCCAATCCCTGAAAGTTGTTGGCCCCTATTTAGATGGTCCCTGCTTTCCCATGGACAACTATTTGCTAGATGCTCAAGAGTTGGCTAAAAAAAATATTGTTTTACTTTTCACCCAGAGGAAAAACTAAAAACGTTGCCTATAAAGAGGCTCGTATGGAGCAAAGTTAAATATAAGTGTACAGTTTATATAATGTCAACAAATGTATCATTAACATCAATTCAATGTTCATTCAGTGATTGCGTTTAAACAAATAAAATTTTTGTTTTTTCAAATTGTTATAAACTTTTTTTATAAAAGCCATTTTAAGCCGTGCAGGGCCGAGTACCAAACTATTCTTACATATTTTATGTTATAATAAATAAGCAAAAATCCCTTTTGAAACTTTTTTTTTGAATGACTAGAAATGTGAGTCTGCATAAAAGTAATGCAAATATTTCACTTTCCAAACATTCCTTTCCTAAATAGCTTGGTCAGCTCCTTTTGCTGTTTGACTAACTTTGATTTTATTTAGCACCAAAACTGACGCAGTTCATACCCATACATCGTTCATCCTATTTACACATGCGAATTATAACAGTGCCAGCCTCTTTCTGAGCTGCTTCCTACGATGACTTCATAGCAAGGTTGCTTCCTTTTCTTCTTTTTTGTCTGACTCTTTGTTTTCCTTTCCAAGAGGCTCATATTAGTTTTTTTGGTGCTTCCGCTTCTGTTGACTCTATAGGTGAAATCAAACGAAAGATAACCCCCATACAAAAATCTGAGACAGGAGGCGAGCCCGCTGTCTCTGCCATTGTTTACACATAGCAGATATCAGTAAAACGCAGGTATATTTGCCATTTTTATAATTTGACAAGATTAGTCTGAGTCTGCACAAATCAATTTCCCACGCACATGGCACATTTACTTGCAACATCAAGAAGAAAAAAATATAATTTTACCTGCACCTGAGGTCCACATGAACTAAGAAGGCTGGATGTTGAGAAGTTCTTCAGCAGCCATTTGGAAATTATTTGATTAGACAAGTTGAAGACTGAACTACAGAATCTGGTATCAATCAAAAGACTTTAAGAAACATTCTTGACGGGGTTATTTTGAGTTCACGTGGGGGCTCTTGTCTCGTTGCGGTACTAGAGCACCTATCGTGATTTAAATCTACCAGTAACTAAAAAGCGGTGGTCAACAACCGAGTATTTTAGTGGAGGGGTTGGCCGGTTCGCCGCTTGTTCGTCTGACCAGGATGTGATGGACTGCGGACGTAGAACGAAAGACAACGGACAATGGAGAGTAAATTAAGCGTGCGAGCGAATATAGGAACAATAAAAATTAGCCAGTTTATACAGAGTATCCTTTACAATGGAGAAAGAGGGGACACTAAGATTATTGGCGGAAATTTTTGATTAGTTGAAATTGAGAATTTTAAATTTGATTAGCGAAAAACTCTCCACGGCATTTCCTCGGGGTGTTTCCTACTACGTCCGTATCACATCTACCTTATGGCACAAAGCGGGGATGAGGGCACACCGTTTACGCCATTACCGCGTGGACATCCTTGTGCCCTGACAACTTCGAAACTCGTTATATCGGAAAATTGTACAGGGTGCGGCAAAATGATCTGACACATTTGTATTTTTAATAAAAGCCAAAGAGAGTAAAGAACGAAAAATGTGTTTTTATTTTCGAAATGTACACAGGATGCCATTTGGTTTTCAGTTGCCGACATGAATCGGACGGGCGAACATCGCGCTTATCACAAACAACGAAGCAACACAAAGAGCATTCCGTGTACACTTCAGGCTTGGTAGACATGATCCCGCGATTTTGCTGTGGGTTACCGACTTTAGAGCTAGTGGATCAGCATTGAAACGAAAATCAACCGGCCGACCTCGGGCTGCCAGCGGTAAGAGGTTCAGTCTCCACGCCGCGGCTCTTAGCCTTTCCGATAGAAGTTTGCAAAGAATTCTTCACATGGAACTGCAAATGCATCCGTACAAAATGATGTTGGCACAACAACTCAGCGAAAGAGACTTTAAAACTCGCAGAGCATCGTGTTTGGAAACTCAACAACATGTCCCCCGCGCAGCTGTCGTGTTGTTCAGTGACGAGGCGCGAATAAGCAAAACGTCCGGTGCTGGGCCGAGAACAACCCGCGCGAGCCGCACCACCGCCCTTTGCATTGTCCTCGGGTAACCGTATGGTGGTCTGCGGTACAGACGATGTTACAGTGACTGTGAACTCTGGTCGATATTGTGTGATGCTAGACACTTTTCTGAGACGCAAATTGAATGAACTTGACGATAAGGACAATGTTTGGTTTCAACAGGATGGGAATTTTGAGGGAGATGTTCCCCGGTCATTTGATTTCATTGCGTGGTGACATCGGTTGGCCGCCCGATCACCTGATTTGAACCCGTGCGACTTTCTTCTGTGGGGATATCTGAAATCAAAGGTATACACTCATCGCCCTCGATCTATTGAGCGATTAAAAGATGTCAGGGTTATGGACATCTTTCGTGAACACCTCGGACACTGTTTGAACAATAACGGTACCCACTTGAGTGATTTAATTTTTAAAACCAAATGAAACAAAACGGCATTCTATGTACATTTTGAAAATAAAAACAAAATTTTTCGTTCTTTACTCTATTTGGCTTTTATTAAAAATACAAATGTGTCAGATCATTTTGCCGCACCCTGTATGTCACAGCCCACCACGAAAATTGGAAAAAAATGTCGCGACGCAGATGAGCGGATATTCAGAATTACCACAGATTATGACGGCAGGGAGCCGGAGTAACATTTGAGACTTAACTTTACTATATTAAGCTACTGTATTGACTTACATTTGTGTAAAATTAATTTTAAAATAAAAATAAATACTGAAATCCATTTTATTTATTTAAAGTCAAATATATTTTCACTATTTTTAAAGTGATTCCAGAATAGAACAGATTAACATGGAGCATCCGTCTGAGCGCACAATCGCTTCGCACTACCTGATACCGGCCAGACAAAGGTGCACAAGTTCCGTGAGCTGCCCTTCCTTAACTGATTCGGCCCTGGCTCGGCTCATACCGCGGCGGCACTGCCCCGCACCCAATGTTTGACTTCGTTGCCATGGTCACTAATCACTGCGAAGCGGACGTGCCGGCAGGCCGGTTGTCTGCTTATTTGGACTGGTAGCCAGACGGACTGCGCTTGCATTCAAACAAACTGGAGTTGTCATTCTTTCTGTTGACAAGATATATCTGTCACTCTTAACACTAATAACGAAAACCCCCAGCTGTGACGCCACGACTTCCAGTCACCAGGGACGAGCTGGAGATTCAGAAGCCATACAAGAAATCAAAAAACAGCCGCACGCTTAAGTCCCGGCTCTGGCTCCGCGGTTCCTCCTGGGCTTCTTCCTCGTCGCTTTTTATTTTTTAAAGAAATTAAATTACTTTTATTTCATTTTAGAGTTTAGTCTGTTAATTGTTATCATTTCCCTCCAGTCCACGGCAGAACATCTTGTCGGACCTTACCTGCGGAATGTCGGCCTCCGGGCGAGAGAGATGATGATGATGAGGCGCGAATTAAACTTGTGATAGATCAGGGTTTGGTTGTTTATACCGATTACAGAATTTTAGAATTAAACGTGTAATTTACTTGGACAGTGTGAGTGGAAGTCTGTCTCCCTGACGAGGTACAGCGGCTTCAGGTTCCGAACAGACTTTCCAGGTGTACATCAGAGGATATTTAACAGGTTCCCCCATTGTGTTTTTTTGTTGTTGTTTAAAACACCTGCTTTGTGCGAAAGAGAACAAACAGATGGAGTAAATCACCCAGCTGCCACGCGCGCTAATTTTAGGAGAATATCCAAGTGGATCTATAACCTATATATAAATAAATAAATAAATACGAATCAATTGAAGTCGCAAGCTGAAAACAAGCGCGTGCAATCAATCTGCTGCATGACCTACAAATAAAAAAAACTTTTTTGGAAACGATAACGAGAGACAGTCGTCACTTTGGGTAATAAAAGGTGTTTGAACACCTCAGGTGAGTTCAGACAGGCGCCGCTCGAGCCCAGTTGGTGAATCGGAAGGACCGTTGAGAGGAAGTGATCAGTCCTGAAGTCATCGATTATAACAGTTACTGGATGCTGAACAAGTCACTGGATTTTATGAGCTATACATATAAAATAAATAATTACACGGGTTGGCTTAATTATATATAACAAAGAGAGAGAGAGAGCAGAGAAATACGTTCGTGTAAGTCTTACCTTAAAGTTATTAAATTTTGCTTCTGGACAAATACGGTGCGAGTAGCTGTACTTACTTCGAGGTCGCTAACGTTGCGAGTGAATGAACGATGGATTTAGCCTGACCTCTATGTAAAGGTGTATATATATATATATATACACGCGCGCACATTAGACACTGCCTTAACTTTTGTTTTTTATGTGCCTTTGGGTCGTATTCATTTGGAGATGAACTAGTTAGAGTTGCAAATATTCTGTTTACTTACTTTTGAAATTGGTTTGTACCATGGTTCAGAGGGAGGAGAGGTTTTATAAAACTTTTGTTACTCTCTCTCAGCCAGCCAGCCATGCGTGATATCCTCGCAGTACCTGCGAACGATCTTATAGCCCTGTTCGGGGAGAGTGATTGTTTGTTTGTGTAAGTAATTAAAAACTTTTAATGTGCGCGCCGCATGCGGAGGCGGAGCAGCTGACTTTTTATTTCCTCGTCATGGAAAAGGAAAAATACAACTCGGCAGAGATCCCACCGCTCCGTTCAAAGTAAAACCAGACAGTGGCGAGATTATTGTGTTTGGATAACGTTGGGACTGCTGTCACTAGAGGTTTAGGAGTTAGATCACCATGACAACGAGAAGCGTTGCTCTGAAATCATTTTGTCGCCCGAGTACAGTGGCTAGAAAAGCTCTCTCTGTACTGACGACATCATCTCTCTCTCATATATATATATAACCCTCACAAAACAATTATAGGTCAAAAGAAAAAAAAAACGAAGGAGTAGTGTATTAAGGGTGCATTAACCTCGAAAATTAAAAAAAAAGATTTTTTTTAAAGAGAAGATAATCTTATATATATATGTATAAATTTATTTAAACTTTTAATTAATTTCAGTAATTAAACACTACGTATATACTTACTGTCGGATATAGTTTGATAAGCACAACCCGATGTTCCAGCGTCCTTGACCACCACCAAAATGACGTGTCCCAGCCAGCATTCCCTGGTGGGCCCCAAATGGGACCCACATGGGTTATATATGGGCTTTGGGTGGGCATACCTTTCCTTATTGCTCTACTAGAATTTTTTTTTTATATTTTCAATTAATGCAGACATTTTCATTTGATTAATTACAGTATTTGATGGCATATAAGACCCACCCCCCCCCCCCCCTTTTCAGTAAGGAATATTAAGAAAACATTTTTTGTGTATTTAAACATTTGCTCTAATGTTTAATGAAATATGTACCTACAGTATCTTTATTGGGATTTTTAAAAAAAAAAGATACCCATACTGTGATAAACACCAAATACACAAAATAGCAACTGATCAGAAGCAGGACTAGGAGTTTCCAGTGCTCAACGATAGATGGCGGTGATGCTAGTATGCCACACAAGCGACTATGATTACTGTCGGCGTTACTCACCATTATCACCCATATTTCAAGTTTCTTTCAAAAACTAAAAGTAGTTTTCATGTAAAAATAAAAAGACATATGTGGCAGGTGTAGCATACATAAACAGTAACATACATACGAGTTCAAAACCAGTTCCTGCTTAACATTTAAGAGTTTGGCGCCAAACGAAGATATTTGTCTCAGGACATCCAGCTTTAATTTTTATGGTAATTCCTTTTTAAATTAAATTACTCATAATAATAATAATAATAATAGTTATGATGATGTTTGAGTAAATAACATTACAGTATTGTAGAGTTGGGGTAGAAGTCCCAGTCGGCTAAGGTAGTCAGGGTTAGCCTACCAAACACCTCAACTTTGCATATAAGACCCGGGGGTACTTTTTTGAGCCATTTTTTGGAAAAAAAGTGTATCTTATATGGCATCAAATACGGTACATTGAGGCTTGGTTGTGACAAAATATCGTCTCTGGTGAGTACAAGTAACAAAAAGATGACATGATCAATGAAAAAATTTTATTAGTGAAGACATCTCAAATGAAAAAACCTGGAAAATAATTCTATGAAGATGCACTATTTGTGTCCGTATTATGTTTGTCCCTGGCAGCCTTTTCCCGAGCTGCCCTTGCAGCCCTGTTGCCATCTCTGTCCCGCCCTCCAGTCAGCCATTTGGCTACTGACTTCTCAGCGTCATGCTTGCTGCACTCAGCTGTCTGTGCATTTCTTTTAACAGCAACTTTAAAACAAAATCAAAATAAGAGTAAGATATTACTGTAACATATCATAAAACCATGATGCATTTATTAGATACCAGAATCAAATGCAAAATTAATCAGCTTTGAATTATGTGTTTTTATATGTCATGAGTTGAAGTTAATTCTGTGTTAACCTTACGGTAGATTACATCAAAGAGCCTAGTTGCTCCAAAAGCTTTTTTGCCATGTCGTCCATGGAGAATGAACAGCAGCGACAGCTGGTTTGTCATTACAAACCCCATTATTCTTTTCATTGTCTCATCTAGGAATCTCCCACCCAAATCTCCAAGATAGCACACCTTAAAATAAGAACAAAGTACACATTCACTCTACACCACAATGATTAGCTGAGGTTATATAAAATTTGAAATTATAAAAGTAAAAAAGTGCACACCATTTAACTTTGACAAAATTGAACATCAGAAAGGAATAAAAGTACCATTACTAGCATGGAAATATCACTGAAGCAACTTATTTTGTATCCAACTTGTGTACAATGTACAAACATTATACAATGAAAACCATGAACAAAATATTGCAAGGAAGCTTCACATATATGCTTAGACCCAACCCAATCAAAAGAAAATAGCTTAAGTGAATTATTTAGAGAGATTTGTACATCAGGATGTTTCATAGTTTAGCACTAGCATAGCAGCTTAAAAACAGCAAACTCGTTAAGATCGTTAAGTTATATCAGATCCAAAAATGACTTACTAAAACTATGTGAACAATATGTACCAACAGAAAATGTATAATTACAATGTACTGACCAATCCACTTTGGTAAGCTGGATCAATCAGCATTTCTTCATTGGCATTGAAGTCTACCAAGGCTTTAAGAGGAAATGTACCTTCCTCTGGCAAATTTGGTATCGCAGGGGCTGAGTTGGTTTGTCTAACCAAATTCTGGAGCACACTCGAATGGATCTTTTGTCTCTTATTTCTTCCAAGGCACACAGAGTCATGGTCCACATTCGATACATTTTTTCCATGCCTATAACAACAATTAAAGATAAATCAATTAACAGTTTTAAAATGAAAACTTCATGGAAAGGATTCTGTAATTATTTGACTAAATTATTTTTTGTTATGTACCTGCTTGGTGCATGTTCTGTGAGGGGGAGGAGGGAGAAAGCATCAAGCATCTTTTGAGTCTCAGACTCTCCTGTAAATAAGCAGAAACACCAATCCAATTAACATTACATCTGGAAATTATTGGAGGATGTAATACAGTTGTTAAATAGTTACCTAGAACTGTGTTATTTCAGGTGTAGATAACATAATTGTACATATTATAAAGTATAATTATGTGAACAATAATTTACCCTTTGGATGAGAAAGCAGTCTGGAAGTTTTAGGGGTGTCATCTACAGATGATGTCAGGCAGGAACTTTAAAAAAAAAAAAACAAGATAAAATAAGTATTATAATGACTGAGCAATAAGTAAGTTCTTGATGATACAAAACATTGAAAAATATCTGGCAAAAGTCTAGTTTTACATGTAGCAGGCACAACCAAGACACATGTTAGTGGCAGTTACACTAGAGATGAACTGGGGTAGCATCTCACTGATAGAATGGTCATATTAATACCTTATTACAAAAACAAGACATTACTGTCAACAATAATTTTCTCTGTTTCAAATGCACAGAACCACACATACCTCCAGCAACCTGTGGTGACTGCATAGAGCTGTCTGCTTTGGACATAACAGGAAGAGCTGTTGGCACAAGTAAATAAGACAGTGAATGTTACACATGCATTCAAATTCACCTTTTAAAATTTATTTTATCAAAACGATAATGCTATTTTTGTGAAAACAGACACTAACCACTTGTCAGGAACATGGGTGGTTTTGGCAAAAAAGTAAAGTCAGTTTCACACTCCTCAGACTCTGATGAGGAGAACCTTCTGTTCCTGATCTTCCTGTAGGTGATAATGAATATAGTTGTAAATGCAATACACAGGAAAACATAACCAGTGAAGCATATGCATTGATATATATGTAAAAAAAATAAAATAAAAAACAATGAAGGTCAGACTGATCCTCAGCCATACGCAGCTTTTCTTGTGCCCGTACATAAGTAGCTTAAGAATGAAAATAAGTTCATATTATTAAGTAATTACATGATTTTTCTTGACAATGGACCAAATATGAAGTTTATGCAAAGATAAATTTCAATGAGACTCACCAGCTTTTCCTAGGGTCCTTACATCAAATTTCTTCCATGACTCACTAGGCGGCTTCTCCTCTTTTGCCAGTGTGGCTGCCCTAGAGGAGCCAGGCCAGAAGCAATGGTCCTCTTCCTCACTGGTAAACCAGTTGCATGGAATAATGGCTACTGTCAATGAAGCCAGAAATTCAATGACTGCGAATGGCAGCATGTTCAGGTACTGAGTTCAGAAAGGCAAGAATGAAAGAGCCTGATTATCCAATAAATCTCAATGTGACAACCTCATCAGTCTAATAATATCAGATCATACAACAGAACAGAACACTGAGGCATATACACAGAACAATCACATCAGACATTCAGCAACAATGGACAGAAGCAACATGTGCACACTAACAGGTAATTAATTAATGAAAGACTATACCATCAACCATTGAAGAATAATGAAAAGTAACAAGAAAATCAACATTAATAATCTAAGACAGAACTTCAGTAAAGCTGAGGAACAGCTACATATTTGTCACTAAATGGCAATAAGACATATTTCAGCAACAAGTCTGAAATTGGGCAAACATATAGCCTATTAGAAAGACAGCACAACTGCTGAACACCCAGGCACATAGAATCAAGTGGTTTCTTATAAAAGGGATCATTTTCAGTGAAGTGATCATTTACCACAAATGTTTCATCTGACTGAGAAAGCAGTGTGTTTTTCACAATTGCATCTTTGTCCCTGATCTTAAAACAGTTGTTCCCTCTATAGCATGAAACAAAACACTTCTTCCCATGATAATTCTTAAACTGATGACAAGCTGAATACTCATGAGGAAGGGGCCCACTTAAATGAATTTTTCTGTGGATTTAAGTTGGTCTTGTTTTTCATAGTGCTATGTTCAGCAAGCCTTTGATTTTCAGCAATACGCCTTACAATTTGAGCAACAGGATTTTGGGGTCTTCTGACCATTCGTTTAGGTTTACCTTGGAAACTTTCATAGGGAAACATGACACTTAATCCAAAGAACCAAACTGTCTGGCATCTTGAGCCAAATGAATCACACTATGTACAGTGTATACAAGTGTGTCCTTGCCATAAATATCAGCAAAATTTTTTACAAATGCCTCCAAAAGTTCCTCTGCATAAACACAATGTTCATGGCACAAATGAGGAGTCAATAAGAAAGTCATTGAGACAGACAGACACAAAAAATTTATATACATCTGATGAGGCAAAATACCAAACAAAGCCATAGGGCCAGTATAAAGCAAAAATTGTCACAACTCTGTTGCCTTCCAGCATTTGGCTTCGAAAAAACTACGGGGTTTTCTGGCAAACTCTTGTGGAAGCCAATTTTTCATTCCAGTCAACAGATCAGAAATAGCTTTGATTAACTTTGCTGGTAATCAACATCCTAAAATACCATTACTCCAAAGCAAAATCATCTTCCGAACTAAACCTAGACAAATGAGATGCATGTAGTCAAGGACAAATTGAGAAACACAGTCAATTTCCAATTTCAGTAAATGGTGACACTTTGTGGTGATGATCTTCATCCCTCATTTCATTGAAGGACACATCAGTTCGCAATGATGCATTAAGTTCTGGGAAAAGCATCTTTCCATTTATATGCACTCCCTCCTGTGTGCATTGCTCATAACCATTGTTCCCACTATGCCATTTACTACACTTAAGGAATGCTCTTGCTGGGGTATCACAAATAAATGCATGTAGATCAATATTGAAATTCTTATGTTTGTACACAAAATCAGTTTGTTTAAACATCTTAATGTCAGAAATGAAGTCACTCAAAAACTCTTCCACAAACTAAGGCCTTCCAGGTCCAAAGAAAACACCAATTACAAATGGCACAGAGTCAGGCATCTCTTTAATACTACCTAAAATAGGCCACAAATTCATGGATGAGCTCTTAAACAATGGATGACCATCAACATTAACATGAAGAGTTAAATCAGAATGAGACTCGAGGTCAGGTGAATACCTAATAAGATGTGACTGCAGGGAATTTTCAATGCTAAAATGATAGTATGAACTGCCACCAGCCATCTCTTTTATAGCTGACACTCTAGGAGTGCTAAGCAGAGTCCTTGGCTCTTTTGGTACATCAATATTAAACAATCTGAGAATTTCCAACAATGAGGACACAAGTCTCTCTCTGATAGTGTCATTATCATAACATTCTTCATCAGACTGTTCACTGTCTGCAGTTCCAGAGTTTTCACCAGTGTAATCGAAAAAAAAAAAAAATTAGCTGCTTCTGCGCGTTCATCACACCTCTCTTCCATAGCCACAAATGGAGGAACCATGATATTATTTATGTCAGATGATGCTTCAATTACTTCAAGATCAACGTTAGAACAATTGCCTTCTGCATTTTGAAATAAACCATCAGACTGCAACTGCACTTCCTGATCCACAGTCTGTAGGTACAGCTGCACTCGGGCTTTAATTTTCCTATGCCTGCTTCTTTCGCTGTACAATTTAAAATCACCCATGGCTATCTAGCAGAAACAGGAATCAAAAAGCACTTTGTAACAGCAGTGCTGGATGCCGCCAGATGAATTGTTTAACAAATTTTGTCACTTACGCTTATTTTATAACCAAATTCACTTCCTTAATGATAATACAGTTGTCCACCGGTATTCGTGGGGGTTACGTCCCTTGAGCACCCGCGAAGAGTGAAAAACCGCGAATATTGGATGTGGTCCATAAAAACGCCTATAAACGTCAAAATATAACGTAAAATATAATAAAAAATATAATAATAATTTAATAAAAAAAAAACAACACTCAGAGAAACACTCGAGATAGCTACACGCGGTAAACTGGAATGATGCGGGACTGCTGGGCTGCATCTGCCCGAGACAGCGCCTCGTGGGCAGCAGCCAATCAGCAGCGAGGAGAAATGAATAACGCTCTCGGATTGGCTACTTTCAAACCTCCAGCGAATAGCGTTTATTTTATATTGATATTTTGCTGAATTTACGTTAGTATTTATATTACAAAATTAGTAAATTATATTATTAATAATAATTTAGCGTTAAAAAGCGTGAAAAATATATGCCACGAAAAAAGCCATTAAAAAATCGCGGAAGATATTTTCGATTCCGCGAATATACGGGGGGTTCCACGAACAATTATTAGTTGGGTTCTAAGGGAAATTACACGGGGGGGGGTCGACTGTAATAACAAAAAATCACAACAACTGAGGCATTACTTCAGAACAAGTGACTAGAAACTGCAGACCGTGTAGCTTGTAGTTGTTACCTGAAAACCAACAAAGCAATGATTAGCTTATGAAACTAAAGCCAACAGAATTATTTGATGATCTTGTTTCTGATTACTATAATTGCATGCGAAACAAACCGGGAGAAGACCCGCCCGAAGCGATAACAATGAAGGATTGAACCATGTGC
The DNA here is from genome assembly GCA_018389105.1 of Nautilus pompilius. Taxonomy (NCBI): domain Eukaryota; kingdom Metazoa; phylum Mollusca; class Cephalopoda; order Nautilida; family Nautilidae; genus Nautilus; species Nautilus pompilius. Next base: position 189,039 of record JACATO010000579.1, on the reverse strand, counting down.
GCGATACCGTGCGAGAGTGGGCAGCCCATCCCACGTGAGACCCAGTAAAGAGCCCTTCTGCAGCCCATGTGGGGCCCACATGGGCATGCTAGCTGGGGTGTTCTCCTTGTATCCTATCCGCCAAACTAGCCTCCATTAATTCACTTCAAGTTACAGATTACAACGTTAAGCGCTCGAGGCAAAGACGGATTAAGATTTATTGGGGCCCCGCCGCCCCATTAAAAAGGTGTAGTGTATATATCCGAATGCATTAATAAATGGGCCCCGTTAAATGTCCCCGCAGCTTATTAATAATAAATAATAATTAGTCTACCACACGCAACAAAACCGAACCAAGTGACTGCCGTAGGAAAATGACCGGATTGCCGCCATATTTGTGAAATAACATGAAACGGACTGGTGTTTCCGGGCGGCGCGCGCACCTCCCGCCAGTGAGAGCGACCTCCCGGGTCCTTGGGGCGCCCGGTGTCGGGTGGACCGGGCCGCTTGTCGGCTCGACGACGAGGACTCGACAGAGAACAGGCCACTTGTCTTTACGGGATGCAATGCCATTGACAGAGCCTCGTTCGGACGTCCAACTCGATAAACAACAACAACAACAACAAACCGCCAGCAGAAGCGGAGCATCCACCCTACAGCTAAAGTGGCCTCTTCCCTTCTACCTTCATTTGAACTCGGCCGTCACGCGCCTTACGCCAGCCCTCTCCACGGCTGCTGATTCTTTCCACCTGTGTCCCATTGTTTGTTAATGTAAGGAATTAAAGCAATAAAATTGTAATTTTAATAGCATCCGATCTGTGTCCGTCCACGCGACTCGTTTATGCAGGGACAGACAGGCCGCCCCATTCGGTGCCGGTTCATACTGTACATTCCTTGGACCCTCACGTCCCACCTTCCACGTTTTCCCTCTTATCACCGGATGGGTCATAGGATTACTGCTTATTATCTTAGTGCCACTTCACTACTGGTCACGCTGCCGGATACTGATCAAGTGTCTGTTAATGCTACCAGAACTCTATCAAAAGGAGCGCCATTAGCTTCTGCAAGTTTATCGACAATATAAACAAGGACCTGTATCCATGGAGAATTATCTCCCTTGTTATTGCTAACAATTTTTCTCATAGTTGATAGGTAGATTAAATTATGAAGATAATAACTACATTTTATCAATTTCTGTCTATTGTAATTGTTAAGTCAGGACAAACTGCATGATAGATTTAGTGCGTTACTAAAACAGCAGTAATCTGATTTGTACCTGTTTTTATTCACAGACTATCATGAAAAGCCATTCCTTCATTGTTTCGAAAGTCATCCTTCAAACTATATAGAGTAAAGTTATAGGAATGAAGTTTATTAGATAAGGATTTAAATAAAACTTTTTGAAAATTATTTTTTCCAATTAAGAGAAATAAAAGATCATTTTTGCATATTTTGCATCAATTAAAAAGACATCTTTGCTCCTGTCTGGCATTTTCATTATTTACAGTCAATCTTTTATTAAATATATATGGATTCATATAAGAATTTCTACACCTCTATTCAAATTCAGTCAAAACAGAATTATGATTGATTCTATCCATCAGAATTATCTATAATTTTGTGTAAAATGAAAAAGTGCAAGGATATTTGAAAAAATCAGCATATTTTCTTTTTTGACTTAATATCTTGCTTTTCTCTGTTATCATTAAGTTTACCCTCTACTGTCTTTCGTGGATCTTATTAGACAATTTCCTTGACATCTGAATAAATTAGTGAAAGTTTAGGTTTTTTTCCTTAATAAAAAATTGAATTTTGTTAATTTAAATCTTATTAAATTTGATGTTTTAATCAAATTAAAACTGTTGCCTTAATCAAGTTTACTATACCTTAATTATTTCTACATTAATCCTGTTGCCTTAATCAAGTTTACTATATCCTAATTGTTCTCTACATTAATCCTGTTGCCTTAATCAAGTTTACTATATCTCAATTATGTTCTCTACATTAATCCTGTTGCCTTAATCAAATTTACTACACCTTATGATCTCTATATTAAATCTGCTGCCTTAAGTATTTACTATTCATCAGACCTGGCTTTTTAATTCTTACCCCACATTAAATTTGAAATGAATCAACTACAGCTATTTCATGTATACACTTGTGCATCTCTATTGCAGAAACTTGAGGAAATGACTAATATTTGCATGGAATCTTTTATTATGTTCTATTGATCATAATCTTAAATATTTTACAGTGCATTAAATCAGTTTCTGAAATTTTGTCATTGCCTTATTCTTTTTATTTATGACTTTAGTTTTTTTTAAAACTGTTTTAAGTTGTAAGAAAGCTCATTTTTTCTGATATTGACTGATTTTTCACAAATGAATTAAAGTATTTTTAATTATTTCATTCAGTAGTCTTATTAATGTCTTTGTATTTGGAAAGTTCTAGAAGGTAACTGAGACTGAGGGGGTGGCAGGTTCAGCAGCAATTAAGGGGCTTGTTTGTCATGGGTGTGGCTTGGTTTCTCTCACTATTCTGTACCAGCAGCAGACCAGCACATGTTCCTCCTTCTCTGTCAACTAATCACCAGATTTCTAGTAGGTTCTCATTAGCCCAGCTGCAATCAGAGCACATCAGACCCTTTCTTGCAAACCACTGTATCCAGTGTCATTGTAATGCCCATCTACTTAGAATTCCAGATCCCAGTAATGAAGCTTCTGATTGTTATAAATGTACTTTTTTGTGAGAGAACATGACAGCCCAATAGATCTTAGAAAAAAAATTATTTCAGAGGAGAGAGTAAGTGAAACATGACCTCTCTTAAAGCATCTGTGAGTAAGGGTGCTGGATATTTATTGACAGAAAATTCCAGAGAGTCCATGTAAAATGAGATCCTTACTAATGGGAAATCTGCAGTAGAGTTGATCAGTTTAGCTCCTCTGCAGAATTGGAAAAATCTTTTATTGCTCACAAGGTCTGATGTCCAATCTAAGAAGGAAATATTTTCTTTTGTTGGAGATCAGTGAAAATTCTTTAAGGGAACTTTACCAAATGAGAGTTTGAACCATTTATGTATTTACAAACAAAAAAATAAACTTTAAAACGTACGTTATATAAATGTTATTTATTTTTGTTTATACCTGTCTGCATGAAATACAGATTTTTATAATCACTAATCGTGAGGAATAGGCTGCAGCACAAACAGATGATATCAAAGGGTTGTAATTCTTCATCTAAAGGAAAACAATTCTGGTTAATTTTTGTTCGTTTGCAGTTGTCAAATTTGTGGTCCCAAATATTATGTAAGAATGGCTTGATTATTCCCTAACTGTCATAATGCAAAAAAATTATTAATGTACTATAAAAACATGTGGTGATTCTATTGTTGATAATCCTTTTTTTTAACATTATGTATAAGGTGAACAAATTTAAAGTTATTTCCCTTGAACTTTTCACAATTTATTGACTGCTCGAGAGGAAATAATAAACTCTTATATACATACATACATATTAGAATTTAATACGGAATAAAATATAATTCCTGGTTGAACGTTTCAGTGGAAGCTCGCATTACTGTGCCATTCTCGTTCTCTTCACAAACTGAAAGTAGTCGGTGGTTAGCTGTGCGTAAGTAGTCCCCACGCCATCCAAGATGTCCGGGCTGGAAACCGGCGTCGCGAAGAGAAGGCTGGCGGAAATGGGACGGCAGGAAGGAGAAAAAAAAGTTAGAAAAGGGACCAGTCGGAACTTCTTATCGGGAGCACAGCAGCAAATGGCGAAAGAGGTCGTCGGCCGGGGATAAATGTTCCACGCACTCCCTTCTTCCGGCCGTTCTATAATCGGTCGGATATGTTTTTTTCCCCTTGCATTTTCAGGAATATCTCTCGTTGTCCGAAAATCTGTTACAGCAGCAATAAAATAAATAAACACATTTGTGTGTATCTTATAACTTGTGATGCTCCGCGAGATGGCGCTAACTGTTGGTTCTCAATGCATTTCTTTCTGGAAACAATTTTACCAATTTCCATCAGGTACCACCACGAGCTCAGGGGACGACGTCCGGTCTTATAGATTAAATGTGGTAGAACTGGTTCTCGGGGCAGAGAATTCAGGGCGGTGTGGTGTTCGAAATCGGAGACCAGTTTGCATGTTTACGGCGTCTTCTTCCTCCATCCTAAAAAGAAAGAGAAGAGAAAAAGAAAACCCTTTTAAAGCGAAGGTGTCGAGACAAATCTCCGCCTGTCCGAGAGATGAAGCGCCCCGTTAGGGAGGCGAATGGTCTGGATCGCGTCGCAAGCCTGAGATCCCAGACAGGAAAGTTTCGTGTTTTTCCAGGTTGATTTTCTAGAGAAGTTATGAATAAATAGACACTGATAACTAGAGGCGGATTATCGATTCCCTGCGTTATCTTGTACGGTCGGCAACTTAGACCCCGTCCTCGCTTTGTCGCCGAACTGTAATGAACGCCAGCTCGGATTATCGGAAGCCGTCTTTAATTAGGAGTTCAGCGGCAAGCGAGTAATTAATTATTTTTTGTACTTTGATTTACCTTTAAAATAAGCAAACGGAAGAAAGAAATTTTTTCGTTGGGATAAAAAAAAAAAGATTACATTCATTAACCTGGATTTGAACTAATCCGTACCGGTGAACAGCGTTAAGCTTTAAAATTTTATATTCTCAGCGTCAGGGCGGTACCGTCGTCAACCATACTACCTCTTCCTCCTCTTCCTCCAACATGAAAGCATGTTTCCAAGCATCAAATAAAGGATAAAAAGAAGAATATGGACAAGGATTTCCCCAAACATGGGGATCATTTGTACGGGAAATTTTCGTCCGATCCCTCATCAAGTTTGCGAGCGAACATAAAATCGATGTCATGAACTATATTAATGAGAGAGAGAGAGAGAGGAGAGAGAGAGAGAGAGAGAGAGAGAGAGACCCTTAATTATTAATATAAAAATAACAATGAAAATACATTTTACAAATGGGATTTTTTGTTTGTTTTGCTTTCCTTTTGTTTACTTTAGATGGCAACTTAGAATGGGGTGGACAGAAAGAGCTTTTTTCTGGATTTAGTTAACTGCATCGCTGTTTGGAAAATGCTAAGAGTATTAAGTATACTGCCCCCTGGCGAGAATAAACTGTAATAAGTAAAATATGTATTTGTCTAAAAACGGATGTGGACAGACCGAAAGTGGTGCATAATTAACAACGTTGTCCGTTTAATGGATAAGATAGACTGAACATGGGTTCAGCTGAAATTCACAAGGCCTTTTATTACTTGCCATAGCGGGCAAGATCATGTTTCCCAATCTGGCTGCCTAGCTTCTGATGGGCGACAACTAAAAGATTATTAAAACGTTCTGGGTAGAAATTATAGATCTGGACGTAAGTTAAACACCGCGGGGTTTTCCTGCAAGGGAATAAGGAGTCAGCTCGGCGTCCGTTTTGGTCTCACGATGCCGCTCTGGACGTCCCCGTAAAATAGCTGGGAGCGAGGACAGGCGGCTATTCGTGGAATAAGCCGCAATCTTTTCGTCACTGCCACCGATCTGGGGAATGTTTGTATTGGACAGTGTTCAGGAGACTGAGCGGTCTTCGTCACCACGCCCCGTCATCCAGTGTAATGTCCGAGGCTGTCAGATCGACGCCAGCAAGCTCTACTAACTTGGAACAATCGACGTTTATGGTAGAAGCTGAAGACATGGGAGGGGCGGGTACATTCGGCGGTCAGGTTGGTTTCACCTGCGCTGTTGATGATCGAACGAAAGTTCGGTGGCACCTACGACAAGCCTACAGTCGAGGAAACACTGACTTGTAAGGATGCGTATCCTACGACTTCGCCTGGAATCGTGGGAAAACATTCAGTAACCTGTTGTCTTTCTTGGTGCTAACGCCCATCCGCCTGCTGCTAGACCATTATTCGTGGACTGCGATGCGGACATCGCCGTGCGGTCGATTCCTTTGACTTGACTGGCCATGAATTTGGATTTGAACCTGATAGGAATCGCCCTCTTCAGAATTTTATCTGGCGCGTGGTTTGTACGAGTGAGACAGCCTTCCAGCAGCGTGAGATGGGAGGAAATCATCGGTACAAGGGGAAGCTTACGCCACCTTCCGAGACATTAAGCGAACGTTTTAAACGTGGAAACTACCTGACGAAGCAACTGACAACTTTTGCTTTACAAAGAAACTTGACGTCGGGCTGTTTTAACGAACAATCGGATAATGACGGGAAATAAAATAAATGTCATCTTTAATTCACTTTACGGTCAGAAGCGCAGTTTCGATGACGCGGCTATTGTTTTTGCAGGAATTAAGGGCTCGAATATCCAGTCCCGACCCTATTAATGTATCTGGTATCTGTCGGCGAGTTTTACCATGTAACGAACGACTCATTTGACTGCGTTCTGGCGAGAATCCCGCACCGTTCCTTCTTCCAGCGTAGCCTGGAGATAACGAATTCTCCTTGATTCGTTTTGTTAGATCACGGGAGGTTCTTTTAGGAACGTCCCACAATAACATCATCGGTGTGGGGAGCTAGTACAAAGTCAGTGGAGTTCAGCATAAGCTAAACGGTAATATCAGTAGCCAAACATGCCAGCTCTCCGGTATACTGTTTGGAATACGAGTTCCAGACCTGGCGCCCACATTACATACAATAAGATAGATTTATTGGGGGAAACGTTAAGAACGGGTAAAATAGGATGATCCGTAATATAAGTAATCTGAGCAACAGGGGAAAAAGGGGTGTTGTCGTCTTAGTTCGGTCCACAGCTGCAATCGCGATAACACGAAGTGGAAATTTAGACTTTTGTATACCGGAGATTCGTGTAAGATACATATGAAGTGTTCTCCATCAGACATTAGCAGATTTTTTTTTTTTTATTGTTTTCCTGGAATAGTTTACCAAACCAGAAAGTGGAACTACAGAGTGTAGTCATTTGAAGAAGAAGAAAGCTTACATTTTGATAGCTGTGGGTCTTATATAAATTTAAAAAATTTGCTGCCCCCTTTGACTATTTATATTTCTCTAGGGATACTGCCGGACTTAATATTGGTTCAGTTCTTCCTTTAATGGCGCTCATTATTGCAATTGTAATGACAGGATCTGCATCAAAAACTTTGGCGGAATTTTTTCCACATTTAAGGGAAGTATATTGTACGCATGTGTTACTGCTTCCAGAAACTATAAAGAGATTAATAATATATATATATATTTCTTTTACCTTCTAATACTGGTGGCAAAAGCATGCAAAATTTCCAACTGGAGCATCACAAGGTTTAATTTTGAAATTCATCTTCCATATCGTGTATCACTACGATACTTTTGCTGTTCCAGTCGCTCGAGTTTGACGTTTCGACATTTGTCCGACTGGTGGCGCTGATCACAGCGGACCTTCTGGCCCACTTGTTGTCACCCTGGTCAGGTACAATATTAATGGATTCCACTGTTGTTTGTTTACCTATTTTGTTTCGTTTCATTTTCTTCCTGATGGTGCTACAAACTTTTCTAGTATCTTCCCGAAGCTGAAAATACACGAATAGATTAAAAAATCTTATAAAATCAGGTTAATTCAAGTAAATTAAAAAAAAGTATATATGAGAACGTTTTCCTAAATGCATGCATTATAATCTGTTCTGTATTAGTAATTGTATTGGATCTCAGAAAAGAAAATAATTCGCTTAAACTGCATAATCTGTTTAAATTGACGATCTTTTTTACGATTGCATCTGTGAAGAAGATCTTACGTATTTAGTTAATTTCGATCATCTGCAGTATTTCCCACTGACTTATAATGAGTTTTTGGTATTCTAGCAACGATAACGTCGGAGATAATTCACTTCTTATCTTCTAACCTCGCCTTTTTTAATTAAAACCGCTATTACAATAATTCAGTGATAAGACTTCTTTAAAAACTAGCACTGTCATTATGTTTTTTAAAAAAATAGCAGTCCGTACAGATTAAACTTTAGAGCCAGCGCTGGTCTCTCCCAAGGTTGACGATTTTCATGAGCGAAAGACCAAATTGGTAACCAGTCGTCAGGGTGGGCGTGTCACGAAATCTCGGACATATTCAAAAACAAAACCGCTGGTCTACAATCTATATCTGAGGTGAGGTCTGAATACTGCTTAATAAAGGAAGCCCTCACAACTTCCGATACTTTCATATATAGCAGTCGATTTGTTTCCTCGACATCTCACCTTTCCTTATCTTTCCTTAACAACAGCAACTCGCTGCTACTTCTATTTAAAGTTCACCGATAAAATTGCACACATTTCAATGCAATCAACCTAATGCATCAGCCACCTTAATGTCAAATTAGGAAAATATCTAATTTTTCCTTTCCCTTACTTTTTTCTTAGTATCATGAGAAGTTTAGAGTTATTATCTGTTATGCATGTCAGTGCAATTGTAAAGATTAAAACAAAAAGACCTCAGCACTGATCCCTGAAGTACTCCACTGGTAAAGTACACGTATAAACTTTAAAATGATATCGATCTTCAATGCAGTATGACCACCTACTTCGGTAGCTCCGTGTAACATACGTTGCCAAGGAGATCTTCTCGGCCGTTTTAATTCCTCCTCTTTTAAATCAGCCGTTGATGCCATCTTGAAGAGAAAAAATATATAGTATGTTTTGCAGAAACTAAACCTTGATAAGCTTTTGTTTACAGATGACTTACCGCAAATTAGTGTAACATTGCATAATATTTGAAATATTAACAAAACAGACGTCTAAAGTCCACATGAAACAACGTTGCCAGTAAATTTTAGTATAAAATTTCTGTATTTTTTAAAAATCGTTTTGTGTAGTCCGTAGTAGGTTTTTAATTCTATGAACTTAGGGCTAAAAATTCTTTTTTGTGTAGCTTATATTAAGTGATGAAGTCTCTGAACGTGGTGCTGATTATATTTTCATAAGCGTCAAAACATGGACTAACCACTTAGAATCTAACAAAATATTGAATCGAAAACATTATTTACAAAAAAAACACTTTAATTCATTTTTTTGTATATTTACCTTTTCTGAAAAGAAGCTCAAAAAATGTACAATATAAGCAGATTATGTTAAAATCTCGGAGGAATTTGATCTCTTCATGTTTTTAATAATTAACGAAACTGTAAAATTGTACAACGAAAGATATTCGCATTATTTTATAGTTGCTCTCTTTTATTTACCCATTCATCTCACCAACAGGGGGCGCGCCATTTATAGACGGTCAGCGTAATCTAAGTCAGCTGTCGTAAATTTAATCGTGAAAGAAAGATTAAATCTCTAGAAGTTTTTTTTCTCCGTTTTTTAACGTATTTATAAATATTTTTTTAAAGAGGCGGATTCAGGAATCTATTCTAGAGGCTGCTGGATAGAATGATATCTAGGTGTGTTCGGGGCATTCTTCCCCGGGAATTAAAATGGTGCATTCTGGGACATATTCTTCGTGATTCTGATTGAAAATCATTGTTGGGTTATGATGTTGACTTACTTGCATCTGGACTGATTTCTGCGAACCCAACATTTTTCTCTGACACGGATCGGATGGAAGCATTTATTTTTAAAAAAAGGTTCGACAAATAAAAAATTGGCAGTTGCGCTTGTGCTTGGCTTCGATGGCACCATTACAAAATCGCTAGTTGTTCGTGAGCGAGCCGCCAGGTGTCGGAATATTTTTATGTCGCCGATAGTTTCTTGTCACGCTATTGGAGAATGACTAGTAAAATAAAAGTATGCACAGCGTCGCATGATATTAGTAGATCGAAAAAGTCCTCCAAGAGATACTACACATGTAGAATGTGTACTTTAAACGTTATCCACTTTTCGTAATGAACAATGGTCTGGATTTAAGAGGCAGTTTGTTATGAAGAGAAATCTCGTCACTGTGAAGTTTATTATACCCGAATCACATACACGTATCGAACAAATGGTCTCTTAACATAATGAAAACGATTTAGTTTTTATTATTCGGTTGTTAAACCTACGTCAGTCTATCTTCTGTTCTGCCAGTTACACAATCGACCAAAAGTGTAAAAGACTTCCCGCCCTTTCCCGTTAAAAACAGAGAGTAAAGACAAAATAGAGCAGCAAAGGATGATGATGGTGTGTGTGGTGGAGGAGGGCTGCTGACAGCTGTATTTGACAAATCATTCCCGTATTTCTGTAACTTTTAACTTAGAACCCTTTTATAGATTTATAGACGCATAGAGCATTTCTCGTTCTGCTGACCTTTGTGGTTGTATTCGGCGGTGGCAACTAATGTTCTGTCGCAGAACAATTCAAAGCAGCCAGATTTGTCGCCATCCCCTTTTTCTCATTGTTGCTGAGTTGGCGGCGGGGAAATTGAGACAGCGACGAACAGAACGGCACGGAAGGCGTCGCCGACGCCACCTGGTGGATCCTCTCAAAACATCTAAGCGAGGTTGCGCGTCACGGATCATTTGTCAGAAGTGGGCTGAACTTGTCCCTTTTAATCGCGAAAAGCAAATCACCTAAGATTGAATATCGATCTCCGAGGTGGGTGATCAATGACGTGAGCCGTGCCCATTTTGTTGTTTTTGTATTAAAAGGAAAACGCATCATCAATAAGCTTAACATCAGGCGCGCGGGAAGACCGGTCTGTGTACATTAGTTGCACATCGTTAAGCTGCCAAAATGTCAACTTCTCTAATTCCTTCAACCCAGTATTTTTTAAAATTATTTTTTTTTACTACGTTATCCTCTTCAAGGTGAGAAACGTCGGTAAACATCGTTGTTATTTCAACAAAATAGAAGAGGAAAAGTAGCCGAGAGAAAAAAGACGGATTAAGGGGGAGAGAGAGAGAGAGAGAGAGAGAGAGAGAGAGAGCGCTCTCCTGTGTAGAAAACCAGGAAAGGTACGAAATGTTTTTTTTTTTTTATATTCGTAAAAGATGGCTGCAAAATATTTTGTTTACTAAGAAAAATTAACTGAATCATTAACGCGGGTCTCTGCAATATGTTTGACGTTTTGAAATTTCGTAATCTATCATAAAGAAACAGACAACAAATACAAGCAACATTTGGGTAACGTACCTGTCACAAATGTTTATACGTCAGTCACGTGAAGTGTGATTCCTCTCCCTACCCCGAGGCTGATGTGGGGGAATACTTAAAAAAAAAGAAAAACAAGAGAAGTGTAGGTTGTGCTGGAAAGTGATTGGTGTGGCAAAACATCGTTTTCAATGCTAAACTTGCAAAGATCAGCAGAATTTGGTTAAGTAAAGAAGAGGGCTTTATTTATTTATTTAGATAAAAAATTCTCTCCTGCGAGAACGTGACGTGGTTTAATGGTGATCGTGAAATACGTCATTCTGTAACAAACAGACGGGTGTGTTACCTCGCAGCAGGTTTTTCTGCGCGGAAGGAGGAGATAAATCACAGCAAAAAAACAGTTAGTTATCTTTTTGAAAGTTACTGCCATCATATTTTATACTCGTTCTGGTCTTTCTGAGAAGATCGGAAAGTTTCAAGTCAGCATAGACTCGAGGCGTCGCCCTCCCCAGGTAACCTGTCTCCCCTCGAGAACTCCGCTCAACTTCTTTTTCTAAACTTTTAATTCAAGAAAATATTTTACAACATTTTTTACAAAAAAGCTTGATAACTGTTAGGTAGGACGACGGATTGATCGTGATTTAATTGAATGCTTTTTAAGAAAGTTTGTCGGCATCATTTGGGAAGTCGTGTGACAGCCAAAACTATGATAAGGACCAGCAGGTGCTCGGTGACTCAGTAAGGTCAACCAGTGTACAATATCAAATCCACTCTGATCAGCTCAACGCGATCGGCAGTAATTCGACTCATGAATCCCCGAGGTTATGGCTACATGCATTGTTGGTAAAATAATTTCTTACCACATTAGATCATTTCATTTCGTTTAGATTTGTTTGCCACTGTTACTGTTGCCAGTAGTAGAAGAGACTAAGAAGAAAAATACAGCATCCCCAGCCCCTGTAGCGAGAGAGAGTAAAAAAAAAAAAACAACAACACCAGATGACCTGTTTCCTCGAATCTAAGCATCAAACACTAGTGGGGGCTGTGAAGACGATGGAAGAATGAGATACAGTTTATTTATTTAATCATGGGGAAGAAAGAAAATGGAGTGCCAGGGTTGTGACGACATCAATAACACCGCCGTCTACAATGATGTAACAAGAGGCATTTTTTAAACTGACCGGATCTGCGCCCTTAGAAGAAAAAATGTTATTATTATTATTATATTATTATTATTATTATTATTATATTATTATTATTATTATTATTATTATTATTATTATTATTATTAATCTTTAACGGTTTTTTTTTAATTATTGCCAACATCTTTTCCATTTGTGATGAATGAAACTGCTCTCTGTTTTTCGAGAAATCGCACCCAGCTATTTATTCTAAGCCAATTTATTTTAGTTACACCCTTCACGGGCAGCGATGGAATGTGTAAATCGTAGGTAAATAAAACGCAGAAATTCGTATACTTAGCATATTAACAATTTTTCAGGTCATAAAAAAACTAAAAATGAACAAACGTTTGCCTTTAATAATAATAATAATAATAATAATAATAATAATAATAATAATAATAATAATAATAAATAATAATAATAATAATAATAATAATAATAATAATAATAATAATAGAATTCTGTTTTTTTTTTAAATAGTAACAAACTGTATAGCAGAACACAAATGTATTCTAGTCTAAAATGTTACTTCAACGTGTGGGGTTGGTAATATTCAAGTAATTTACAACCTTAAAGTATAAAAGCGGGGAAATTCAAGGGCCCTGCCCATTTCTCTATCTGAAAGTTCCGTGGTTACCTATAGTAGGCGAAAATCGAAAATTTCGTATTTGTCCCACAGCCTGCAAAAAAGATGAGGAGGCTACTGAATAAAATCAAGGTTTTTACAATTTCAATATTAGATATACTGTTTTTACTTATCCCTTGTTAAGATATCAATACGATAGTTTGTTTTTTTACGATAGAATATGAAAGAGAATGAATTAAGCGAATGTTCATTTCTACAGAAAACAAAAAATATCCAGGCTTCTACTTTTGATTAGAAGAAACTTGGTTGGGGGAGGGAGAGAAGATGGAAAGAGTTCGAAAAAGCGACTCTCCCGTTTTTATTATAAGTTTTGATGAAATTTAAATTTCCAACTCCACGAAAAGAATTATTAAACGAAAAATATCCCCAGACAGAGTCCGGATTCAGTTTAAACTTTTGAACAAAATGTTGATGGAAGCACAATTTAAGAACCCGCCTATTGGCGAAACTTCTTCCTTTACCTCTTCTTTTTTTTTTCTGCTTCTGTACCCGTTTTCTCTCAGTTTATCTCACTTCAGTCTTGCCTCTGTCGCCCGAAGACGTCTTCGTCATTTTGCACCTGTACCGCCGCTGTTGGTCGGCAACATCAGAAACACTAAACGTGTAGTTAGTTCTCACCTGGCCGGTTATAGGCGCTTCTGCTTCGGGTGACTCGCAAGTTCTGCTAATCGAACTAAATCTTGGCGTGTCATTTGTTTTGTTTCCCCCGTTGTTTGTGAACAACGCTTATTATTCACACCTGGCGTAACCATAGTGACCAAGTACACAAACAGTGTCTCTCAGGTAGTATGAGCAATCTAGAGATTATACACATTAACTGGAAGGACTAGGTGCATTCCTAATTATACCAGGTGATTGTTTCAGGCGTGGAAAATCAGGATTAATTTTGTATCCCGTTGTAAACTCACGATGAGAATCGATTCCCTCAAGTGTACGGATCTACAGGACTCAGTGTTGTCTGTCTGTCTCCTTCCCCTCTCACATTTTTAAAAAAGATAATTAAATATGAAAACATATAAGGCAGAAGATATGAACATAATTCATTTTTAAAGACATCCTTTCTAACCGTCCATCACCGTCCCCTTTTTAAAAAATTTTCCAAAAAACCACCAGAAAATACTTCTCAGATACAATAATAAATCAGGCGTCGTTCTGTAGAAAACTCTTGGCAGTAATTACCCGTTCGGTACCCTTTTGTTGTCTGTTACCCGATACTGATGAACTAAAGTAAATAGGATTTTTTTAAAAGTTAACTTCGATATTTAAAAAAAGAAAACCAAAGACGAAAGAAAGGAGAAACATTAGAATATTTTGTGTAGTTCTGCTTATGGCGACAGACGGCCGAGTGTTGAGTATCGCACCGGCTGTTTTATTGCAAGGTAAGTGAAAACAAATGACATAAAACAAAAAAGAGAGTCAGAAAATGGTGGGATGGAGGGGTGTCGATAACCTGAAGTTTTGCCAGTAAAGGCAATTAAAGTGAGAAAGAAAGAAGAAAAACTGCTTTGCACTTCGCGAGCCTTTTAACTCGTCAATATTCCCGTTTACCTTGGTGGGTCAGAAAGCCATTGTCGAATGTCTCCTCCTCCCGCGGGCTGAGAGATTCCTGCTTATACGGCTTCGTAATAAATGCTGCAGTTACCGACGGAGAAGAGTCGGGCAGTGAGGGGAGATTTATGGGCGGGTCTGGCGAGAACCTTCGGGGGACAGAGATCTCGGATGGCGGGCAATGGCGCCATTCCACGGCAGAGTCGTTTGGAGGAATCGCAGAGGAGAAAGTTCGCGGAAGTTTTTATGGGGATTGTGGGGAATTCTCCGCGGGATTTCAGCTGTGAGGAGGGAGAGAATCTAGCGGGAAACCCGATTAAAACAAGACGGGGACATCATCGAGAGGCGGAGACCTTGGCAACTCCTCAATTCTGCTGGTCGCTAAGAAACTGACAACCAGCGTTAACCGTTACAAATCTAACATTTCATTAGTATAGGTTTTAGCTTCATTTCGGGGTATGTGTGTGTTGTTCTAAGTGCTGGCATCCCCCGTCTATTCTGACTCCCCCCCCCCCAGATCAAGTCGCAGTGTAACTAAAATTTGAAATGTAATTAAAATTACTGTACAACTAAAGGTTGTCAGAGGTTTAAAAACATGGCCGAAGAGCAAGAAATTCCTATCTCGGAAAGAAACCGGCCAACTCAGAAAAAACGTACGCGGCCGGCTGGTAAAGAAGCTCGAGAGGAAACCAGGCCAGAGAGATTCGCCAACCAGAAATACACTGTTAGTTACAATATCAGGTTGCAGTGAAATGGCGTTCCTGGATACACATTTAGGCAGCTAGGTTTAAAGGATTGTCGATTTATAGTTGGGAACGCTACGAGAGGAAATACTGGCGTATTTTTTGTCTTATAAATGATTATTTAAATAATTCATTAATTAAAAAAAAGAATTTTTATTTTCTTCTCGACTAGATGAAAACAACTATTCACACAATTAATCACTCACAAATTATCCAATTCTTATAATGAATCATTAACTAAATATACTGATATCCGTACTTCCTAGACAGCCATTTTTTCCATCTGAAACGTTGTGATGTCAAAGCAGCCTTGTGCACAACATTGACGCGTTGACCTTTTCCACGAGAGAATCACGGTATCGCTTCCCACTGTAGGCGAGACATTCAAAGAATGTTTTCTTTATTGCATTAGTTTTATTTATTAACATATTTCAGTCTCTCTTCTATGGAACTTGCCAATGACTTGTGCTGGGGGAGAGATAGATAGATAGATAGATAGATAGATAGAGAGAGAGAGAGAAGAGAGAGAGAGAGAGAGAGAGAGAGAGAGAGAGAGAGATATTACGTCAGTACAGAGACAGAGATGACGTCAGTGCAGAGAGAGAGAGAGAGATATTACGTCAGTACAGAGAGGGAGATAACGTCAGTGCAGAGAGAGAGAGAGAGAGAGAGAGAGAGAGAGATATTACGTCAGTACAGAGACAGAGATGACGTCAGTGCAGAGAGAGAGAGAGAGAGAGAGAGAGAGAGAGAGAGAGAGAGAGAGAGAGAAGAGAGAGAGAGAGATGGAGAGATATGACAGGCTGATGACGTAGGTATGATTTGCGTAAACGTTATAGATGACAAAATTATTTTCTTCCTGGATGAATAAGAATGTACGCCAGCTTATTTCATTTTGATTTTCCTTGTTAAATATATTTTTCTTCTCAAATTTACTTTATAGCTGCTGAGAGACACAAAAGTTGTGATAACCCAGATAATTCCGATTCTAAACTATATTTCAAACTCGGTATTTCAAGTCAACTCTACTCAGCGAAGAAGAAGAAAATGTTCGTCCGGCGCCTTTTAAAAGGTTATCTATCGATGTTATGTGCACTGACTGTTAGATCATAACGAACAATCTTGGGTGAGGGGTCAGCGCTCACCCACTAGCGCCATCATACGTCGGCAGAACTCTTTCTTTATTCGCGAAGCTGTTTATGTCAACTGAAAGAAGTTGCTGTTTTACCCGTTCACTGGTATAATTACTGGGAAAAGAAAAGCAAAAATAACTTTCAGAAGAGAAACAACTTCAAATGTTTGACATTTTGTTCAAAGTAAAGAAGGTAAGTTCCTGCAGTTCACGAACCGCATTGTTTCTTCTTAGTCGTCGAATATAAATAGAATAAAAAAGAACAGATTTTTGTTTTAGACTGCGCACATCTGTAGAAATAATATCTTTGCTTGTTTCCGATCACGAGGGCGTATTTATTTAATGAGTTTGTACGACAAATGCAGTCTATCTTTCAAGACATTTTGTTTGAAGGCACAGCGAGAGAGAGAGAAAGAGAGAGAGAGAGAGAGAGAGAGAGAGAGGAGAGAGAGAGATGACGTCAGTGCATAGAGAGAGAGAGAGATATTACGTCAGTGCAGAGAGAGAGAGATATTACGTCAGTACAGAGAGAGATGACGTCAGTGCAGAGAGAGAGAGAGATGCTTAGTTAGAAAAGTCTGTCTGCCTTTTTGATGCAATTTTTTTTCTTGCTGTTTACTTTGATTAAAAGCAAATCGATGATACTCAATTATTAGGCACTTTAATCCCTGGTATCTTCGTGGATTTTCTAGAGCGGAATAGCCTCCAAAAAATAAACTGGTTATCTTTTTAAAGGATGCATTGCGCGGAAAACATGTAGTCACTTCTAATAAAGTTGTAATCAAATGCTTATTTGCATGACTTAGCTGAAACCTCAGAGTACATCCGATTCGAAATATAAATACCAGGTTGATAAAGATTTATTTAAATGCAGTTTATGCTGTTGAATATTACAAAAACATCGTTCAAATCGTTTTTATAAGTAACATGGAATTGCGTGTACCGTCTAATCTAAAACAGGCAAATCTGACCCTAGAAATGGAAAGTACCAGAAATTAAAATCAATCTGAAAAACGTAATTGAGTTGAAACCTGCTAAAACTTGTATTAAATTAACAATATAAAGTTATCTACGAGGTCTGTCGAAAACGTATCCGACCTTAGGCTGGGAAAAAAATTACGTACTTGGTGGGGTTCAATTGCTAATCCCCTTCGAAGTAGGCCACTTGTGCCTCCACACACTTAGCCCAGCAATCCTTCCACTGTTCGAAGCATGTCTGGAATGCTTCTTCCGGAATGGCTTTCAGCTCTGCCGTCGCATTCTGCATAATGTCCTCTTGGTTCTCAAATCGGGAGCCTTTCAGTGGCATCTTCATTTTTGGGAACAACCAGAAGTCAGAAGGAGCCATGTCTGGAGAGTAGGGACCTGGCGAGTGAGCGAAATGCCTTTCTTTGCCAAGAAACCTTGGTTCAGCTGCGACAAATGAGCCGGGGCATTGTCATGATGCAGCTGCCAGTTTTGCAAGGTCCACAGATCCGGTTTCTTGCAACGAACTGCATCACGAAGATGTCGGAGGACTTCCTGATAATACTCCTTTGTAACTGTTTGTCCTTCTGGTGCGTATTCGTGATGCACAACGCCATGGTAGTCGAAGAAAGCAGTCAGCATCACCTTGATTTTGCTCCGGATGTTGGGTGCTTCCACTGTGATGATTGAGCTTTGGTTTCTGGGTCGTACCCGTACACCCACATCTCATCTCCAGTTATCACGGTATTCTGGAACTCAGGATCCCTGTTGGCAGTATCCAGCAGGTCCTGCGCAACCACAAGACGAAGTTGTTGTTGTTCCTGAGAAAGCAGCTTGGGCACAAATTTTTCTGCCATTCTGCGCAAGCCTGAATCCTCCTTTAAAATTGCATGTGCAGAATCTTTACTGATCCCAACCTCATCACCAATTTCCCGCACCATCAAACGACAATCCTCCATTATCAAGGTCCACACTTTCTCGATAACAACTGCATTGCGGCTTGTTGACGGCCTCTCGGAATGCTGGTCACTCTCCACTGATGTGCGGCCATCTTTGAACCTGTTGTACCAGTCTTTTATTTGGGTAACTCCCATGGCATTGTCACCAAAAACCTGTTGAATTTTGCGAATTGTTTCCACTTGGGTATCTCCAAGCTTTTGGCAAAACTTGATGCAAGACCGTTGCTCCACACGTTCCGTCATCACGGGCAAAATGAAAATGCGACAAGTTAGTAGTACAGCACCTCACACACTGGTTGCTTGACAGCAACTGACGCATCCAGCAAGCCCGCTAAAAACCACACATGCGCATGAAGGCATGCAGCTCCACTATGTAAATTTTGCCTCCCTAACATCATTACTTCCCACGGGAAAAAATAGAGTCGGATACTTTTTCGACAGATCTCGTATTAAAACCGCGCCATGTTTGATAATTAAGCCAATAATCCCATGTATGGGCTGTCGAGACCAGTTTAAGGATTTCGCGTGTCAACGAGATTTTGATAACTACACCTGTTGACGAGATAATTTTGATGTCAAAATGAAACTTGTGCCGATAGTTTGGTCGGTGAGTGTTTTGAAGATTCATGAATGACGCTAATGGTTGTTTTGATTTAAATAACCTTTTGATAACAACAACGAAAAAAAAAGAAAACATCGTTCCTTTTACAGACATGGGGTTAACTTCAGTAACTGTAAATACATATCTTTAAGCGCGGGCTATGGTATCTACTCGACGATAACTGAAGAGACGGTTCCACAGTTCGTTATTACTAAAGCCCACCCCATCTCTCCACACAAACTAAGCGTGGCCACGTTCTTCTTATTCTGACTCTTCCATAGCCAGTATTATCATAGGTCGGGGTCGGCGTCCGCGAGATCACTTATCCTGGTCTTTATACTTGACCCGAGAGAGGTAGGTTTGTGTCAGCTTCCTCTGTGTTGCACTATGGGAAAACACTATTTAATTATCAGAGAAAATAAATGCTTCGGATTCCACGCGGAAAAAGTAAGCATTTACTTCGAAACCAGATTTCTGCTTAATGGCTGTGGACAGAAGTTATTTAACTTTAAAAACTTTAAAGATACAATTTAGAATGTATTCAAAAACTAAATTAACATTTATGTTAATATTGCTCCGAATGCAGATTTGTGATGATTATCCTTTATTTAATTTTATTTCGGTTTGTTTATCATATTTAAATAAATAAAGATAATGTAAAATTTTTAAATAGCTGGAATACAGCATTTACTCGGTAAATATGAAAAACAACTTGTGTTAGCAGTGAAAGCTATTTTTCTTAAAGTAGCGTCGTATTTCAATCACGCTGCATTTTTAACAGTATACTATATTTGGATTTGGGTGGCACGGTATCATTTTAGAGGGGACGTAACTCTGAATTAATTAATTACGTTAGAGAGAGAGAGAGAGAGAGAGAGAGAGAGAGAGAGAGAGAGAGAGAGAGAGAGAGAGAGATGAAATATCTTTGATTTGTATGTAATTAAAACGAATCATTCTATCAAATCTCTTAACTGAAGCTTTTTACGAAATCAGAAAATCAGAAACGACTCTGTCTCCGTTTATTCATAACTACTTTCTCGACCGGAATCTATTCGGCACAGAGACCCGACCTCCTTTTCCTCTTGATAAGGAGCCCATCTTAATAATGTGCCTTCACAAAGCCAGAGCGACAAGAGTTTGTTGTTTCTTTTTAATGAAAACAACATTCAAGTACTGGATACGGCAGTGCAGATACCCAAATTTTAAACTTAATTGAACACCTGTGGAATGAGTTAGAGAACCTTCTTTTGCAACAGCCGCACCCATTTCGGTATGTTGGTAGACTGACAGGTGTAACAGCATCATCTCAGCAGCTCAGGTGGAACACCTGCGTGAGTCGACTACAAGAGTACCTTGCTCCATACGGTGGACACACCCTGACAATTAAATACCCCCTTACTTTCTTCGACTATTATGACGTCATGACTTGTGTCTCTGATCGTTTTGTTAGTGTTAGGTGTCACATGACATATCTATGAAAAAACAATACAACAATACTGAAATGATTGATTCCCATTGTTATATTCTACAATTGCGATTTTAATTCTTCTCCATCTACAAGTAAACTCAGGTGTGGAATTCTTTACATACCGTGATTAGCAAACATTTAGCTGATGTTCAACATACAGTACAACCTCACGTATCCGAACCTCACTTATCCGAATTTTCGCGTATCCGAACAATCGACATGTCCCCCGAACAAAATCTCACGTAACCAAACTTTCACATTTTTTTGTTCGGTTGTCAACGTTCTATTGTAATTTCTCTTAGATCTTTTTTTGGGGGGGGTGGTGTGGTGTAATTGTTATGGCCTGTTTGTTAAGTTTGCAAGTGTATGTGGTGTAGCTGGGTCGGTTCCGCGACCGGCCGCCTCAGCTGTTTATAAGTGAGGTCTTATTTCGACCTGTATTATTTTTTAGTGTTAGTGTACCTCATCCTAGCGAGAGCAGCGGGCTACCCAACTCCTTCGTAATCTATCTAATACGCTCAGGAGAGGTCGGTTTATCCAGGCTGAACCCTCTAGAACAGAGTTTTCTCTCTGTGTGTCCTTAAGATTCTAAAAGAGAGAGGAGCATTGGGCCGTTTTTTATTTATATTAAATCCAACCGGAAGGGGAGGATAAAAGGGGGCGTTCTATTTTTATTTTTATTTTGTGGCCTTTTTTAAAGTGAACAGTGGGGGGCATGCCTATATAAGTGATTCATATAGTTTAATGAGGTCTGACTGTATATATATTTATAACTACTGTATATTAAAGTGATCAGCTGATTGATTGTCAGTGAATAAAAGTCGAGAGCGAGTAAGTTGAGCCCATCTTATGCTATCGAGTTTGTTTCTCCGTTTTGTGCGTGTGCTCGCCTGTGCTCATGTATCGTTATTATTACGCGTGTAGTCAGACTGCGATACTTTTCACTTGAACATTTGAATCAATCACATTTTTTATTTTTTAATCAAGGGGGAAATGATAATTACTTAATTTAAGTAATTTATTTAATTTAATATAATTTACTAAGAAATATTTTATCTGGTTTTTCATATCATCTCTGAAGTGTTTTAATCTACATAGCATTTTAGACTGAGCTGTTCACGACTCTCACGTTCGAAATGTCTGACAAAAGTTTGAAAAGAAAACGCAATGTTGTGTCTCTAGACGACAAAGTGAAGATCTTGAAAAGACCTGACTCTGGTGCAGTAGCTGCACGTTTAGCTGGAGGATATGGTGTTGGGCGATCTACTATCAACGACATCGAAGAATGGTGTGAAATAGACAGAGACCTTGACGCTTGTCAACAGCTCACTGACCAGGAGATCATACACAGCGTGACAGGTGACCCTTCGTCCGAATCAGACTCTGATGATGAACCATCTCCTGATAACGCTAATCCCGCACCATCCAATGCCGAGGATGTAGACATCATGGACAAAGCATTGTGTTGGTTAGAGGCAGACAATGACGCTGAGCCCATGCACTTAAGAATTCTACGATCACTACGCGAGAAGGCAGCAGGAAAAAGATTGTCTAATCTTAAACCACAATCAATTAAGACAATGTTTTAAGCCTGTGTAATAATTTGTATTTTTGTACATGTATTTTTTTAATTTTGTTTTCATAATAAATCATTTTTAAACATTTATTGGGTTTTTATTAAGCATCTTGCACTTCATCAAATTACATCATTAACCTTACAGTATTATGACAAGCAAGACTCATTGATCATGTGACCAAGATTTCTGCAGCCAGACAAAATGGAGGTTAACAAAGACGCACATGCAAACATTTTCACTCAAATTACATTGAAAATCTACAGCAATTAAGTAATACAGTATTTCACTTTTGGTTAGAAAGGCATTGTTTCGAAACAGTTTACACAAGTGACAATTAACATGCATAGCGTCTATTGTTCGGACAGGGTGTCAATTGGATGTTCGAATGTGACCCTCGGGATGCTCACAGCAGCACCTACATTCGGTTTTTCCACGTTTCCGAACAAATAGCTCGTCTCCGGACTTGTTCGGATACGTGAGGTTGCACTGTAACTCTTTTTCTTTTCTTTTTACAAGTTAAATTCTTCTAATTTTTTCTTTGGTTTCTTATAGCATAAATAGAAAAGAAACTTAATTCCATAATTTAATACACAAAGATTAACATACCTGCGGAATTCGGCGAATTAAACTGCAGAGTAAAAACCGATATCCTTCAACGTGACCAACTTTTTTGATGCCTTCATTCCAACGATATGCACACTGGGTTTCTTTATTAATGACGTCATCACATCTATGACGCAATAAATACAATGGGTGCGCCAATAATGTGAAATAAAAAATACGTTCAGCAGCAATGGATTAAGTGAGGAATTGAGATCTGGTATTGTATAGTATCGAACATCATTAGTGTATAGCGGAGCAGAAGTACAACGGTGACCGAAAGTGTCGCGCGTGCAGCCCCGCGGTATTCCATGTTTACTGGAAAGTGTCTAGAGCCGGTTTTCCAGACGGCTGCCCGAACCTTGACCTCTGAAACGTTTAATTGCGAGTGAAGTGACCCGGTTTGGTGTATGGAGCTTTTGAAAGGGGGTCTGACCCAGGCATATGTAAGTCATCAAACGTTTTCAGGCGTCAGGTAAATGTTCTTCCGCTTTTGTAAAGAAAAAAAACACGACAACAACAGCAAAACTACAGAAGATGGCGCTACTTACTGAAGCTTCCCGAACATCCGGTCACATGCCATCGTATGGGTTTTTTCCTATGTGCAAGATTTCTGGCTACGGATGTTATTTGGTGACTCATCGGTAAGTGTTTTGCAAATTGTGATTTCTAAATATTTGAAAACTTTAATTGTTAAGGAAAAACGTCTCTTATGACCTCTCGGCTCTTCAGTTTAATCTTCTGATGAGAAGTTAATTAGTGTAGTATTATTTGTCTACTTCTGTGACATTACTCTCAGCCTATGTTCGCGTCCAGTAATCTTTATCGAATGGCTGAATCACTTGGCTAAGCTTAAATATCCACAACCAGCTTGGCTTATTTGTTGTTGCATCAAGTCATCTGTATTCTCGAATCTTGGACCAAGAACTGTTAAAATATTGGAGGCAATTTCCAGACAAGAATAAAAAAAGATGAAGTCCGCATACTTTTAACCCAGGCTCCCATTATGAGAGGATTCGAAGCTACTGGCGTCTTTCCGCTGGAATGGGACATTATCTCAGATTGTGATCTCACTCCAATCGAAATTACTGACTTTGCTACTCCGACCACCACATCACAAGTGGACAGCCAGGAGGAATTATCTGATAGATCTAAAGATGTTCCACTTCAGAACAATCAGCATCTCAGTGGTTCTTGTTACATGGAGGAAAATGAAACTTAAGTGGATTTACCAGGCAGTTCTCTCAACACAAGTTTTTAAAGAACTCTTTGGAACTCCGAAAATAATCAAGAAAGCCGTGGGAGAAACGAACGGAGAGCTACAATTACAAGGTTCAAACCTTTCCCTCTCCTCTCAGGTTGAGAAGAATAAGTGGCTTATGAACATCAACTTACCAGCCATCACAGAGAAGCGATTCCTGGCACTGCTCGCTGTGTGATGAAAACACCAACACTGATGAATTCACGAGCTCATACTGCATGGCCTAAGCCGAAGGGGTTGGACTTTATTACCCAGACATTAGGGTGGGGCAAGGTTTAGTTAGAATGCTTACGATTTTAAAAATACTTATCCTTTATTTCCCGGTCGTTTCGTCGCCATCTTGCGGTGAAAGGGGAACAAAGCAAAGCCGTTTTATTATTAGTCACGTCAGGGGCGGGACTCCCAACGGGCTGTAATATCCTCACGAAGGTTCCTCTTGCGATCCCTTACTTTGCCAAGTTAGGACCTTCCAAGCTTTTTTGATAATGATATACCTCCCGCGAATAAAGAGGGCGCTAGCTGCGGATCCATTGTTTAGACAACCGCCATTTTCCTTTCTTTCTCCGAAGCAGAATCGGTTACACGCGCAACCCCTTCAAATTTCGTTCTTTAGCGCCCCCTCCCGGTTTTAACTGTTTGTTATTTTAATCTGTAGAGATTACGAAAACATTGGCGCCGGTAGGTGTCACGCTGGGGTATACAAAGTCAGGCTCCTTGTCGACCCTGTCGAAGTAGGAGACAAAGGAAGGAAAGACGTGTCCCCTCCCCTAACCCCGTTCCCACTTCGCTGTTTACTTTGCCTCGCGCAGTTCTCCAGAGCTATGCGTAAACAAACCCGGTCTGGCTCCCTGCGAGGCGAATCACTAACCGAGCAGACGACTTTGGAAAAGGAAAATAACCGCTCGCGGGGCGACCGCTTGCCGAAAGTTCTCCTGATATTCTTCATAATTACCGTTCCATAACCCCCACCTTCGTTAGTCTCTGTTTTCCCTTTTCTTTGGCGGTCTATGTAAACAAGGTTAAAAATAATTCTGTAACGCCAGGCCGCTTTATGATGAGGTCGATAAACACGAGACAGAGCTCTCTAAATACAGGAGTTAAAATAAGCATCCGCAGCTTTCCGCCATTATCATTAAGTTCTTAAAATTAAAAATTAGACGCTTTTTTTTTTGCTAACAAAATCCCCTTGAAAGATGGCTGCTGTTCGGATGTTAGAAATTATGCTGCCATTTCTTTTCTTTTTTTAAAAAAATTTAAATTATTGGCACTTACGAGATAATAATGGATTTGATCTTGCTGCTAGGCCTTATTCAGGGTTCTTCTTCCAACAAGAAAGTGTTTGGAAGCTACGGGGCGTACATAGCTAATTAAAGACCGTGTCACCGCGGTAAGTTAACGTTCTTGGATTACGCTAGAGCGCCATCTGGCAGACGTTTGTCTGTTTTTGTTGTTGTTTCTTTTCCGCAGCAGCATTCAAGAGGGAAAACTCTCGCCGTTGTCTCTGAAGAATGAAAGGAAAAGTGTGAAATATCGGAAGTCGCGTTCATGGCCGTGTATAGATCTGTATCTTCGGCGAAACTCCTCTTTGTAGTTTTTATTTATTCAGTTTTCATGAGAGCTGCTTGATTCAGCCGATTACCTGAGCAGCGTTTATGTGGCAGAAAAAGAATAAAGTCACTTGTCACGATCATGATAAGTGGGCAAATGAAAGGATGGTTTGGGAAATGGTTGGATTAAATTTACGATCTGGGTAACAATTAGCAAATTTTGTTGTTAATGATGTTGACGAAGAAATAAATTCTTCATTTCAACAACAAAAAAAGTTTTTTCTTTTATAAAAAATAAAAGGAAATTTCGGTTAAAAAAAGGATTGACATTCTTCGTACAAAGTGAAAGTTTTCGGAAAAGGTTATGTTTCAATTCCAAATGAAAAATTAAAAACAACGACGTTTATTTATCTGAAAACTTAAGCCTTGAACCTTTAACGATCAGAATTTATCCTTTTTCTTTATCGGGTTCCTATTATTACTAAATATGCATACTCTTCTGAAAATATTCCACCCCTTTCTTTCTACTTTTCTTGCGGTTCTTTTTCTCTTAGCCGAGTTATTATAATTTTTGCAAGACCGAGTTTGTCGTGTCTGATATGAAGTTCTCCCTGTTTGGCAAATTTGTGTTGCCCCTTTTTTTAAAAGAAAATAATTGTTGGAACGTATGTGGGCCGATTTCCGAAGAGAAAACCAACGGGGAAAATATATATATATATTGAAAAATTTCATCCAATAAAAAGAGAAAGAAACAAAGTTAAAGTAGATCTCCCTCTCTCTCTGAAATGGGAAAACCTCAGTTGCCTGTGATCCGCAAACAGAACCAACTGTAACTTCTGGTCGGCGTTTATTTATCGATGCTGAATAATTTCTATTTACGTAGGCACAATCATGCAGCGGTAACTCGACACGTCCTTCATTCTTCATCCGTTCTGCGAAATTTCACCAACTTTTTTTTTTGCAGTGTTTCTCATAAAATATGGCTACTGGAATTTCTTGATTCTGTGGGAATTATAAAACTCGTTAATATGGATAAATAAAAGTCAATAGTCACAGAAGTAAGTAAAAGAAAATAAAAGAATTAAAGTAAGGAACTACTTTAATCTACGTCGTTACAATGTAGTGAACCTGTTCAAGATGATGAAAAAAAAAACTATGCACGTCTTCTAGTGATAATTTTCAGATGCGAGACCAATGTATGAAATGTTTTGAGGTCGTCATTGTTTTCCTACGAAAACCAGAATTACCTCATTTAGAAGAAACGTTGAGCGGAGATACTACACGTATCTTCTCAGCCTGCCTGTATTTAGTTTTCCTCTTTGTGACGTAAACTAACTGTATAAGTACACATTTTTTTTGTAAAATTTAGGCAGTGAGGTAACAGTTAGAAGATTGTAAGGCTTTCAAACAGTTATTGGACCGCATTCTGACAGCGGGCTTCACTTCCCCAGCACTTCCGTTACTACTTGTGCGTCATAGTTGTGCACAGTGTTTCATGACGGTCAGCTGTGCGCCAGAGTTGTACCGGATGTGGTGCTGAACAGAGTTTTACGTTTTCTAGTCTCATCATTGGCTGATACAGATCCCGCTCGTGGGCGTATATTGGAGTCATACGGTGTACATGTTTAAAAAACAAAAACACTGTAAACCTGAACAATCTCTCTTTTATCACCACACTTAAATACACGGTTTTATTTCTCTCTCCGAGTGAATGCACAGTTACTGGCTGGTGAAGATTGAGGTACAGTTTACGGAGATACACGCGGTGCATACAGATTAACCAAGCTCCCTAAATATCTCTCCGTAAGGGGTACTACGGTACGGCACAGCGCCGAAAAGGTTCCGCCCACGACCGCAGCAAATTTAAGCGCTGATTTTAAATTATCTTGCTGATGTAATGCAGTTTTCATGTTCAAATAACACCGGTTTTAAATTAGTAAACGGACTGGTGGGGCAATAAAAGAGAAAAAAAATAGCATAGGCAGTAAAAGAAGCGTTGCCCAGTCGCCTGACCTTGTAAGCGCTCGCTCCGTTGTCGATGATAAAAAGAGAAGCGTATTATACATAAATGAGGCGAAAAGCCATTATATTGCGCTTATATATCAACTCCCCATCTTCCATGCAGGAAAGAATTTTTTTTTCTTTCGTTTTTTCCAACAAGGATTCGGAATTGGTTGAAACTGTGGTTATCAGCTGGTGGTGTTATTTTAATCCGCCCATTAATGTAACTAGACTTGGTGTTTTTTTTTTTGTTTTTTAAACGTTTAAAAAGTTTTATCCATGAAGTCTTTTTAAATGATACAATTCTCCCCAGGGAAGGTTCAGTTAGCATCATCAGACTGCGACGTCACCCAAGTCCCTTAATCTCGGGTCAGGTGCCGTCTTCAACGCTCGTTTACGGTCACGTGTCAAATGAGGTTCCTTTTTTTTTTTTTTTACTTTTCTTCACCAAATTGCATTTTCTGGGTTTCACTCCAAGGGGGCAAATTAACTGAACTCCCACCACGGTTCGATATCCCCACAAAAACGAAAATAAATAAAATAACTGGCAGTATAACTGCTAATAGGTAGATCAAATTACTACTTCCACGTGCTGTTAACACTGATAGCAATAATCGACTTAAGAATCTCTGCCCTAGGGTGGGGGGGGGGCTTCATGCCCTAACCGCCAGAGCTAAACTTCTCCTTTACTTGTTGAGTACAGGGGCTGTGAGGGGTTTTATAGATAATGCGTTTTACTGGAGTGTCCGGCTCCAGCGTCTCACATTGGTCGGCTCGGCTTTGGGACGGATAGCCGGCCGGTGACGAGACGCCGCGTTACGCCGCCTAAAAGAAGACCCCTAACCCCTCACAGGGTTTACTTGCCAATAAAAAAAATTACAAATAAATGATTCCATTAAATTATTCTCGGGATTGACCAGCTCAGGTTCATATTTTTTCATTATTTTTATAGAAAGCATTTAACATTTTATAAAACATTCTAACTGTTAAGGGGTCAGTTACATTGTAGCGAGTTTCTATGAAAATTTCATGAAATGTTCCAAAACACTACCTTGGCGGCCAGGTGTCGTCTGCATCTTGTTTATTTGAAAAAAAAAAAAAACAATCCAAAATCCCCCGCGCATACACACCCACTTCCGGTATAGCTGCCTTGTTTCGCAGGCGTGTCCTTATCGAGCGTGAACAAGTTGTCTGCTCGTGCCGATGTTTTTGATTTCATGCCTAGTGGCCCGATTGGAGGATTCGCCTCAAGGTGAGGGAGTTTGCAGCTGTGCCCCTTTCCAGTCACCCGCACTTCCATGCGAAACAGCAGAACGAGGAAATGAAGCCGAACAGTCCCAGAAATCCGGCCTGCGTTAACCGAGTAAATATCGTTGTTTTGTTGTCTTTTTTCCCCTTTGTTATTTTCAAGTTTAAAAAATACTTTATTCACGTGTTATAAAATAACCAGGATCATGTCACTGTTGCATAATCCATTTAAAAAGGAAGCAGATCTAAAACGTACTATTGCTACAATCGGTTGCAGTACGTCGATCACTAACTGAAGCTATGAATGTTAACCCGCATCAGGATGGCTAAGTAGCCGCAACTTTAAGGGGCTTGAGAGAGAGAGAGAGAGAGAGAGAGATTTATTAAAGTTGTCATGAGAGTGGATGAATAAGCAATCGTTTTTAATTCCATTTTACACCAACATTTCTTTTCACTATTGGTTTAAACCTAATATATTTCTCATCTATTTGACCAGTTGCAAGACCTTTTTTAATTCTGTGATATTTTGTGACTTTTAGGATCATGGACTCATATCGATAATAAACAATTTTGATGAAATGTTTAATTCTCGTAGTGCGTACTGACCTTGTATACAATAATTATGCCTCGGGTAAGTATGGCCCATGCCATTTACTCATATACTTTTGAATGCATGGAAAAAAAATAAAATGCTATCATTTGATCACTTATTTCATTTTCCCATTATCAGCACTATTATGTAAAATAAATTCTGATGACAGGTGCAGCAGAGATGTTTATAAACTGTTTCTGAAAGGCAGAAGTTAACAGATCTTCATTTTCTCTTCGAGTAATAGCATCTTTCTGAATATGAGCTATGGACACGGACCTCGAGTGGTTGTCACAGCAAGAAATTTTGGCAAAGCTGGAGAGAGATAATATGGAAACTACGCATCCCCGTATATGAATCAAGAGCGAATTCCAGTGTCATCAAAATGGTACGTGGGATGACCTGATATGTTGCTTCTTGTATTCGTAGTATTACATCACCAGTTAATCTCTACATGCCACCTGCAATTGAAAATACAATGTTGGAAGGTAGACGTGTACTTGGTGAAAAGTGGAAAGAACTCGGTTCTGACATATAGACGAGCATTGCACTACTTTGGTTAGCTGGAGTGTACAGATCCAAATGAGAAGCAGCGTGAAGTGGAAGAGGAAGTGTCAGAAACTGAAGATAAATAAGGTGATGAGTTGTTTTCTGATGAGTTTGAAAACGCTGACTCTGAATCCATTATGGTTTTCCCTCAGCTTTATACGGGAAAGGAGTAGAACACTACATTTTTTTCCATACAGCCATCAACTCAAGAATGCTATTTCGAAAACAGCACATTGTATAAGGATGCGAGGATGGGTACCAACACGACAAAAAGCCAGGTATTTCTATTAATTCTCCAACGGCAGAGTTAACAAATTGAATAAAACGTTAGCAACCTACACTTGTCAACGTATGGCCGTCCGCTGGTCGCCTATGTGCGATACAACCAAAATCTCAATATAATAAGACTGATCAACATAGCTTACTCCGTACATTTATTATTATTATTATTATTATGAGGTTTATCAGAATTTCATGTAGATAAACGGATATTCGCCGAAAATTTTCTTTTTCCCACAATGCAACGCGAACGAAACCACGCGAATTTTGACGAAGTGATTTCTTCAAAATCAAGAATACTCCTCCTCTGTTTTTGTTTGCCAAGACATTTTTCTTAAATAATTTTGAGACACAATGACACCATCTGTTTTGTCTGTCACTCTCAAACGTATTTTTTCAGGAATTCGTCGGCAAAAATCCCGACACACGTCCGGTCAGCAGCAGCAGTCTGGATGAAAACCCGCGTCTAGACGCTATCCACAGATGACTGACATCTTCTATGGAGCGTTCCCTCTGATCTGTCCGGAGGTACGGAAGTCCACCACTTTCGCCTTCCTTCCCTCGGTCTGTTGAATTTTATTGTCGAGAGGGAATCGCGTGGAACTTCTCTTTGGAAATTATTGTCGCGGTTCTCATCCTTTACCCAGATTACCAAGCAAATGTCGATCTGCCTGGCTCGTTCTTTCGCGAGCCCCTGCCAGTTTATTTGCTCTTCTCGCCAGCTAATGTTCTCTTCCGTCGCTGTACAAGAGAAGCTCCCCACTCCACCCAAAGCCAGTGTCCCCACGAGGCTACAACGCCGAAAGGGCAGGGGCCTGACGAATCTCTTGTACACGGATCGAAACCTGATCGAGCCATCTTGCCTAAAGAGGTCTGATAAGGGAGGTTATGACGATTGAAGTATCTCACAAGGTGTTTATAATGCGTCCACAGAAAGCTTTCTTGAAACAAGCTCTGACGAAAGGGGCCGCAGTTCCAGTACATGTCCGTACAAGACCAAAGCCTTTCTCTTTCGTATATTTTAAATCTTGAAACACAGACATTGCGGTTCAATAAATCTAATAGACCTGGGCGGGGCGAAGGTGACAGATCTCCATACACCTGGACGGTTCTAACGACGACACTCTTCTAAAGGTCCGATCGTCTCGTACTTTGAAAAATTACGAAATTAAAATAAAAAAGCTAAGTATAAAGACTGAAGATATCTGAAACAGGATAACAAAAGTATAATTAAGTAATAAAATAATAATAATAATAATAATAATAATAATAATAATAATATAAAAGAAAGTGTAATAAATTATATTTTACAATTATCATTAAATTTTTTCAAGTTAATATTTCTTTTTTTACTATTTTAGTCTCCCCTTCTGGTTATTATTATTACTATTATTATTATTATTATTATTATTATTATTATTATTATTATTATTATTACATCGGTGGTTATTAAGATACCCCATGTGACCTTACAGCACGGAACACAGATATAAAAGCCAGGATTAGTTCGGTTGGCTGGCAGACAGACAGACTTCAAAGCTGGATTTGCTTCTTCGCTATACGACAGCATCCGACCGTCTACTGCGCTCGCCGGGTTCGGTACAGACCTGAGCTCGCACTGCCTGCCCGTCGCGTGTTGTTCCATAGCCGACTCGCCGGGCTCATCACCAAAGCGGATACAGTTACCGGCTTGGGGGGTGGTGGGACGGTCGCGCTCTGCGCTAACTTCTCTGGCCTGTTACCAGGAGTGAACAAGCCCCAGGAAGGGAGGAGAGAGAGGGGCTCGGTCATCACTGGGAACAATGGCTTAAGGGGGCGGTCGGGAAATGATACTGCCATGCCCGTCTGTCATCACATCCTCGGAGGAAACCGCCCCTCTCCGCTATCCACAACGTCCACCCCGCCTGAGCGACGTCCGGGGGAGAATTCGGTTTCCGAAGAGCTCCAACGAACGATCGCAGACAATCTGTCGCATGTAATCGCTGCCGGAAACCGTGCCAACGGCTCAGGGGCGTGGAACGAAACGCGGAACGACACGATTACAACGGAACTGGACCCCCTGTTGGGGGTCAGCGAGATTCAGCTGATTAAGGCCGTCGTTCTCATCTCTGTCATCGCTATTCTCCTCGTCTCTTCCTGCAAGTTCGTCTTCCGCATGTTTTCTCGTTTCACAAGGAAAGACGACTGCGACTAGGCATCTAACCGACCAGGTATTGGGCACCACCTGTACACCCGTTCCAAATATTCCTCTCCTACATTACTTGTGACTCGACCGCCCGACCCCCCCCAGCACCAGCGACTCTGAGCATCGGCGCTCGACTCTCACCCGAAATCATTCAAGTGAAATTGCAGGAAGCTTTTCATCAACTTCTGTCACACACAAAAATAATCGAATAAAACAACTAATAACTGCAATAATGTCCGGATTAAAATGGCCAAAAATTTTACCAGACTGAAAGAAGAAATAGAACATGAAAGAAATATTTACCGAATTATTCGTGCAGTCGTAACCACTTCGTGGTTCTAGTTAAAGAGACTGCGGACTGGACAGCTTATAGCGCAGACTCGTGGGTTGGTTTTCTGGAGAGTTGCTGTTTCGTTCGACTCAAATGAAAAAGAATCCCTGTTACTTCGGATAGGGGGGGTCGTATGTCATCAACGAGAGCTACAAGGTAAGCGGGCAGGATTAGAGACAAGAGAGATCTGCATTTTTACAGGTACGAGGATTTTGTTTTACGTAAAGAAGAGCGAATTTTAGATGTTTATATTTTGAAGACAGCGATGTTCTGTATGTAAACGAGAGAGGGAGAGAGAGAGAGAGAGAGAGAGAGAAGAGAGAGAGAGAGAGAGAGAGGAGAGAGAGAGAGATGATGGAGAGAGAGAAAATGGAGAGAGAGAATGGAGAGAGAGAGAGAGAGAGATGATGGAGAGAGAGAATGGAGAGAGAGAATGGAGAGGAGAGAGAGAGAGAAGAGGAGAGAGAGAGAGAGAGAGAGGAGAGAGAGAGAGAGATATGATGGAGAGAGAGAGATGGAGAGAGAGAGAGAGAGAGAGAGAGAGAGAGAGAGAGAGAGAGAGAGAGAGAGAGAGAGATGATGGAGAGAGAGAGAGAGAGAGAGAGAGAGGAGAGAGAGAGAGAGAGAGGAGAGAGAGAGAGAGGATGATGGAGAGAGAGAGATGATGGAGAGAGAGAAATGATGGAGAGAGAGAGAGAGAGAGAGAGAGAGAGATGATGGAGAGAGTGAGAAGAGAGAGAGAGAGAGGAGAGAGAGAGAGAGAGAGAGAGAGAGATGATGGAGAGAGAGAAATGATGGAGAGAGAGAGAGAGAGAGAGGAGAGGAGAGAGAGAGAGATGAGGAGAGAGAGAAATATGAGAGAGAGAAGAGAGAGAGAGAGAGAGAGAGAGGAGAGGAGATGATGGAGAGAGAGAAAATGAGTGGAGATGAGAGAGAGAGAGAGAGAGATGATGGAGAGAGAGAGAGAGAGAGAGAGAGAGAGAGAGAGAGAGAGAGAGATGATGGAGAAATGGATGGAGAGGAACAGGGGTCGGGTATGCTTTACCTTTTCGCGGCGCCCTCTTGATAACTCCACAGGTGCGAGTAGGTTTCTTTAGCTGGTTTCCCGAATTATTCCCTCATTTTCGGCAGAGAGAAATCTCTACTCCTTCCCGTAAAACAACAAAAACAACACCCCCCCCAAATCGTAGTTAATTGGACGACGAACCTATTTCTGCGATTTTGTTATCAAAGAAATTCTTGCCCGGAGCTCTGTAACGTTCCTGCGCACGTGAGCGCCCGCGTCATGCAAATATGTAGCATGTGGCATGCCGGACGCGCGCGCACATACACAAACACCAACCATCCACGTGACCTGGGCTCGGTGTGTGTGGTCCTTCTGTTAGCTACACTAAACCTCCAGAGATATTTCGATGTTTCTAACGCATGAAGCAAGAAGCTATTTATAGTATATCTGCCATTCTTCTCTCGTTGTTCTTCAGCCGCTTGCGCCATTTGGTTTTCCTGCCTCTCGCGGTATTTAGCTTTGAATTTCACGTGAACTTCTCACTCCGAAAATCTGCGCCTGATACGCTGAAGGGAGGAGGGGTCAGGGATGACGTCGTGGGCGAAGGGAGTCGTTAGGTTATCTTTCAGTAACTTTGGGAATCAGTCGCCTGGTGCCGAGACGGATGGGGGCTGTGCTCACCAGTAGGGCTTTGGTTTACTCGGTGGGGAGGCTGGAAAGGGGACTCTGGATATCAGAAATTGACCAGCGAAGTTTTAGAATAGGGAGTCCTTAACTTCGGTCTTTCTGGTTGGCGGTGGATGGACCGATTATAGAATGGCTGGCTGCTGCATCTTTTCATTTGTGTTGTAAAATTTGCCAAGTTTTTGTTAGCTTTTATTTTTAGCCGCATCTGTCAAAATCAGACTTATTACTGTCAAATCTTATAATTAATTTTTATTAATTATTTATTACTTTTGTAAATGAGACCGAAAATACAGAACGCACGGCAGGTAGCCAAACGGCGCTCATGGCTTCTCTTGTATTGGTTTGTCAACTCTGACAACGGAATATTCAGTTCCCTCCAGATTTCCTGTTGGCTTTTATTGCCCAGCTAAGCGCCCCTTTTCAGGGCACAGTTTCCCTGAATTTCCTGATTGTGGCATGGCTGTCTGTAGGCTGAGAATTCCTGCGTACCTCTTATAGCTTGCAATCATTTGTTAACCATGTGATTGGGTGGTTTACTGGAGTCTCGGGGGACTGTTTACTTTTGTTAAGTCCCTGTATTGTTTAGTTTCAACTGCGCATTTATAATACTGCTAAAGATTTCGGTGTCGATACCATACACATTATCTACATGAGATAAAGAGCAGGCACAAGAATGGAACTGCGAGGTAAGGCGGTGATACTATAATTCTGAAGAATTTGCACTCTTCTGCCATCTGGTCCAAGTTCACAGAATCAACGATAAATCAATGATTCTATAATGCAAAAAGTTTAGTCCAGCAAAATGGGTTCGATCAGATGTATCATGCACTACATATGGTCTACACCACCAGACGTTCGGCGATAAAATAATTTTTCACGGTTGAATGGAAGCGCGCTAATGTCTGATACCGATCGTATTCTCGAACAAGTCTCGAGCGTGCGTCGGGTTTACTTTGGAGAGAGGAAGCATAATATCACGAATACAGTTTTCTCGATTATACAGAAGTTCTGTGGAAAAATTATTCACGGAAATTCTAGTGGAGCTTGACTTAGGTCGAGTAGTATACTTATGTTTTAAATTCCGTTGGCTTTGGCGACGGGCGATACATATCTTCATCGAGCAGGAAGATATCATTAACAGTGGCGTCATAAACTGCTCTTGGGGCTGCAGATTACCACTAAAGGGCTGTCTCAAAGTTCTGCGATCACCTGATAATGGCTACGTTATGGTTACATATATTAACGGACTGGTTAATGGAATCATTTTCTTTGCGTGCATGAAGGCGGAAATGTGGAGGTCTTTGCCAGCTACCAACTGGACCACCAATATCTATTTAAAATCCATTTAAAGAATCGCTACAGAGAGAACAAACAGGCCGCTAACTAAAAACACAGTTTCCCAGCTGTCGTGATCTTTTAAAAACAAACTTCTAAAAATGCATATGAAGCAGAGATAATATAGCAACTTTATGACAGAAATTTCTTTTCAAAATGTCAAACTTACGAAAACATTTGTATAAGCAGATGATGTAATAAATTCGACAGAGAAACATAAATAGTGACCTCAAGACGTAAATGCCTACATCCTGAAAGAAAGCTTCTGTGCGAAAAAAGAGGATGCGCTTTGGTCGCTGATAAATGGAAGGCTAAGAATAATTAACGAAGCCATGAAGACGGATGAGTTCTTGGGTTCAAGCACATACTGAATATTGCCAACACTAGGGGTTATAGCTAAAATGGCTACGGCTTGATACCAGAAAGGAAGTCTTCGGCACTGTAATCAAAGCTTTTAATTTCGAAGAGACGCGGATCTTGTCCGAGCTCATTAGAAACGCAGGCTGGTGTTTTTTGCCTGCACGCAGTCGTGTCTGGTGCTCCACACAGCGCGGTATGCACGCATGGAAACGTTCCAGACACCAGAATATGGGGACTTGGCGTGGTTACAGGAGTACTCGGTCGTGCGGCTGCCGGGGGAGTGGGGGGGGGTGGCAAGGGGGATTTCCACTATAAATACCCGCCTCCAAGGAAGTTCGCTAACAGGGAGAAGGTTATGAGGCGCGCGCGGTGACAGGGCTCTGGCTCGGTGCTAAGAACTCTCTCTTTCTCTGTATACATCTTCGCTAGAGGCGGGGACATCCGAACTTTCGACGAAACCTTTCCAAACGTGTGTGTATCGTGTTATTTAATAATAATAATAATAATAATAATAATAATAATAATAATAATAATAATAATAATAATAATAATACAGCCTTAAAGACTAACAATGACAACAAGAACACGCTAGAACAGCTCTTGAAATTGCGTACGTATTATGCAAAAAATGTGTTCACTTTATAATGGAACCTCAATTTTTAGAGCGTTTACTTAGAATGCGTCTTATACATGAACAAATTTACACGCGCCCGTTTTCTGGAAGAGATTCGACGTTAATATGACGTCACAATTCCAAAACTCAGACAAGTAGCCAGTTACTGTTTAAAGCAAAAATAGTTGATATTTTCAAATTATACAAATGAGTTGCGTGTTATGCGTGAGAGTGTGAAACTACATTAGTCTTTCATGAAACAGAGACTCCTACTGTAGAACAGATGCAATATTTCTAGAATAAAGTGAGTATTAAATAAGGAGAAAAACGGTTAGTTCTGCACATCATAAAGAGCTTTAATTTAGAACGGAAGTAATTTTTCTACATGCTATTTATACTATAAACTACGGTGGTTTGTTTACAGTCCACGTACCAATCTATTCCACCAAATATCAGCCTTGCCCAAGCTTTATTCTTTGTTGTTGTTTTTTTCAGATTGCTGATTACTGCAAGCTGAGATGGTGATGGTAGCGGCTCCAACTTTAGGCCTCATGGGCTTTTACAAACAATGACTTCCTCCACGCAAACATAGAGAGAAAGACGACAGGAATATCGCAATGGCGCCTAAACGCCAGTTTCGTGAGGACTGGCTTCAATTTTAAAATACCGATGGTGACAGTCCACGGATGCTTGCTTATCTCATTTAGGGCTCACGAAACGATTCTGTAGTCTCAAAACCTAAGCACCTTTGCAAGTAGGAAATATACATGGTGTTGCCCTTGAACATTGCGACTAAGTATGTTCTCTCCATCTCACCTGGATCTTAACTCTGCGATGGTTTATACAATTTATTGAAAAATAAAAATTTTTACTTCATTTTAAAAAGATAAAATATGCGGATCAATCTGTAAACACGATGAGGTAACCACGCATAATGGAGAATAAGGATGACTGGCACTCTCGAGAAATACAAATGCAGATGTTTATTTGGTAAAGGATGTCACTTCAGATGAAGCACACAGAAAGCTAAAAAAAAAAACAAAAAAAAACTCATTTCTTGCGATTCTAAAACTTTCTTTTTTTTCTAATCGTGGGAAAGAGAGCAGGTGCGTGGAAGTAAACAGAGGAGGGGACGGAACTGTCAGATTACGACATCGAATCTTCCAAGATTACATTACTTAAAATGTTGAACGAAAAGTTGCTGAAAACCGGAAAATTTTCTCACCCCATCAGCTCCGTCTGCGAGATGTCTGTTATTTAGGCCAGCTAATCAGTGTAAACAAACGAAATGAAGTTTTGCTTTCGCCTAAGGATGGATAAGAGATACTTCCACCATTTGTAAGCTTTTGCTTAGTTGAGTTGTTGTTGTTTTATACGACCTATAAATATATAGAATGTTAATTTCACCGTGAGCCTGACCTGTATCTATTTTGCTAATTCATTGATGTTCTACTGTAGATGTATTAAATTATATAAAAAAGAAGTTATATGTGTATAAAGTACGTTACTGTTTGCTTTAGTTTGATGGTCTGCGTAAGGAAATCAACTTACTGCAGAGTCTGAAAGAAAAGAAGAAGCAAAAAGAATGGAAGAGGGAGAAATATTTAGCAGCATCTGGATAAAACATGTTCCAGTGAGATGTGGTGACATCCATTTCTCGTCCGAACGAAATAGGTGGGTGATCAGTGAGTGTTTCAGCCCCACGCCCTAGAAAGTAAGAGGAAAGGGTTTCTATCGTGTTGAAAGCTTCTGGAATGTTCCGGGGATCAGTAGGAATTCCAAACGAGACAGATGAAGACGTTTAATAACGCGAATTACTTTGACCGGGACTCTGCTCGCGCAAATAGAGGGAGTAGGAAGAACGAACTCGTCGAGACGTATCCCGACTCCCGTGACAGACCGGCTAATTAATATTTATTGCTTCTCTCGCCAAACGCCTCCTCCTCCAGACTCCAGGGGCCTTAAACGCTTTTTGGGAATTTAGCAGCGTATAATGATGGTATCAGTTTTTTTACAAAATCAACGAAAACGTGTGCAGACCTATCATCATCTGCCTCTGTGTCCATATTTCCTGGTGGTTGTCTCCCAGATAGTTTCTGCTGTGTCTGGAAAATGAAAAAAAAAACTGTAACCTAAAAGGTAAAGTCAGGGGAGACAAAAGCGCAGACTCTTAAATCAGACTCACCATGGTTACCTAAATAGTTTTCAGATGACGTCATAGAAGATATGACGTGTAAGTGTGACGTATATATGGCTATATAGATTTTTGCCATAATAATTTGAACC
Organism: Nautilus pompilius; assembly: GCA_018389105.1. Classification (NCBI taxonomy): domain Eukaryota; kingdom Metazoa; phylum Mollusca; class Cephalopoda; order Nautilida; family Nautilidae; genus Nautilus; species Nautilus pompilius. The sequence continues at coordinate 150,345 of JACATO010000579.1, read as the reverse complement.
CCCCAAAATTTTGAGTTTTCCATTAACGTATTTAGATACTCCGCTATTGTCGTCTCTATAAAATGGTTTTGAAGCATGAGCCGATGCATGTGCAATCCTTAAATGACTTGCGGTTTTAATAGTCAATCAGTTTGTTGATGGGGTTGTAGTAATCACCCCCGAGCACACGGGAGGTGCCCGATTTCCAGGTAAATCACTAATGAGCCCTCTCGGTCGTTGCAGCACCAACCCTGCGAAGCGATGGGAGTAACGGCGACTCTTTTCATCAGAATTTCCTCCCTTACGCTTTGTAAGTTATATCGCCGACTGGTGATTAGAAAATTGCGCATACAACTTTTTTGTCTGGATTTTACACTTTTCGCTAAACCACAGAACATTTTAAAGGTAGAGGCAGGCGGGCAGGCTTCTCCTCCACACAGAAAGATCTCATTCTTGATTCCGCGCCTGTTCGGTATCAAGCCGAATCTCATCAACGAAACGTTTTCGCTTCCCTCCAGATATTTCGAGCGATGTTACCTAACCACAGAACGGAACCTTGAAACCAAACGACTGCATGTCAAAGAATTCCTCTGCAGTGCGAAAGAGAGACTAGCCACAGCTGCAGGTGCTTTGGCCTCATTCCAAGGTTTATTTTCTAGCCAACGTTTCCTTTTTCATACAGAGCGGAAACATCCTATCACGTGTGCGGATTCGCTCGTTGTCATGCGTTCAACACCAAACATGAACAACCGCAACGACAACAAAAGCCAACTGTCAGATGGGGAAAGAGGCTCGCGCAAAGAATGCTGAGAAAGTTCACATAAAACAAAAGTGTTGTCGTTTTCTTTCCTTAACTTTTAAATTTATGAGCCTTGAATGGACATCCAAGGGTTTAGTGCTTTTTAAGAAATGGTTTCGAACGATGCTTGGATCTGAATCTTTTGTTTAAAATTAAGATTAAGGGAATTGTTGTTGAAACAAATCCTCGTGCCGTTTATTACTATTCAAGCATTGTTCTGCTTCAGTAATTATTCGCGTGTTCGGAATTACGTACAATCTGGCCACTGTTTTTTTATTATACATAAATTATAATTTTTGAATGACCGCTATGAAAAACGTTGTCTGCAACCTAAATCTCACGAGAAGCAATTACAAGGGAGATAACACTTTTATGTTTTGTGACGTCACTTTGTTTTATTGTCGTTTTTCACAGTTGTTTCTTATCCAGTTCTATGCTGATAATTAATTACGGAAATCTTCATGGTAAATACCGATAAATCTTATAAATCGGCCGTGTCCAAAAACTTCCCTAGTAATTCTCCCGTGGGTCCGAAATTCAGATCTCCGTTTCTCGGTGGAGAAACAAAAGTATTCCAACCAGCGGATTGACTGTTCGGAAAACATACCAAACTTGCGCGGTTTGCGAAAATTACCCCCCTCCCCGCAATTTGAAGGCAAAGATTTGAAATTAAGTTGTTGAACTCGGTTCGTGATTCGGGTTAAAATGAATTAATAACAAACGTCTTTTTTATTTTTAAAGAAGCAAAACTGGCGGTTTTAAGCAGAGACGAAGTAAAGAGAGATCCAGACAAAACTAATCGAGTTTGGGCTGCCCTGTAGTCCAGGAGTTGGCCTACTGGACAGCTACGGTCAAGGACCGGAGTTCGATTCCCAGATCATGGTTTTTTTTGCTTGTTTTTATACCGCATCTAAAATGAAAATTCTCAATAGGGCCATTCCTTTGAGGAAGGCAACGGAAAATCACCTCGACTGTGAATGTTCTGGGGAGCAGATAACTGATGCATAAACTGTTCTTTTATAAAAAAAAAAAATTGATATTTAAAAGCTGCATTCTTTAATTCTTTTTGTCTCTGCGCGTGATTGGATTTTTCGAATGGTGGCTACAGAAAAAAGGTGTCCGATGCGACATAACGCGGTCTGGACTATGTGTAGTAGTCTCTCGGAGGTCCTCCATTCCAGACCATCATCTCTCTGCTATATTTCTAATGACCGGTTACTTCATATAAGAACGTCGTCTCACGGTGAAGATCAAGGATTCTATTATCGGGGGCCAACCGCACCATGGTTTTGAGGGAGAAGCCCTGAAGCCTATCTAAGCCATAGCCAGACGGTCTGTAGAAGTTCAAGCAAAAACTGAACTCCTCAGTAAAACAGATATCGGATTGATTTCCCTAGATTCCAGAACGGATCTGCAACAGCCACTAGATTTCATGATCTGCTTCGGAAACCCACTCCTTAGACAATTACCAGTATAAAAATAGAATGAAAGTCGATGGAATAATAAAATTTAAGTGAGGACGAAGAATGTCGCGTCAACAGTTGATCCAAACTCTCTTTCGGATTCTCGGTGGACATTTTCAATGTCGGCGTACTTGTCAATTATTTTGAGCTTTTTCGAAACTGGTGATCAAGCGTTAATCTCGAACTTTTCGCAGCCAGACAAATCACTGATTCTGTTTCAAGTACATTTGTCCCATTAAGAAATTGTTAATCTGTTTTTGCATCATCACAACTTGAAAATTTCAAAATGACATTTTTTTCCGAAGATAGGTGTGGCGACGACAAAACAGTTTTCAATCTTTTATCTTTGCTGACCGGTGGCACAGAGGACAGTAAATCAGTTTCGCTCGACTGTGGCTTCGTCCTAACTATTGCTAAAGTTAGAGATACCATGGCGGTCGAGGTAGTCGTGATAAGAACGCTTACTTCCCCTTCACACAATCTGTCTGGATACCGAATGTACAGTGGCGGACAAAAGTTTAAGAACAATAGCAGAACAAACTCAAGTAGACCGGTCAAGTGTGTAACGACACCACCAGCATCAAATGATTTTATTTGTGGTTTTAGTGGATGACCAATATAAATATAGTAAATCAAATGCATTCTACAATAGCTGATGTTTAAGTCCGGCAAAACTCGCTTGGATCGAGGAGAAACTCTCTCGCTTTCCAAGATTGCTAAGCGGGTCGGGTCAGCAAGACGACTTATCTAGCATGTAAACCGTACGGAGAAACGGGCTGCTGACGTCATAGAGTGGCAGACCCCGGGCGAAAAACCACGCGTCTATCCGAGGTGGAACCGGAGCCTGTCTACGTTTTAAATGAGTTGGAGAACCTACCGATCTCAGCAAATCAAGAAGAAACTCTTGTTTTCTTGAAGAATTTAAGGGCCCAACTTCAAATTGCCAAGAACCATCGTTATTGGACCCTGGAACTGAGGGCCAGGCTGCTTTGGTCTAATGAATCAGGGTTACAGAGGTTTGGATCAGATGTGTGGCAAAGATTCCGAGAAACATTCCATCCGAATTGTACCAACGGCGGGTCCATTATGGTATGGGGCTGTTTATTCCCGAAAAGGGACAGGTTCTAATTCACTGTATCTAGGAAATAGTAGATCGATATGTTTACCGGACACTTTGAACAATACACTAGAACCATACTCCAAGGACTGCCTCCCTATCCAATAAATTCTCCAACATGATAACGATCCGAAGCATTCGGTTACCATCCTAAAGTAGCCTCTCACGGATCAGAAAATTCCAGTTCTATAAGGGCCAGTTAAAAGCCCTGATTTGAATCTAATAGAGAAACCGTGGATAGGTATAAACAAAGCTCTTTAGGTAAAAAAAAAAACAACAGATTTTGATCAATTGATCTAAGTTATTTAGTCGACTTGAGTCGATATTTGCATAGACTAATGTATACTTCTTTGATCAGTTTATCTCATGTAATCTCTGAAAATTGGTCTACTGAGAAAAGATTTCGAATGTTTGATTCATTCTTATCTTCTGTTGCTACGAGGTTCTGTCATAAAGTAAGAAAAGCGAACGTACGCAAAATATCTATTACTGTTTCGATCAAAAGAACAAGACATCGCTTTTCTACCAGTGTATTGCCGATGCTAGAATGTTTATCATTTACATATTTTACTTTAAATTCCTGTTTGCTCTGCTATCCTTCTTAAACTTTTGTACGCCACTGGTGCTGACAAATTTTGCTATTAACAGTTTACAGATTCGGTAATTAGTTAATAGGGGGGAAAGAGAAATTTAGTTCATAATCAAGTAAAGAAATAAAAACCAAACATTTTTTAAAAAAAGGAAAAAAAAAATTTATAACCTCGTTTTGGAATTTACTGCGAAGAGCCTTCCTGTCGCGCGCTCCATATTTTAAAGAGAAAAGAACGAGTTTGCGGTTAATAGTTAACGTTACGAGAGAACCTCTGTGATTTAAAAGGAGAGCTACCAGCTGTTCCTTCGTCATCTTAAATATTTAATTTTTGTAAGTAATTTTGTCATCAGAGAAATATTAAATTAATCAAATACGCTATAAAGAGAAATATCCTTAAAGTAGCAAGAGAAGTAAATATCAATGGTGTTTTTTTCTTTCTCTAAAGTCTAGTATACTTATGCGCCATTCTGTAAATATCTTTTAAAAATTATGGGCAATTACATACACGCGTAACTCAATCTCAGGCAATATTTCTACAAAATCTTTATTTATTCGTAAAGATTTTTGCTCTACATTCCACAGGGTTGCTCATAGCATATTTATCCGCGGTTGAAACGGCTTTGGCCGACAGGGGGAGGGGGGATACAATCAATTTCCCGACATAAACAGATCTCGAGGCCATTAGAAAGAACTAGCGGCTGTTCTCCATACGTTCTGCTGCTCGCGGTTTTGCCAGTCGGCCTTCCCTCGAAACTGCAAAGGCGTTATAACGCGGCCAAGAAAAGCTTGCCAAGAACGAAAGTTTGTTTGAAAGGTACTTGAAAAGAAAGCTAGCAGATTGTCCAGATGCTTAAAGAAAAACAAAAACAAGAAGAACAAAGGAAACAATAAGAGATGACGCCGTATATTTTACATACATTGAATTAATTGCGCATCACTAGAAATCAGTAGATTGAATTTCCGTGTAAGTGCGCGTCTGATCTCCTCCTCCCCCAGAAGAGTGGGGGGGAATGGGTAGTTAGATATAATGAAATAGAGGAATAGATTCTTTACACAGAGAAAGTCTGGGAAAACAGGGTGGGGACCCCACCAAAGAACCTGCGAAATGATGGAGAAAACGAATAACGCTGCTTACAACGGAAAAATAAATAGTGAAAACAAGAAATAACATTTATTTTACAGACATCCTACCATCGTTTAGTGATACTGCGCCTGGCGGTCCGAACACCTCAGCTCCAGCCCATCCTCAAGGGCGCAGAGGGCGGCCACAAGATACCAGAGACGGATCCAAGTCGGCCCTACGTTGAGCCACACAAAATGGCGACCCCCGGCCTCGTCTGGTTTCTCCGAGTAATCCGCTTCGGGCCAATCTGCTCTTCCATCAGCACGATACAGAGTAGAGATGGGTAGTCGTTTTGACCGTCGATCACTTCAGTACAAATTATGAAGTTTTATAATTAATCTGGTGATTGAGTTGTGGAATCCGAATCTAATTCCTATCCGCAGATAGATTTATAGACAAACCAAAAAACACCTTCCCACAATGCAAAAAGACGAAAAGTGGGCCCAGCTCAGTTCTAAACAACCTTGGCTAAAGCAGATCACGGAATACCCATCAGAGTTAATAACATGGTTGTGGTGGTGGTGGGAGAACCTCTTTCTTAGCAATGCGTTGTGGAACGTTTCTTTAATTATCAGGGGAGAAGATCTTGTGCCAGCATCTGATCTGCATTCATCTCTACATTTGAACAAGATCCGAGTGCTAACAAATGTGTTGTATTTCCGGTGCCTCGCTTATCTTCCCCCAGGCATCCGTCTTCCGGATCTTCACTGTGTAGCGCAAAAAGAAAAAAACAAAAAAAACAAAAACGCGGGGACGTGAGGAAGAGTAAGACAATTAGTCCAAAACCTTTACATTTGGAATGTCACGTGACTGCGAAAATAAAACAAACAAATGTGCACTGACTTCCCTCGTCTCGAGACTAAAAGGTGGCACAGTGACTACGGTTGCCACTTTCACGTTTTCTGAAGGGATCCCCTGGCACTTCCATCTTCAGCTAGAAATATTAAAGACCTCTGCCGGAGCTTTCTTCTCGAGCTGCGGGAGAAAACCGGGGCAAAGCCGTGCCATCGAGTGATGGAAAAAATGCCGCGTCGGGCTCCGAAGGGGATTGAATAGCGTTTTCAGTCTCAGCAGGGCAACACGCTGAGCCCTTTAAGAGTCACGGGAAGTTTCGCCTTAAAGGTTGATGTACAAAGCAAAAATAATAGAAAAATAACAAAAATTACAGCTTTGATTTATCAATTTGAAGAGAACGTCGTCCAGAATAAGATATATCAAGCGTGACGTCGAACTGCAGCCTCGGTTTCATTTTTAAGTATTGCTGAAAGGCTTCAGTAGTTTGCCGAACTCACTAAACAATTATAACTAATGAGAAAACTGGCGAGAAATCTTAAAATATTAACAGTACACATTGTTGCCATATCGACAGTAATGTCCAACATTAAAGTTCCGTGAGGTTCTTGGCTCCTGCAAATGAGATTTTGTACGAAAATTCAAGTGAGGCAAGTCTGATGACATGCGAGCGATTCACCAGCGGCTCAGCTAGTGTCAATCTTGCTCAATCACATAAAAAACGCCAACCAGTTACCACGGTATAATAAAAAAACAAACAAAAAAAAAATTAGAAAGCAAATGTAAAAATTGGCAGAAACCGAGTTTGAACATTAATGAATATCCACGAGAGCATACAGCGCATCTTTTGATGTCCACGTCTCTGAATGGCGCGAGGTCGAATGACACCGGACGTCGGAAAGCGGTATGGCGAGTTTTCTTATGGCACATGCAGGGATATTGCTCCGTTCCTGTCGCAGTCCGTAGTACGATGCTGCACTGAAGAAGACCATAGTCTTACCCCATCACAAACGTAATCGATGGAGTTTAGATAAGGTGTAGATGGTGTTCTTGCAATGATGCTGAAACTATGTTGCAAGACGGATTTGGCTAAGCCTAGTCTTGCTAACTTTTGCTTTGTGACAGGATACAAGACGATGTATGCCGGAGTTACGATCATCTTTGGAGGAAACCCCTATCTGATGGCGTGGTCTGCTTGTGAAAGCTACGGTACCGTAAAGTTTTGTGGTAGAGTGAATTAGACAGGTTCCCTCGAGTGCTATGAATTGTTCTTACCACCATATTCTGTAATTTCATACGGTATTTCTCAAGTGAATCTTCTGGAATCATTTGCTTATAAGCTTAAAAGCTTTTCATCTATAAGAACGTCTGTACCTTTCTTCCTCCAGTAGCTTTGGCTAAATTTGTCGCGTTCAGATCCAACTCAGAAGCTAGTCGATTCTGGTCACGTGGTGTCGTGACGTAAGTGATCTTGCACACCGCTCGGCGATACCCCAAATTCTTGTCAGGATGATAATACGAAACGCTTATATACATTAAAAAAAAAACTGTTTGTAGTAAAATTTTTCAGTTAAAGATAAAAATGCTCATAAAATTTCAAACTATTGATTGCCTGAGGAAAACACAGATAAAAATAAATGACTATTAAAAAACGAGTAAATATACGCAAACCAACTCTAGCGACCTCAGAAAAAAAGGATGGCGTGCTTCGGAGTCAGAGGATGGCGGGCCGTATTTCTCGTATTTTCGGTCAACTATTTATAATTGGACTTTTCACCGAAATGTCTCGCCAATGGTTAGTTACATTCCGGCTAAATGCTTGCATTTAGAAACGTGCCCCCTCCCAATAGCTTTAATTTTACTGAGCGAGAGGAAGAATTTGGCAAAACTGTCTCTGAAAATGTGTTAGAAACCGCTTTTGTGAAATAAATAATCGGGGAGGAAGTTTGATAGAGCGATGCAACTGGAGAGAGAACAGATTAAAAAAAAGAATTCGAGAATCACTAAGGACAAGAGCATTTCCAATTTCAGGAAACATGGAAGAACTCAGGTTGGTGTTGTTGAATAGATGTAAGAAACAATGATTTAAGTTTTTGCCGCTCTAAAAATGCAATAGTAATAAAGATTTATGGTGCAGTTGAAAACCAAAAGACTGGTTTATTTTGAATAATGAGAATAATTTTTGGCATTAAATTTCTGGAAATGATTTTCTATTTATTTTTACATTTGCTTATTCATTATTATGATGGCAAGCACTATATACATTCTGACTTATACATCATATATCTACAGTTTCTTTGTTTCTATTGTTTTAAAAATCATTATTTATCCACTTATTTTGCGAACAGTTTATAATTTTCTTTCTTTAGGTTTTGTAATTTTCTAAAATTTGGAGACTTGTTCACAGAAAGTAATTCCACGGGAAGATACGTCATGAAAATGTTTCCTTTTCTTTTCTATAATAATCTAATCTATCCGGTATCAGTAACTATCTCTTATACACAGATCAAGCAAAATGCATTCTCGCTACGTAGTTTCTCGGACTCGAAAAGTCGACCAGAGTAGTTAGCGACATTGATGCAATTTTTAAAATATAATTCCACCTGTGTTTACGAGCTCATGATTTGTCTCCCTCTATTTGCAATATTTAATTAATAATTTTTTTCGCTTTACTTTTTAAAACTTTAAAATTTAAAAGAAAAAATTTAATCGAATGCAGTATAAAATATATTTATATCAGCGAAGTTAGTACAGTAATAAACAAACTGAAGTATGGCGGTTAAAAAAGAAACAAAGTATTTTAGTTGAGTCAAATCGAAAATTTTTGAAATTGTCTCCCTTAGATTGTACAGTTAAAATAGCAATTACGCTATTTTAATATTATCACTTCTAGAATTTACAGTTAATAGTTTGTTTTTTTTAAAGTATTTTCTACATTTTTAGCTTATAAATATTTTTATTTGGTTTTTTGGTAAATTTTAGAGAGCGTTACTTTATAACCATTTATTTTAAATTGTCAAATGCAGCAGACATCGGGTGCTAAGAGGGGGAGGGAGTTATAAGGGGAGATAATTCAAAACTTTTAGATCCGTCTTACCCAACCACTTTTAAATTGTTTATAAGTTGATCATTTCAAGAAAATGATTTTGTTTCAAAATGTATTTTTATTTACAGTAAAATTCAAATAAAGGAAAGAAAAAAATTTAAAAGAAACAACAAAAACAACAGTTTTCATAAAAATATGTTTATTTTTTTCGGAATGAATTTTTAAATCGCTGTTACTACTAGCGCCACTACCGGTCGTCCGCGAAAGCTCTGCTCATTGTGATCTGATTTCCGCTAGGTGTCTCTTCTTAAGAGTAGACGTTTGGCCCGTTCTTATCGTCCGCCGAGCATGGACAGCGGGCAGGTAGAGCAGCTGCAGGACCGGCTCCTGCTGTGCCCCATTTGCATGGACGTGTTCAGCGATCCCCGCTGTCTGCCCTGCCTGCACACCGTCTGCTTTAGCTGCCTGTCGCGGCTGCCGAGGACCGGCGACCAGGTGATCAGCTGCCCCGAGTGCCGGACGGCTGTCGAGATCCCTGCTGCGGGGATGGAGAGCTTCCCGGTGAACTTCTTCATTAACAGCCTGAAGCAGGAGCTGAGGCTGATCGTGAACTTCGTCCCCTGCAGGGTCTGCCTTCGCGAGAGAGTAAACGCTGCATTCCACTGCCAGGACTGCGACCTGTCGATTTGCCGCTACTGCATTCATGAACACAAGTTGTTTGGCCACGATGTCCCGTCTCCCTACCACATCAGTTGCCTTAGCAACAATCAGGCCCGCGGTGACCCTTACGAGCCCTGCTTCCAGCACAAGACCGAGCCGATACAGATGTATTGTTTGAACTGCAAGCAGGCTCTCTGTATCTTGTGCTTCTATAAGGAGCACAGAAACCACAGGACTGTGTCCAAGGACGAACTGTTGGACAAGTTCCACCAAGATCTCCAAAAGGATTTGGACCAACTCGTGGTTGACAGCAACACGGCTCAGCATCACTTGGACGTTTTAAGAAACTTAAAGCTGGATGTTCTCAGTGATTCGCGTGCCAGTGTGGAGATGATAAAACAACAAGGTGAATTTCTTCATAAAGAGGTGGACCGCCATATTCAGACGAAAGTTTCTGAAATTATAAAACGGGAAAAGGAAACAGTTGATGAGATTGAAGAGCACAGCATCAAGGTCAAGCAGTACCTGGCTCAGATGAAGCGAGCCATCACATTTCTGGAAGAGCTCAGTCAAACAGATATCAACTTGCCACTCGTACAGTCCTTTGGTATGTTTAAGCAGATTTTAGATTTACAGCTGAAAGACATCAAATCAAAGCCTGTTCTTAAGATCCTTAGAAGTAAATTCAACAAAGGAAAGCTAATGAAATACTTGCAGCTATTAATTTCCTTTGCAATAGGATTCACCGTGTGGAAAAAACAGAATTTCTATTTTGATGGTTCTGCGAGGGTATCAGTATGGCCGGGTCTGAAGTCAGTGTCTTGGCTAACCATGGAAAATTTGGGGATCTTATTTATTTTCACATCTGTGGGCATGTCCCTCTTGAAATGTGTTCAGAGTTACTTCAGTGAAATGACAGATTATGATTCGCTTGCTGGTATCATCTGCTACTTATACCTGCTTATATGCTTCTGCTTAACTGTGCTAAAGTCAAAATCAGCGAACAGAGTGAAAACGGATATTTTTATCAGGCCATGTCTGCAGATCATGAAGTCATACAACACTTAGGCAATCTTTCTTTCTTTTTTTAAATGTCTAACTAACCCAACTCATTTCCAGAGTTTTTAAGTACCTTTTAACTATCAAAGAGTAGGTGATCTTTAAAGTCTGAAAATTATCTGCTGAATAAGTGGGATCTGTTCAGAGTATACTCTCTCAAAAATAGCTTTGTGATGTTAGTGGGATTGGATATTATATATTGCTTTTACTTTGGAGTCTATCGCCTAGTTAGCTATTACAGCCATATTATTTTTAATCCATTTGCCAAAATTACTCAAAATTCAGTTATCCTCCGCATGATTTACTATTTACTCACTTTTAATTCAGAAGAAATTTATTGATTTGTCAAACTGTAAAAATTACACCCAGTTCTAATTAAAATAAGAAATACTCTTTCCCACCAGAAATAACTAAACATTACAGTTATCTGCCAAACTTTGGTGTACATTAGGTGAGAGGTGAAAATCAGCTTGCATAATTTGAAAAAAAAGCTAATTGTTTTGGCTTATGAAAGAAGTTGGCACAATTATGCATAATTACCCCCCTGATAAAATCAACTATTTTTATCATTTTATCCACCATATACTTTTTAATGTATTGTAGGTAATCATTCTCAGGATGATGCAATGTGTTTCTTTACTGTTCATGATATCTTGGCTGAAGTCTCTGCATTCTGATATGTCAGTGAGCTTATTCAGTGAACTAGTGTAAGTATGCAAATGAACTTGAAATAACCTGCTGTCAGTCACTTGGCCTGCTGCATGGTTCCAAGCACTGGAAATAAAAGACTTCATTGGCATCTAGAAGGATGCTGCATGAAATGTGTTTAATAACTTTTACTCCATTGCTGTACAAATAGCATTCTGATGCCAGTAACCCTTGTTGACTCAGAACAGCACAGTAACTAGTATTTCTATGGTTCTAAAGTTCCCTTGTAAATTTTTGGGTTTTGCACCATTTTTTTAATTGCTATGATAGTAAATTGTATTTTTCTCAATTTGAACATAAAATAAAATATTTTTTTTTAAAAATTGTTGCATGAATCTCTTTTATTTATATGCAAAAGATGTCACTTGTGTTGCTAGTTGTAAAATGTAAGTAGTAAGATTTTTCATATGTAGAATTTGTGTGCAATTGAATGCATTAACTCGTGCAATAGCATCCATTACTGCTTAGCTAATGAAGAAGCATAAACTAATTTCTTGGTTAATTCCTGAAGCTAGTTTGTTAACTTGTGACAACTGCCATAGTAATAACTTTAAATTGAGGATCCAAGAAATTGCATGTACATACGTGAAGTAACTGATTCAAATCTGTTTTGGAAGTGAATGCTAAAGAGAAATATAAGACACAGAAAGAATTCAATAGGAGAAAAACCTTTGAATGTTGTTTGCTATGGAGTTGTTTTAATATTTAGAGCTAGAAATACCAACTGAATTATTTCTTATTCTCTATAAGTAGTAGTTATCTTAAGATGATATAAACCACATTTTGCATTTTAAAAGGAAAGGAGGACATTTTTGAGAATTTAAAATATAAAATTTTTTTATTCAGATGTTTTATTTCCTTTTAATTCTGTTCTGTACAGCTTTAAAGATGGACCATGGAGTTCTGTGCAATGTTCCAACATTCAGAACCAGCACAATGCTTTTTCAACATCACTAAAGTCCAATTATGGAAAGAATTGAGCTATTACAGTCACACACAACTTTTTTTCCAAAAATTAATAATTTCCATTAACTATTTTGAAATTATCTGAAGGAATTTAATATGTAATTATATAAAGCTTGCAATTATTTCACTGATCTTGGACCTGTAACTTCTTGAAAACTTGTCACATGAAGAAGCCTCAAATATTGAATGATGATAATGCTTATTTTTAAACTAGGAAAAAACTGCTCTTTTACATTTTTTGATAGTAAGTAAGTATGGATTCTACTATTTTGAACCAAACTTTCAATAAAGAATAGGCCCATGTCATGTGTGTGTGTGTGCGCGTGTCATATTTAATAAGTCTGAATCCTCAAGCACTGACAGATGGGATTAGAATTGCTCGTAGATACATCAAATAGATTTCCTATAGTATGCAGAAGTACATTTCCAACAAAACTAAAGCATCTTTGTATTTGGTGTCAAGCCAAGTATATAAGGAGCAAAGTTTGTGTCTGTAAACAAGGATAGAGAAGATTTTCTTTAAAGCTTAGAGGTACAAAAGAATAGCACTTCATAAGTGAGCTGGTAAATGCAGGTTTATGGTACACTAATACTGATCTTAACTGTTTCATTTATAATAAAAAGTTCAGAAAAGAAAATTTATCATCAATTTTCATCTTCATGGCAAAAGTAGAAAATGAAAGCATCTTTAAAACCCATGAAATTTTAAGTAAATTTTCTGTTTGTCGCTGCACTTGAAAAGATACAAAGTTTATTAAAATTGTTTAAAGCAGCATCCAATAGTTCTTTTTAAATGCTCTAAATGACACAATTGATAATAAGTAAAAGTTATCAGTTTATAAATCAACAACAAATATTATTTGATATTTAATAAATCCGACTTATTCCTAACCTTCATTTAAAAATCAGAAGTTTATAAATATGACAAAACAACGAAACCAATCAAAATTTTGTTTAATGACACAACAATCTAGAGCCCGGTGTTGAGCAGGCGGATGATATTCTAACAAGGTACGTAATTTGCTTCAGCACCGGGTCATTGTTAGGTCAGTCTAGAATGGAGGAAGGCTGTAAATGAGTGAGGATGAGGATGTTTCTCAAGGCGATACTTGGCAATTTACTTCAGGATTAGGCCTTAAAAATGACTGCAGATTTTTGTTAACTTTTTAAAAATTATTTTTAAATCTCCACAGTGAATGCATCGTTTTGTTACTACCCGTATTTTTGCTTACAATTTTTACCTCTGAAATAATAATAATAATAATGTCTGGTAAGGGTCTGTAACATTAAAGCTGATGATAGCTGTGTCACTTTTAGCCGGATATTTTGAGAATTGATAGCACTGGTGAAAGAGAAAAAAAAAATTGAATGGGATACTTTAACGAACCTGGGAGAATGTAATAAATTATTAGTGCGCTATTAATACTGTATATATAGTAAACTGGCAGTCATTGAAAATTGAAATTACACTGGATCATTGTTATTGTATAATCACTGTGACCATAATGGCTCTGTTTATGTAGCTAAAAACCCTTCAAACTTCACTAGCATCGCTTGCTGAAATCTATTAATAATATGGTTTTCCTGCACCCTTCCCAAACCCAACAAGTCAGTTATCTGCTAGAGTCCCCCCATTTTTTGGTATCATATTCTGATGATTTATAATATTCAACCTAAATTAATATAACTAATGGCTGATGAAATATGCTAACCACTTAACGGCCAAAAACCGTCTTAATGGAAAAAATCAAAACGACTACAGTATTAAAGGAAATAAGAGCGACACGGATGAATTACAGGCCATAGTTAAACGACACGGTTAGGAAAGCTGTTTCAAAACTTTTCAAAAGAAGAGATAGTGCTATATTTTTTTTTAAAAAATTCTATACAGGATAGTCATCTTCGTTTTTTTAATTGAATTTCTTGGGGATTTATCTTGTAGCAAAGATAAGGGTATGGAAATAAATAACCTTTTGTTTTCACTAAGGCTTTTGATAGGTCTACATAAGCCTTTAATAGTAAAATCCAGAGGACTTTGTATCATGGTAAATTGTTATTACTGGGGATAGGGCAGCAAGGGTGCTCTATAAAATTTCTGAACTTGCTGCCCCTTTGACTTACTTTATATGATAGAAAATAGGATAAACTTGTATAAATTACAATAATAATTTTTTTTCTTTTCTAAAGCTGGAAACTGAAAGATATATTCATAATCCCTTGTCAGTAATGTATAAATGTCATACCCAATTCTTTTTTAATGTTCCCACAGAGAAGGAAGATTACTTATCTTAACCAAAATAGGAAATTTTATGATTCATTATGGATGGTAAACCAACGTAAGTATGTAAAATGTTACTTTGAAAGTTGTAATGCCAAGTTGACATATACATTGTAGGTGCAGCAAAGATAAATGAGACAATAACCTTGTTTGAAGGCAATCTTTCGTGGTTTTAGAAATTTTACTAAAATTGTTTGGTTCCTCATGGATCCACTCTTAATGCTGTACTGAAAACCAGTTTCTTCAATGTCATGTTGGTAACCTCATATCTGCTGTTAGGAAAGATGGGATTATAGGATGAATGTGATTTATCAGATAAACTGATGGAGAACGAGATGTTTTCAGCTTAAAATTGTCGGCAATTTTGAAGGGACAAACTTAGCTTCAGAGAAAGTAGATATGTATCTTTAAAACTATACTCAAGTAGATGGTTTCAAGAGCAGCCAATATGGACTGAAGATGTAAATTAAAAGTGCATGACTCTAATGTTAACTTGTCAGTAAAATTACAAAATAGCAGTAAATTTGTCAAAAGTATAAAATGGCAATTTTAATGTGATTACTTCAAGGTGTTCACTGCATGCAGCAATCTCAATAGCTATCTGTGGACCCATTCCAAAGAACAATTAATACTGCTGTAGACATTGCAGCAAGGCATTATTCTTGTGAAGTGGATGTCAGACCCATGGAAGAAGCCATACAAGAGGTGCAAAATTTCTAGAAAGGCATTTGTGTCATACTGGGTTGAAACTGCATGAATAAACCCACACAGGTGACAAACTATGCCCTTGTTCTTGGTGCACCAAAGCTTTCACCAGTACTTTGTGCAATAAGCAGTTGAGGACCTATACTAGAGAATGGCCATTCCAAAGTGAGAATTGCTGGAAAGCTTTCAACAGTTGGATTCATTACCTTGAACACAGAAGGCACAGCAGCAAGAGGCAATTCTTGTGCAGAGTTAGTGCACTCCCATCATGATACACACAGACAACTGGCATACATATGTGCACATACTGCAGGAAAAGATTTGTGAGCAGCACTAACCATAACCCATATAGGAGAGTCCACACCAGAGGAATTTGTGTCAATGCAATTACTGTTTTTGAGCTTTATTCTTAGGATATGCCAACATGCACATTGGAGGAAATGATATATATCTGTAATGCAATAAGCTACTTGTGAATGGTATAGGTCTTCAGAATCAGGTTAAACTCTGGTTACAATCAGTCATGTTAGTGTTAGTAGAAATGCTTTCAGAGTCTGACAGAGCACTTGACTTATGACAGTCAAAAACTTACATGTCTGGTACTTAATGCAAGCTCCTGGATTTTTTCTCCATGGAGGGGAGAGATTTAAATAAGCTTGTGCAAATCTCATGTAGGGAAGGAATGCTGGACTTAGATGCCTCCATTTTTAACTACTTTTTCTCTGCATTGGAATTTAATATTAAGAATTTATAAATAAAATTTATATTTAATGTTTTTTGATTTGTAGTGAAACTTGTCAAATAACAGTAATTGAGTAATAGTTATTATTTATACATGTCATAGTAAAGACAATTTTGACCTGTAAGGGACAATTTTGCTGTCTGCATAAAGTTAGCATAGAAAGAGTTACCAAAATTGCATATGAAAGTTGAGTCAGTCATTAAAAAGAATTTTGCATGTATGGGCTAAATATCAACAAAACTTGGTTTCTGCTTTGTGTGTACTGCTGTTAACTTGGCAAAGCAATAGTGTGGTACATTGCTTGCTCTAAGGGTAGTCAAAGTGAAATTTGAAGATATCTGAAATGCTTCTAATTCCATTGACCAACTATGTATTGGTTAAGCTGGACAGTATCAGCTTGGCAGTACAAAATTGCCTGTGCTTTGTATGGTTTATTCACATTGGATACCTAAGCAAGTCACAGATGAGCAAAGCTAACTGGTTACACTTTAGTTCATACCAGAAGAGGAATTTCTTTACTGTATCATTACTACCAACAAATCTCAAGTACATCATTTTGAAACTGAGTCATCCTCATCCACACAACATCCAAAAAGTTTGAAATTCAGGCTAGTGTCAGCATGGTGGTCATGACCATCATTTTGGGATGAAGAACCATATCAGGCAGAATATACATAACCTAACATTCAGCGAGGTTTCCCAAGTACACTGTTACTGCAACATGACAATGCCTGGCCTCTCAGAGCCCAGGTGACAGGGCAAATCTAAAATCAGTACTGCCCCTGTACCATCTGACTTGTTTTCCAAACCCAGGCAACAGGTCTAAGAGTACGTAAATTTGTTGGTGGTGTAAAGATGCAAACCTGATTACATTAACAGCCAAATAGATTTTTGACAGAATTCATAATCTACTGTATCAAAAGTATATTCATGGTGGTTTTCCTATTTCATAAAACATAAATTTGCTTATTTTCTTACCTTCATCACATGTAAAGCTAAAGTTAGATTTTAAATTTATTATATATATATATATATATATATATATATAAATAGTACAGCCAAGTCTGGTACAATGCTACTTAAATCTACTTCATGCTTACCTAAATTCTATATCTCATTCTCACTCACACACACACACACCTTCTAATAGTATAAACCAGATTTTCAATAATTACTAAAATTGATTGTTTAGTAGATAATTCTTCCTTGTTGCTGGAGTAAGAAATTAGTTGTTATTCATAGTAGAATGTTTCATGAAACAGATGTAGAAGACATGGTTCCAAGAAATTATGCAATATTTTTGTGATTGCTGCTGCAAAAGGATTTACAGATGCACATTAGAAAAGTACAGATGTCAGTACTTAAGGTAGAACTGTAATTTTAATTTCTTGGGAGGGGGTGAAATTAGCGATGTTGTTGGTGGGCCATGTTATCTTAAAGCATGGGTTTAAAAAAAACATGTTTATGTATTCAGTTGACAAACATCACTGGATGCTTGTTTTACAAAAAAGAATAATTATATAATTATACTATTTAAAACAAACTAGAAAGGAATTACAACTAACCATGAAAGAGATTTGTTGACATGAAAATCTCATAGATTAGAAAAATAAAGACAGCCAAGCCTTCCTTGTATAAACACGGTTTATTTATAATTTAGATGGTGAATCCATTAAATTTTTAAGTTGTGTGTTAATTCGAATTCACTGTAAATATTGGCAATTTTTCTTATAAAACTGCTATGGAAAGTTTTCAGAATTTTCCCCTCTCCCCAAAAAACATCAGGTGTTTGGCAAAGACACTCAGCAAACTCAACAAATGTGTATAGTAAGAGCAAATGGACTGATGATCATCACATAACTCCATCCATGTTCTACTTGGATATTATTAATTTTTAGTTTTTAGTCCCTTCGGCACCAAGGATGACTTCAGAGATTTCAAGTACTTGGATGATTGCAATTACTAAGCCAGTACACACTGAAGGCATTATAACATTTCTGTTAAATGCTTTTAGTAAAACAGCCATTTACAAACCATTCTTGAGTTATAAAATGTTAATGCCACCATAGATTCATTTTGCACACCTAGCTGGTAATGTGGGATGGTTTAAAACTGCCACCACATGGTACAAAGTAAACAAATAAAACCATTTATGCTTGAAAGAGCTAAGATGGGATGTTGAAAGTGAAATTTGGATGATCCTTTGGTCTGGAACAGAAGAAAAAAAATCTTATAATGAGTTATCTGAGCAATTGGAAGAAAACTTGGCAAAAAGAAGAATAAAGAAAATATGATCCTGAGGTTTATCAGATCTCCACAGAAAGAAATATGATAAGATGCTCACAATTTAAAGGATATCTGTTAAAGCTTGTTTTTAATGGGATAGCTAAGTATTATTTTGGTGTCAAAGGTCAAAATGGCATTCTCTGTCATCCAAATATGCATACTTTAAACCCCATAAGTATATCCAGATTCATATATATATATATTAAAAGTCAGAGTAAAATGGAATGATTGTTTCAAAATTTCTAGAATGTTCATGCCTTTGTGAGTAATTAAACAGCTAATTAACAGCTGTGTCCTGATGATCAAAGATATATTGATAAGCTTTGTTAAAAGGAAATAAATGCCAAGTCAGGAATTTGTCAATGGAAACAGAACACTTCACCAATCAGGTTATGACTGCAATATCCCAGAATATTTGACAAGGTCAATGACCTATCTAAATGGTAGACTCAACACTTAGTGGTTTATAATGATAGAAAATATCCACAAATTAAATATTTTTAGGCTGCTGTTCTCTAAATCTATTAATATTTACTTTTCCTAATTAGGGAAGTGTTAGGTTCAGTTTTTACCACACAAAATAGCTGCAGTTAACAATACTAGCAACTAGTTATGATGTGGCCACAGTTACAACACAGGAGAATTCTCGTTGTAATTGGTTACTTCAAGCTCTTTTACAACTGGCTTTAGCACGACACCATGAAAATAATTCTAGCTTTACATTAGAATATCAATAACTGCTGGTGGTAATTAATTCCATTCACTATAACTATTCTGCCCAAAAGGTCATCTAATATCAATACTTCACAATGTCAGACAAATTGTTAATTTTAAATACAGCTTTAATTAAAATTTAAAACATATATCATCAGAAATGAACTTTGGATAAATATCAGGGAAGTGTCAACTGAATTATCTCCCTGGAATGGCATGAAGACAAACAAACAATAGAAACAATGTTTTGTTCTGCTGTTCATGGCTTTTTGAAGATATTATAATTTAAAATTTTTCCCAATAGAGGTAGGTGCCATAGTACTAGAGGGATGATCAATGGAAAAAGCAATTGGTTTCTTGTCTAGACAGTGCAAAGCACCATCAGAATGCCTGAGTGAGTGCTGAACCTCAAGGTGAGGATGGTGGGGAGAATAGGCCCACTATCCTGGAGGATCTTGGGAATGATAGGATGACACGTAACTATGAATTCCGTCAGAAGCACTTGAGTGTAGTTGAAGGTCAAAGTACGAGTAACTATGAAAGCAAGTAGATCATTTTTACCACAATTCATATTACATTCAAGACAATTAACCAGACTGGCATACATGTGGTTGCTTTAAATTGCTCTTTCATGAATGGCTGCACTATCTTTAAGGTCAAAACAAAATTGTTTAAATACACTAGAAAGATGTTAAGCAGAAAGAAAAAACATAGCGTACTTCTAAAACAGACTACAGACAACGGTAATCACATTTCCATGCCAGCCAGTTATCAAAGAATACACCTCATTTATAAGCAACCTATAAAAATATAGAACTTTTTAAAAAAATTTCTAATGATTAGATTTTTCAGGTTCCAAGGTTAAAAATATATCTGATGGTTACTGTGACCAACAAGGTGTCAAAAAATTCATTGATTATACATTTGCAAAAGACCACATAATATATGATGCACTTAAATGAAAATCCAAATTTAACTATTAATCAAACCAAATGTAAAAAATTTAATATTTCAAAACCAAGTGCAATTTTCTTTAACCGCAATATCTTTGAAAAGCAAAAATAAAACTTACATAAAATGAAATGTGAAAAATCTTAAGTCCTCAAGTCCAGCAATGCCCTGCCTGTCTTTCTCAGTGAGTTCAAAGTTGAAAATTTGAAGGGATTTTGAAAATAAACAATATTTAGTTTAAAATGGTCAAATCTTTGTGGTTAGGACAAGGGACTTTGTTTAATTGTCAACGATCAAAGTTGAAAGTTGTCACTCAAAAGAAACAATTCCAATTCCTTAGGTGATACGTGATATTTACGTGAAGGGGAAACTTTATATTGAGGACAAAATCCAGGTAAAACTGCATGAAGAGTGAGACATCAGTAGACATTTGCAATGAGGTGGGGAGTACATCTCTTGACATTTACAGGGACCATTTATGTGGAATTTAAACTCTCCGTTTGATTTTTTTTATAATGCTAAAAAAGTTTACATCATCAAATGCTGCAAATGATTTCATTTCACAAATCACCCCAGTGGATTATCTTAACATCTTCAAGAAAAGCAAACTGACTACTACAATTAAGGAACCAAAAGATTTTCATCTATCAAACCTACAAACCAAATGTGCTACTTATTCATTTCAATTTAAAGTGAAAGCATGATCACTCTTTCAAGCTCCTAATAAGATGAACTTTCAACCTTATGGCCAATATTGCCATGAAGCAAATTGAAAATTTAACGAAAATAAAGTTTTCAAGGGTTTTCACAAAATACAGGACTCCACACACGTGACATCAGCAACTTCCTTGCTAGTTTTCTTAATAAGAAATATTTACAACAGTTGACCAACTATTATTTTATCACAGCAGCAGATCAGAAGGGAAAGTCCTGGGACAGAAATAGAATAGAATTATTTTAAATATTAACACTAACACTAGTCCAGGATAAATAGAATCAGGAGTAGAGCACTAAGGAAAAAAATGCATATATAATTAAACAGAATAGCAATCCTTACATTAATATTTTCCAGTATTCTGGCTGAGGTAATGCTTTTGGGAATTATGATTATTTCCCTTTGTATTTGATTTCGGAGAAGAACCTGGGAAAAAAAAGAAGAAAATCAGCAAGAGATTTAGATGTACAAGCTCTATAGGCAAGTTTTCTCATGGCAGGTTAGGGGACGGCTGATTCTTGTTACTGACACCATAAATGGCATGGAGGTGTAGAGACTATCTGTAGCCAGCTGACTGGGAATTTAGTCAATCTGCAGGATGATGGTGCACAACTGAAAAGCTCATCAATCATTTCCTGCAGAAGTCACCATCAGACACTTCAACAAAATCCAGAAAAACAACTGACTCTTCTTGAAGGACAGCAAAGTGACAAAACATCTGTCAAATGTCTAAGTGAAAGTTTGACATGCTATGTTAAGTTCTGTTTTAGTAATAGAGAATAATACACTCACTACTGAATCTTCTTTCGCTACATTGACTGTCCCCCCCCAATCCCTCGAGCCTCCTAAACTAAACCTTGTGGGAAGCCCTTAATTTACAGGTGTGAGAAATGCCATGTCAGTTTTCAAGCTACAGCCTTCATTTACCAGTACAAGTTCATCAAATCTTTACAAATGAGCATGGGATAACAGCATAAGTCTCCAGAGGGGATCAGTGTTATACCAAAGAATATTCCCTAGAAAAAGTTCCTTTAGCATAATTATAAACAAATATTCAAAGTTGGAGTAGGGACTTTTGTATTCTGGAGAAAATGGAGACAGTATTCATGACATCACTCAGTTCCTGTCAGAAGGAATTATTGCATTAAAAAAATCTACTCATTTTTGTTCTCAATGAAAATCAATCACTCATTTTATCTCTTACTCACTCGAACTGGTGTTTTGTTGTATTTCTTTCCAATGTCTTTTAAGATCTGTTCTTCCAGAAGATTTGGATCATCAGTCCTAACCCAAAGAATAAAAAATTCTGTAATTCACAAACTGAGAAAGTAATGCATGCAAATCTCTAAAACCATTCCTAACCTACTTTCCAGATTAGAAAATCATGATCCATAACAGGCATGCAGAAATTAAACTAAACTCACAATGTTTGTGGTCTACCTGGAGACCCCAAAGATGCATATGCAGTCAGAGTTACTCGCCTTTTGCTGCAGAATTCTTGCAACTGGTTCTGAGGCAGGTAAGCATGGCATTCCACCTGAAGGAAATGTAAATGAAATTATATATTTAATAAACTATATCAAAAACCATACTAATGTTCAGAACTATTTTCTCACAATAAGAATTTTATTGTCACAGTTGTTATCATCAAGTATTTTTTCCTGTTTAACCTTCAATTTGTCTATCTGTTACCAGGTGTCAGTATATAGTCCATTAAACACAGAAATCAATATGACTTGGTAACTCTCACAAAAAACTCTATATTTAAATTAAATGAAATCATTCAGATTTAAGCATAACATCTTAAAAATTAATTATGGTTTTAAGGAGCAATAATGCTAAGAGAACAAATTGCAGGGCAGTTACTATGGAGATCCAATATGCCTTCCAGAAGTAAGAGTATAGAGCACAAATTAAAAAAAAAACACAATCCTGATATTACTTTATCATATGTTTCTACTCGAAGATCTAAGTGGGAGATGATGAAACAACACTAAAAATTAGAAATCCTGTCAAAAGTTTCAAGGTGAGTCTTGTGTAGACTGCTTACCTGGTCGGTGACTGGTTGAATTCGTGCACTTATACAATCATATCCACTTGGACAGTTAAAATTAGACACACCTATTGACTTTATCTTTCCTTCATCGACCAACTCTTCCATTACCTAGCAATAGAAAATTAAAGAAGAAATTTTATTTTCCTGATAAACCAGCAGATCTCTGTTGTTTTCTGGAAACCACAACAATTTTGAACACAAAATGTGAAGATGCATATTGTTTAGAATTTTATACAAAACAAACTATAGCATTCCTTGTCATGCTGCTTTTCTGAGTTTTAAGAATCTTTTCAGAATTGTTACTGCTAAAAAGATAGGGTGACACACTTTACATGCATGTTAGCACATTTCAGCAACCAGTTTTGTCAAGGATTAATTACTCTGAAATGGCAGAATACTTTTTCTGATTCACATTAGTGTCTGCAAAACATTATTACTTCTATTTCCTTTGTACAGAGCAAAACCATATTAAAGTATGGGGTCAGGTATGGAAACCTTTAACCAAATTTTTTCAATTAAGGACAAACCATATGTAGAAAATAAGTAACTGTCAATCACATATAGATGTTAGGCACAAGGTCATTATGTTGTTCATTCATTTCTGCCTGTCACTGGTCACAAACCTCGTCTCATTCCTACATTTGAATTCTAATACAAGTTTCAAAATGTCCAGCTCCTCTGATTAACTATCTCACACATCAGCTTTAAAACAGGAACTCTGAAATGCAATGCACAAGACCAAAATGCTTAAGATATTCAGGGCCACAACAAAATTTCAGCTTGGGTGGTTGTTGTAAGAACCCTTGCTGGCCACAGGAAGAAATATGGTTGAGGTAGAGAACTATATTGTCTTGGAATGCCCAAATATGCTAATGATGCAAACATATATTTACATTCCAAGTGAGAAAGTACAGCTCTTCAAAGACTTCTGATCTTAGAAAGCACAGCATGTTTTGTCACAGTGATGTTATCGATTGAGTGTTAATCAGGGAGAGAAATCTCACCTTCTTGGTACTAAAACAAATTAGTGCCAATATTTCAATCATCTTTTAGAAATTGTCCTCAGGAAAATCTACACCATTAATGTGTTTTAAGGGAATAAATCTGATGATACAACAACAAAATTTCAAGATTTTAATTTATAAATCAGTTCTAACAACATGCTGGGAACTCTCAGACACAATACAAACTCTAATTGACTGCTGATCTTTACCATCAGTTACCTCGACCAGTTCCTTGAAGATGTATCGCAGGTAGTAAAACTTGAAATTTGCTATGATGTGTTGATCCATTGGATGAATAAGTGAATTTGTGTTTGGAAAAAGGAACTCCATTTCCACAGGTAGTATACTCTGCAGGGTTTCTAAGTTCTTTGGCTCACAACAATACTTCGCTTCTGGACCAAATCTTGAGATGAACCACTCCTGGAAGATGTCTCTTTTCATCCATGCTTTTGGGTTTGACCTCCAGATGACAGGCAGATGTTTCTCATCACTCTGGGTATCCACAAATGGTAGATAAGCAAAGGTTGCAGCTTTAAATCACCCTCTGCATTACTGCCCAGCATGAGTATAAGGAAATCTTTAGTAGCTTTAAACCCTGATGCATGTTTCTCTTCTCAGGAAATGAAAGTGCGTGGCCAGTTTTGTCCACATTGAAGACAATCTCAGGTATAGTTACCATACTTGATGATCGCCTTGAGCATGGCAGGGAATTCACACATTGCTTGGTGGTCAGCACTCGCCACCTCACCACTCTTATGCTGTGCAGGTTACTGGGATGCTTAAATCTGTCAAACCACCCACAACTGGCTCCAAATGTCTCTGTCCTTGATCCTTTGCCTTGTTCATGAAGTAATGAGGCTGCTTGTCTTCTTCATGATGATTAACTGGCTCACAGGCATATGGCACTGATTCTGTTTATCCACCCACATGATTAACAGTTTTTTTTATCTTCCTCAACAAATTGCTCCTTGTTAGCTTCATTGCAGCTAATGCAGTGGTGGACTTGGCAAATGTTTTTATCTTCTCAGAAATCTGTATGATTGTTCTGATGCTTGACACAGCTAGCTGCACAGCTCACATCCACCTGATGCTTGCCCACCTCGAGCCACCTTAAAACATTCATTTTAACTTTGAGCATGAGACTTTTCCTTGGCTTTCTCGCAGCACTTGCACACCTTTTGTCAGTCATTATGGGTCAAAACTGTTCACCAAGGGGACAATGAAGGAGACACAAACCATCTTGGCGTGCACCACTCAAAACTGACTATAGAAAGGTTCTCACTGGCCAAGAGTGTATGATAGCCACTCTCGCTCCCCTGGCTGAGCAGCCATGATAAAAAATATATACTGTACAGTATTGCAAAGGATTTTCATCATTACAATATTATTATTATTTTTTTAACAGAAAAATCGGTCCGAAAACAAACAGCAATATAATAAATTAGCATAATAAATGGCTTTCATGTATGATTAGTGAAAGAATTTACTTTGAGTTAAAAGGTGAGACAGAGGGTCAAGAAGTCTACAACTTAGAACTCCTTTATCCATAAAATGGTACATTTAGGAAAAATAAGCATCTATTCTTGTGCTTTTCTTAATATGTAAATTACATGAACATAGGATTTCAAAATCTATGTAATAGAGCAGACCAAAAAAACAATAAAGAAAACAAATTTTGGAAAATGATTTATTGGACTATTAAGTCTAAGTCAGAGTTACTTCTTAGCTTTTATCCTATTAAAGTCATAAAGATAAATATACTAAGGCATTTCACTGATCAAAATGCATAAATATTAGAGTTTTGAAGAATGTCTTAAATAACTGAAATTACCTGATTTCATTTGCAGTAACTTTCCCATGACAGTTTTCTTTAAAAACTCTCTGCAAATTTTCTATTTGTATACAGATAAATATAAAAGTGCTACAAAGATGAAAAAAACAAAACACATCCTGAGGGTTAAAAAAAATTTTTTTTTTTGAAAAACCACTGATTGTAAACCCTATAGGTGCCGTGAATTGGGTACAAATAAATGTAACTCAGGTGCAGGGCACGTAAAGAATCTTCACAGCATTCCCGAACCCCATTTGGGCCAAAGGCCATATTCAGCTAAAAATGGATAGAGAATTTCTTCTCTGTAACAGAATGCAGTCTATTAAGATAATTATGATAAATTAAAAGGAAGGTTTCCTATGCATTTAAATCAAGATTTTACATACAGCAAGGTGAAACACTAGAAATCCTAATAATAATTTAAGACATTTCACTCTAAAAAGTATCTCAGAAGGTAGTACAAGAACCTCCCTAAACACACACACACACACACAATTTTTGCATCTGAGATTTGATTGAGTGATGAGATCCAACTCTCAATTGTATGAACAAATAGAAACTAAACATTTAAATCTTAATTATCCCATGGGCAAAACTGATATTACCATTTGCTACTGTTAACAGTTTAACTTTGTTTTTCTTCAGAAAGGGTGAGAAGATAAAACTCTTCATGCTGTCAACCAGCTTCATAAGAACATTTTAATTTTTTAAAAAAATTTTCTTTTACATCAGTTGCTTGTCAGTTTGCAATAGATGGATTAAAAATAAATTCCTTAAGAAAAAATAGCAAAGATGCTAAAATGATATGCCATGGTTTAGCTTCCCAATCTTCCTTTGTTACATATCCAAAATATGAAAACATTCTGTTTTAATGCAACAATTCATGAGATATCGATTTTTTAAAAAATATTTGGTGGGCATGGAAAAAGTTCATGAAAAGTATTTATTAAAAAAGAATGGAGTGCCAATACTGCAAAGGCTTGGCCAGCTTCTGCTGGGCCCATTCCCTGCATAATCACTTTTGAAAATAGGTTTTGTCAAGGCGCTCAGACACGATTAGTCAGAATACATTCACTTAGTTCTTCACATTGAATCATTCAAAAGATCTGCAATGCTGCAGATTGGTATGGATTATGCATGCATTTTCTTTTTTTGTGCATCATATGAATGTGCCTGATGAAACTGCAAAGTTATGTTATAAGTACATAGTCAAAGGTCTCTGGTTTCTGGCAGTCTCTCACCCTGACCAATCCAAATGTCCAAGTAGACAACCTTGTGTAAATGGAAAAGTAGGCCATGCACCAGCTGTACTTACTCAGCATGCTGATCAGCAAAATGGTTTCAGTTACTCTCTAATCAAAGCTTGAAAGGATCGTGGGTAAAACGGGGTAGCTTGTTTAAACACGACAGGACATTTATGTATACGAGCTTTAACTGGTGGCCATAGCTGTGGAGTCACCAATAAAATGTTTCAAACAAAGAATATTTTGATAGAAAGTCATGGGACAAAGGTTTGAAATAAACCTTTTTTTTCTTTTTTTAATACTTGTATATCTAGCAACAGTCTTTTGCTTCAACATATGTACATATGTGCACTAATACACTGATTGTGTGACATTTCTTTGTCAAGTCCATAGTTATGTCTACCATTGTATACAGTTAATTATTCTTGTTTTCCACTTATAATATCATTACATACATATAACATGTTGCATGGCAAACAGTCTCACATTAGTATACGTAGTGTCATTCATACTAGCAATGCCACCTTTGAGCAAACTGGTCGGCTTTACTTCTCAGATTTAGGTCTATTTTAGAGAAAATTATGCATCTACTTTTGTATTCACAAAAACATCATCTCTTCTCAGCTTCCCACTTTGCAAATACTCTTGCATTACTTCTGTAATGACTTCATTTTTATATAGGTATGCTGTATCCTGCATCCAAAGCAATTCAAATTGCATCCTAAAGAAGTTAATTACATAATTTCCTACGTATGACAATTAATATAATATACAAGTTGTTCGTCATCTTTTTCTCACTCCATCATCAAACATTTTTTGCATGGAAAGTAGAAATAACATTTTTTCAAAAATATACTTGATTTATCCTATTCCCTTCCTTCTATCATTTTTTTTTTGCATGCAACAAAAATAATGAAAATTACTTACAGAATTCCCCAATCTTTGACATTGCAATCTGCTTAGCAATTCCTCATCCTCATCGTTTTACTCATTGAAAATGCTACAAATTTTATATACAAAGTCCTGAAAAAAAAAAATGAAGATGGACAGCCAGAGCGATGCATGAAGAAGTTAAAAATTAATTTTGCTCATTTGATTTGCACCTGCTGTAACTTTCTCTTCCATCCTCATCAAACCAATAATGACAGATTTTGGCTCCAAGTCCCTACAGATTTCAGATTCAACGTTTTTTGGGGTTTTTTTTGTCTTAATGCATGAACTGAACTAAAAAGTGCCCAATTTCAAAATCTTCACTCTCACAGAAAAGGATGAAAAAATTAGGAAAAAATAAATAATGCTAGCGTAGAATAGAGCTTGCTCGTTGTCACCCCTTAGCCATGCAGTTCTGATTTAGCAATAAGATAGAAAGTTTTGTTTTAAAGATTTGCATTAGCAAAAATACTTTTTCATTTCTTACCAAATTTAAAATATCAACCCTCCAAACTCTAAGCTGAGATCAGGTTTTTCAGAGTATTAATCGGACAAAGCTTTTCCTTAGGCATAAAGAAAGTCATTATACAAACTAAAAATCTGGCTGGGTTTTATTTGCAAATCCCTAGTATATAAATAGATCTAAATTCAAAATATATTTTCAAGTCCACTATTATATACATAGGTCCCAAGTTTTCAAGTCTGAAATGCAGGTCCATGTTCTGATAAGTAGGTAATGATGCCGGAGGCTCTGTATTTTCAACATTTTATTGTTAATCAACAAATTATCTTGAAATATATGCATACATGTACATGCATATATGCACTTACAATAACTATAAACAGTTTTATTAAAGATTCACTAATCTGTACTGCTGTGGTCAGCATTTTATCGGCTTTTGATCAAAGACCTGCTGGGATCAAATTGGAAACATGGAGTTTTGTTGAGGTAGTTTGTTTTGCAAGAATTGAAGGCAGAGCGGTTTCATTTGACAAACTAGTTCTAAATGTGGTCTTGTTTTTTTGCTACAGCAGAGTAGATCTGTTCTTCTTCCGCATTGCTGTGTGGGAGAACCAAGATATGCCTGGCTACCTGAAATAACAAATCAAACTGAGCTCTTCATTTCTTTTACACAAGCCCATAGATGGCCGACTCATGTGGTATTTTGGAGCTGAGGATGATCATAACCAAGTGGTTGATACCGAGTGAACTGATCATACAATTCATCCATTTTTACACCAACTGTGCTCTTCAGTATAGTGAACTTTCCCACAAAAAGACCAAGCGGTCAAAACTATGTTGTGCACGTTCTGTGAAATTTAGAACTTCAGCATGTTTCAGAAGAGGATTTGTTAGAGGCAGATGTTTAATTACATAGTCTGCGGCAGCTAGCAAGAAAGTTTGACACGTCTTTGCGATTTCATTTTCTTCGTTGGGAAGCAAATCATGTTGTCTCATGGCAGATTGAGTAGTGTGGCCAATCATAACTCTGTCTTTGGGGGGATTGCTGTTTCATCATTCAGATCCAGCAAAACAGTTTCATCCAAGTCTTTTCGTTGTACGCAGAAAGTGACATACACCTACCCAGCAACTTTTGGAGAAAATACAAAAAGTCTTTTCGGATTGTGTGAATTTTGGGTTTTTCTGACTGAATCTGCTTATTCAGATCAGTAAACAGAGGCAATACTGCCTGATGGAACAGTGGGTAAACCTCTGTACTGGGATCAGCGAAGTACTCCTTTATTCTCCCGAGGTGATTATCAGACCTAAGGTCTGGTTGACAGACAAAATAGCTTCAAAGACTTGGATACTGCTTCAAAACTCGAGTAATACACAAGTCCTTGCTGAGCCACCTTGAGCCAAACACTTGGGGATTTCTCTGTACTCCTGGTCACAGAATCCACAGTATTCTTTCAGAAATGCCTGGTGTTTAGTGCTATTATCAAAATAATAAAAAAATTTCCACCAGAAAATCGCCAATGTCAAATCCAGTTGCATCAGCAAACGCCTGTGCAGCATAATTGGCAGTATTGTGGATGATGTGGCTTGGGCATCCAAAGGTGTAGATACTCAGATTCTTGGCTTCAAAATGAGTGAACAGTACCTTGTTTTTTCCAATATTGAGTGAGGCATTGTCTAAACTCAGGCCAATGGCGTTTTCCCATGGTACACTATACTGCTCAAATGCACTGTTGATCTGTGCAAAGATTCCTTTGGCCAAACATTCTGAGACAAGGCACATGTGCCAAAAGAGAGCACTAACTTCGATACTTTGATTGACATCATATACCTGCACAACTAGTGGATACATGCTCTCTGTCCCAGTGTCACTACTGCTGTCAATAACCGGAATAAATGGGTTTTGCTTGATGTACTGCAACACAGGATCAAACATTTCAGGAACCATGGCATAGTTAACTATAGCTGTAGTTTTGGTTATAGCACAGCCATACTTCTTTGCAATCTCACTGTCGGGGAACATTTTGCGGAACAGTGGACCTGCCTGTGCCGCAGCTACAAATGGCAAATTATATTCCAGCAAATAGCCTGTGTAGAGAACTTCAGCTTTTGTTACTGGGTCTTGCACTTTCTCTTGCATGAAATAGGATATTATTGTTTTGCATCCATCTGAGGACCTTACATTCTGCTCTGTGTCTATCCACATCTCTTTTCCCTTGATGATGGAGAAGCCTGAACTACACACCTGGAATATACAATAGGATTTTTTTTAAATCTAACTTTTATTAATGGCTTAATTTTGGTTACATTAAAAATAAAAATAACATATCAAGCTATAAATTTGGGGGGAATTATATTTTATCAGGAAAATTAATGAAATATATTTTTTCAAAGGCTTTTCAAGACCGTGAATCATGAAAAAATTAAATATTGATGAATTCAATGCCATTAAATATTAGTTAATAGCAGAAACCATTATATTAATAACAACTTGTAAGCACAAGTTATCAAAAATAGAATGTACTCTGTGCAGTATGCCTCGCCTGGCTGATTTTTCACAGCCCATAAACACGGAAACGAAGCAGACGACTTTTTATTAAACTAGTTTTGGAATGCACAAGCTTTTGTTTCGTTGCTGGTGGACTCTGGCCTCTGCCATTCGCCATGATCCTCTTAACACAAATAACCGATGAGACAGAAAATCACCATAAATTATTTCGTCTGCAAAATAATAAAGTATATTAGCGGGTTTTCATATCATTTTGCGGGTCACTAAGGACCTATGATATATATAGTCATTCATCTTGGTAGCAGTAAATCAACTTGTTTATTCCCTAATTCATCCAGGTAGTCTTTCCTGGCTTCTAAGGAGCTGTCTCCATAGTACTGATTTTGCTGCTCCTAGTGATTTCTCCTTCCAAACAACAAAATTTCCGCAAGTACATTAATTTAATAAACAATTGCATTGTTGCCGCATGATGGCTTTGTAGATATATTGTAACCTTGGCAACAGTAACCGAGGGGTTATGTGATCTGGATCGGAACGCTTAGTGAGAAAAGTGTCAGATTCTAGCTAACTTCTATTGAAAGAAAGAAAGCACTCACAGACCTACTACCTCCCTTGCTATATACCAACTATCTCCTCTCCTTTACCTACTACCTTAGACTTACCGTCTCCCCACCCGTCGCCATCTACCGTTTCCCTACCTGTACCAGTAGATTTCTTCTGATTCAAGTGACCGCTGCCTGAACAGTTATACCAGGAAAACCTTTTCAAAAGTTTATCATTTCTGTGGTAGAACACCATCCCATTTAAAAATTATGATATTGCATGTTTAAATTAATAAATATTATTATTATCTTATTTTCGAATATTTTTTTAAGGCTACGTTTCTTACCTGCCAGTCCTGAGACCAATTACAGGGATTTCTCTTTGTTGAACTTTACTTTAATACCAGCCACCATTATTTAGTTTATAATGGGGATACGAGAGTTACTGTTGTCATCTGAAGCAGGTGTAGCAGACAATGTGACAAAAAATAGGATTCTAAACACAAGATAGCAGAGAAACCCCTCGACCGAAATAACGACTGTGCACGCGCTTATTTGCCCCCCCCCACTCTTTTTTTCTTTATACGGTTTCCAATCTAAATAATTTACAGTATCCACTTCTCTCCCAGGTCAGGTGAGTTTCTTGGTAAGGTATGGGGAAGGGGGCGATCCCACGAAAGTCATGGAAGAGACCGCATGCTGTGCGGATGACGGTATAATTGTTATCCTTGTCAAGCTGTGGATGGATAGGAAATCACCACACTAGTAGAAATAGACTACCCTGGTGATGTGTATTGTCTGTCAGCCTGCACTACAATGGTCTGGTACTGATGACTTCGACAGAGAAATCTTTGTTCTTAGTTGTGGGAGAAGACCCACACTGGGCTGATTAAGAAGAGTTAGAGGTACGCCAACTAGGGATTAAAGTCTGGGAGATCCATTTTTTGGAATGTAAGTTTTACTTTTCAACTTGCAATAGAATTTTCTTATTTTTTGTTTTGGTATAAAACAAACCACATCTCTTTCCAAACAAATAGCAAGGTTTACTTTGTACAATGTCACTCTTGTAAGGCAACCTACATGGGCAAAATGGTCCAGTATCAGGCAGATGTAATTGAAAAGGCCTGTATTGTATCTCTAGAAATAAATCACAGAATTTTTGGATGACATCCAGATACTGGCCACATCTTGTTCTGATTACATACTTCAAAATCAAGAATCAGTTTCTCAAACATCTGTGAAGTCATTTTTGAATGGACAAAATGCTTGTCCCTTCACCGTAAATTATTTTTTTCCAAATCTAATGTGAAAGTAACAATATTTTCATGTCTGCAGATTTCTTTTGTTCCCTTGAGTTGGTTTTCTTATTTTAACAATGAACCTTAGTTCAAAATATTCATTTAGTTGTTCCATTGCTGTCCTAATAGTGATTCAGAAATCCTTTGGCCATGAGAATGAGCTACTGGTCTTCAAAATATTGTTCATATCACCAGAAGCAACTCTATGTAGTACACCAATCCAGCATAATTTTAAAATTAATTCAATAGTGAAAAAGCATCTCTCTTACATACAGAAGGATATTTAATTATACTGATTGAAATACAAATGCTTTATTTGTAATTTAAGTTATCTCCTCCTCTTCTGTATCGGTAACAAATGGAGATTGACATTTCTTTTACCTCAAGGTAAACATTGATGAAATATAAACCAGTTAAAGTAGATTCCTAAAACAGCTATGTAACAAATGTGTAGTTTTAATACTTTCAAATCTAACAAAAAAACTAAAATTATGTAAGTGTAGCTTAGAGATTTGATCTGAAGAAAAAAAAGCATAACATCCATAAAAACGAGAAAAGTTAATGTCGTGTTCTGCCTGTGGGCTGTTGGCAGTATTCATGTCTCTTCAGATAAGAGCTGCTCCTTTCTGGATCACATTGGTGCTTCAGCAGCACTCGTTCGGAGTTTGAGGCAATTATAGTATGCACCCTTTTTGAAATGTCTGCAAGAAACTTCCTGCGCCGTTCGCTGGCATCCTGGATGGCCAACGCTTTCTGATTAGCCAGGTACTTCATACTCAAACTGGAAACACTTGGCCTGCTACAGCTACCAGAAGAATAAGAACTCCGGTTACTATAGTCACACAGGACACGAGAGGGAACGGGGTGGCACATATTGTTCACCCTTTCAGCATCACAAACAAACTGTAGTGTCTGTGGCATGTAGTCTACAACTGTCTTCTTCTTTGATCTATTTGATTTGTGTCTTTGTGTAGCCATAATTAAAAATGGCAGATTTAACGACTTCACCTTTATACTGCATGAATTCCACATCCTGTAGTTATTTTTTTGCAAAAAAAAAAACAACCAAAAAACCAAAAAAAAAAAAAAAAAAAAACCTAAGATTTCTGTCCGGTCTGGCAACTTTGAGAGATTACGTCAATTAATAGTGACATCATAAGAAGTCTGAAGTTCTAGAAACTTTACGTCAATTTGATTTTGACTCGCATAATTTCTGATTTAGATAAATTGTTTGTTATGTATACCAAACTTTTTAGACTTGAAAAATTAAAAAATTTGTCTCAAAATATACTTCTGTATCAGTTTTCAAACTTCATTTGTACCCCAGTCTAGGAGCACTAGTAACTGGCTGTACATTAAGCCAAATAGTCAAACTGCAAAACATAGTTGAAGCAATAGATTTGTTCTTACTAAAGATACCAAAACAGCCCCTATGGCTCAACCTGCACTAAATAAGAGGTTTGAGGGGAAGTGGGATGCAAATGCAGTCAGGATGGTATACAAAAGGTTAATCTGATAGACAAAGAATTTTAGGTAATTTATTAGTATTGATCCACTTTTTGTTTGGATTTCTTTAAATGTAGTGCCAATGAAATCTGCGCTTGTACTGTTTATGAAGTTTAAGGTTCACGATCATTTTGTGATGCAAAACCAAAGAATCAAACAGAAATTTAATACAAACAAAGCATCTAAGTGATCTCGCTAATTTTTTTAAAAAAGAAAAAGTAAACAATGTTATCTAATTTTATTGCAACAAAAATTCATTACATATTCAAGATTTTCCTTTTCTTAAATACCAGATGTTCTTAAAGTCTATACTATATATTTCTGACATTAGGTGAAGACAAAAATATGAAGTCTGCAATGCATTTGCTTTCTAGCATATTCTTCATGTTTTAACAGGCTGCATTTGTGGTAAACAGAAAACGAGGTAAAAACAGAATACAAACAACATTATAAAAGCAAAAGTCTTACATAATAAGTTCATGGATTACAGGCCAGTAGATGGGGGGGGCACAAATCAATTTCTAGTATTTGGGGTTAGAAACAGTTCCATTCTTTCAACAGAAGCAAGCCAAAGGTCAGGAGGTCAACTTAAACCAATCGGGAGATGCAAGATTGCTTTCACTCAGCTTTACAAATTTTCTCAAATGAAATCAAAGCTCATTTAGTAGTAATTAATTTGCCAATAATAAGTTTGTTGGTTATAAACTGAAGGTGTAGTAATGGAAAATAATTAAGTTTAAAATAAATAAATAAATACATAAATATTTGAGTATGTATACATTAAAAAAAAAACAAACATGCTATTCTGCATTTAGCTATGATTATCTGGTTACATGCTCAAGTAAAAATTCTACAAAAACATAAAATATTTATGTAAATAGATGTAATTTGTATTGCATAAATTCACACTTTCCCATGCAGTTTGTTTCACCCTTTTTTTTATAAATAAAAAAAAAAAGTTGCTATAAAATCAAGTTATGACAAAGTTTGCACATATTCTTCTCAACTATGTCAAAGGACAAATAATAATAAAATAGCAACTGTGACAAAAATTGAAAAATAGGTAATATCAGCTTAAAAATTATTGTTACAGATATAAAAAAAAATTTTAAAAGACAACGACGACGACAAAATATTGCATGAAATGTTTAATAATCCAAGTCTCTCTGTGATCTCTTCATGGATTTTTTTCAATCCATAGTTTTTAAAACACTGGTTTAATTAGAAGTTTCCCAAGAACGCATTTGCACAGGTGTCAATCAGAACTTTAATGACGACATTCTACAGCAAAACATTTGTGTTTTAAAGGATTCTATTTTATTTTTTTGAGTCACTATATAAGAACATTCTTAAAAATTAAAAGCTAAACGAGAAAATGGAAAAGTGAGGTCAGTCCTATTCCAATGATTTTAAGAGCATAAAAGATAAAAAGTCAATTGTAGTTATTTAATTCTTCCATCATGGAAGCATAATTGCATTACTTCACAGATTTACGTCACCAAAGGTAAGAAATTCTTTTATTCAAGGCAAGGAGAATTTCAAATGTGAAAAATCAGAGGCCAGTGAATGTTTACAAGAGCTGTAAGATGCAACCATTGATTAAATTCATTCAAAAATATAACAGCAATATTTGTTGGAAGAGAGATAACTGAGGTATGGTGATGCCGAGGAGAATTCAAGAGACAGAGGGTTCCATCACAGCAGCGAGTTGTTGTCGTCTTGAGGTGAGGTAGCTACACTAGGTTGACTCCCTCTCAGCTACTTCTTCAAACTGGGGGAGGAAAAAAAAAGGTAATAAGAGAAGAGAAAAAAGATGAGGAAATTAAAATGATGTTTCAGCTTAAAGCAATTAAGAGGGTAGGCAGCAAGAAGACAATATACCTTTGCAAATATGAGTTGACGTTATTAAAACCTCTTCCTCGAGCTAGGTGAATCATGATGCCAGTACAACTCTGTCCAGATTTTTTTCTACAGAAACTGCAGTTGCATATTTTTCGGCACGGTGGACAGATCCAATCCTGAAAGTGAAAGAATGTCCAAGAGTCCATTTCATTAATTTGTCAGCAATCAGACAGTCAGCACAGCTTCAAAGTCAAACCACCACAGGTATCTGCCATCCCCAAATTTGAGAGAAGGCTATTGTCTACTGCTGGATGCTGGTAACGAACCAGCAAATTACTAAGTATTATGCCCAAAGTAAAGCTAAAAGATAAATTTCACCAATCATTGCAAAGTAACATGCTCATTTTCTTACGATCCTACACATTTTTAAAAAAAATTTAGGTAGGAAGTGCCGATACATCTATTAATAAGGGAAAATAATTATTTCTTATAGGTGAAATACACTTGATATTCTAGGACATGTAATCATGAACATGTATTCTAAATATTTAATGATTGGAAATCACAAGAATAAAGCCAGAGTTCCTACTTATCTAACTGCCTTTCAATCCATTATTGCATATAAAGATTTTTTAAAAAAAGAATAAAATTAGTTTTCATTTACACATTTTATCTGTTTGGCTAGCTGAGACATCTTGGTAACAGTTTGTTAAATTTTGTGAACTCCAGGTGGCAAGTTAAAGGGCAATTCACCAACAGTAACTATGTTAAATGAATCTGAAATGCACATTATCTTACCATTTTCTTGCTTGTCTGAGGTGATTCAGAGATGCTGCATTTAGATGTTCCAGCAGCACAGATAAGTTGGCCATTGTTTCTGATGTTACACAATAACGGTTTTAATAAAGAGCCCCAATATTCTTGTTCCGCTAGCTGAAACTTTTGTTACACCTTATCTAAAGTATGCCATCCAAACTTGGTTCCCCCCAATCTTGGTTGAGATTTTGACAGTTAAAAAAGCTGCAGAGTGTTTGCTTTTCTTTCTTTCTTTTTAAACCTTGGAATCAAGGAACTGTTACTGGGTAATTTACTAAAATTAAACTCTTTGGTCTTGTAGAAAAAAAATTAGTTGGAGAGCTGATTAAGACAGTCAGTTTTATAAGCTTAGAATCAGACAGACAAACAAATCTGTTTTGTTGCTATTACAGACTTCAAAAGGCCAGAATTCTCAACTCTCTGTAAATAATTATAGAACATCACAAAGATGTCTTTTCCTCAGCCAGGCAGTATCCTGAGTCACAATATAGTCACACACACTTCAAAACTTACTGGATTTTTCAAAGCCTCCTTTGCATCTTCACCATAACGGTTTCTTAAGCAAGGACTACAAAACTATGAGACAAGAAAAAATAGAAAAAGGAAAGAAAGGGTGTACAGCTTTCAGAAAACACCAAAATATTTGTTCTTAAACAGTCAAAATAAACTACATGGAAAATTTGTGAATAATCTTGCTGAAATTTGATTATTTACAAAAAAATATTCTTTTTTAAATATTAGTTTGCAGTTGCCATAGTAAACAAACTGACAATAAACTCTGCTTCCTGATCAAAGGAAACACTTTTTTTCCTGCTGAATTTTAGTCTCCATAGGACAATTTTCTAAATAATGGCTAAAGGTAAAGATCATAAGCAAACACTTTTCTTGTCAATATTTAAAAATTAGTATATAAATATCCAATTTTTTTTTAAACTAAATTTTTAAATATACACAAAAGCTCCTTTACATACAACAGTTGGTTTACTACAGCCATTCCAAAACCAGTTCTCAAAAGAGCCCCTCAGCTTGCACTCATTACAGACATGAAGCAATATCCTAACACTGGTAAATTATCCACTGATGTTATATACAATGGGAATTTCTAAACAAAATCCAGTTAAAAAAAAATGACACTTCTGTTTTTTACATTCATTTTGAATGATAAAATATGTTTAAATGCTTGTTTAACTTTGGCTTATTAGTCTCCAGCTGAAGCACGCTAGTTATTAAAAACAATTATATCTGAGAGCCTCTGCTGTAAAACTGGCGACCACTGACTTTGGGTCTTTCTTTGCATGGAAGATTTGTGCACTGACAATGAGAACCGTGAATCTGTGTTTCCATATCTTTAATGTTTTCAGAAGTCAAGCACATTTCACTGCCCACCAGGAAGGGGAGAGGAACTACATCCTGAACATTGATCGCAGACTGCACTTACCTGACCTCTGACGCCAAAACAATTTGCCGCCCTACAGACTGTTTTCATATCTGTTGTTTTCTGCCGACACTGGTGGCATGTTGTCCCCTGAAAAGATGAGGCAGGACCCCTGAATTATTTATTTGTCAAGCTTTTAAAAAAAACAAAAAAACAAAAAAAGAAAACAACTCTTAAAATTTGCACCGTAAAGCTGTTTTAATATGTCCCAAATTCTGAAACAGATTTAAAGGGTATGTTGAGAATGGCTGGTGGGGCCAGCTCAGTTTGATACACCTCCATGCCATGATTTCTTTCCCAAATCTAAAAATGAAAAGTTCTAGTAATGATTTCCCCGCCAGACCCTTGTGATGCAGGATAACAATCCTCAGCAGCTAATCTAACCAAGCATGACTTTACTTGGCTAGGGTAGTCTTCCCTCTAGAAACTGGTAAACAAAAAAAAAAAAAAAACAGATGTTTGCATAAAACAAAAGAAATTATAGATCAATAACAAATTTCCTCAATAA
Source organism: Nautilus pompilius (assembly GCA_018389105.1). Classification (NCBI taxonomy): domain Eukaryota; kingdom Metazoa; phylum Mollusca; class Cephalopoda; order Nautilida; family Nautilidae; genus Nautilus; species Nautilus pompilius. The sequence goes on along the minus strand of JACATO010000579.1, from coordinate 111,669 downwards.
TATAAAAGCTTCCCAAAATTCTACCCTGTGACAGACATTATTGTAAAAGTCCAGCTTAATTAAATTACTATCTAGGTTAATATAACAAGGCAGTCTTGCAAGTTTCTTACCAAAATTTATTTATTTATTTTTTTGAGTGAGTGGGAGAGAACTTTATGCTATTAGTTGAAACATTTTTTCCCTGGTTTACAAAAAGATTATTGTAGATACAGTAAGTTATAATTGGACGAGTTTATACATATCCAACCATGATTTTCACCATGGATTGTTTTATTCTTTCCTTATCACTACCACCACCATTTTATCATGCAACAATGAGATTCCAAGTCAGTGTATAATTGCCTAAGATCAACATTCAGTCTCATGAAGTCGGATTGGGGACTGTCCTCTTGACTGTAGAACAGTGGGTGTAGTAAAGGAGATGCTGAAGTCAGGTTGGGGACTGCCCTCTTGACTGTAGAGCAGCGGTGTAGTAAAGAGAGGGCTCTTCTGAGATGCTGAAGTTGGTTTGGGGACTGTCCTCTTGACTGTAGAGCAGCGGGTGTAGTAAAGAGAGGGCTCTTCTGAGATGCTGAAGTTGGGTTGAGGACTGTCCTCTTGACTGTAGAGCAGTGGGTGTAGTAAAGAGAGGGCTCTTCTGAGATGCTGAAGTTGGGTTTGGGACTGTCCTCTTGACTGTAGAGCAGCGGGTGTAGTAAAGAGAGGGCTCTTCTGAGATGCTGAAGTTGGGTTTGGGACTGTCCTCTTGACTGTAGAGCAGCGGGTGTAGTAAAGGAGATGCTGAAGTCAGGTTGCGGACTGTCCTCTTGACTGTAGAGCAGTGGGTGTAGTAAGAGAGGGCTCTTCTGAGATGCTGAAGTGGGTTGAGGACTGTCCTCTTGACTGTAGAGCAGCGGGTGTAGTAAAGAGGGGGCTCTTCTGAGATGCTGAAGTGGGTTGAGGACTGTCCTCTTGACTGTAGAGCAGCGGGTGTAGTAAAGGAGATGCTGAAGTCAGGTTGCGGACTGTCCTCTTGACTGTAGAGCAGCGGTGTAGTAAAGAGAGGGCTCTTCTGAGATGCTGAAGTTGGGTTGAGGACTGTCCTCTTGACTGTAGAGCAGCGGGTGTAGTAAAGAGAGGGCTCTTCTGAGATGCTGAAGTTGGGTTTGGGACTGTCCTCTTGACTGTAGAGCAGCGGGTGTAGTAAAGAGAGGGCTCTTCTGAGATGCTGAAGTTGGGTTGAGGACTGTCCTCTTGACTGTAGAGCAGTGGGTGTAGTAAGAGAGGGCTCTTCTGAGATGCTGAAGTTGGGTTTGGACTGTCCTCTTGACTGTAGAGCAGCGGGTGTAGTAAAGAGAGGGCTCTTCTGAGATGCTGAAGTTGGGTTTGGGACTGTCCTCTTGACTGTAGAGCAGCGGGTGTAGTAAAGGAGATGCTGAAGTCAGGTTGCGGACTGTCCTCTTGACTGTAGAACAGCGGGTGTAGTAAAGAGAGGCTCTTCTGAGATGCTGAAGTGGGTTGAGGACTGTCCTCTTGACTGTAGAGCAGTGGGTGTAGTAAAGAGGGCTCTTCTGAGATGCTGAAGTGGGTTGAGGACTGTCCTCTTGACTGTAGAGCAGCGGGTGTAGTAAAGAGAGGGCTCTTCTGAGATGCTGAAGTTGGGTTGCGGACTGTCCTCTTGACTGTAGAGCAGTGGGTGTAGTAAAGAGAGGGCTCTTCTGAGATGCTGAAGTTGGGTTGAGGACTGTCCTCTTGACTGTAGAGCAGCGGGTGTAGTAAAGAGAGGGCTCTTCTGAGATGCTGAAGTCAGGTTGCGGACTGTCCTCTTGACTGTAGAACAGCGGGTATAGTAAAGAGAGGGCTCTTCTGAGATGCTGAAGTTGGGTTTGGGACTGTCCTCTTGACTGTAGAGCAGCGGGTGTAGTAAAGAGAGGGCTCTTCTGAGATGCTGAAGTTGGGTTGAGGACTGTCCTCTTGACTGTAGAGCAGTGGGTGTAGTAAAGAGAGGGCTCTTCTGAGATGCTGAAGTTGGGTTTGGGACTGTCCTCTTGACTGTAGAGCAGCGGGTGTAGTAAAGAGAGGGCTCTTCTGAGATGCTGAAGTTGGGTTTGGGACTGTCCTCTTGACTGTAGAGCAGCGGGTGTAGTAAAGAGAGGGCTCTTCTGAGATGCTGAAGTTGGGTTTGGGACTGTCCTCTTGACTGTAGAGCAGTGGGTGTAGTAAAGAGAGGGCTCTTCTGAGATGCTGAAGTTGGGTTGAGGACTGTCCTCTTGACTGTAGAGCAGTGGGTGTAGTAAAGAGAGGGCTCTTCTGAGATGCTGAAGTTGGGTTTGGGACTGTCCTCTTGACTGTAGAGCAGCGGGTGTAGTAAAGAGAGGGCTCTTCTGAGATGCTGAAGTTGGGTTGAGGACTGTCCTCTTGACTGTAGAACAGTGGGTGTAGTAAAGAGGGGGCTCTTCTGAGATGCTGAAGTCAGGTTGCGGACTGTCCTCTTGACTGTAGAACAGCGGGTGTAGTAAAGAGAGGGCTCTTCTGAGATGCTGAAGTTGGGTTTGGGACTGCCCTCTTGACTGTAGAGCAGCGGGTGTAGTAAAGAGAGGGCTCTTCTGAGATGCTGAAGTTGGGTTTGGGACTGTCCTCTTGACTGTAGAGCAGCGGGTGTAGTAAAGGAGATGCTGAAGTCAGGTTGCGGACTGCCCTCTTGACTGTAGAACAGCGGGTGTAGTAAAGAGAGGGCTCTTCTGAGATGCTGAAGTTGGGTTTGGGACTGCCCTCTTGACTGTAGAGCAGCGGGTGTAGTAAAGAGAGGGCTCTTCTGAGATGCTGAAGTTGGGTTGAGGACTGTCCTCTTGACTGTAGAGCAGCGGGTGTAGTAAAGAGGGGGCTCTTCTGAGATGCTGAAGTCAGGTTGCGGACTGTCCTCTTGACTGTAGAACAGCGGGTGTAGTAAAGGAGATGCTGAAGTCAGGTTGCGGACTGCCCTCTTGACTGTAGAACAGCGGGTGTAGTAAAGAGAGGGCTCTTCTGAGATGCTGAAGTTGGGTTTGGGACTGTCCTCTTGACTGTAGAGCAGCGGGTGTAGTAAAGGAGATGCTGAAGTTGGGTTTGGGACTGTCCTCTTGACTGTAGAGCAGCGGGTGTAGTAAAGAGGGGGCTCTTCTGAGATGCTGAAGTCAGGTTGCGGACTGTCCTCTTGACTGTAGAACAGCGGGTGTAGTAAAGAGAGGGCTCTTCTGAGATGCTGAAGTTGGGTTTGGGACTGTCCTCTTGACTGTAGAGCAGCGGGTGTAGTAAAGAGGGGGCTCTTCTGAGATGCTGAAGTCAGGTTGCGGACTGTCCTCTTGACTGTAGAACAGCGGGTGTAGTAAAGAGAGGGCTCTTCTGAGATGCTGAAGTTGGGTTTGGGACTGTCCTCTTGACTGTAGAGCAGCGGGTGTAGTAAAGGAGATGCTGAAGTCAGGTTGCGGACTGCCCTCTTGACTGTAGAACAGCGGGTGTAGTAAAGAGAGGGCTCTTCTGAGATGCTGAAGTTGGGTTTGGGACTGTCCTCTTGACTGTAGAGCAGCGGGTGTAGTAAAGGAGATGCTGAAGTCAGGTTGCGGACTGCCCTCTTGACTGTAGAGCAGCGGGTGTAGTAAAGAGAGGGCTCTTCTGAGATGCTGAAGTTGGGTTGAGGACTGTCCTCTTGACTGTAGAGCAGCGGGTGTAGTAAAGAGGGGGCTCTTCTGAGATGCTGAAGTCAGGTTGCGGACTGTCCTCTTGACTGTAGAACAGCGGGTGTAGTAAAGGAGATGCTGAAGTCAGGTTGCGGACTGTCCTCTTGACTGTAGAACAGCGGGTGTAGTAAAGGAGATGCTGAAGTCAGGTTGCGGACTGCCCTCTTGACTGTAGAGCAGCGGGTGTAGTAAAGAGGGGGCTCTTCTGAGACGCTATAGTACAAAATGTGACTTTTCAATAATGAAAAGGGCATTAAAAGCCAATCCTGTTTATCACAGGAATTGGTAATCTTATTCCAGTCAACCATGGACTACATGTCATTTACTCACATATAGGCTGTCATATTTTTTATCACTGACAAAAGAAGCCACCATTTCCAAGTCTTCCTCTGTAATTTCTTCTGCACTTTTCGTCATTCTTTGAACCTGTGACATCCGTCTTGGCGGCTGCAGAAAATGCTCTTCTGCATCCTAGAAAATATTTATCTATTTAGTATGAACAAAAACTCACCAGAGAAATCTGATTATCCAATAAATAAACGCTGCCAAAAATATTGAGGCCCAGAGGTTTACCAAAGTTACTTGGAGAAAACCGTAGATATATAATTTAAATACTTGAGTTTACTTTTGGCTGTTATAGAACAGTACCATTAACTCTATTTTTTTTAGATGATTCTGACAAAATTTTTGACAATACAAACAGGCTACAAGTTTTCTTTTCCCCTCCCAAAGTATAAAAGGATAAAAAGCCCAAAACTATTTCCTAATAACTTACCTTTATCATTCATTTCAATAAACATTTAATACCAAAAGAAAAGTAAAGTGATAGTGCTGTTATCAAGGGGTGTGTATGCGCATCACACCATTGCGAACTCAGCACAATCTGAAGAACCTGAAAAACTTTCCTCAATTTCTATGATGACAAAATAGTCCATGCATCAGTGTCAGAACTTCACAAAGAAACAAACTTACCTCATCACCAATGAAGCATGACTCACTGTCTGAGCATGATCGAGGCTTTTTGAAAAACGGGAATCGAACAAACAGTTTCTGAAATTAGAATGTCGGACCAAAATTATCATCATCATTTATCTATTAAAATCAGGGACCCCCAGCCTAAGCTGCCAGAAAGGTTCTGGCAAACTGTGCAAAAATAACTGAACACAGGAAATGGCCCATGGACAGAAAGAAAAAAGCTTACATCTGAATTGGTGACACAGTTTATGTGGATTGACAACTGAAATCTGAATGCTACATGATTACCATCTATGATGATCCATGTCAACTGATCCCAAAAAAGCCATGAAACCTGTCACTGATGAGTCATCACACTAGAAGTCCAGTGTGATTAGTCTAGAAATTGAAAATCCAGAGTATATAAAGGAAAGATAAACAACATCTGCTCAACAATACTCTATCCATGTCTTGTTTGTGTCCTTCAACTATGTTGCATGTATAATATCCATCCAGTTCCTTGAAACCTAAGAGTTAAGAATGGCATAAGTTAGGTTTTAACTATTGAATTGTTCTAGCAAACTATTAAGTTGTTTTATTGAGCACTTCTGCCAGCAGTTTCTTCTTGGAAAACTCTTATGATTAGGGAGCATGGATCATCAAGAGAGTTGTTCATTTGGATTCAGTACTTTTGTTTCTTCCTGTTTGGTGTGAAAATAGACGGTGATACCCACATAGCATTAGCTAACTTTCTTCTCAACTCTTTTGGCTATTCTTGTAATTAGTGACAGTTGTTGCTTATAACACAATATCTATACCTCTGGAAGACAAGCCACCTGTATTTCTTGTTATTAAGACAATTGAGCACACATTCCTGGGCTGGCTACAGCTGAAAAATCTAAACTGTAAAGTGGCCTCTGTCAGCAATGTTAATGTTGAAGTTGTCCAAAAGAAAAGTGGATAATGAATGCTGGGTATTTAATGATCAGTGGACCATTGATTACCTTTTTTTGTGCTGCAAGAACAAAGCAATTTGCCTCATATACAAAGTGTGTTTTAGTTTCTAAATAATACAGTATCAGGGATCATTATGACATCACAGAAAGTTAGAACTGCCTTCAAGGGCAGCTGAGCTGATTAAACTGAAGCACTCAAAAAAAAAAAAAAAAAGAAAAAAGAGAGAGCTTGGCCAAATAATGCAGAGCTGGAAACAAAAACTGGTTTCTAAACTGCAAACCTAAAGGGGTTTTGTGACAATTCCTGGAACACAGCACACAAGTCTTTTCCCTCCCTTCTGTCCTGCCAGATGGTGGTGGTCTTGAGACTGGATGCACCATGCTGTCACTCCTCCTCTTGGTTATCTTCCATTTCCTGGAGCAAGAGCCACCATTTAAATCCTCTTCAACGTTCAACTGGAAGTCTTTGTGGGTGTAGTGCTTGTTGCTCCTTGCTTGGATTTGCTTCTGCCCTTGAGGAGGATTCAGGGTACAGCATCGGCATTGACTGTGTTGAACATAAACCATGTCAAGTACTTTCAATACTTCATGATCCTCCACCCCATCCATAAACTGGTTACACAGCTTCATAGAGAACAAACTTTGATTGATGTAGCAGTACCTTTGGATGCTGCAGTTGTTTCTCAGCAGCATGACATCCTGCTTATTGTGCCACTTGATGGCCAGATCACCCCCTCTGCCACATATTGTGAACAGCAAAGCAGACATGAAACTCGCCCCTTCTTGTACTTTCCAACAATTCTGGAGCTGAAGTAGTTGTCAAAGTAGTGTTCTGAAAAACTTTCCACTGAACACACACCTAACACCTGCTGAAGTTTATGCTGGCTGGTCTTTCCTGTGTAAATGCTAAAGTTCAGCCTGTAACCATTGTGGGAGATACTGCTTCATGTGGCATTTGCCCATAAAGACCATCAGAGCCTCATTGATGCTGATTTCCTTATGTGGCAGGTACTTGGTTTGAAAGTTCCTGGTGGCCACATCAAGGAGAGACCTGAGTTTGAAAAGGCAGTCCCTGAACAAAGACAAGTGCCCAACTGTTGTCACAGAGGTGCCAATATGGATCCACTTTCTTTGTCATTACTTTTGATGCTAAATCTGTTGTCCTCACTCCAAAAATCCTCAATGGAAGGTACTGAACGGAGAACCACAGTTATGTCTACTGCCAGGTAAGTTAATTTAATTTCCTTTCTGCCTTCCTCTGGGTCTGTGTGGTGTACCACTTAGTCTTCTCAGCCATCTGTTGGAAGAAATCTGGTACCAGGAATCAATCTTTCGAAGCTGATGGACTGCAAAAGTGCCAGCATGTTGATCAGCCACAGATGACTCAAACTCCAGGCAGCTACCTTGCACACCATTGTCAATATTTTTCCATCGTTTTCGGACCAGCTAAATGATGAGAGATCTGAAGTATGAACACCCAAGACCTCCAAATCACTAGAAGAAAAAAATTCAAAGGTGGATTCTATCATGTATCAAGTAACTTCATGAAGTGTTAATGTAGACGAACATCCTTCTCAATGTACTATCTATTCTATAAACAAGAATGATTATTAAATGGATACTTGGCTGTTTTGACCAGTGTGCCCTGGCTGGTTTCAGCCAACAGAAAAGGGTTAATAAATGTCCTGATGCCATTTTAATTTCTCAAAAAAAAAAAAAAAAAGTTTCATTCTTTTTAAATGGTTTTTATATGCATTTGATAAATTACACTGGATAACAAAAAATAACTTTTCACCTGCTACTGAGGTATATGTAGGTGTCCTCTATCAAATCAAGCAGCTAATTCCAAATCTGAAGTCAGGATTGACCCAGCCCATTTGTAGTTATAGAAAAATGTCATTTCCAGTCATTGTTTACTAATAAATCAAGCACATCGCAAAACTGCAAAAAATAAATTAATTTCACAAAATAAACACATTGCATATCGTACAGTAACTGTTATCCATAAGCTCAAACACAATGTATAAACACTAACTCTTTAGAAATGATGCTTAAGTACTTGAGCTTACACTTGTGAATAGCAATGGTCTGTCTCTGAAGAAACCATCAACAGTCCCCCATCATGCAGGAGTTGAATCTCCCCTGACAGCCTGTCTCTGTTGCCTTTCTGTGTTGGTGGAACCTCTCACGATTCCCATCACTCACAGCTCCAAGGTTGGCTGGGAAGAAATCCAAGTGTGAATGAAGAAAATGCAACTTCAGCCACATATGGCAACCATTTCTTCAAAGGTTTTTTATCACGTTTTGAACAAACTCGGCATAGTTGCCTGCTCTGTGGTTCCCAAGGAAATGTGGACTACCACTTAGAAAGCCTCCCATGCAGCCAGCTCCGGAGGGTTAAGCCTCGACTGGAAGACTGGATCGGAAAATAAACCACGAATTTTTGGACAACAAATATTCCAGCCTTCAACTCAGCATCCGTTAAAATCGCTCCAAATGTTTCTTTCAGATAAAGAAATCTCGCACCTTCAACACTCATCGCCTTTACAAAGCTCTTCATTAGGCCCAGCTTTATATGCAGTGGTGGAAGAAATATTCTTTGCTGGCGCACTAGTGGTACATGTTGCACATTGAATTTTCCTTGTGTATGGTCTGTTCTAGATGGCCATTCTTTGATCTTATAGTGATTTGCATCATCTCGGCTATTCCACGGGCACAAGTGTGTACATGTAAGCAGGCAACCATGTGGTTCTCCCGTGTAGCCTGCTGTGTACACAGTACTAAAAAGAACACTTAAAATCCTCACGTATTGGGTTAATTCTGATTTCAGATTTTAAAACAGCACACTCGAATTAGTCTAAGACACATACTTTTACCTCAATTGCAAATTGGTTGTTGTCCATTGCAATTTGTGATCAGAAATCTAGTACTGAAATTGATCCATAAATAGTAGTGTACCACCACTATCATAGTCTTCCTTTAAACTATCAAACTCTGCCTACCAACTTTTAAAAAAATGACACCTTTTGCATATCTATGCTTTTAACAAACAGTTCATTTTACTATTTTGTATCCAGAATAAAAAATCAAAAATTTAACAGAAAATAATAATAATGTATTTTAGCTATTAAACAATCCATTATTTCAAGCACAAACAACAGTAATAAAGAGCCACAGGTAGAACATACCTCTGGAGTAGTTGATGGAGATGCTGATGAGAGTGAGGAAGATGATGAGATGGATGACGACACTGAGCCACGCCGTGCTCGTGTTCTCGGTGGACTTCTGGTTGGAAGGCAGTATGGACTGTTTGGGCCACTGCGTGATGGATTCCGGCGGAGAGGCATGTTTATGAGATCAGCTCTCTGAGACTGACGCGGGTTCTAGAAAACAAAAAGAAAGATACTGCTACTGCTGCAAAATCAACATTTTTCAAAATCCAACACACATGGTCTGCTTCTGTCTTAACCACTCGCATTCAAATACCAGTAGCGGAATAGATAAATAAAGATTAGAAATTTCTTGCAATTTACATGTTGCCATTTGTCTTTTATATAAATTCTTATTTTACAGTGGCTGTGAGGCTCTAGGGAAAACTACTCATCCTAAGCAGGATATCTGTTCATCGTCGATTGGTTAGCCGCTGCAGCTACTGCCAGGTAAATTAAATTTTATGAGTTCTTCTCCTACCGTTTTAAGTCTAACAAAATGTTGTTTAGAATCAGGCTAAAAAAATTTGTTTGAACTGGTTAACATTCAGGATCCTCATTCTTTCGGATAACCATACTTATTTTTCCTTAAAATTTTTAAAACACCTTTTCTCTCATCCTCCACAGTGAAAATTAGGGTTAATTGGGTTCTACTTTTACACCACATAATATAAAATATTGTGGTAATCAAATAAGACAGTCAAAAGAAAAACAATATTTCCCCAAAAACAAACCCATGAAATTTCTGTTTTAGGAATAACTTGATAAAAGTTAACAGAATCTTATCAGGTGGAAAACACAAATCAAAATCCCAAGATTTTTTTTTAAAAAAAAACAAACAAACAAACTTTAGTTGATAACATTTATGGCACATGAAGTCACCAGCTATGATTTTTTAAATAAAAATCCATGGAATTCTTATCTGGTGGAGGCCAGAATTTGAAATCATTGTCAGTAGTGGAGCATTGGAACCCAAAACATTAAGTATACGGAGTGCTGGAGTTAGAAAAATTGGAAACACCTGTAAACTGAAAGGAAGGTTGAAATATCTCTTAGAGTCTTATCTAGGTGGGTGGTGGGAAGTACTTGTTGAAAACTACACACATCTTCAAGAGTCACTCCAGGCTTAACCATAATGACAGTGACAGGTAAAGTCTTCTGTAAGAAAGGACAGCTCCCTATCCCATTATATACCAACCATAATCATGAAATATCAGCCAAAATTCAAAGAGCAGTGGTGCAGATGAAACATTATTTCATGCAAAGGCTGAACTCTGTCACGAGTGGTCTTTTGACTGACCTCCAGATAATAAACTTGTCGAGTTCTCACTAGTTCACTTTTAACTATCCAACCTTTGTAGTTAGAGTTGGTCACCAAGCTTCATCTGCTGTCAGTGCAAGCTCAGGTCACCTCTTTTTATAAGTTTAGCACCTTTCACTTTTTGCTTGATCAGCTGCACTCTCCTTTGTTACAACGCTAACAACATTAATAATAATTTAGCTAGTGCCTTGGCAAAGCAATCCACAAAAAAAAAAGCACATTGTTCTTAATATTCAGCAAAACTAAAGAAAGAACAAGAAGCTGTTGAATAGGCAGCAACACTTGTTTTAAAACTGTCACCTCCAAGTACAAAAGCTTTTCTGGACATCTGACCGCCTCCAGATCCCATCAGGGTTGGATAACAAGTTGTTTACTCTTCATTGGAATTATATAAACTAACGAGCTGTTTCATACTTTGCAAGATTGATTCTGATGGTTGTAAAAACTGAATTATTATTTAATGACATAGTAATCATTGAAAAAAAAAAAAAAACAATTACCTGAGTTTTAGTAAGGGTTTGTTTTTCAGGTAGAAGTGGTTTGAAATCTTTCATCAGTTTTGCAAGCTGGAAAAAAAAGAAAAGGTATCAATTTGTAACAGACTTTCCCAAACCATCGGTTTTACTGGTCTCTCTTCCCCACTCTGTAATTGCTTCAGTGTGCTGGTAAAAATTAAGCTTCCCATAACATGTGCAAAGGGTTGACATGTCAACCATGGAATAAAGTAATAATATGACCACTGAGCTGGTGCATTCCACTCCCAACAACACTCATTCTGACTGATTTAGTCTTAAATCCCCCCACCCCACAAAAAATATTAAATTCATTTGATGACAGCCGAGCACAAAGACAGCAGGTGAAGTTCATAAGGTTTTAAGCAGGTGACAGGGATCCTGTACCACAGGTGTTACTTAACTTGTATTCTCAGTACAGCGGTCAGCAGACAGATGATTCATATTTGAGAACCCCAACACCTCCCATTTACAGGTGAAGTATAGGCTAAACATCTTACGTCCATCATATCTTTTTTAGTCCCAGATCCGTGTTCTCGGCAGCAGTGACCCACACTTATTAACATCTGTTGTACCAGCAACTGAAGCTACAGACCTACTAACTGCTTAGACAGCTAGGCAAAGGGGGCGGTGGGCTAACGGTTGTAATGGTATCGATCCTATTTTTCACCAAATTAACCTACAGCAACAAGTTTTCAAATTATAGGAGCGTTTTCCCACACTAAACTGGTGCTGTATTCAGAGATTATGCACACCGGGATTCCTCTGAGCAGCAGCAAGTGGAGTGAGAGAGAAAAGAAGGGATGGGCTTTTTTTCCTAATCACTTAAAAAACAAAAAAAAAAAAAAAAAACATACTGATGCTTCCCACTGAAATAACACCCCAACAAAACATTTGTGAGAAGAAACACTGCTGAGCCAGCATTTTTTTGTTCCTCAAACTTATTTCATTCATTCAGTGCTTACTATGGTCTTGTTGTCCTCCAGGTTTCTGTTGTGCAGCTTCTCATATTCACAGATGTCAGAATTTCTTTTACGCTGAAAACAAAAACCACCAACCACTATAACACACAATTAGCTGATTAACGCAATTAAAGTTCAACGAAATCTGTTATAAACTTTTGTAATTCTGTTCTTTATATCGAGCTCAGAGTTTGTTTGGTTGCAGATAAATGCCTTAGTATAAATGTGAAACGTTTTGCCAATTTCAGTTAGTAGCAGTACAGGTAATCAAACATCACATCCTTCTCAGGAAATGACTTGTAATATGCAGTAAAATTGTATAGTCGCTGTCATACACGTCAACAATTTGACATTCATCAGATGTAAAGAGTATGTTACGTTTACATCTTCTTTATTTCAAGCCATAAAAGCACATGGAAAGTATGAATAAACAGCTATAAAATGATTGTTACTCCACAGCTGTACCTGACAGGGTCAAGATGTCATGACTGGAAAAGCAGATAGAAACTGCACCTTAGGTTCTGCATCCTATCTGTAAGCACCACGAAAGACTCAAACATAGGCCTGACCAACCTCATGTTACAGCATGATATCAAACAAATTTGCTAGAAGCAGTTGTTTACTGAAGCTACCAGCCTAGGAATTTTTACTAGACCAATCATTTCAGTCCAGTTACTTTTCCTGTAGAAAAATACCTCACCACTACTTAACAGAAACAAGATCAAAGTGAGATTAGTCAGCGTAAAATGTAGCAGGCTGTGCAATATGGAATTTCTAACTGAACAGTATTGTTGTGCACATCTTATTTTGTTTTGTTTTTTTTTATGAGACAAGTTACAATTTTGTCATTTGTTGATGCACTCCAAGCATACTATTACTCTCATCAAACAACACAACACATTTGGGGCTGAGGAGAACACAACCAGAAACTTGCCGACTACACCCAATGTTCAATAATGGCTATCCCCAACATAGCAAGGCTGCCACAATCTTTCTTACAGCAGAACGATGTCAATTTGCTTTACTAGCCATCCAGGTCTCAACCCTAATGACCATGTTTGGGAAAAGCCAGGGCATCATCTTTGCTCGCAGACAGCTTGCTCCAGCACTACCATAATATTCCTGCGACTAGGATACATTGCAAGTGTCATAACTAGAAGTGGTACTAGGCACTGACTAATACACTGGAACCCCGCATCATATGGCAATGTCATTCAGAGATACAGGCATCAAATAATGAAGTGCATTATGATGGATCTTCATTAATGTTCAACCAGTTATTATACCATAGTCAACATAGGTATTGCATTTATAAACATATGTATACACAATCAGCATTAATATCAACTTAATTAGGTAGTTTTGTTGTTTTTTTGCTGATAATCTACAGAACGTTCAACTGTGAAAAATATTCTCAACAAAACTTCATATTTATTAAGAAACATCTTCACTTAAAATAGAAACTTGGTTAATCCCTACTTTGAGAATAAAGAAAGTCAATATGACAAAATTTAAAGCTGAAAGCACCCATTTTTGTTTGTTTGTTTTTTTTTACTGAACAAAATCTATTATCTGGTCAGTAAAGTTTAACTGGCAAATTTCTTCAGTTATCAGCAGGTCCTGAAGTGACAATTACAAAGTGTCAAATATGATGCTGCCAACAACTGTTTCTACTACATAATGCACAGCACAAAAACGTAAAATGAAGACCAATGTCTGGAGAATCGCAGAGGCAGAACACCTTATACCAGGCGACACATTAACATCAACACAGATCAAAAATATAATTTCATCCAGATTTGTTCTAATCAGGTATTAAGTCCATCAACTCTTAAAAATTAAATCAGTTAGCCCCAAAGATGAGTTTCAGAGAAAATGCGCGCCAACATTCAAGAAAGTGAAGGTATTTTAGATACATTAGAATGTTTCCAGGTTTCAAACATTCAGGATATACATTAAAAAAAAACACAAAAAAACTTACATTTTAATAAACTACCTGCATAATAAAATTGTTGTCAGTGGTGGTCAACAGAATAAATGCCCACTGTCACGGGCCAAGCCAACCACACACTTGTAACAACATTTAATAAAAGTTAGTTCTGTAATTCTACCCAAATTCATTCACAACTACCTATATTATCCCTACCAGAGGAAGTGGGTTTATTTTAAGTAGCAAACTTCCTTCCTTCAGCAAATAACCAAATAAAATGGCAAACTGGCAGTAAATAACTCTGGGTGTTGACTTAGATTACCATCATGACCCAAGGATTAGAGAATCAAAAAGCACTAAGACCTATTAGGAAAATGTGGAATTTTCCTTCCAGCAGCTTCGATTGAAATATAATTCTGAAGCAGTGAAACTATGGTAATGACATCTGTGACAGCATACAACAACTTTGCTGTAACTTCAGATGTCTGAGGAAAAAAAGGAAGCATATCAGCAAGGATGCTGCTGAAATCCCAATTCCCCAGATCTCAAATCTGCTAAATGAATGATGGATAATAATAATAATAATAGGACTATTCGTTCCATGCCCCATCAGTAGTAGCTGGCAACACCACACTCAGCCCCAGACTCCCTTTCTACTGTCATCTGTCCACCTTTTTTTTTGTGGTATCTGTGATTTCCTGCCCCGTTTTCATCACTAAGAGCTTAATTTTCACATTCTCCGGGGGGTCAGACCCTGCAATTTCTTCTCGTGTGTATGTTAAGCTGAATGAACAGGGAAGAAATACAGCAGCTGACAGATGGGGGGGGAGAGATTATCCGCCAGCCTAACCTGTGAATATAATGTATGCGTGTGCCAGACTACAGAGGAGTCAGCGCGCGACATTCCCCTCCACACGCGATATCACTATCAGGGAGTCGGTCGGCCCCCCCCCCCCATTCCCGCCATAACACCTTCTCCGTGCACAGTAAAACAAACGTAAATAATAACAGGAGTAGAAAATCATGCGAGGGTCCAATCCGCCAGACCGACAAAATGTCACAGCAACAAAGGCAGGCCCTCCTCATCTCCTTGATAGGAAATCACAGCAGGTAACTCATCATTATTAGTTCTTATTAAATGGATTTCAAGTATTTGTTGTCCGCTTCTCGCCCCGGCGGGTCGGGCACGGGCTGGGGTGGGGGTAGGGGGGGGCGCCCGGGACCCTGCGAAGTCACGAGGAAGTATTTAAAGAACAGAGAGAGAGAGAGAGAAGGATGCGCTGTACCTGGCTGGCAGTTGTCATGGCTTCCAGTCACGAAAGGTCTCGGCAGCCTTGGGAAAAATGCTGCGTGGACGGGAGGAGAGAGAGAGAGAGAGGAGAGGAGAGGGGGGGGGGGAGAGAGAGAGAGAATACCAGCCGAACGTCTGACCGACTTTTCCCCCGTCAACTTCCTCCCGGTCGCCGAAACTCGATGTGTGGCAATTCACGTGAACAAGTTTCCCGCCACATCCCACAAGCCCTACCCCCCCTCCTCTTGTCCACGATAGGGGCCGCTGCAGAAATAGAAGCGGCGAAATTTGTAATGTTAAGGATCATTACTATTAACGGACCGAGAGAGAGAAAAGGTAAATTAGTTTCTTCATTAAAGCAATAAGACATTGTCCAGATATCCATTAGCTGCTAAAACTTCATTTCTGTAATGTAAGGGAGATCACTCTCGCGTGTGAGTAAATATATATATATATTTTTATTTTTAAAGTATTTTGTTTTGTTTGTTTGTCGTCTGAAAAATTCCAAAATGCGCGAATTTAGGATCGCCCCCTCCCTAGGCCGTGGACGAGGGGAGGGGTGTGCAAAATATCTGAAAATTAAAAGTTTTATTTTAATTTTTAACCGCGAAGAGTTTGGGTCGATTGTCTGCCCTTTAATGGCGGTGCCCAGTTCGTGGTCCCCAACTGAAGGGTTGGACCTTTGAGGAAAGCGTCCCAGACTGGAAAACAGTCGTAATGTCACTAATGTACGAACCGAAACAAGCACCTGCTGCAATGAGTTTTACTGCTGCACGTGTTGGCCTTCAGGGTACCAATTAAACGTGCCCGTGTCAGTACTAGTAGTCCACGTGCAGAGTCTGAGCTCTGGTTTGCTTACCGCCAATCTTACAAACAGCTTAGATCTAACGACTCTTTAATAATAATAATAATAATAATAATAATAATAATAATAACGGGGAAACTGGCTAAAAAAAATAAGGAGTTACTACGGATAGGACTTCTCAATTTTCGGTTGTGTTTGGGCAGACGGGCAAAGCGGAAGTGATGTCATGGCTCCGCCTCCTTTCTGTTGATGCTGACCCTGACGACCAAAGTGCTCTGCATCCCATCGCGCATACCTCTATACCTGCTTTCACAGTCACGTAGAACCGGATCAGAGCCCATCTGTTGCGCGCCTGCCACGACTCGGAAGCCGATAATGTCTGCGAGTTTGGCAGGTTAGTCTTGATCGTAGCTAAGTGTTTGCCCGGCCCTCGACATTACTGACACCTGGTGATGATAAGACGAACTCGGAGGCCAAGTAGTACACAAACCATATTAACCTCTCGTCGGCATTACGAATCCTGAAACTGAAATCAAACTTTTAATTAAAAAAAAATTTCCTCGTTTATTAAATTTTTTAAATTATAAAAATGAAGATAACTTTTTCAGAATTCAAGTTGTTTACTGCATCTGACCTGGGCAGGTACCATTGTCTACTGTACCGATCTAGACCGTGAGAATTAGCCTCCTGCTGCCGCCTTGTGACTGTAATTGTGCCCACCGTCAAATAATACAAAAGGTCTTATTTTCAAAATGCCACTCACAGATTCTGGCTAGATTACTTTTTGTTCCTTATTCTCTTGCAACAAGCTTTGATGAAAATTATCTTCGTGTATTCTCTTTCTCTCCCATTTTGGCAGTTTTCTAGTTAATTTGATTAGATAATTTTCTTCTTGTCTGTGTACCAATTCCAATTGTTTAGACAGGAAACCTTATCGGGCCAAGGATGATACTTTTGATGTTTCGGACTTGTCTGCCAGGGATCCGATCAGTCAGTTTGAATCTTGGTTTAATGATGCTTGTGAGAGAGTAGACATTATAGAGCCCAATGCTGTTGCCTTGGCATCAACCTCAAAGTGAGTTCTCACAGTTTGATATTTTAAAAATTAAAGCTGTAGTTTAATGTAAATTTTAAAAAAATATATTAAGCAGTAAACTTTCATTTTTGTTGTTTCTCTGATTACAGATCAGGAACACCATCATTGCGCATGGTTCTGATGAAAAGCTTCAGTAAAGATGGCTTCATCTTCTTTACCAATTTCCAAAGTCGAAAGGGTAGAGAACTGGTATGGATTAAACTTTTTGGGGGGGTGAGGGGGTGTGTGTGTTGGGAGCTGGGTCGGTTCGACGAATGGCCGCCGCAGCTGTTTATAAGTGAGGCCTTATTTCGACCTGTGTTTTGTGTAGGTATACCTATACCTGGTGAGAGCAGCGGGCTATCCAACTCCTTTGTAATAAATACGGCAGGAGAGGTAGGATTTTTCCAGGCTGGACTCTCGAGACAGAATTTTCTCTCTGTATGTCCTTAAGAACTGTTGGTGGGGGGGGGGTGAGTTTGGGCCACTATTTATTTTTATTAAGTCCAATAGGAGTGTGAGGATGGGATGGGTTCTGTTTTTATTTTTGTTTGTGAAAAATGGATGGAATCACTCCCTGGTGTTAAGGTTTTGGATGTGATCACTGATGCTTGATCATCCCATGTAGGGGGACCAGAGGTTCCCAGGCTGGTGGAACTACCGGGAAGTAGCCCAGCTACTGTGGTGAATGTCATCACAGCGGCCAGCGCCCCATTCCACACCACCGTCTTTTGTGTATCCATTGATGTATTTGGACTATCTTATGTATAGGGAACGAAGACAGAAGCATGGTTAGTCCATTTATGGGGGCTGGTGTATAGAGGAGTAATTATAAATAAATAGAGGCTTACACTGATAAAAGAAAAAAAAAAGAGGGTGGGGGAGTGGGGTTAGGTTGTTAGGGATTATTTTATTTTTAATTAGGGAAGGAAGTATGTAGGGGTTATAGTATGGATATTCAGAAGTTCATCTTGGAAATGAGAGAAGAGGTTCTTATGTCAAGTTCAAAGCTGAAAAGAAGAAATCAGGCTGAAAATGAAAAGAAGTATAAGAAAAAAGTTCTTCTGTACCGAGGAGTCTTCTTGTTTATTTGTTTCCTAAAATAAAAGGAAAAGACAAGTAAAAGGTAAAAAAGAAAAGAAAAAAAGGGGAGGGAGATGATAGGGTTGGGTTAACTCAAGGTGGGGTTTTTGGTTGAGGTGAGCTGACCGCTCTCTAAAGCCTTCTGACTATCCCAAGCTATCCTCTGAGCGGTGAAGATCAGGAAGTTTGAAAGGCAGTCCTTTTTAGTCCTTGGGGAGAAGCCAAAGATGCGCCAGAACGAACTAAGTTTGTCCTGGGGACTTTTAATTTTGAAAATCAAATCACGGACTAGGCACCACAGTTCTATATTCAAGGGACATGAAAATATACAGTGTAGTACTGTCTCGTCCTTGTCATTACATCTGAGACATTTCGGAGAGTTAATAAGTTTCCATTTATGTTTGTTTTCCCTTGTGGGGAGTACATTCCTAAGAATTTTCCAGTGGATGTCAGAAGAGTATCCGTCCATGAGGTGATTAATGGAACTTTTCCAAATCCTATCCCTTGAAAGTGCTCCTGAATTCAGTGCATCTTCCCACCTCTTCTTATAGTCCGGTTCCTTAATAGGTTGTGATGACAAGAAGAGGTAGATGTCTCGTTGGGATAATTTGTCTAGATCAGTTTTGTTAGGACCTATGCTTACTTGGTTGTCTGTTTCTATGTTAATGTTGCAACTAATCCAATTTTGTAGTGAGGTTATGTGGAAGTTGGTTAGTAAGTTTTTTTGTGCTCTATATAGTTTTAGTTTGTGAGTAAGAACCTGCACACAATCGAGGGTGTCGTATGCTTTTGCTAAGTGGTTGATGAAAAGGTTTTGCCATCTTGGTCTATTATCTACGGTTCTTATGATATCTTTATTTAATATTTGTTGAGCACCTATTTTGCTCTCTAGGTTTATGAGATTTAAACCTTGGCTCCGAGGGAGTCTAATTGTTTGTTGGCCAGGTGTTTGCGCCCCTGCCAAAGAAACCAATCGAACTCGGCGTCTGTGGAGGAGCACACCCAACCTGGCAGTCCTATTATTTTAGATTTATAGTAGATTCTAGGGGCTAAGTAGGTATTGATTAATTCAGTTTGGTAAAGGAGGATAGATTAAGGGAGGACCATGCGGTTAATGTAGCTTTTATTTTGTTAATAGCGGGGTGCCAATTATCTTTTTGAGTGTTAGTGCTATTTTTAGTAGGAAAGTAGATGCCTAGAAGTTTTATCTTGTCCTCCACCCATTCGACGTTATAATCAGCAGAGGGGCTTTCGGGTGTCCACAAGCCATGCTGCTTTGGTCTTTCTTCTGTTGATTTTTGCCCCAGAGGCTTTTTCGTATACCTCTAGGCCGTTGAAAGCTGCATCCAAGCTGGCCGCATCTTGCATCAAGAGAGTGGTATCATCTGCATACTGTTGTATCTTGATTCCATTGATCCCTCTGATGGATGATGTTTGGCGGATTAGGGCGGCCAGCAGTTCCACTGTTATCACGAAGCATGGCACTCAGGGGGCAGCCCTGCCTGATTCCTCTTGTTGGGTGGAAGGACGAAGATGTATAGCCATTTTGATAAATCTGAGTAATTAGGTTGGTTTGGAATAGACGAATGAAGTTAATGAAATACTCTCCGAAGCCGAGGGTTTTAAGTGTCTTAATGAGAAAATTCCAGTCTACCCTGTCAAAAACTTTTTTCTGATCTACAGCTAGCATGATTCCTATGGAATTTTCCGTGTCTAGCCTGCTTGTGATTTCTCTGAACAGTTGAAGCGTATTAGTAATACTCCTTCCTGGAACTGAACAGGTCTGATCAGCACTAATAACTTTATCCATAACTTTGGCTAGCCTATTCGCTAACGCCTTAGCTATGATTTTATAATCGCTATTTAAGAGACTGATGGGCCTCCAGTTTTCCAAGTACTCCGTGTCACCCCCCCCCCCCATTCGGTAGCAGTGCGTTGGCTTTCTGAGAGCATCCCTTACTGTATGCGCTATTCGCGCCTTCCTTATTTTTAAGTTTATTAATAATTTTTCTTTCTGCCTTTGTTTTTTCTAAACCACAGATAGACTTTGTACAACCTTAGCAATGGCCAGTACTCTGGCCCTAATTCTAGCACCTTCTGTTTTGTTAAGTTGTATTCTAGCTATTTGGGTTTGGATGGCTTCAATTTTATTGGTTCTATCTATTCCTGAAGTGGCCTTATTTATTTCTAAATTTAGCTCTAATTTTAGCTTATTTTCTAAGATTTTCCTATATGCATTGCACACCTGACAACATCTTATACTAAGTTCCTTAAGCTTGACCTTACCTGTGTCCCACCACTCCAGAGGGTCCTCAAACTCGACATAGTGAAGCGACCGTTTTCCCCAGAAGCTCTGTAAGCTCTCAACATATTCTGACTCTGTCAGTACAGTATTATTGAGTTTCCAAAGTCCAGGTACTCTGGTGTCCTCCCGAACAAGAAAGCTGGCCCTAACCTGAAAGTGGTCACTCCACGCAATAACGTCATGCGAAATGTCTTGGAGTTGACTAGCTGCATGTTTGGAAATGTACACACTATCTATTCTAGTAGCTACGTGGTATTTATTACTGTAATGAGTGTACAATTTAGCGTCTGGGTGTTTATATCTATACACATTGATCAAGCTGAACCGTGAGCACATGGTTTGCAGCTGCAACTTTCCAATCAGATACATCCTACTTTTAATGTCCGGTTCCTGCCAATGTAGGTCATGGGATGGGATGCATTTGAAGTCGCCTAAGATGTATATATCATCTGCAGGGTGAGACCTAAGTTCTTTTTCTAGAGTATCATTTAAGTTTTGAAAGAAAGCTGTCTGTTCCTTCGCTATGGTAGGAGCGTACACCGATGCAATCATTACTTTTCTTTGGAACTGATTTTGGTAGCTGGCTATGATGATTATTCCATTGTTATCACTATAAGAGTGTTCTATTTTGATGTTTAGACTATAAATAAAATAGCTACTCCTTTTTTTCTACCTATGGGATCTTGGCTCATCAAAATTGTGCCTGACCAGTTAGAGAAGTACCTATCTACCTCTGTGCTATTTTGTAAATGTAGTTCTTGCATGCATATGATAGAGTTGTGTGTGGAATGTTCTAGATGATCTAGGAAATCATTCCAATGTGTTTTGAATTTTATCCCTCTCAAATTCAGGGATAAAAATTCTAGGCATCTAGACATGATCGCTAAAACTAGCTTGTCGTCCGAAGGGTGTTATCTAATTGAGACCGAAATAACCGTCCAAAAAGAAAGTGACACTAATTTAGGTGGGCACTCCATGCCTTCAACCCCCTGAGTTGGTGCAGTGGATTGAGGGTGGGTGGATATTGTGTTTATGAGATATTTGAGGGGTGCTTCCAGAGAGCTGTCTCTAGGAATTTCTGTTACCCTCCTTTCGTTTGGGGGGAGTAGGAGGGGTTGACTCTCTAATAGTCCTCTTGGCAGACGATTTCCCCTTTGCCTTTTTTTGGTTTCGGGGGCGGATGGGTGCCTCCTCGCCAACTTCCGTAGATGTGGAGGTGGAAGTCTCTTCCTCCGTGCTGGGTGCTGGGGATGTTTTGGCACTCCCTTTTCAACTGCTTCCTCCGCGGGCCGACTTTCAATGGTCGCAGGAGGGTCAGTTTCAGTGATATTTTCCTCTCCGGACTCCTTCAGAGGGTCTTTTTCAATGGTAAGGTTACCAGCATGTGCCCTCTTGCCTTGCACTGATAACAATATGGAGGTTCAGTGGGCTGGTCTTTGTAGACCACCGTAAAAGAGTATGTTTTGCCATCCACTGTCTCCCTTATTCTTTGGGGGATTGGTTCCCGAAGAATCATTTTGCCGCTCCTCTGGTCCGAGAGGAACGGCAGTCCTTGCAGACAGTTGTATTTGAATGGCACGATGATTTTGCCATACTTAGTTAAGATTTTTTCAGGAATATTACATCCCGTGGTCAGTGGTAACCCATGGACCTTTATCCAGGCTATCGGGCTGGTTCCTCTTAGTGGGTATTTGATACCCTTAATGGATAAACTTTTGGTAGAAATAAACTGCATTAGAAGCAGAGCTGCAGATGATTTCTATGGCTCCATTGCTACTAACGACAGCCCGGACTCTTTCATTGAGTCCGGTGTCCATTAGGGCTTACCCTACTTGCACGCAGGTTACCTCCCTATTGGCATGGAGAAATAGGGAACTTTTTCTTTCAAATCGTAAATTTCGGGGACTGGAGGTATCTAGATCCAGCTCCCTTAAAAACTCTCTGAAGGACTGCTCTCCCCCGTTGTCCTCATAATCCTTCAGATTTAAATCGTCTCCACTTACCTTTTTTGCTTTTGTTGTTTCAGTGTAGGTGACAGATGGTGTAGTTGTTGATGGATGAGGCTCCATTGTAATTTTGAAAATTTTTATTGAAGTACACAATCAAAACAGAAGAAAGTAAGCGAAATAAATATTTCTAGACTACAGGCAGAGGGATATTCAAATAAGCAAAGAAAAGATTTAAGAGGTGATTTAAGAACAAAAGGGAACGTGAGAAAGAACTAGAACCAAAAATTTGTTTTGAGGGAAGGGAAAATGAAAAAAGTAAAAGTAAGTTGCACTTTATTACGCAAAAAATGAATTAAGAAACAGAAAAAAGTTAAGTCCCAAAGAAGTCAAAGAAATAAAAAAAACAATGTGTTCAAAGAACTTATCGCAAAAATAAACCAAGTCCAAAGGAAAGAGAGAAACTGAAAAATAATCTAAGTCCTGAAAAAAATTTTAAAACTCAAAAAATAAACTAAGTTATAAAGAATAAATAATCTAAGTTGGAAAACTGAATTAATACCTAAACCTAAAGAAACAGGGTGTTCCAACGAACTTACTTATGAATGTTCAATAGCGTGGAAAAATTAGTTTTCTACGCTAAAACCTAACAAAACTAAAAAATTCCTAATGCAAACTATTCTAAAACACAATCGTAACAAGGTGTGGTAAAACTAATTAACAGAGTGTGACTAAGCTAAGAAATTGACAGCATGAGAAATTCAAACAAAATCAAAATTTCAGAAAATTTGCATAAAATATGCAGAAAAAAGACTTACCTTTTTTTGCAGAAAATCTTCGACGAAGATTCGTAAAGTGTCCCTAGGATTTTTAAATTAAATTCTTAAAAATTTTGATGTTTCTTTAAAGTAATTAAAATCTTCATCTGTTATCTGCCTTTTATCTAGAGAATTATAAAAAATCTCTCTTAATTAAATAATTAGGATTAATATATAGTATGATATTAAATTTATCATTATGTGGAAAAGGAAAATCCTTTCCTCCTAAACATTAAATCTGTTGTATGAATTGTTTCAGGTATTGGATTAGCAACTAATTATTTAGATTAATAATACCCAGAAATCTGAATCAATCTAAAAACATAGTTAATATTTATCAGTTGAGTTTATACCTACTTTATAAATGAAAAAATAATTTTTTTCAGCTGCTTGTGATACAATAAAAATTTATTCTTTTGCAACATCTTTAACTCTTTCAGTGCCTAATTAAATTTTTGGCTGGAAAGTTTCAATATCCACCAAAAAATGAAATTAGAAATTTGGTCAGAGTTGCAGGGCTTTGAAAGACATCAGGTATTCCTGCTTATTACAATAGAGGCAAAAGTTTTTTTGAAGCCATCGGGTAAATCTGATTCCTGGCCAGCATCAAATAGCCATAGATGTCAAAACGGACATGTGAGCTTTTAGCATCGTAAGGGTTAGAAATGAGATGGGCACACAATTAGATTATGAAGTATGACAGATGTATGATTTGGATATTTAAATTCTAAATTATATTCACTATGAACTACTATAAATTCTTCAGTAAAGTGACAATGATCTGTAACTGTTGCATGTTTTAGAGGTTTTTTTTACAAATATGACATTGAGTATGTATATTCATCTTGTGGAGTAAAAATCATCTTTTTGGAAAATTTTAAACTATATATATTGTGAACTTAAATTTTTTTGTATTAAAATTTTTGATAAATTTACAAACTCTAGGAAATGGTCAGAATTTATTTTGATTTACTTTTCTAATACATTGAAGTAGCAAAATGAACTGGGAATATGTTTCTGATATTAATTATTTGGTGATCTATTCTTGATAGTATACTTTCAATTTCTCTATAAATCACATGGAATTCTAAACTTTTTTTTTTTTCAAGTGATTATTATATTTTAATGGTTTTAATTTTAGTTGGGAGCTTCAGTAAAATGTGCAGTAAATAGAATCATGTTAATTGATGTTTTATCTTTATTATTAAAATTAATCCGCCAACTTTTATATAAAGACTTTGTATAAGTTGTTAATCCTGATAGCATAAAGAAGTTATTCTATGCAGAACTTTATTTTCATTAACCAAAATAATGGGTGGTGCACTCCTTTCAGACAGTGGTTATTTTTGATTAATAGAAACTAAAATTTTATTAGGAATATAAGTAAAGGGTTCATTGTATGGATAAATAATAAATAAATCAGATATAGTTTCATTTGGAATTATCGAACAAATCGTTTAAAATATTAAACATAGAACATCATATTTTTGAAAAAAAATTCATCTTGTAACAAAATCTCAATAGTGTAATATATATCTAATGTTTATGTTCAAATTTTCTGTATTATTTGTGATAGCTAATCATGGTGGTTAAACAATCGCAAGTTGTAAAAATAACTGTTCCATTAGATGAAGTTGTACAGGAATTAGAACAGACAACCAAAATCTGATTTTGATTTCAGTCTTTGGATATGGGTTGCCAGAATTTTAGTTAATAGAGAGTTTGTTGTATTTATTAATGTAGATCTCTCTTTAGGTAACATTGAAGACACTTTTTATATTATTTTATTTCAGGATGCTAACCCACGATGCAGCCTCATGTTTTATTGGCCACCACTAAACAGATCTGTGAGTATTGTTAAGTGTTACAATTTTAACAAACTTTCTGGTTTTAATTGGTAATGTTTGCTTTGGTGTTGACAAAATGGCAATGTTAACTTGCACATGCATGTCTGGTGAACTGCTATGCATTCATCACCTGTTACAGAACATTTGAATAGCAGTTTGTTATGGTCACCGGGTGCTCTGAGGGCATGAACAGGCATCAGTGTTAAATAAACTTTTGTCTTGACTAAGTTATTCCAATTTTGAAATTATCCTTGCTTATTTGTTTCAAGAGACACCTACTAGAAATTTTCAAGAGGATGCCTATGTGACCAGCTGGTGAAGCCAGTCACCTACAGGAACTTAACTCGGTGGGAGGGGCCTTCACCTTAGCAGTCCAGTCAACTTATGCTCATGCAGCCTCGATTTTTTCCATTTTAGTTTCACAACAGTCTGAACAATAAAATAAGAATATTAAGCACGTGGCTCTGCAGTAAATCTTATTTATTGTTAACCTATGTAGTTAAACAGATATTAAACACTGAAGCCACTGAGACTTGATGAACTCCTAGTAGATATTTCCCAACTAGATACCAAAATATTTTATGTACCCTCGTGAACACATTTGTGGACTCGCCAATAAAACTGAAGACATTTTTGAGTTTGATAATGCGTACATGAAAAAACTTGTAACAGTAAGTTTTTCACATTGGACCATTCTTGTCGGTTATGCCATTGGTGTAATATACTAGGCACAAATTTCTGGGGATATTTTTCAAAATCCTTACAACCAGCCAACTTGCATCAGATGTTGACAACTTGGGTCTAAAATCTAACATGGGAAACTTGCTTGCATGTAATAATAGACTATCTATCCCTGATTTTAAAGAGAGCACAATCAGTAAAAACACCTGCTCCATGCTCGTTTATGGCTATAAAAATAGTTGGCCTCAGTTGTGCTATAGTCAACAATGGTAGTCTGCAGATAGTTAATGACCAGAGGCTCTGAGCAGTGGTCACTGATTATGCCAGTCATGTGATCTTTTTCTACTTTGTAGGATGCCTGTTTAAATTGTGATGACATTTCTCCATTAACATGCAGTGAAATCCATGGACTTCATCTAAGCACTAAATTGCTTTCTATGGCTTCCCATTGCTTTTCTCCACATCTTATGAGAAGTTTACATGTACTTTCTTATTTCTGTTTTACTTTAGTTTTTTAAATGAGGTCTAATGACACTACAGATGAACTCAGGGTTGGAAAAAAGACTTTTTTTTTTTTTACATTAAAAAAAATCTACAAAATATTTCTAACAATCATGTTAATTTTTTTTTTTAAATTTAATTTAAATAAAATCCCAAGTTTTTGTATAAATCAGGAGCAGGTTCAGTAATACATATGCAGAAAAATGTTACTAGAAGCATTTGAAGAAATTTGGTGTGAAATGACTTTGCTGTTCTTCCTTTCTAAATGCTGTTCTCTTTATTACAGGTAAGAATTGATGGCGTAGCCGAGGTAGTGTCTGACCAGCTGTCTACCATTTACTTTCAGAGTCGTCCAAGACAGAGCCAGCTGGCTGCAGTTGTCAGCCAGCAAAGCACTGTTATTTCGAGCAGAATGGTATTACAAAGATGGCTGTTTTTTTAAAATCTGTTTTGCTACTCTTGCTAAATGAAGTCCTTCCCTAAGAACTGTTGGTTCATGGGAAATGTATCTGTACTTGAAGAATCTGAATGTTGTCCTTTTTAATTTACATCCAGGTTTGACAAGTGAATGCATGATGTCACTTAGTGAGGTGTGATGATGAATTTAGTATTTTAATTTTATAAGGCAAAAAAAAAAAACCATCATAGCTGACACAACAACCCTCCTTGCATCTTTCTAATATTCTAACAGATGAATTCTTTATCCATTAATAGTTGTGACCTAAAGACATTTTCTGTTGTAGACATACACTTCAGTATAACTAAATGTATAAAACCTTGAAGCATTTGGGTGAATCTATGCTGAACTTTTTCTAATAGTTCTATATCTCTTAAATAAGGACTTATGCCTGTACAGCTTGTTCAAGATATTGTTGAAGGATGCAGAACAGCAGGTGTAATCTATAGTGCTTGAGATAACCATTGGAAAACTCATTCCGATACTTGTGGAAAATTATTACAATAAAACGAGAGGCTGTTCATTTTTTCTGGGAAGCATCGTCTTTTACCGGATACTAATTGGTGAAAAATAAAGGAAAACACTAATAGATTCCAGAGATGAAGCAATAAGTCTTCATGATCTTGTGTTTGGGTTTCCATGACATTTAGGAAAAAACTGAAAACTTTGTGCAAAAATGTTCAACCTGATAAACTCTGTAGATCCATTTTTCTTTTTGCTACTTCTAGGAACTGATGGAAAAATTTATGGATTTGCAAAAGAAATATGTGGATGAGAGTCAGTCAATATCTAAGCCAGACAACTGGTAAGTTTTATAGTTTGTATGCTGTCATTCAAAATTGAGTCCACCAAAAAAGAAAAAATCCATTAAAATGATCAGATGAACTGTTTATCAGTAACATGTAAACCATTAATTGTGAGTTTACTTCAAACTACTGCACATTTTGGGGCGTCCTGTTCAGTAACTTTTCAAAAACATTGCCCTATAAATCCCATTGTTCTTGCACGTAGTTCAGTAGCTGAATGACAATGAAGAGTCTTGGAGAAAGGTTCAGATCAGTAGATTGATTGGAGGCCAAACCTGGGTTGTTTCTAGTGGATATTGTGTACTGGTCTGTGCATCAGAAACCCATCACCTATCAAATGATGCTTTGATAGATTTGCATGATGTCTCAGAACATTGTGATCTCTGTTGGAATCCCATCAAACTTTTTATAAAGTTAACAGGTGAATAGTCATTTTCACATTTCCATGTTCATTTGTATGGCAAATGCCACTACTATTATACTTCTTTCCAGCCATTTTTTTAAACAGTATCATAGCTTAGGAGCAAATGTTAAAATTTTCTCTCTCATCTAACTGCAACATAATGCATCTTTGCTTTAGGGTGTAGCTCCAATGTTGCTTAGCCCTCAGTCAAGTCATTGTACTTGTTACCATGTCTAAGCAGGGGCTTTCTAGCTGCTACTTGGCCAATCACTTCAAACTGGATTGTGGTCAGCAGTCGACTATTTGCCTGTCCAGAAAAGGCTTGCTGTAGTCTTCCTCAGCCACTGACTATTTGCCCACTACCCCATGTAACTCAAACTTTCTTCAGAATATTCCTCTGTAAGTAACCAGCCTTATGAGGGGCAGCAACAAATAGCCTTGTTTTATATAGAATTTCATTTTTATCTGCCAAAAACAATAGCAGTCATCGGTAATGAAGTCCATTAACATTTATACAAAAACATACTATGAACCAACAATTATTCAAATTAGTAAGAAACATCAGGTGAACATTTGATAACATGCTTTTGGTATGAACTAAATATAACTTGCTGGTTCCATTAGGCAAAAGTGTAAGGTGATGATGATGTCACAATTAATATCATCTGATTTTTTTTTCCTTGCTTGCTTGGATAGTGTATTTTCATTGATGCTAGTGTTGAAAACGCAGATTTTGTAAGGTGTCTCAATTTTGAATGCCACAGTACATGTTGTAGCGTCCTGAGTGACACCTTTAAGCACTGATATTCAGTTAGCATTCAAAGATGCTTTTTTAAAACTGACTAGAAGGATGGTTACATCTAATTTGTTTTCAAGTTACTACTATTTTGTAGGGGAGGCTACCTAGTGAGACCTGAGACAGTTGAGTTTTGGCAGGGTCAGACCAACAGAATGCATGACAGAATTCTTTTTAGGAAAAAGAAAGCAGGGGAAGTAATCGATCCAAAAATGACAATGGAAGGAGATGGCTGGCTGATTGAACGATTATCACCATAGAGGCGCATGCATAAATATTTTAATTACAAATTTTTTTTCTTAAATCATTCAAGAGAAGAAACTATATTAGTATATGAAAACTAAGTAAGACATTCACAATTCCTTTCCTTTTAAATACAGGGGAGAAATAACTTATACATGATTGGTCATGTGGTTTATAAATAAAAGTTAATGCAAACAAGAAATTCTATATCTGCTTACAGAAAAAAAAAAACTAGAGTTCATCTTTGGCTTGTTGATGAATCAATTTTAAACATTTCAAATTTTTTAGGATTAATAATTATGGATAAGACTTTGGTGTGTATGTATCTGTATGAGTATGAGGGACAGTCCATCTTTTGTACTTGACTAAGATAATGTCCTATCGGATTATCTTTTGTATTTTTTCAGCTGAATGTGAGTTTTGTTTAAGATTTAGGGTGTGATGGGAGAACATATTTTAGAAAGTTATTGGCAGAACTATTATAAACTTGAAATTAAAAGGACTAGTTCAATTAATTCACCTATATCATTGTATCATTTGTATTCTTTTTAGGATGTACTAAAGATTAATATTACATATTCACATTAAAATAAGTGAATCTAAGGGTCATAATCAGAAAAAGAAAAATGCT
Organism: Nautilus pompilius; assembly: GCA_018389105.1. Lineage (NCBI taxonomy): Eukaryota > Metazoa > Mollusca > Cephalopoda > Nautilida > Nautilidae > Nautilus > Nautilus pompilius. The sequence goes on along the minus strand of JACATO010000579.1, from coordinate 82,442 downwards.
AATCCACCTAAAGACCACATCACTATTCTCTATCAAAGACAAAATGCCTAGACTGTTAGCATATACAAAAGCCCACTTCGAGCTATCACCTATGCTTAACAAATGAAGTTAGTTTGGGCATTCTTAAGGATTTTGTCACACATCTCCCAAAAAAGATGTCAGCTCCAAATAGTACTTTCGAATGGGAGATTACTGCATTGCTAGATATGTATTATAATATAGAGCATCAGTACTGATTTTATATTCAACTCATCCATAATGCTGCACTAGAAATGAGAAATCTGATAGGCACAGAGTAGGTTTTAACATAGCAGTTGCCCATCCTTTTCTGGCTGTGACCCTGTCCCAGCACAACCACTGCAAGCACATACCATCCTATAGTGGAAGGGTGTTTCTACTCTTGGATATTTTGAAAAAAAAACAAACTAAAATAATGCCATTCTTGCATCTTGCAGTGTCATTGTGAGGTTGGTACAAAGTATAACATGGAAAATATGATATTAGACATCAGCAGGCAAAAGATTAAATGTCACATGATAGTAGTAATCATACTGGTTGGAATTGTGATCAAATTTTAGAACCATTAGTGTAATTACGTTAATAAATTATATCTTTTATTTAATTCCCCTTACAAGCTAGTTTTAAGAATGGTTTCTAAAATAAGTAAACATGAGTTATGGACCCGATCACTAAAAAAATCTCAGCATTTTACCTAAAATTGTGTACAATTCTACTCAGAATTTTAAAAATTGTAATGTTTTTAGCTTAGTATCAGTTTTTCATTCATTCTGTAATACTGTTGCATATTTATTGAGGAAAGTAATCTTAGTTTACATTTTATTGTCGCCATTAATACTGAATATTTTACAGATCTCCCATCAACTATACTCATAACTGCCCAATCTTTTCTAAGCATTTAGTTGCATCTTTCAGCTTTCCTACAAGATCCTGTAAAATAAACAAGAAATAAATTTTATTTAAAAAAAAAAAAGAACCCATGTTCTGTCGAATGTTCATACACTCAGATGCAAAATTTTCAGAGATCTGTTTTATATATAAAAAAAGAGGCCATCTGATAAAGACTGATGATAAATAAATCTTTGATGGTTTGAATGACCTTTCTGTGTGTTTAGTTAAGAATGCTAAATTGGATAAATGTACAAAGCACTACTAACAAGACAGAAATGCTTGAAACAAATCTTTTCATCTTAATCATTTTCAGAGTAATGAAATACAACAGGGAGATGAAGACAGTATTGGTAATCAACCTTGTCTGTCTGACTAGAACAGCCCAGTCTCATTTGCATTGAAAATATCCCTAGGGCTATAATCCTGCAAAAGGGAAGGAAGAGCTGTCAATCTCTCCAGTTTATGACAGTCTTGCAGTTTAGTATTCCCTTACGATGTTTGAATCACTCAGTGCATCCCAAATTAGGAGTAAAGTTGTTAACTTGTCATTTTTGTGACGTCAGGATTTGTTTTGACATGGGGTAATTCATGGCCCAGCTTGTATAAATACTATGGAATATTCTCCCATCCCTGCCTTTTCTCGTGCTTCTAAGGGGCTGGAATGCAGTTTTCTTGCATCAAATTTCTCTGGTATTTTAATCTTTAATTCAAGAGATGCAATTATAGCATCAACAATGAATGAGTACATCTACTATGAAATGTGCATGAGGACAACCAATTGATGCAACTGAAACAAAATGTCCCCTCCCCATGCTGATCCCATCTGATCTATGAAGTAGATCATTTTGTATTAAAGGTCTTTAACACACCAATAAATTCAGTAGTGGGCAGTTTTACAAGCATTTTGTAATAAACATAAGATGAAATTAAGAGAAAAAAATGGGACTTCACACTTAGACATGAATTGTTTCCCTAGAATTTAGATAAGTCCTCACTGAGCTACAACCAATAGTTCTTACAATACCTGCAGTCAAGTTTAAAATGGTCAAAAGGAACTAACTCTTTAAAAATTTGTTTTAGGAAAAGTAACTTTAGAGAACATTTAGACAAGATAACCAAATATCAGTCAATAACAACATGTTTTGTATTAATGAGCCAGGTTGGAATTCTAAAGAATCATCTGGCTATTTTATTTTGTTACTGGAAAAAATTTTCTCCCATGATCAGTACTAAATATTGGTTTAAGATTTCTGCTAATCAAAAATTAAAATCTGATTATCCATACCTGCATTTGTTCCATAGTGCATGCAAACTGAACATCTTCCAAATCTTTGCTGCCTGGAATCTGCAGTAAATATAAATTCAACTTCATTTTCTTTCACACCTAGGTTTAATTAATGCCAGAATATAAACAACATATTAGGAAAGTGTCTTTAGTAATCTGCTTTGTCAAACTCGTATAGCTTCAAAGAACTGGAACAGAAATGGCTTATATGTATGCATTGTAACTTGTAGTTTACAAGCATTCTTACCTCAGTTTTTAAGGATAACAGGTACACTGGTTCATTAACTTTGTCCAACTGATTATTCTGTAATTTAAAGGAAAGGAATAAAATTAATGGAATGCTATGTATTTTCAGATATACTTTGTGTTAAAAATAACACTAGTTATTTTCTTTTACATGATTCAAAATCTTTAGTGTTTTAGTAGAATTTATCTTCAATAACTAAATCTGAAACGTCAAATCAACATTTGAAGTGAACTTACCTTTAGATAATAGTCTAGTCGCCAGTTCACATCTACCACATGTGGTAAACCTCTGCTTGAACTGAAAATTATGATATAATTGAGGAATTTGCTAATGGACAACAACAAAGCCGCACCCACAACAATATAAAAAAACCAGCAGTCTCCTTTTGTTTGTTTTTAAGTAAAGAAAATTGAAATGTAATATACTTCCCTTCTCTTGGATCATGTTAGACAATAATAAAGTGAAAGTTATTTAAAAGTAAAAGTCTGCTTTAAAAATCATTGGATGAACTGTAATCACTTTTAGTATCTACGCAGGTAGGGTTGCAATATCACCTTTGTCATCCATATCTACAAGGACAGATTAACTATGATTCCTTTTCTTTACCATCAGGAAGCCTTTAGTATCTGCTTGGAATGGTTTACCTAACCCAGTAGTAATGAGTATAATTTCAAAAGCTTCCTGCCCCTCTGACATACTATAAGCAATCACTGCCAAGCAGCTCAAGAGAACAGCAGACAAAAGATGGACTAGGAATGTGAATGTTAGCTTTATCTTACCTTCCAAGAAGTATCTGCAAGAATGATTTGTTTGCCTAAATGGAAAAGTATGAAAAAGCAAAAATGTGAATAAACTAGGAAACATTAAAATAACAAATTCTTAAGAAAGTTAAAGTTCAAAATGTCAGAAATATGCTGTTTTGATTGAAGAGTTTTCCCTATGGAGAAGGTTTACATTGAAAAAGTATACTCACAAGGAATGTTTTGGTGAAGGAATTTACTCTATCATTTGAGAACTTGCAATCTTCCAACAAAGAGCTGAGAATAGAAATAGATGTGAATATTGAAACAATTTTTTATAAAAAGATGACAAAAATCCAAACAAAGTAGGTGGTCTTTTAAGGAATCTTTGGTTTAGGAGATAGACTAACTCAACTTTTAAAAACTGAATTAACTATAATAAACAGATGTTTGTGGCCTCCTTCACAGGAAGGTTATGGGCATTGGTCATATGTATTTGAAATGTCAAAAATTGAAATTTACTGAAACTTCATTAAAATTAATGATACAAGTAAATTATGCAGTGAACTAAGCCTGTCTATTACCAGACTTGGTTTCTGTTAAGCATGGGACAGGTTTCAGAAAAATAAAAATTTAACATCCAGTGTTTCATTTTAAATAATAATATCACAAACTGCTGCTTAATGTCATTTCTCATTTATATTCTGCAGGTGGAATTGCCAGGTTACCTTAAAATACAAAAAACTTTGTTTAAGAAAAGAAAACTTACATTATCAGGAAAAGGAGGAGTGTCAGTCTAAATCCAATAAAAGTATTTCTTTTGTGACTATCACTGTCTATAAATGCAAACATAATTGATGAGGTATAGTACACGGTTACTGCTAACAATCACTACCAATCCTGAGCCTTGTGAGGGCCATACATTTCTGTTTTCATCAGAAAATGGCAAGTCCATACTAGAATTCATTTTTTTTAGTTATGGGAGAAAATGGAATGACTGGAAGGAAATAAATACTGTTGGACCAGTACAGAAAAGAAAGAAGAAAACCATACTAAGGGAAATTTACCAAATTGAACCTAGGTCCTCAGCCAAGCAGGCTAGTATGCTAGACACTTGTTCATCCACCACTGTTAACAGTATTTAATTAGAGACACTTTTTCTTACATATCACTGCTGTTTTGTCATTAAGAACTGATTTTCTACCTTATTGTAGCTTCTTCTGCATCATGTTTTGAAGCTTCTGTAGCAAGGATACTAAGACCTCCATATGCTGCCTTGAGAAAACTTTGGTTCACATCCTGAAAAACTGGGTCTTCTGATAACAGAAATAAATTTAAGATAATTACTTATCCAAACAATTGTCTTTAACTTTGACCAGCTTAATTTATCACAAAGTAAATATTTAAATGTCAAAGAGAGTTAGATAATGAAATTTGCACAAGACTAATAATATCAGAATCTGATGAAATATTAACTTGGAAACTGAATACATGTACATTGTCATAAATCTGATAGATATATGAACACAGCTGCATAGTGGCTTTACCATATGGGAAAACCTAGTTGCAAACCATTAGCAATAACAGAATATATCTATTTCTTTCCGTAGCTGATGTTACATCAATTAATTTTTATTTGATCAAATCTCGTTTACTTTCGAACTGTCACATTTAACAACCTGCATAGTACTGGTGTTGTTAGAAAACATCAGTTTTGTAATCAACATAAATAAAAGGTTCTATGGCTTTTGATCTTTCCTGTGGAGTGTGGCAGGTCATGCATCAAACGTGTAATCAGCTTTGTGGTCTAATGTATAGTAATGCATATAATTGCAAGAAAACAGTGAAAATAATTATTTCAAAGAACTACGCCCAATATTTGGGAATATTTATCTACAGTATTATTTATATCATTATAAAACTATTTCAACTACCATAATCAATATTGGTTAGCACTAGTATTAACTCTGTACTACCAAACTGCAAACTACAAAACCAGAAATGTACAAATTACACGAATTAATAGTAATTTTAAAAAATTTTCCGAGTTTGGTTTTTAAACTAGTTAAGACTGCCGCCATTAACCACTACCACTGACAGAAGTGTAATTAAACGAATAGCATCTTAGTAATGGGTCAATTTATACTTTAACTCGCAGTACTGGTAATTGAAAGTATCTGTCTGTTCCTGACAACGGGCTTCAAAGCATTCAACCTCCCTTCACATATCCAGAGGTAGGGTTTCTAAGTGACTGGCTGAAGTAGATCCACCAGAATCCATTATTACCATGTCTGGGGGGGGGGGACGGCCGGCAGGGGAAGAGAGAAAGCACCACCCACCTTCTACCGAGCTCCGCTGACTGTGCTGCAGAATACCTTCACAAACGTGGGACACCAGAGAGTTGAAGCAATTCTCCGGGATGTGGGCGGAGTTTCCGGCGATCGCCAGACCTTGCAGAGTTACCGCGGACAACTCCATGTTTATTACTGTAGCTTTATCTGCTCTTTAATACAGAAGAGTTACGGTGCCACTGCCTACTCCCGTCTCCATAAAATATAGTACGTATGCGCGCGTGCGCTTCCCCGTTTTAATTTTAGTAATAAAAATGAAAAAAATAAGTGAAAGTGAAACTAAAATACTTAACCCCCCCCAGAAAATGTAATATCTTTAAATCTATAGTTGCTTTAGTATAAAAAATCCATGGGAAGTAACTCATGATTTATACGTCTGGAGTAGTCTCCCTAAAGCTAAAAAAAATTGTCAAATTAATTTTTACAAAAAGATTTTATAAATGAAAAAAAGTTTTAAAATATAGTAAGAACGGAAAATTACCACGTGTTTTAAGCATGAACTCGTGAAACCTAGTAAAACCACTTAGTAAGGTTCTTTTGTATTTACCCAAACGTTTGTTTTGTTTATTTTTTAGCGTTATATATTCTCAAAATTTTTAAATATGGCTTTCATCTACCTCTAGCACCTGTAATAACATACATCTATGCATAAGTTAATCGCCAGCAAAGTAAAACGTTTCAGCAATAAACATTTTCATGGTCTAGTGAATTAATCTCTAAACTATGACTGTGTTGCTCGTGCGTTTTGAAATATTTTGATGGCGGTGAACCCGGGGCTGGATTTGAAAAAAATAAAGTATAATATCATAACTTTATTACATTCGCCAAGCAGCGTAAATTTGGGGTGTTTCACGCGTAAAAATGTCAATGTTTACAAATATAGCAAGAAGAGATTGCAAACCACTGATAGATAATATAAAGATGCTGAACTTTCTTGCAAAGACAAGGAAGGCTGTTGGCATGTATCGCTCTGCCACCAGTCGTCTTGTTGCTAAACAGTGTATTGATAGAGCACGTAGAAGATGTGTTTGGAGAAAGACTTGTCGATAAAACAGGGTAGTTATTCACAGTCTCTTTGCCAATGCCGAGGGTGTTAACCAAAACAGAATCCAGGAGACCGAATAAGGTTGGTTACCGCGCTACTGCCCTATGAAATGCTTGTGGTTTTTAGATGGACATAAGCACTGGGGCCAGTCTACGCTTTCGTTGGAATTTGAGGGCACCGGAGAGTACACTGATCCAATAAAAATGGGGCGGAGGGGGTTATTGCAATGTGTCGATGGTCGGGTGAATGTGGTGGCACAGAGGAAAACACTTAGTCAAAAAAACATTATTGGTTGTGTTACTTGTAGTGGCGGATCTGTCGGTATCGCAAAAACAATCTTGAGTTGTCGTTTCTCACTTGAACAATCGGTGAAACATCTCCAGCTTAGTGCAGTCGAATATCTTGGTCAACCTGAATTTGCTTTTAAAAAAAGAGTAATTTGGGGGGGATCTAATCGCATGTGGTGTAAAAGAAGAGGATTCCTCCTGCGCAGAATACTGCTGAACTAGCCCGAGCATGGAACGAGTAATAGTTGAGAATACTACAGACGCACATTCAATGACTGATTGTTGGTGTTAGGAAGTCATTTGTACAAGACAAATTGGGCTTTCAGGGTACAATTTTCATTTCATTAAGACGTGTTTTAAAATACAGGAAATAAAACAGATGCCGTCATAATTTAGCTTTTATTCTTTTCCAAGATATATCAGTACTTTTTCATGTTTATTAGCTTTATAGTCAGGAATGCACTTTCAACTACACAGTAGTTCTTCGAGAAATTTGTTTGTAGAAAATCCGGTGGTGCTCAGCTTGTGTCGAGGCGTATTGTGCATTATCTCCCTTTGTTTATTAGAATGTTGCTATAAGTTTTTTCTAAACTATTATTTTAGTATTCCATCAGATGGTAAAAACCCTACTGCCCCTGAAGGCTTCCTCGACCTGTTTGTGGCACCGCTGTCCTCAGATATAGCGCTTGATTCCGGAAGTACTCGGCACTGATCAAAATCTATTCATGAGTTTTTCGTAACACTGCATTGTGGGAAGATTTTTTAATTAGCTTAAAATTATGTTTTCAAGCGCTTATACCGTCTATAACTTAAACTTATGCTTTTTCGATTTGCTATTAGTTTTAAATCTAATACATATTTTCAAGTGTTTGTGCGTTTGTTTGTTGGCACTCTTTCACGGCCGAACCGCAGCATCTAGAGGCCCCAAATTTTGGGTGTAGTTACTTCAGAATCTGGGCAATTTTAAGCTACTGCACGTTAGACTTGAAGGCCAATTTTGAAAATCCTTATAGATTACACTTAATTTACTGCACTCAGTCAAAATAATCGATCTAGCAGCTTCAAATTATAATGACGGTACCTCAGGATCAAAGGCGGGATCCAAGGGTACCAGAGCTTGGCCTCAAAGGCCAATAAAGGCCACCTTTAAAGGTTCAAGGTACTCATTTAACTCAGTGGTGGTCGCAGATTTCAATTTCAACAGCAGAATTATTATGTTCTGGCTTATCCAGAATTATACATTTTTAAAAAGTTTTAGAAGAATATGTACATATTCCATTAAAATTAACCGGGTAGTTTCCATGCCGTACTCGGACACGGTGGTTTTCATTCTTTGGTCACAGGCCTTCCTTTTGCTTCTTGATTATTGTTTGTGCGCGCGCGATACCAGGCGTAATTTGAGAAACTCCGGTCTGCCCTTATTTTAAAAAAAAAATTTTTTTTAGGGGTTTCCTTGCTTCATCAAGTCGTTAAAACCAATTTTTAAAAAAATGAAAAATAAAACTGCAACAAACAGACGACATTTTTGGACTTCCCCTTCACATTTCTGGCAGGATTCGAACTTCACCCGAAGGAAAGGCTACGTCGTTACCTATCTCTCAACGTCTGGAAACAAACTCAGACGCAAAATCTTTCCTTTAATAAGTGTTCTTTAAAGCAGCGATGATTTCATTCCCGTTGGGAACACTTCCAGTAAATTATTGCTGTTTTTTTTTTAAGTCTCTCTAAAAAACAAAACAGAGAGCATTGCGAGAAGTAAAGGGAGTTATCGCCCATAGAGTATTATGACGTCATCGCTAAGAGTGCAAATGGTCAAATAGCCTGACGGTTCACGTGGTTCGCCGATTACAAGTCACTATTTCATACGAGGCCGTTATAACCGTGCAGAACAAATTATTTTCAACAAACGAACGTCGATAACCTCAGTTACTGGCAGAGTTTTGAAAGCAGGTCGCTTAAACATCCTTTACAAACTTTTCTGGATTTGTTAGCCATGAAAATTCGAGCCAGACGGGAAAGCATTCATTCTTTCGAGTTTTTTCGCAGTAGCTGGCATCCAGCCTTGAGACAGGGTGGATGACGACAAACGATAAAAATACACGCGCTGGAGGCAAGTCGCACCTGTCCCTCATCAATGGCCACTAACGTCGCCAACAACAGCGAGCGATTCACGTACCCGGCATTTTAAAACTTTGGCCGATTTGGAGAGAATCTGATGCGTAATTTCATTTCAGACATCGGGCGACAATTTATGACACTTCTGTAGTCCCGAGGGTGGGAGTTGCTGTTGTTAAGAAGTCTGTAAAAATATATATCTCTTTTCCTAGATATCGAGCGAAAAATCCCCATATATATAATATACGACTGGAAACGTCAGACTAAAATAAACTTTGGCCTATTATTCTAATAAAATTACTAAGAAAAGAGTTTGTAATTATATGAAAATTCAAAATATCATTATTAAAAAATGTTATCGATAATTATAAAGCAAGAAAAATTTCAAATAAATATGAATTTTTTCTCTTTCTTTGTGACAATATTATCATATTTAGAAAATAAAGTTCTTCCTTTACATAAATATTTTTTTAAAAAATAAAATCGACCATTTTTCGTACGGAACATTAATAAAAAAATATGAAAGGATAAGATTTGTATAAAAAAACGGGGGATGGTTAGAATTACCTAATTTTGGAATTTACGGAAAATGAAGTTCTTAACAACACAGGCCATTTGTACATTTTAGAAAAACCTAATGTAAATCAACGTAACTGCATTCCAAAAATGAATTCCCCAGATTAAACCAAATGACAGTGACAACAAGTAATCGTCGAAACGTAGGTTCGTCGGTTAGCTCGGTTACTTCTAATAAGGTGATCGAAACTGATCGAACTCGCCCGATCATTCTGTAACTAACGCATCGCCAGTAACTTTCCGTTCTTGTTCAGTTTGGAAATGTCCGAAATGTTTTGCAAGGACATAGTCAATAAAAATTCTTGGGTAGATATTTTACTGGTTTCGTACTTCTCTTTTCGTCGTGTAAACTTATTGTAAGCTGAAATGTTTGTTTTAGGGGGCTGGGTGTTTGCACTGGCCCTTAAAATAACAGTCTGCGTCGTAGTTTTTGATGCTCCAAACTATACAGACCGTACGTACTTCCAGGAGGGTTAATGCTACCATTAAGCAGCTCGGCCAATGTCTTCCTTAAAAGCGATTCGTAAAATGAACTACAATACACTTTAATATCTACAAATTTGCATGGTTATTTCTAGATGAGACTGACAGAGTTGGATATACAATTAAACATTAATTCGTGGTCACTTGGAGAAAAGAAGCTATCAGCCATGCCTTATGCAAGAGTCGGCCACCATGAAAACGACTTCTATACTTATTTGTCATGACATACACACAACCGGTCTTGTGTTAGGTTAGATAATTTATGCTAATCAGTTTCACTTTATATTGCCATTGAGCCGTACAGCCTTTGTTACAAACCACAATCTCTCCTCGGGAATTAATTCTGACAAAAAATTGTGAAAATTGTTCTCTGATTTATATACAAACACGGAACGTTTAATTTTAATGTTTGGCTTAGAAAAACTTTAATTTGGTAGTTAATATTTAAAGTAGAGAGAGAGAGAGAGAGAGAGAGAGAGAGAGAGACGGATGGAAAAACTTTACTATTAGTCTGACCTCTTGACCGTTTAAAAGGTCATTAGTCGAGTCTCTGTGTTTTGATTGGATAAAAAAGTGCTTACGACAACAGGGAAAGATTTCAAAACTGTTTCGTATAATTACATTCTCTGGAAGGTAACGTAGAAGTTGATTCGAAGTAATGATGAAACTTGAAGTGTATTGAATTACAAACATTAGCAGTGTAAATAATATGTACATATAATTACTTTTTAAGTTAAATTTTCGTAAATTAAACAAATATAATTGTATCAAAGTCTTGTTCTCAATAGTTTACATGTGTTATTAGTAAGATATATTGAATTCTACTTTTAGATGCAAGCAACCGGCATTAAAAAAAAATTATACAAAGGTTTTAAGTGCATTAAACAAATTCATTTTTTAAATAATATTGAAATAATAAAAGTTAAATTTAAAAAAATAAATAATTGCATATTTGCTTAATAATAAGCATATAAAATTTGTCTATTTATATTCGTATTCAGCCAACATTCATTTCAATTCTAGGTCCGCTGGTATGTCGTCTTTATATTGTGTTTGTCCTCAGGATTGAAAAAGCTGGATATATCCATGATGAATTTACTTCTGAGAACCTTGTGGTGTATATTACACCTGAAATCATTGTTCCTTATCAATATCAACTATTTCGTATTATTAGAAAGTCAAAGTTAAAGACCTACAATAGTAGTATTATTCTGTCATTTAGGCTGCTCCATCTACTAATGTAGTGTATGCACAATTTATCAAGAATCCATCTTTCAATGTGAAAACTCAAAATGCTGATACCAGTTTCAAAACATGATTTAAAATCAATAAAGTAAACAAAAATATGTACAATCACAGACTCGTCTATATCACAATCAGTCGCCGGGAGCCTCTGGAAGGTAGAACAGCGTGCGTGCAGAGCAGCTGTGAGATTCATCAGCTGATTCTATCACAAATTTATGATTAGTAGGTATTTTCATTGTATTCAGGAATTTTTCGGGATCCCTATCATGTTTTTTTTTTGTTTGTTTTAAGTTAAAAACTTTCAGTTTTGTAAATAACCGGGTACAACATCAGTTTTTGTTTGTTTGTTGTCTCTAAAAACAAATAACGGGAGTAGCAGTGTGATAGAAATCTATTAAAACAGCACAACACAGGGGAGGTAACCAGGTAACTTCAATTTTGACTAGCTTTATTATATAGCCTTTAAATTTTTGGAAGAGATTGAAAAAATATTAATCATGAAATGTCGGTTGCCTTTCATTTTTTATACGAGACAGAGAGTAAGTAAAGCCGTCTTGTTAAGTCAGGAATCAAACAGGGCTGTGGGAAAACGAACCGGACTGGAATAATCGGGTCCACTTACGATGCTTTACCTTCTTGCAGTAAGTCATTGCAGATTATAATTAATGGCAGCGCTGCGGATAGGACTACGAGAAGACTGGAAGAGCTCGAGTACATTCCGTGCATACGTTGTCAGCCATGTGTTGGTGTCGAGGAAAAGGAATGCGGGCCTGCACTCATCTCCTGCCGAGTTTTACATTTACCCCTCGGGGTCGAGCTGATGAGCGAGCAACGTGGTTGCGTGTTTCCAATTAATTCTGTGACGAGCGTGTCGGGCGGCTCGTTACGTAACTGCTTAGAGCGTCACCACCGCCCGCCCCTTCTCTGCTGCAGAAGCGGTCAGCAGAAATCTGCTTGTACATTCTGTGGAATGGTAATTCACATCCGGTTTTTGTTTGTTTGTATTTCCAGAAATAAAAATGGGGGGGTGCAGCTACCGTAGATTGTAAGAACGACACCGATTGGTTGGTTGTTGTTGTTGTTATTTTTATTTGACTACACGTGATCGCAATAGTAGTAATAATAATAATATTAATAATAGTAATGATGATCTGAAAAGTCAAGGTGTCATAGGTCAGGTAACTACTAAACATACAGTGGAAGGACTTGAGGAATCACCGAGCAATCAGAACAGATTGTGTTTCAGGTAAGCGGTGAAGAAAGTCCAGGCAGGTATCCACCAACAGTTATTTCTTACCAGCTCCTTTAAACTATTCCCTCTGGCTCCAGCAGAATGAGAAGCACCACGCAGACAAACAAGTAAAACAAAGCAAAAAGACCTCATTTCATATCTTTAACTGTCGCTTGTACAAAAATAACTTTTCTTTTGCCTTTTCTCCTCTTATAATAAACCAGCAGTTATTTTAAAAAGAAAAAAAGCCCCACAGAGTCCAGTTTCCCTTCCCTTTTCAACAACTAGTATGTGCTGCGCACACCCTGGCAGTCATAAATCTTCAGCACCCATGGAAATATTTGATATTTCTTTGCAGTTCAGTTTACTAGCACATAACCCTGACATCGATAACCACCTGTGGCATCAGTCAGCTATTTTCCCAGATTCATCCGCTGCGCCGTAAACTCTGAAATGTGTAACATAAACCATCCGACAACAGTTATTAAAGACTGGGTTATTGGGACAGATCAGCGGCTGGAGGAATAAGAAAACGATTTTAGGGATTTCTTCTTATCCTCCACGGAATGAAAGCACGCGAGTTAACGTCCCAAGAGTCGGGAAAATGTGACGTCATAGTTTTATCAGACCCCTCCGTTTTTTTATTTCTTATTTTGCACAGTTATCTTAAAATTAAACATTTTAACTTAACTATTGACGCTAATGGTTAACCACCTGCACAAGGAACAAGCAAAACAAAAAAAATATTTTAAAATAAAAAATAGAGAAATAATTAAATTAATTTTTGAATAATAACTTTTAAAAATCTGTAAGTGCAGAAATAATGGCTGCAGATTTTAACCATTTCAAAGTATTTATTATTTTAAAAATTAAAAAAAAAACTTATAGTTCCGCCTTTCGTTTCGCGTCAACTACCTCAACATCCAACTGGTCTCTCTCTCTTTCTCCCCCATCCTTGTATCTCGTCCTCGAGGGATCTTCGTGGTGAGAGAGTTAGCGGGTCGCAATATTCCATTTTGTTCATCTTTCTATAATAATAATAATAATAATAATAATAATAATAATAATAATAATAATAATAATAATAATAATAATAATAATAATAATAATAATAAACTAAGGCTTGAACATTATCATTTGTTAAGTTACAATTCCTTGACGTCTTGTGATGATCGGCATTCCGGATATTTTCTCACTATGCATATTTCTGTTGTCAAGGATGCGGGACTGAAAACCGACTACATCGCGTGGTGTATCCTGTATCCGTAGGCAAGTCTCTGTACACCGCGAAATCGCGTGGTATAGCTAATTAAACCACCTTCATTGTAGGATGCGGATCATTTAGTTCTCGCCGAAGCTTTAACATCTTAAAATTACTTTCGATACATTACAGCTAACTTCTTTTTCATATGCCAAGCGAGCATCTTGGAGAAGCAGTCATAAATAGGGAGTTCTAAACACTTAGTAATTTAAAATAGTGCCACCAGGGCGGCTTACTGATGTAGCGGTACGGGGACCTCTGGGGTTGGCGTATCTTCCTGGAAAGGTTTCTTCTTTACTTCCACATCTAAACAAACAAAAAAAAAAAAAGATTTCTGGTAGGGACTTCTGTTAAGTGAGTCTAAACTCGGAGTACACCGGACACTTCCGGGGCGGCCTTGATTTTCGGTGTCATCTCTTTTCGGTTGGCCAGGCTACTGTTCAAGGGTTGGAATATAATTTTTTTTAAAGAAAGACTGTTTCAAACATGGTCCTGTTTTTTTCTGTCGGTGATTACATTTTGCAAGTCAATCCTGCTATTCTTACGCGGCCCTTAAGAAGAAAGCTACAACTGTAAAACATCAAGAGTTTGACGATCCCCATTTGATTGGCACATACAAGGAGTCGACGCATGGCCTTCCGTCACCAATGCTGCCTTGTTTGGAATGAATTACCATTATTGGCGTAGACAGGCAGAAGTCTCTCTGAAAGAACGATCAGGAAGCTCGGTCCGAGTCTTACATCACATCGTAGCAGGCCAACTTCCGTATTTTCTCTACTATGAAGACGAGGATTTCTGTGCTGGACGGCACCAAGCCTATACAAAGGAAAGCCGGACTCTTCGGTGGATGAGGGTGGGGGGATGGCGATATACCAAAACGCGGCACTCGCCGGTCTTCCGCTGTACCCCACGCTGTTGAGATGACGTCTGATGATTTTTCGTGAACATATTCTGCTGCATCTGTGGCCGACAATCAGGCTCGGTTTCCCCGCTCACAGCACGAAATTTCAGTTCTGTTGGCATCGGGCGTCGTCCAGCTGACAAGACGGTAGTCATATGCTTTCTGTTAAACCAGGCAGTAGCCTTTTTTACAGTCGACAGAGAAACACCAAAGACCCAACTACGAACGAATCCCTTTCAGCCAGTTCTCGTAAACCCCCATCATGTTCGTGGAGCGGACGTACGGAGGCTCTCCCTCTGGCCAGAACCTGTTCTTGTAGCCTGGAGTCTTGCAGTTATCCTGTGATTAGAATGGCCTGTTTGTGTCTCAGTGGTTGTTTAATTACTCGTGTCATGCATATCTGTATACATTAAAGAGGATTAAGAACACGTCTGATGGCGTCATTTGTCTTTAAGCACGTTGCCTCAATTCTGCCAACGGCGCCTTAGTGCGTGGATGTAGCTCTTCGAGAGCATCTGGCCTATGAAAGAGTTAACTAACAGCGAACTGACAAAGGACTCAGTTTTGACCAACTAAAGAAAAACAACTCTGTCCTCTCTCTTCTCCCCTCCCTCTTCCGAGCGGTAACAACAACAAACAGCCGAAAATCTTTAGTGGGAAGGGACTGGACGTTTACTATAAGGTCCAGTAACTTGCCTCGCCCTTTTGTCCCGGACCACCACGGACGGAGAAGAGGGATTTAGTGGAGGCGGGGTGCCAGTCACTGAAAGATGATTACTCAGTCTTTTCCATTTCGTTCCCTTTAATCTTCCTAGGTTGAGTGAGTTAGAGTGTAGAGTTCAAACTTTGGCGGTGACCACAACAAACAGGTCACAGTCGGGGGTGAAGGCGAACAACCGGTAGAGTGACCAAAACAGGTCAACATCGCTGAAGTGCGCAACGTCTCGGTGGCTGTCTTCTTCAATTGTGTTCGATCCTTGGCGCGATGATCCTGTGTTCCCTGGCATCCCGCCAAAAGTGGGAGCTAATAAGGGCGGTGCGAGACACGTCGATTTCACCCGCTGTCGTCTCGGCAAGGATCCCCGGAACAAAACACAAACGAAGGGTTTCCTTGTCCGGCTTCTGTTCAGACCTTCGCCAAACCAAGAAGCGAGAGCGGAGGCTGTGTTAGTATTAAATCTAACAACAGCAGCGAAATTACAGAAACGCCGTTGTTCGGAGCTCCCCCGTAAAGAGCAAACGTTGTTTATTAACTCGCATTGACCTGTACGCTAAAGTTGCATCGTTCATATTCAGCAGATGCGTATACAAATTTGTAATCTTTTCCGTTTTTATGCAGTCACACTTGATTCTGGCCATGGTAGACGGGTGGTTATTATATGGAGAATCTCGTGCATTATGGTCACCAGTGATCACGTGACTACGTTCATTATTAAGGTAATGCTAAAAGGAAAAAAAATTTTAAATTCGCTGCCCTTAGTATAATAACTGTGCAGTTTTCATTTTTGAAAAAAAAACAAACTTAATGTCTTTTTAAAAATATTTGTGGGAAGATTAAAGGCGAACACCGAAGCTTCGTCTTATAAGTTAGCCCTTCTACTTAGCAGATGGACTTTATTAAACAGTGAAAATCTTTTGACATTTAAAAAAATCAAATTATTATACAAAATAAATTGTTTTAAAATTATTGGTCATTTAATTATTGAATTACTTAAATAACGTAAAATTTCGTGTCATTTTTTCCAAAGAAATTTGCATATTTAAAAGATGAGGTTCATAGGTGTGGGAAAAACAAAAGAAACGAAAGTGAGTAAACAATCACCTCCGCCATATTCGCCACTATCAGATCAACATCATCAGCTTACGTCAGTATTTCTATCTCTCGTCTTCCGAGCATTATCTTCCTTTCTTCTTTCTCTCTATCTCCGCCAATATAATCTTAGTACATTTTACCTGCAAATAAACGAGAGATTTTTTAGTTTCTAGGGCTCAAATCGTTTGTCTACCTTCATCAGATCTTTCCTCTAGCCTCTGGCCCCCTAAAACTAAGCACATCCTATATCTTTAATCCTTCAGGATATTCTGGAAGCATTTTAATACACCAACGCCGATCACTTTCTAATATTTTTCTTAACTATGAATTTACTTAAAATCTATATATAATTTTCAAAATATTAATTAATATGAAAATATTATGCAAAATGACTCTCTCTCTCTCTCTCTCTCTCTCTCTCTCTCTCTCTCCTCTCTCTCTCTCTCTCTCTCTCTCTCTCTCTCTCTCTCTCTCTCTCTGATTAAAATTCTAGTTGCGTATTTTTTCTCATTGCTGCATTTTGTTAAACTGGGTTATTCGGAGCAGCAAGATCGATTTCTTCTTTCCGTTGCCCTCTTCGGAGATTGCTCATCGATTACGATCAAGCTGGAGATTGCGACTTCTTTCGACTGCCTAACTAATCTTGTATCAACTCCCCGCCTTACAATACAGATATTTTCTCCTGGTCGCCTATCAATTTTCCTGACAGATGCTCGTGGCATTCCGATGCATCGTCCCTCTTTCTTCTCCGCCTTCTTCACTCAAGTTCCTTTCACCTATCTTCTAAATATCAGTAAATTTTTTTCTTTCCTTTTCTGCGCAGCAGGAGACGACTCAACTAAGCGACGCATTTTAAAAGCATGCAGCCTTTTCAGTTTTTCTATCTTGTGCCCATATCTCTTCCCATCTCTACGGGAGCGTTAGAAATTCCTTTGGCAGCTTTGTTAAGAAACTGTCAACACCAACAGAAATTTAGTACATTCCTGACAACGAGTGGTCAGCTCGGGACGGAAGAAACCAGAAATCATGCAATTTTCTTCTGCATAATTTCACAAACAGCTGATGAATCAATTTCATTATCGGTTTCCTTTTTTTTTTTTCAAATGCGCAGTTGAACCTCATCACTTTTTAAAATCAAATTCAAACTGATTATATTTATCGTTTTTTAAAAAAAAATTCAAGAAAGAAACTCTTGTGAATAGTTTCGAAGAGGAAGCAACAGAGATGCTTGGTCCGAGAGATCTGAAAAAAAAAAACTTCTATGACTCGTCAACAATCAGCAGCTCAAAGAAAGTTTGGAGACCTCCCTCTCTCTCTCTCTCTCTCTCCTCTCTCTCTCTCTCTCTGTACTGACGTCGTCTCTCTCTTTCTCTCTGTTATGACATCATCTCTCTCTCTTCCTGTACTGACGTCATCTCCCCCTCTCTCTGTACTGACGTCATCTCTCTCTCTCTGTGTACTGACGTCATCTCTCTCTTTCTCTCTGTTATGACATCATCTCTTTCTCTTCCTGTACTGACGTCATCTCCCCCTCTCTCTCTCTCTCTCTCTCTGTACTGACGTCGTCTCTCTCTTTCTCTCTGTTATGACATCATCTCTCTCTCTTCCTGTACTGACGTCATCTCCCCCTCTCTCTGTACTGACGTCATCTCTCTCTCTCTGTGTACTGACGTCATCTCTCTCTTTCTCTCTGTTATGACATCATCTCTTTCTCTTCCTGTACTGACGTCATCTCCCCCTCTCTCTGTACTGACGTCATCTCTCTCTCTCTGTACTGACGTCGTCTCTCTCTTTCTCTCTGTTATGACATCATCTCTTTCTCTTCCTGTACTGACGTCATCTCCCCCTCTCTCTGTACTGACGTCATCTCTCTCTCTCTGTGTACTGACGTCATCTCTTTCTCTCTGTGTACTGACGTCATCTCCCCCTCTCTCTGTACTGACGTCATCTCTCTCTCTCTGTGTACTGACGTCATCTCTCTCTCTCTGTGTACTGACGTCATCTCCCCCTCTCTCTGTACTGACGTCATCTCTTTCTCTCTCTTCCTGTATTGACGTCGTCTCTCTCTCTCTGTACTGACGTCGTCTCTCTCTCTCTCTCTCTCTCTCTCTCTCTCTCTCTCTCTCTCTCTCTGTTTACTTCTAAAATACTAAAATAGGAGGGGTGGAAGGTTTGGAGTCCAAAGGTTAGAATAAACTTAACCCTGAAATTAAAAAATAAACCTTCCTTTAGATTAAAGAGAGATCATAGTTCGGTCCTTATTCGCCTAGCGAGTGTTCGAAAGCAAGAATGACTAAATGGCCTGGCGAAATGGTCGCGTAAAGCCTACAGGAACATCCACTAAAACAAACACAGTGGTGAAGCTTTCTTGCTGTTATCGAACCCTTGTCCTAAAGGAGGCCTTGCAGCTGTGAGCGACAAAGAAAAGATGTAGGGGGTATCGGTCTTGGAGACCAAGCAAGTTGCCTAGGTACTGTTAAGGGGGGGTCAGAGTGCAAGTTGCCAACAGTACCTGCGAAATCACAGTTATCAGCACCGGAAAAGCCCATCTAAAAACTCTTCGTTTTCAGATGTGGAAGAAAACAGGAGAGAGCCTGGGGAAAGTCGAGAAGAACCCAAGCCAATCCCCATCGGGATTCTAACTCGGACCCCGTCTAGTTGTCAACTTCCTGCACAAGATCGGCGTGCGCATCGGCATCCATTTTGTATGTTTTCGTAGAACACAGAACTTCCGTTCGCGTCTCAAAGAAGTTCCCGTTATTCAGCCAATAGCGCGCGAGTATGAGCTGAAGGAAGGGAGCCGACACGGGAAAGTTAGCATGGGTCCTAAACGCTCTTTAAATAGCCCATCGTTTTCGTCTTCGAAGGGGAAACGAGTTGCACCGACGACAGAAGGTACGTTAGAGGCTGAATCTAACCTAGCCTACGTGAACGTCCCTATGGACAGATGTGTGCAGATAATAGAGAGTCAAAATGTATCAATTAAGGTAACTTTTCTGTAACTGACGTTTCACTTGAAAAAAAAAAAAGCACCTCCCCAAAAAAGAAGAGTTAAAATAGGCTACTAATTATTTATTAGCAAATAGTCGAGTTCCGACATTTGATATCGAAAATAAAGAAGTTTCGACGTTATCAGGTAAATTTTAGACGCGCTGGGAAAAGGTGAGAAAGTAAATGAGCTATGGAAGATTTGCTTTTTGTTTGCATATTTAAAATTACACAGTCAAAGATGAAGTGTTTCCTGTCTTACTTTTTTCACACTCGAAACTAAAATTAATGCAAGCAGGGCGGGGCCCCATACCATTCGATCTTGTGATTTCTCGTTAATATATTTAAATACGACGCTAAAGTAAACCTGAGAACTTTCCACTAGCCATGTAAAAATCAAAATCGAAAAACAAAATAACATTAAAATACTTTGAGCAAAATCTACAAATAAATATGCTTTTGATTAACGGCCAGATGGTTGGTGAAAGTATACGGTAGACGTTGACCCAGACCTGTCTCGGTATCGAGTGTAAGAGTACAAAAAACCCAGACAATTCAAGGCCGACCCACGGATATTTATTATATTAGTTGAAATTCTTGCTCTATCGCGTAGGTTTTGCTTGCCAGCGGGTAAAAACGTTCCGAGAACTCGAAAGGTAATGTACTTTTCTATTTTATTTTGTTAACGTTTGTAATAAAATTAAAATTCCATTTTAAAAATCATATTTAAAGCTAATATGTACGTAGAGGTATGTTTGTTATATTCTTCAGTTCACCGTCCATATTCTCCTTAACCGGCATTTTTAAAAAAAAAATTGTTTACTGCCTGTTTGGTAATTAATATAGTTTATAAAAGAGCAGAAGCGTAATTATTGACCGTTATTCTCTAGATAGATTTTTGGCGATGGAATCCGCCACTCGGCCAGCGTATAGATTCATGATTTTCTGCTTCCCTTTAGAAATGAATTAAAGATTTCTTTTCTTTTGAAATAAATGGATCTCCCATTTCGCATAATTTCTCCAATCCTGCATTTCGTTTTCGCTAATGATTTTGATTTTTTAAAATCTGTTTGTCCATCCTGTCTCTGTTGTTGTTATTTTCCTATACAGTCCCCTTACTTAATACGAAAATATCGGAATTTAACGTCGCCCTTTAAATATGTCACCGATACAGGTAATCTAAACGAAGCACTTGTCAACTATTTGGATTTTCTCCTTCTTATTTTAACCCTTTGTTTTTTTTTTCATTGAGGTAATTTTCAGCTGTTTTTAAGCTTATCACCATTTGCTTTCTCTTCCTCTTTACATTGTTTTTCTTCTTTTATGGTCTTGCATCAAAAATTCTGTTAAAACGGTTTTCTGGAAGTCTAACGGTCTCATGGGAATGTGTAATTGTTTTTGTTTTCCTTTTTTAAACAAACGATAAACCCAGAAAGAGTAACACAAGACCATAAACAAGATGCTGACCGATCTACCCAACACGTGCAGATTTTACCATCCGTCAGAGTCCTTTTCAAACAAAACCCAGCTGCTGACAGGCATCAACTTGGTGCACAAACCTGACCCTACATCTGTTCCCTTAATCTTTCATTACCTAGTCACTTGTCATTTATTTTCTGTGCCTACGAACGTCTTGTGCAACGTGCAGTAGAACTGGCTTTCTTCCAGAACTAAACTGCGTATTTAAAAAAAAAATTCATAAAAGTAGGATGATGGGAGCGCGTGTCGGTTTCACTTTCTGTTGTCAATTACATTCAACGAGAGCAGAAAGTGTACCCATTCCTTCCTCGTGTTTACTGCCAATAGAAGTTTGAACTTGTTCTTGACACGCGTGAGTCGTGGAACTGTCATTCTTATTTTAATTGTTAAGTGAAATCCCCTCTTTTTAAACAAAAACAGATAAAGACATAATACAACACCAAAAGAAGACTCGAACGAAAACACTGGTGGCTCCGAAACTGATACTAATAATAATCATTAAATTTTCTCCGTTATTCCGCTTAACTTTATTTCTGAATTTTTTTATTCTTTCAAAAATGTTATTGTTACCTTTGTCATACTATGAGAATCCATATATATTTCTACCGATGACTTTTTCTTTATTGGCCGACGTTTAAGATTTGGCCATTAACCCGACTGACATTTATTTCAAAAATAATTTGAAAAACGTTAAAAAAACAAAAAACTCCATTGTTTTTCTAATTATGTCAGCGGAAAGTTTAGATCAAAGATTTTCTTCCAACGTTTATGTCCGCTCGAAATTTCAGGTTTTTACCGGAGGTAATAGGAAAAAAATCGGCAAAATGAGCTTTCGTGCCATTGTGCCGAGTTGCGCCACTTGGTGCCCGTCAAGTGGAGTCGGTGAGGATGTATGGCAAAACGGAAAAAAAATTACGGCAGCTTTAATTAATCAGGCTTCGAGCCTGGACAGCACGGACGACGTCCGTCAGGATCCTAACCGGCTATCGATTTCAGATTAAACGATTTGAAGTCGGCACCCCTTAAACCTGATCTTAATGATCAGATTTCTATCCTTGCCTTTACTAAATCAAACGTGTTTTTTTTTTTTTGTCGCTTTCTCTTCACTTATTTTTAGTATCAAAAATACGTAGATTATAGTTCATTTTTACGTTCAATTAGGAATTACTGGTGGTAAGTTATAGTCCTTCCTGTAGATAAGGCTATAAGTAGTACCATAAAAAAGTCGTAGATTATAGGTCATCGATTCAATTATAACCACTAATCCCTGTGTCCCCTACATATACCCGACCTTCACATGTTTGAATTGCGGTTCCTTTCGTTAGTCCGAGTTCATTTTGTTTGATAATTGAGATTTGTGTAAATTCAAACCTTTCCTATTTTTGCCTAGGTTTGTCTTAATTGTTATTGCTTTCGTGTTGACTTTTCAAGGTCAGTGGAATTATTATGCTTGTTTTATGTGTAACCCACCGGGGTTTTTTCCAGCTGTAAATGGATTAACCTCAGTTCAACATTTCCCGTTAATTTGGCCATTTGTTCAGCACGTTTTTGTTGGAATTCAAACTGTTTCTTTGAGTTAAATTAAACCCGTCTGCCTCAATCGGCGCTGATTATTATTCGAAATACAAATGGAATTTTAAAAAAATATATATATAACAACATTGAAAAAATAGAAAGAGAGAAAATGTTTCATTGTTAACAGATTTTTCTAATTATACAAAAAAATAAAACAGACGACAGAGAGAGAGAGAGAGAGAGAGAGAGAGAGAGAGAGAGAGAGAGAGAGGAGAGAGAGAGAGAGAGAGAGTAATGAAATACATAAATACAAGCAAAAAGAAAGAACAAAATGCAAAATGAAAAGGAAAAAGAGGCGGGGAGAAAAATTGATTTAAATAACCCGATAAAAGAATTGGAGAGAGATGAAGAGAGAAATTACGTCAGTAGAGAGAGAGAAAGAGGGAGATGACGTCAGCACAGCGTGAGATGACGTCAGTAGAGAGAGAGAGAAAGAGGGAGATGACGTCAGCACAGAGTGAGATGACGTCAGTAGAGAGAGAGAAAGAGGGAGATGACGTCAGCACAGAGTGAGATGACGTCAGTAGAGAGAGAGAGAGAAAGAGGGAGATGACGTCAGCACAGCGTGAGATGACGTCAGTAGAGAGAGAGAAAGAGGGAGATGACGTCAGCACAGAGTGAGATGACGTCAGGAGAGAGAGAGAGAGGTTAGACTCGCAGCTGTGTACGTGCCGGATAACAGAGGCCGTGACAATCACTACCACAATCAAGAACCAAGTTCCATCCTGCCATTGGTTGCAGCGTCGAGAACTCAAGACAGACTGGATCCAGCACGATACGATGCATTATGCTTTATATGAAACATAGTTTTCTGCAAGGCTTCCCTCCATATGTCACTCGCCTGGGCGCGTATGGTACTCGGATTTAAAGGGCTCAATAACATATGGGACTGACCTGACGAACGTGGAAGAGAGTAGAAGTGTGGCCCTGCAGAGGTGAACATCAGAGGAATCGCTGTGATGGGTGAGGAGCAGGACGGAAGGAAGTGTGAGAATACGGACATGGATGTACTGAGAATGTCGCACTATAAAAAAATTTTTTTTGCGGTCCAGTGGACGAGGTTTTCCCCCAAATCAAATTGCGCTGTCATTTCTTTATTTATCCTTAAGCCAAACCTCATCCAGCTCGCCTGCTCCTGCTGCTGAAGGACGCGCTCACATTGTGAGGATCTCCTTGCAGATTCTTCAAGAACAGAAAACCTCTACCATACCGTGGACGCACAACGTGGGCTTGTGTTGGGGCGCCTGGTTTATCGACAAGGCCCTATTTGTGCCCGCTCTTCAGCAGCTCAAGGTCGCCATCCACCCGCCAACAGTGGGCGCTGACGTCACAGGCTTTTTTCAGAAGATGGACTCAGTGATACGGCGTTGTGCGAACCTTTCCTATCACTGCAAAAGACGAAGACAGTCTGTAACGTTTTGTTTTTGTGCTACTATTTTCACGAAGTTCCTATCGATAAAATGCTGTTTTATTCATAACAAAATGCTTTTATTTACATGCAAAAATAAAAAAGGATTAATTTGATGTATAGTTCAATTAGTTCAGATCGATGATTACAATTCTACACCATTCGAAAATTGGTAGGGCTTCTTGGAATCTTTTCGGTTTATTTATCCGCACTAAACCGTTTGAATTTCTAGAATTAGAAAATCTGTTTACCCGTTGACTTCCTATCTAAATCTGATTTTTTATTTTCTGAAACATAACATTAGATTTAATCAGACTAATCACAAGAAATTTGGTAAGGTGTTTCTAGACAATGCTGGTTGGTACCCAACGTCGTCGTCTCTTGCCTTCAGGTAAATTTCATTACGCGTTAATAATTTTGTCAGCGGTACTGGCTGGTTACAAATAAAACAGAAGATGATGTTTATACATATAATGGGAAAAGAGGAACAAACATTAGATCTTAATTAAAACGTGAAGATACTCGGCTGGCCGAATACTGTTAGGGTCATTGGAGACAAACGTGTTTTAAATGATTTGACAGTTCTTAAATGAATGAGAGGAAATGTTGTAAGCTTGGAATTTTCTTGTCGGATAGATAGAACATTTAAGTATTCACTCAGGTGTTACGGAAAACAGGGGTATAGTTTATCTACCTGACTGCATATAATGAATAAAAGGAGAAGTTTCTGATATAGGGTGATTACTGTTAAAAATTAGGAACAAAGCTTTGATAATGACCAGAAATTAGAAAAAAAATTGATATTTACCTGAGTGTTATGAAGAGAATTGGGAGAAACTTAGTCATTATTGGACGTGGCCGTTTTGGAACTGTGTACAGGTGGAAGATTGTTTTCCTGTCACCTGGTATTACCTGTCATCTGGGCGAAAACCCCGTAGTTTGTTAGGAATTTTACTTTTCTAAATAACAGTTTTAGAAAATATCTTTTCCAGTTAAATCTGTTAACTAATCTTTTTTTTAAAAAATTTTTATATAAACCAAAACATCTAAATTACAGTTTCTACATTTCTAGTACATTGCTGATATATTGACCACGTCAAACCCATGTGTGCTCTGGTTATAAAATTTTGAGGTTTCCGGTTGTGTAGCATAGTGATTGAAGGCCCTGGTTCGACTTCCGTTCCATGGCTTATTTTTCCCTTTTCTGTGCTATAAGTAGGCCTGGATCTTCTCGGAGAACTCAAGTTTCTTCCCGGATCTAAACGAAAGAGTATGGATTTTTGTTAGATCGGTCGAAGTCGAAGTACGCCGGACACCGTTTTCAATTCCGTGCGGCCTTTGTCCATGACTGGCCTAGAGTTACGGACGCTGATCTGAATAGTCTTGTAAATCAGGGACTATACAACAATCGTTAGTGCTAAGAATTCTAAATGACTGGAAACTTTTACTCATCTCTTTCTTTATGAGCAAGAGTAGGTAATGCTCTAGAAATGTTCCAGAAGATGTATCGTGAAATTGCTGATACAATTATTATTTTTTAAAAATCTCATATATATATTAATTTTAATAACTTATGCCGACAAGCAGTTGCCAATATTTAAATAACAAATCCCATTTTATCCAAATGCTACCTCCTCCATTTACCTTCGATTTTTAACAGCAACAATTGTTTTAAAACAGTTTATACTGAAATATTTTCTTAAATATAGGGATGCGATTGAAACCTGACAAAATTCCGGTTTTCATAAGTTCGATTAAGCAACATGAAGAAGTAAGGAATGTTGTTTTCATGGAATAAATGACGAATGAATTGACAGGTAAATTCTCATTAAGATTCATGCGGCCACATAAAAATATATGGAAAAAAGAACGTTTTAGTATTTCCCCCTTTTAGCAAATAGATGCATTTTCCTGTGTAGTAAATAATCATATTTGTTGGCTTATAGAGAATTTCAGTAGTAGACTTCGAGATGTTTTCAGTGGCTTACTGACAGTGCCAAAGTTAATTTCGTACATATTGATGTATTCCACAAGATCATCATGTGATGCCGCTTATTATCAGTGGTGCGATTGATGGACGGAGTCAGGGGACCACAATGAGGCCTGTATTATTATTGAAAAAGTCGACGGGTTCACGTTGGACGAATGGTTTTCGGGCGCCATCTAGTGAGTGTTAGAAGCGCAACTTTTGCAGTGATAGAGCCAACTAAACGCGTATCTCTATCTAAACCCTGACGCAAACCGTCGATTATTACATATTTTAATGTGGTTTCCAGCTTTTCTCAAAGATACGTCTTTGGATCCCTTGTTTATCGTCAGTGGGTTTGTGTTTATGGAATTTTTGAAAGAAGAAAAAAGAAAACA
The DNA here is from genome assembly GCA_018389105.1 of Nautilus pompilius. NCBI lineage: Eukaryota > Metazoa > Mollusca > Cephalopoda > Nautilida > Nautilidae > Nautilus > Nautilus pompilius. The sequence goes on along the minus strand of JACATO010000579.1, from coordinate 56,139 downwards.
AACACGACACGTGCAGAATTAGCAAAAATACATAAAGGGGAATCACACCCGCGCTTCACCGGTGACAAAAAAAATAATAGTTGAGCTTTCGTGACCTTCTGGTAGTCCTTCTCCTCAGAGTGATGGCAAAAAGAGAAAGGCCGGTACCGCTTCTTCTCTAGGAGAAGTGAATAAACGAAAATATTTGTTTTTTTTGTTTTTTTTTTAAGTTTAAATTCTTTAACAGAGGTTCGACCAGATACCAGATGAAGCTGCATTGTGCCTGTCGATCCTGAGGAAATAACGTAAATTTTCTCACTTCGCGAACATATATTCTCATCAGCGAGCAGTTTAAAAATCGTCAGTAAAGGCAGTTTAATAAAGCATCCATATAAATTATAAAAAAGTATTTCTAAATTTATCTCGCTATTTTACCGTGAATTAATTGCTTCTAAGACATCTTGGGTAAGAGATAAATTATAGTATGAAATTGTTGGTTATATATAAATGCCATTCAGTTTGAGTTTCTTGTCAGACGTTTGTACTGTTTTGATATTTTGCATACATCTGTACGTCATATTTTATCTCTTAAAGGTTTTTTCTCTCTCACTCTGACTGAAGCAGATGCCGCACCGAATTAACAAACTTTGGCAAGCATGTTTAGCAATGCAGTAAACAAGAAAAATAGTAAACACATGTCTGACGAAAATAGCTGAAACCATGTTGAATTTTGGCAGGCGAACAAGAAATGCCAAAAGTGAATACATTCTAGTGGTCATTCACAAACTATAGCCAAGCGTCTATGGGCGGGCGAAAACTTGTTTTCCTATAAAAGGTTATCTTATTTTCAAATGCATACATTTTTGTTAATATTTTCAGGTCTGAGAAAGCGATGACGTATTTGAATATTGGAGCTGCTGCATACTTTAAACACTCTAGTGAGGCGAAATGCTCTATTTACTAAGGGATGCTACAAAACAACAAACCGACAAGAAAATCTGTGCGGTTCTACCTAAAATTCACAATTTAATTCAGGATAAGGGTTACCAAAAGATGAACAATTAAAAGCCAATTAGTGTTAGTGTTTTAACGGCGGACTAAAAAGAAAAGAATCTAACTATAATATGATTTTATTTTCTTCTCTACTTTGTATAAGTTAATATTATTAATACATTACATTACCGCCATTTTTATTTTAAAACTGCATTTTTCGATGAACAAATTTCAGCTCATAGTAAAAATAAACGGTTCAATTTTTAACATCTTTTAGCTCAGAGTTAGTTACAATAAATTTAGCAACAAACTAAGTAAAAATTAAAATTTTCTTTGCAAAATTTAACGATAAACGTAGTTAAATTAAACAGACTTTTCCGGGCAGTGAATTTGGTTAAAAATACAAATTTCCTGAGCAGTAAACTCGGTTCAATTCCAAAGTTAATGAGCAGTAAGCCTGACTTTAACTTCAAAATTACAGAGCAATAATCCTCAATAACGAATTAAAAGTTGTCTTTGGAAAATAAAGTTGCTTGCTAAAATTCAATTAAATTAATTCATCAGATTATCCGCAGTTTTCTGGAAATTTTTATCCAGTATTTATTATTTAAGAAATTTTGTTTTCACAAAACTATTTCTCTACGCTTAACTAGTGTTTATTCTACAGCTGCGAATGGGTAAGGTTAAAATTCTAGTTAAGTTTACTACACGTTAAATTTAAAACGAGTTCATAAGATAAAAACTGCAATTTTTGGTTGATTTAAAAACAACAACAAACGTTATTTTGCAAATAAAATATTAGCAGTCAGTAAGAATCACACTATAGAAATAAAGTTGCAGAGAACTAAAGCAATGTAACGATAATAATATAAAGCTGTACAAAGTATAAAACCATCTAAAATGGCAGAACAGAACTCTATTTCTGGGATCCATTAAGGGTTAGATGCATTCTTAATGATATCTGTGCATTAACTATTTTTAAAATTTAATTCTAAATGGTGCTTTTTATTAAATCCTAAAAAAGAAACACGATAAATAAAGCACAAATTAGATGGAAAAAATACATCCATGTGAACCAAATGTCAGTGAATAATGTGGCTAATGGCGATTTTATTTGCTTCTCTACATCGTACTGTTTTATTTAATAATATTTTTTCATCAAATTGCTACTTGGCGTTCCTTTTTGTAAAAGTTTAACCTCGTGTGGCAGTAGTTTCCTATTATTTTTCATATAAGGAAAGTGCAATTAACAAAAAATCGATAACTATGCGTATTTTGATTATAGATTCGGAAAACACTTTTACTCTGCCAGTTCTTCGCTAAGCGTACTGAGAAAATGGAAAAGAAAAACGACAAAAAGATTAATGCCACCTAGCGGCTCGTTTCTGAGAAATTAGCTCTTATTATTATTATTATTATTATTATTATATTATTATTATTATTATTATTATTATTATTATTATTATTGTAATATCTGGAAGATTCGTAAATAAGTATCCAAGAAGAAAAAATTATTTTAAATACTAATTTTAGCAAACATGTCACATTTTCCTCTATGCAGACAATTTTCAATAATGAATTAATTTAACTTGTTTGTTTTTTTTCGCTTCTTAAATCCCATTAAGCTTCACAGATGTGACACGACCAAGAATGCGCTGTGCGCGCATGCGTTCTCTGTCGTTCCGCTTCGTGTCTCTTTCCCATCAACTTGTCGGACAGAAGTCATGGACTGGAGCAAACTTTCTTGTATATCTTTTATGCGCTACAAACAAGAAGAGATTGGATCTTAATTATTATTATTTTTTTGGTACGCTGCATAATTTCAGTGGTATCTGATTACAAAATCGTAAACGTTAGTAGATATTATAAATAAATTCTTTATTGGTCCAATCTTTAATTCTGTTAAATGGAACGCTACCTCGTACGACACGTGCACCAAGTCGAAAGGTATTTATTCTCCTTGGAATAATTAATTTTTGACAAAGCTTTTTGCTAAAATGTGTTTATATACAACAATTACAATGGGAAATGGAGTGTTATACAGTAAATACCTCTAGTTTCATAGGCTAATTTTGTATTGTTCATTGCAGCTTGAAAATTGCTGCCAAATAGATATTCAACCGGATGTCAAAATTTGTTTAAATTTGAATATTGCTATAAAAAACAAAACAACACGCCATTTGTACTTTCGTTAAATAAATGCACGCTAACTTTTAAAAATCGCTTTTGTGCTTTTTCTGTTCCATTTGATGAGCTTGATTGTTCATAAAAAGTTCATTATCCGGAGAAGAGAAAGTTAAAAGTAAAATTATTTTCGGTGGGAATTTCATTTTTTTTAAAAGTCTTCCACACTTTATTCTAATATTCCTTTGTTCCGATATTGGATTCTTACCAGTTCATCTACGTTATTTTTGTGGAGCCTACACCCTGTTCACTCCCCTAGATGAGCTCTCCAATAAAGGTTTCTTTCTGTACCCTGAACGCGCCACACTAACGCCCCCGTGTTGTCTGTCGTTCGAGTCCTAGCTATCTACCTACGACACAGTGTCACATCTTCCCGGAAGTACCGAGTGCGTCAGTCACGCTGAAAAAAAGGAAACACCAACAATGGAGGAAAGAAGCTTCGTGATATCATGATGTGGTCTGCATACGAAGCAGCGTCGAATAACCGGTACTGTTCGATCCGTCGCGAGTGTTTACGGTTTCTAGTTGGTTTGGTTATGTTGGAAATAGACAGGTGCCCGGGATGAATTGTAACACTTTGACAGAAGGAAATGTTTTGAATCTTGCTGAAGTTGTGTGCGTTATTTCATCACAATAACTATATGTGCTCGGTTCCTTGTCTTAGTCGTCTATACTATTTGATGAACCATAATCTCCCTATTCATAGTTCCAGAATAAAACAGATTTGTTTGAACAGTGTTACAACCAGCCCCGGCTTCTTCCTGCCCATGTCCACTTCTAAATATCTGCTTGTGAATAGAACCATACTTGTCATCACGACTTTTAGAGTCTTTTCGGAAATGATCATATTGTTACCCAGTTTTATAATAAGCATCTGGAAAAATAAATGGTAGCTCTTTAATACATTCAATACAATATGCAAATGAGAAGGTTCGATTCGACTTTTTCAAGCAAATGTAGAAAATTCCAGGGTAAAGCAAAACTTGTTGCCATGACTGCAGACTGTATGGTAGTAGTTTTCGTAAAAGAGTAGCTAGAAAAGTAATTGAACATTAAGAAAGAAATCCCCAGAGGTTGTGGAATGATAAAAGTAAAAAGTAACTTATATGAATTGTATGCCATAATTTGGGTCTCGAGTGCAGCTCGGAGAAACGTTGAAGAAGTGTGTAGCCACACTTTTGAAGATGTTGATCAAGAAGACTGTTCTGGATTTGTAAGTTTTAAAATGAGGTTGATAGAAGGAAGCACGAGAAAATATCCAAGAACACACCGGCAAAGAAATGTTACCATCAGCAAGGAAACTGTTGAGACGACATTATATTATTCTATCCAGACAGTGATCTCAAACAAAACCTAAAAAATATATAAATTGAAGGAGCTTTTTACATAGAAATGTCAAAGTGTTGGAATGGTCTGCAACAGACTTCCGATCCAGACCCAAATGAATATCTGTAGGAAGATATGAAGCTAAAACTACCATTTTTCGGAGAATGTAAGTCGGCCTTTACTGAATAGTGTTATGATTTTAGTTCCAACTCAGAACGTTCAAAAGCGGGCATATTAACTGTAGCTATGTAAGAGCGAATATCAACATTCCACAAGTTTAAACAAATGGTTTAATCATTTCTTGGACAGAAATTTTTTGTACTGCAGCAAATTATATTCAATTAACGCAGGAACTTTGGGGAGGGGCGATATATCGGCTTAGTCAAAAGATTGATTACTCCGAGGTGGTTAAATACTTTTTTGGGTCACTGTAACCAGAACTGAAAAATAAACTTGCTGGCTCCCTTTCATTTTGGTTTCGAATTTTTGCACAATCAATTTTCTGGGACATAAATTTCTTCTTTCGTTATTTTTTAAAATTTTTTTTTTAATGTATCCGTCCCCCTACCGGGGCTGGTAATGCAGCTGGAAAATGACAAATGCAGGAGATACAGATACTTGATGCACACATCCGGAACACGAGTTCAACTTAATTTACTGTTGACATATGAACACTCATTAGCGTTTTTTTTATATTTTAAATGCCATTTATAAACTTTCTGACACCACGAAAATTTACAACTCTGCCCCACCCCCTTTAGACGTTTCGCAATCGTATTCCAGGGTTACTTCGCTGCCGAGTGAGGCAGCTTAAAAGCCGGTTCACTTTGCACGTGAAAAAAGTTTATATACTTCAGTGTGTTTGTTTATTTATTTTTGTTTTTGAAAAAAAAAAGGAAAAAAAATGAAAGATGTTTGCCTGATTCTTACTCGCCCGTCAACTCGTGACCTCCGACTTCTCTTACTGGCGAAGAAAGAGCCGCTTTAATTGGTCCGTCGACGCCCCTCAGCGGGCTATATAAAAGCATATTCAATAAGCCGATCTCCAGAGAATGACGTGCAAATTCTAAGTGCATCTAAAATCCTGCACAATGCACGTTCTCAAGGTGCTTCTTGTCCTGTGCGTGCAGGCCTGCGTGGTGTTGGTCGCGTGCACGACCTCGGAGCGCCGAGAAGCGCTAACCGGAGACACGGTTACAGCGGGAGAGGGGGAGGGGACCGGGAAGCACGTGGAAAAAGAGACGACCGAGCGAGATGTCGAGACCGTCGAACGGCAGCGTGCGACCAGCGCCAGCACCGCAACCAGGTGGGACTTGGACGGCGGCGGGGCGGCCGGGACGTACGGTCCCGGGCGCGGAGGCGTGTCGAGCACCGGCGAGGCGGCGACGACGACGACTGCCGACGAGAAGGGCCGGAGTAAGGAGAAGTTCTGTAAGCGGTGCACGCTGAGGCAAGCGGACAAGAAACGTCGTCTGAAGACACTCAAGGCCGCCATCCTCCGGCAGACCGGGATGGGCACGCGGACATTCCCCAACATCACGATGCAGCGACCGCTGCACCGAGTCCCTACGCTTCAGCGGCTCATCGAGAAGATGGGAATGCAGAAGGATGCCCCTTATAACTATAACGACGATTGGTACGACGAAGAAGACACCACGAGGATTGTACAAATCATGACAATCGCCGACAAACGTGAGTGTTGCCTTTGTCTTTTAATCCAGACAGACCGCTACCATCATGAGACACAATTCTATAATGCGGGCAATGTTTACACTGTAATTTTCTAATAGACGCGATTTAAAATACTAAAGTGTTTCGATCGGATTGTTTAGTCAGCCTAAATGTTAGCAAGCCGTATATTTCTTATTATTACTTGGATTAACGTGTAAAGATCTCATGCAATAAGCGGCTTTAATGAAGTCTGAATGAATCCATTCCGACTGAAATATTTCTGATGCACGAAGAATCTAATGTCGAGGGCCTCTTAATGAAATGCAAGAAGACTAACTATTCTTCAAATATCTAAAAACAGGCCGGGATATAAACCATCAGTCAGGCGTTTGAAGAATTATCTTTGCAAAACTGAGCTTCTAGCTCCCATATTTCGAAGCGACGAGACCATTGTGGCCTGAGATCGTCTCTGTCTAAGTCCTCTGATGGGATGTGGCGGGGGCCGGAACATCGCGAACAAATCGGGTGAGATGCCTGCGGGAGAGCGGGCGACATTTAAAAGAGAAAGAAATCGGCCCAAAACGTGGTTTATGCGAATTCTAAAGACACCGATGCAACAGGTTAGAAATAGAGTTCACGCCTGAACTAGCCCTCTAACTTCCGTAGAATTAACGTATCGTAGTCACACACACACACACACACACACACAAGTGCTGTATCTATTTCGGAGATGCTGGTTAGCTTTTAATTAATACTCTCATGTTTCGCGCACGGTGTGATATCCATTTCTGACAGCAAGATAAAAACGTGTAGTTGGAAAGAAACTTGAGATATTTTTGTAATAACCAGACAACATTCCCTTATAACTAAATAATAATAATAATAATAATAATAATATAATAATAATAATAATAATAATAATAATAATAATATAATAATAATAATACGTGTGAGCATATGGACAGCAAGAATTTGAGCATAAATGCAAGGTGTTTTCTTCGTAATTATCGCCTCTTTTCAACAGTTTTGTAACACGCGACGCCTTTAGAAAATGACAGCAACCCAACGAACTAATATCGAAATCCTGCAGTTATTTCTTTATCCTAATCCTTTACCGATATAAATATCCAGCCGTCTCACTCTCGCCGCTGGTAAAAGTGTTCGCGACCCAATTTCAAACGAAGATAAAACCAACAAGAGATAGTTAACGTGTTTTTTTAACATATTAGCGCATCCCTATAAAACTGCTATTCCCCCCTTCCAAAAATCGAATTAGCTAAGTTAACCGATTGAATCAACAACATCCTTCACTATCGTTGTCCGAAGGCAGCCTACAAGTGTGACATCATAACAGGAAGTCGGTAAACTCTATTGTTGTGGAGCAGCGTGTACCGTTATCCATGACAGCCCACACCTGACACGCAACACCGTCCTGTCTGAGAACAATAACACCACCTGTCTTCAATGGCTGGAGAACGTCTGGAAATCATCTTTTAGAAGCAAGAACAGATCTTACTCCTGAAGCATCTTATTTATCTGTCGACTAACTTGTTGGTTTTATTTCGATGTTTGTGAAAACGGGTTGCACGCGGTCAGTGACGTCACTGACAGATTGATCATTAGATGAAAAGCATTTCGCGTGAGGTAAGATTTCCATTTTCTTTCACCGAAACCAGACAAACCAGCAACCGCACTTCCAGCGGTAATTTTCAGCCACGAGGTCAATATGTAACTCCCACATCCTTCTTTGAAGGCCGTCGCTATGGTTTACACAGCAGTAGTTCAATGACCCGAACTGTGACAAACCAGAAGTTTTTGGCTGACATCCCACCTTCAGCCCGTCCGCGAATCCATTTCACCTTTGCCACCATTCTTGAAACTTCATTTAGGTTAATGAGACTGTACACTGACCCCCTCCTACAACTGCCTTCAGTCGCTTGTCCGTCTTCCAAACTTCACCAAATTTCCCATCATTGAAACTACAGCCGAGGTAAGGTGAGATCAGCTTCGTCTGACATGTCACTGCGAGCGGTGGGCAACGCCAGACGTCTTCCAGTGACGCAGTGACGACCGTTTAATGAGATAAGCAATTCTCCTTTATCTTCATCCGTAGTTGGTTTCGTGAATTTAGCTACTTAATAATTTAGAAACGCAAAACAGCAGAGCCACAAAACCGGTGCGTTCAGTACATACTTCAGTTTATGGATACTAAGATGTTTTTCCTCCTTCAGCGCCTGATTACGTAATGGTCAACGATACCGGTGCCTGCTATTTCGGCCTGAACTCGAACCTAAGGAACTCAAAGATCGAGAAGGCGGAGCTGTGGATGTACATCTGGCCCGACGAAGACCGCAGAAAAAGCCACGTGGGAGTAAATGTCTACCGGATAATACAGACTAACCGAACGGGGCTGGCCGAAAAAACCCTCATCAGATCCCGGAAGCTAAAGATGGAACGTTACGGCGAGTGGATTAACTTTAACATAAGCCCGGTCGTAGATCTCTGGCGGAAGGAGCCCAACACCAACTATGGGTTGGTGATAAAGGCCAGGGACGAAAACAACAACAACAGGATCGCCACGCCCTCTATCCCCGGTCAGGAGGTTGAGTACGTAAGTATCACGTTGTTGTTGTTGTTGTTTTTTTTCCTGTCGTTATTGCATTAGACGTTATAACGGTAAAGATTAAGATGCAAAACTAACCAATGAAAGCAAGTGGACGAATGTTTCACCGCACTGCGCCAGGGCTCCAGCCCGAGGGCAAAGATCGAGAGCAATTACCCAGAGTTCCCACTGCTGAGCGCCACCTATCAGTTGGCTCAGCTTCTTGCTGCCGAGAACCGACCTGGTCCCGTCGGGTCTGATTCAGGCCGATCCCGCAGTAAGCGTCGTCGACAGTTTCCTGCGGTATAAACCTGAATTTTCATCCCGTGTAATTTGGAGCCCCCAAAAATCTACAAATGAACCACCCCCTGGGGAGGACCCTGTTTCAGGTCGTCCCCGCAAGGTTGTTTTCTCTTGTTTTGTTAAGTAAAAAGAGTCTGCTATTTTATAAAAACAAACTGAACTTGTTCATCTGACGAGTGGAACAGCTGGCCCCGAAGTCAAGCAGTGTCCAAAAAATTTCTATTTCTTCAACGAAATTTTGTTAAAATATTTATTCTAACAAAAAATAAACGTTGGGGGCGCTGTGGTAGACGACTGGGCTGTTGTAGCCGAGAAGGCTTCATCCAGTTCGATTTTAGGACGTACCTCCCTGGTAGGCCTCTTCTCGATCTTTTTCACTAGCCGGCTGCTACGTGGGCTTCGACAGGTCGCAGCGGTATCTTTCCACATCTATAAACGAAACGTTCTAATGAGCTTCTCAGGGCACATCTACTAGAAGTTCCGTCGATAACTCTTGACTGGATCGCACCTTGACCAACGTTCAAGATCCCTCAAGCCGTACCCAGGTAACTGTTATGATGCATCCTTAGACCGCGAAAGTCAGGACAGGAAATCAACGAGAAATGGGCGGGTAATTGTTACGCGGGTGACCGACTTAAGAAAACGCAAAGTCTAAATAATAACGAAAGTAAAATAAGAGCGGAACTTTAAAGTAGACGATTAGTTCGGACACTCTCATCATCGCATTAGTAACAATGTGAACCCATGTATTTGGCATCTTTCTCTGTTCCCCATTGTCAGGGTTTAGTCTGGAAAACGACAGTTGTTGATGATGCAGTAATGTTAACTTACGGTAGGTACAGTTGTCTCTTCTTAAAATTATTTTTGGATCACACAACTGTTCTGGGAGGGGTTTGAACTCGTGAACTGTTTGTTGAAAAACACTAATGTCCATATAACCTGCAAGCGTGGGTAGTAAGAACATTAGCTGGCACGGTGTAGTTGCCAGTAGTTGGGTGGGGGGAGAGTGAAAAGGTCAAATCTGTTTAGGGTACAGAGATTTTGTCGACTACCGACGTGACAGTCATACACGGAGCTCCATAGTTCTCTTGCAATTTACCGCTGTACGTATTCCTCAAATAGAATAACCGACACGAAATTAATAAAGACGCGCGCTAAGAATGTGTAAGTTTGATTAAGGTAGGAAATCTGGCGAAGTGCCAGAACATGTCTGTCTTTTGGCACCAGCTGTGAGTTGGATCTTGCCCGCGATTGGATTAACCTATATACGCGTGGCTAATATGACCACTGGCACTAATTAACGCTTTTTACTGTAACAAAAATCAAACTACTGACAGTTTTAAAGTGGGAGAAAAAAAGGACAGAAATATTAAAACTTTTTTTTATAAAAGCTGCTCGTGTCGTTTCATTTTTCGATTTTAGCAATGAAACGCAATCTTTTCATTATGTTCCGGTGACGTGATGGCAGGGGGAGGTAATAATAAAGGAATTCCGTGTAACCTGACACTCACTACTGAAAGCTACAGGGGTATGTCGCATTTAATTTTAGAAACCTCGAACAGTGCGATAATTGAAAGTAAGATTACATAACGGGTTTCAGGTTCAGCCACTTCACTCTGGCTATACTCTGGCAGTTTCCCTTCTTTCTGTTCTTTTGGCAACCGTCGAATTCGATTCCTGTTTGTTCACACAGCGGAGCAAGTCCCTGATAAGTTTGCGGGAGATGAATCTTGTCTTCTTTACAGCTAAAACATTCCCTAAGTCAGTCGAACCAGTAACCATGTTCGGGTTATCCGCGAATCCATATTTGTTCCCGTTCAATGCTATAGAAAAGACTTTGGACTGCTGTCAGTTTAGGTTTGTCTGCAATCGTCTTATCACTGTCATCCCACAACTCCCGTAATACCCCTAGGCTCCAGAACCCGTTATTCGTCTGCAATAACTGTTGTCAAAATATTTTAAAAAAATCTATTATTTCTTTTGATCATCATCGTAACTATAAGTCATCTTCTAACTCTGCTTAGGCCGTCATCTTTATTACACCTAACAACTGACGTCCTCATTATTAGGTCACTGTTTTCGTGACGTCTCCAGCTCCATCACATCCGGCTTTCTCCCTGTGACAGCGACTTTCCGCTGGAAACAGCATCAATATCATATTAGCCACTTTTTACAGCCAGTTCTGTTATTTTCTTTTTTACGAATGCTCCACGTATAACAGCCATTAAAATAATTTAAATAAATCCCAAGAAGAACAAAAATATTACCTCTATAATGTAAAATAGTTTTCACATTACGGTTTCCTTGGAAACTATGAAAGTGAAATTGTACCAGATGAGAAGTGAACATAATGTTTGCCATCAGGAGCCACACGTTAATCTATACTTGGCATTTACGAGACATTAACTAAGTAAATCTCATGGAAAGACGGAGCTTTGGTTCTGTAATGTAGCTATTCAAGAGCGTAAAGATGATTTTTCTTTTAATGTTGAAATTGAGAGAAGGGTACAAGAAATGAAACTGAATTTACGTTTACAAATTTATATTTTTCTCAAGTGCAGAATGAGGAAAGACATACACGTGTTTTGCAATTTTTTAAAAAAACAAACAAACAGGTGTTGTTCAAAATCTAAATTTTGTCTGGGCTCTTATTTAATGAAGCTAAGGTGGTTCAAAGCTAAAGTTCACCTCCTTAATGTTACACTTTTAATTTTTTAAATTTTATACTTTCATCTATTTTGATTCTACTCTTTTTGCATTTTTTTTGGTTTTTAATCTTTGTTTAAAAAAAAGCACCGAATGTTTGATGCAAAGAAAGTTAGAAAAAAAAAGTTTGGATCCATAACAAATTTAAAATTAACTTTATTTCATAGCAAAAACCGATGAGTTCAGCTTTAATATCGAAATTTTGGATATTTATTTGAAAGTCACCGGCCTAGAAGTCTGTACGACGTTGAATGTTTTCCAAACCGTCGCTCATTCCAATATACTGTATGGACATTTGAAATATAGAATTCCATAAAAAATTTGACGAATTAATATATATTTGTATCATATAAGTGCCTTTGGTGGGGGAAATCAGAAGCAGACGAAAGAAATATAAACGAAATCAGTCATATCAATCACATGACATGATGTAATAAATAAAGCTGTCTGGATTGCAGCCGACTTTAGAGCAAAGAACCATAGAAAGTTGGGAAGAATTCCAAAAAAAAAAAAAAAAATCAATGAGAAACCACGAGATTTTAAGTATCCCGGATAGCGAAATGTCTGCCATCACCAGTTTGTAGTGGGGTCAGCGGCTGCCTGAAAATCGGAAATCGTCCAGTCGTCGAGAGCCGCTCCAACACACGACGGGATTCCTTCAGACGACCCACCCGTCACGGCCGTCTGCTGTCAATCCCTGAGACGTGGAAAGTTTCGGTCAGTTGAACACTGTCACTTGTAAAGTGTCAGAGTGACGCCATGCGGTGTTCTTCTGCTGAGCGTAAATTTCCAGAAGAGGGCGCTATTACACGGAATCGAGGGACTAGGTGTGCTCGCTAAATTGTTTCGTACTCATCTTTTAGTTGCTTCTCAGGTAAAACGGCTAACGTGTTCGGGAGGGTTAGGGTTAGTGTGTCGGGATTTCAAAAGAAAAATTGTATTTATTTATTTTTAAAAAAAAAAATTAAATGAGCAAGGCTTACCAGGTTCTGTCTCTTTTCGCAGCCCGTACTGGACATAAGCATCTCCAAGAACCGGCAGGGCCGGAAACGGAGGACCCTGCGTCTGATCTGCAACGAGGACACGGTGGAAGACCGGTGCTGCCGCCACCCGCTCACCATAGACTTCCTAGAGCTGCGCTGGTTCTGGATCATCGTGCCACGCACCTACGAGGTGAACTACTGCTCGGGTAACTGCACCATCGACATCATGGAAGACACACCGCATACCTACATCCCGATGAAGGTCAGCTACAGCCCGAAGGACTCACCTTGCTGTACGCCTACCAAGGAGGGCTCAATGAACATCATCTACTACAACACGGCCATGGAGATCATCTACAAGGTCGTCAACGACGTCATTGTTCTCAACTGCGGGTGCAGATAGGTTCGGAAATCGAGTAGGTTTCGTCTTTAGCTAAGGAGATCCCAGTTCTTGTTCCATTATAAAATTAAGTCTGCATATCATGGAGAAAGAATGAACACCGTCTATGTACCATTTGTTTTCTTTTTTAAAGGAGGGGGAATTGAAGCGAAAAACAGTTTGTTTTGTCGAGAACCTTGTCAGACCTTTTTGTCTCTTAAGATCGAAAACGAGTGAAGCCGAGCTTTAACGAAACGCCATCGCCACGTGTTGCTAGGTAACATTAAACCGCCCAAAATGTTTAAAAAACAAAAAGATTAAATAAACCTGCCATTCCACCCCCGTTAATCTTCGATGGACTATCATATAAAAATAACTCCTGCACGAAGCATCATGTTTTAACATCAGGCTATCAGCATCCACCGCTGAGATAACAAAGGGCAGGCAGTTAATCGTAATGGTCCTTGAAATCAAACCGTCATCTTTCTCATACACGTGACTTATTTTCTTTGATTCTGTAACAGAAACATTTTAATTCCTCGCGGTAGTTACATCTAAGCGTCTCGGTGCAGATGAGAGAGAGAGAGAGATGCATCAAGAGCAAAGAACTCGAGTATATTAAGTTTAAAGGAGGGAAGGGGGAGGAAAATTTTCGTGGCCCTACACGCTGTCACGAGACATTACAAACAATTGCACGTGTAAGCGGTTAAAACCGGATTTCGAACGTACTGGAGCTTCCGGCCAGTAGGGTGCCGTACTGTTGGTAAAGCGTTAAATTTAAAGGTCGTTCAATTCACCCAAAAAAGGCGAACAATTTGATTTAACAATTTTTTAAAACGGTCGTTTCATTCTCTCCCCCCCAATAAACTTCAACCAGAACTGAAGTCATTCTTACAGTTGGCGTGCAACTCTAATCAATCTTAATTAAGCATTAAATCCTGTGAGCGTAGAAGTCTGAGAGCATCTGCGCTACTTCTCTGTCTTTTTTTTTTTTTTTTTCTGTTTTCCCGTCTCCATGACAACCCGGAGGAGATAATCCGCTCTCAGCCGCAGTCGTTTGCTGAAAACGGTTCCACGTAAAAAAACGCCAGCACCAAACATATTAATAAATGCATATAAATATTTCTATTAATTCCACTCGATTCCGTATTTAATAGGGACAGCGACATCGCAGAAAACGAGAGTTAAGCGATCCAAAGTTTCGCTTAAGGTTGTTGCCCTGTTTAGAAACTCGATAACAAAAAGCGGGAGTAGTTTCTCACGCGCCCGTCATGAGTTCTGCACACAAACAGCGAGGAAAGTTGGCGCCGTCTCGTGCGATTTGTCAGAATGAATTAATTGTGAAAACTATCCCCTCCGCGGTGTTCCATCCGAGAAACTCCCTCCCCCCCCCCGACATCCGCAGTGGCTAGAGCAGGGGTCTCGCGCAGATACTTTTGGGTTTCGGTCTCTGTTCGATCCGCCGATTTTGAGAGTAATTGCTGAAGGTGATGGATGAGCTCAGATTCTCATGATATACGCAACAAAGACAAGTCTCTGGCTAAAATAAAAAAAACAAAAAACAAAAGGGGTGGGGCGGGGTTGTATATAATGCTAAACTAATTAGGTAAAACAACGTTCTGGGAGATGAGAAACCTGCAGACCTTTTACGCTATTTCTGATTACTTTTTTTGAAATAAAAAAGAGTAAGAATTATCAGGGTTGTTTGCAGTAGATTTTAGCGTCGTTATCTCGACTAACCGAGATGTAACTGCCTCTGTGATTTGGTTTGGTGGGAACAGGCGGATTTTGTAGAGAGATGGAGGGGGAGACAGTATCTTATTCTTTCTAAGAGGTCACGCGCACACATTAAACATGGAGTTCTTGTTTTCTGCTTTAACAGACCCACTGTTTGAAACCGAGTCTTCATTTCACGAGTAGACTGATAAGTCCGCCAGAAGTCAATGAATCAGCTGGCTATTTCTTTCTTCTTTTGGGAGGGTGTCGACGTGAGTGACGTCCCCCTGACCGTCCTGAACTGCAATAGGCGCTTAGAGCCAGGGCGCGCCACCGGTAGTGAGACATGGTCAGGGTTTAAAACCCCAGTCAACTTTACCGGTCGCCATCTTGTAACTGACAACTGGTAATAGGCCGTAAATGGCGGTAAATTATAAAGAGTGCGACCTGCAAGTTATTGAGATGCAGTACGGTGCACGGCTCCGACGAACGCAAAAGAAAGAAAGAAAGAAAAACAGTCATTTTCCGATCGTTAACGAACGGGTTACGGAAAATGCCGAAACAGAACCGGAGAGTTGCGGTGTATATACACTTCCTGCTTATAGAATTTTTACTCAGTGCATTTCCGTTTATAACTAGTAGCTCGTTCAGCTTAGAAAAGCCGACTTGGTGTTTTCTTGTCCACTGATCATCATGCAAGATAGGAACGACAATTAAAATCGTCTATAATGTAATTATGTTTTTGCCATTGATATCGTGAGACATCTTTGAATTTCTTACGGTCCGAGCTCTTACTGACTAAAGCGGATTATAATGTAACGTATATAAAGACTAATAAAACACTAAATAACATTGAGTAGTAAGTGAAAAGGGGGGATGAAATGTTAAGAATACATTACTAGACTTAAAGTGCTAAAAACAACGGACGCAAATCAGAATGCAGCTTTGAAAGTTACTAATTAGAGCTCTCCCTTGAACAACTATATCCTGACTAATTTCGTGGCCCAATATGTTTATATATACATAATCAATAGCACGGCGAATTATCAACCATACGTTTCCACGGTAACAGGGTGTTGTTAACTATAAGTCTTCTCAATGAACCTTTATACATGGGTAATCACTGTAAATAGTACGCAAGTGTAAATAGAGTGTTACTGGTTTATTTTTTTCCACTCCTTATTTTTTATTTGTTTTGTTGTAGAACAAAAATAAACTTTTGTTGGTTATCCTGCCTGTACAATTTGACTCCAGCCTTGATACTTTTATATATTTCTTGGGCAATAAACTATTAATTTATTTTACTTACCCTCTGTGTTTTACGAGCCATTTTCTTGCTATAGCCAAAAGCATGCACGCTGTTGTTTTCGGCCCTAACATCAAAGCGGTGGTCTGGGTTAGGGTTAGAAATCGATGTCTGGTTTGTGGCATCGATTAATAAGGCCTGGTGCCTCATAATTCAGCGGGGTGTACGACATATGGATGATGATGTAAGAGAGCGGTAGCCCTACTCACGATGGATCCTGTCATTTGTATTGTTAACAGAGAGTGAAAGCAGAGAGCCCCACCCACCCCTTGCGTGTCTGGAGCTAAACTAAGCTTCGTTTCAGATAACCAGAGCCTGTCTTCATAATTTCGCTTTATATTTTACCCAAGGCCTCTGCTGTAGGCGAACCAATAAATCAAATGAATGTATTTCTTGTGGAGTACTTTCTGGGCATTTTCCAAGTTTGATTTACGCATGCGTAACCGCTTATCTTTTAAAATCAGGCAACCAGGAAGGGAGCTCTGTTGAACAGCGAATAGAATAGAAAGGGCTCTGATATTTGACACAAGATGAAAGAAAACGAGGTTGGTTTTGAAAGAGAAAGACTACGACCAGCTGAAGACAAACCGAGTTGTTCTGGTTTGTGTTTGTCTTTTTTTAAAAAATTTTGCGTTGCCCGATCAAATGACAGGCGTCAACACACACACACACACACACACACACACACGCGCGCGTGTTCAACACAATAAATTCCATTCTGATAGGTCTCTAACACTTGACTATTTCTTTCTCGCCCCTTGAAGAGTGCACGCAAGCCCAAATAGTTTCTCGATAAATGTAGATAACAAAAACCGCTCCATCTGGTCTCCCAACTTGATATGTCGCTGTTTATTTCTTTTTTTAAAAAATGCGGATGCGGAAACAGCTGTTTTAAAATTGTTTGTCTAAAGTCGAGCTCGGCGAGAGCGATGTATTGAAGCGAACTGCCAAATGCTTCTTAAGGGACCGCTTGAGTTTTTAACATATACCTACTAATTGTACATCGTTTTCAATTCTAAGATTATTGATTCACAAATAATCGAAAGCACAAAATATAGATTACTGATTAAATATTCCGATATCCATAACTAGGAAACCACCATTTTGCGTTTGAATCTGGCACAACTATGACTCAGAGTCGAGCTTCCCACAAAGCTATGCGTAACCATGGCAAGGAGATCTATGGTTGCGTTCAAAGTGTTTGAAAAGTATGAATTGTTTCAATTTAACAAAAATTTCTTTAAATTAACGACATACATTGGTAATTTATTACAGCAATATTTTGTTATTGGTAAATTATGTCTGTTTTTTTTCTAAAGACTATACTTTTCTTTTAGAAATGAATGTTCCCCTTCAGAATCAATACACAGCCGCTTCCGCTTGGCTACTCACTGGAAGTATTAGGATTTTATTGTAATCATTATTGAAATTTAGAGCAAACGACATTCAAATCAAAGTCTATACTGCAAATTCTGGTGTTATTTCTTAACTGAATACCCTACAAGTTTGTTTACAAAATTTTAAAATAAGCTTTATTATTACCAGATGAACCTCACTCCCCTACCTTTTTTCTTTTAACTCTCCATTTTGATGGCCCTTTTTCGTTATGCATCAGACGGAAAGGTACCTGGATGTGTGACACTGTGCGGTTCATGGTGTCCGTGTGCGCAGTTATTACATTGGCACCAAATCTCCGTTGAGTACCCGCCTTTTAAATCGTTCCCCGGTGGCACACTGTCTCAATATGACTTCTCGCGCATTATTCGAATCGAAATAGCATCTTGAACCGGCTATTTCTTCTATCGGTGTTCCGTTCCAAGCGTAAATCCGTGCCGAAAGTAGTGCACTGCCTGCGGGGTCCAACTGATTCAAATCCGCAACACGATATAGTCCCACTTTTAGTATAAACCACCTGCAGCGTTTGCCAATTCAGAGAGAAATATGGTAGAGTTTGAAAGGAAATCGATATTGAAGATGTCTAAATAATAATGACGACGGAGAATAGTAGCGCCATATTTGGTGCTCAAGAGACTTGGGTTCTAACCGATGGTACGAACGATAAACCAGATTTGTACTTCTCTGGTGAAAAGTCGCACTAACCGAAGTGTAGTAGTTTGATTACTGAGTTCAGAACGACAACAAAGAAATACGATAAACTACAATACGAGTTGTTTTAATCATGTTTTCATGAATACCAAAATTTTTGATTATTATTGCATAATTTTGTAGTTGAAATGAATCAGTAGTGGTCAGCAGTGAATGGACACTCTAATCCAGCCAACAGCCTCATGGATGCGAACCATTACCGGTAACTCAGTCACTAGGATTCCTCGACTTTAGAGATGTTGACGGCCAAAATACGGACAAATATACTGGGGGGGACGATTTACGGACAGCATGACGGAAATCGCACGAATCTGTCGCGAATAGAACATTTACGCACGATTGAAAACGGACAATAGAGTTTATTTCGCATCATCTAGACAATCTTTGATGCATTCAGTGGCGACATTCTGCCGTTGAATGGCCACTGTCCACAACCTCTAATAAAGTCACGTGACCATTAACAATGTGTATGGTCTTCCCCAGGTCGCAGCAGTGTACAGCAATGCCCCCGTGTTTTGTGTGGCGGCTTGGGTTAGAATCTTGATCGAAAACCGCCCGCTTTGGCACTCCCTCCCCCTCGCACGTTTCTCTTCCTTCTCGCTCGCTCTTTTCCAGTTGATTGCTTGGGTTTCATCAGGATACTCCTGCGTTATCCCACATTTATGACAGAGCTCTAGCAAGGACTTCCGGTATGTTCGTTAGGCCTTCCGAAGTTGGAGCACACCAGGTGCTGACCATAGTTTCCGGTGTTAGGCACTTCCTCTTCCCCATCCGGCCAGTGTTCCGGATCCCGCTCTAGATTGACAGTAGAATGAAACAGGGTACAAGACAAGACCATCTGTCTCGTACCGTTCCTCCGATGGCTGACAGTCTTGTGGTGGTGCATTTCTTTTTTTCTGTTAGGGTTTGGTGCAGTTCTTAAACAGTCCCCCTCAAAAAATGTCTCGGTCAGTACTCCTGTGGCAGCAGGACTTTCGTGGCTTGTACCGATGCCAGAATTAGCTCTGCGCTACACCGAGTTCGACAGACGCACCTGTCTGTAGCCTCGCTATGCCCAGGGATCGCTGCTCGCCGGTAAGCTGTCGTCGAATCGCCCTGCTCTCGATGCCCGGTAGCTTGGTATCTCTGATGTCCAGTTCTAACATATCCAAAATTCAACTCTGGCAATCAAGTGTTTCTATTTTTATTTTTACCATCTTTTTTCGTGCGTCTTGGCAATGTTGTGCATTGTTACATCTTCGTAAGCTGCAAAGAAATCCTTACTTTTGCACCAAGATGGTCAAAATCACCATTCTTTTAGAACTTTTTTATGGAGATTACGAATATATCAATCATATGGCTGAAGGAATTATAGTTTCATCCTGATTGTGCGCTCAGTCGTGTTGGCTGTGTAGTGTCAGCTTGTCTGCTGACCGACACTAGCCGAGACAAATGTGAGTGCGATCGCGAAAGAGAAAATAAGAGAGATAAAGCGCGGGAAAAATGACAAAGAACACAACCGTTTCACGACGCTTAAACAATGGGGTCTCTGGTATATATCTAACACTGTCGGCGCACGCACTTGATTAATAATCGATCAGCGAGGGACCCGACATATTAATGTTTTCATTACAAATATAATCTCTGGCTGCCACCACAACAGGCTGCCTCATCATCATGCCGATCCACGAATCCGATGCGGCACGTGCTTATTGATATCACTCACCTATCATCAAATGATGACGTCATCCGATGATTATCGAAGGGTTAGGGTGTACGGGCATAGTGTTAGTACGGCACAGGGCACAGGTGCATCGACTTTTGGCCTACTTCCTTTCATTTTTTTCTGACCATTTACTAATTTTGTGCAACTTGATTTGATAATCAAGGAAGATGGAACAGTATACGATAGGAGTGCAACTCAGAGAAACTTGTCACAGTAGACAATTCATACGGACACGTGGACTGATACAGTTTGCTGAATTAGAAGCCTAGTTCACTTGCATACAGGAAAGCAACTGGATCAGGAATCGACAACGGTGTGTCACCATCATGAGAAACTGTACATTTCCAAATACGAGTCTTGGCACAAGAGGTGCGAGAATCCATTTAAACGTCATAAATCAAGAGTAAAAAGTGAGTAGCATAATTTTCAATCGTTTTCATGTCTTTGCACATTTACTCAATGATTTTAGCAGTGCTATTTGAAAGGTTTTTCTTTGTTCTTTAGACTAAGATTAATGATTTGAAGAATATACTTTTTAGAGGACCTAAGGGCAGTTGATTCTGAACTGGCTGAATCTACGAATTACATCGTTAAGCTCGGACAGAAACTTTGCCAACACTGTATAGAGAAAATGAAATATATGACTCCAGAAGTATCATCAGAAGATTCTGCTGAGGAAGGTCACGAAGCACTTGAAGTCGATGTATCGGTACTTTCCAATGAACTTAACACCGGCTTCAGCGCCGTTGGTATATCGCCTTTCAAGCTACATTGTGTTTGGTCTAAAGTTAGCTATGGCAAAATTAAACAAATTAACGAAGCTGATGCTGCGAAAATAGCCAAAATTACAGACGTGGAAGATGAAAATTTGTCTGAAGAGCCTACCAGTGAACAGTTCTCCAAATGTAAAGATCTAGAACAACTGATCAAACTTTTGAAAGAAAAATGGCGAAATAAGCACGAGACAGTAAAAAATAAGAATTCTGACTTTGTCACCGGAAACATGGTCGCTTAAAAAAACATCTGAAGAATTCAAGGTATCTAAAAGGATGGTGAATGCTGCGAGGAAACTGAAAAAGGCGAAAGGCATACTATATTCTCCACAAGATAAGAAAGGCAAGATATTAAATGAAGGAATAGTAAAGCGAGTGAAGAGCTTCTACGAGATTGATGATTATTCAAGACTGTTTCCTGGCAAAAGGGATTTTGTGTCCTTAAGAATAGATGGATAAAAAAGCTAATTCAGAAGCAATTGCTTCTCATCGATTTAAGAGAGCTATATGCTGAGTACAAAGTAAAAAATTCTGATGACCAAATTCGTCCGAAATGGTGCGTAACGGTTTCCATTTCGGGGACTCACTCGGTATGCGTTTGTGAGCAGCACCAAAATGTCAAGCTGCTAATGACGGCCGCCTGCCGGTCAGACTTGATTATAAGGATTTGATTGAAAAGATGGTTTGCGATTTTCATAACACAGACTGTATGCTCAGAGCCTGCGAGAAATGCCTAGGCGAAGAAGTGGTAAAAGCATTTCTCTGCCAAATTTTTAATGAGATTGATATGGACGATGAGATAACGTTACCTACATGCAATGGGTTTACACTGATAGCACCCAGTTAGTTACAGTGGAGAAGCCTGTGCAGGAGTTTACTCAGCTGCTCACCCAACTTGTCGACAGATTACGTTGTCACCATTACATTGATAATTCGCAAGCCAGTACATTAAGATCTCTCAAAGAAGAACTCGACAAAAAAACCGTGATACTTTTGCTTGACTTCGCCTAGAATTTCAGCTTTATAATCCAGGATGCGGTGCAGGGTCACCACTGGAATAATGCTCAGGCGACGCTGCACCCGTTCGCCTGTTTACGTTATAGAGGGTGATACTGATGTAAAGTACATCAGATTTTGTGTAATTTCTGATGAACTAAAGCATGACACGAATGCCGTTCACGCGCTCCAGTCGCATATACTTAGGAAGTTAAGTGAAGATTATCCGCATTTGGAAAAAATTGTGTATTTTCTGACGGTGCCGCCAGCCAGTACAAAAATTACAATTTCCATTTTGTCTACTATGAGCTAGAGGCTGAGTGGCATTTTTTTTTGCGACTAGCCACGGCAAAAGCCCATGTGATGGCATCGGCGGCGCCGCCAAACGCCTGGCCTGCAAGCTACCACTAGCGATCAAATTTTGACGCCGCAAGATCTCTTCCAATTGGTGTGTATTAACGTTGAGGAAATAAATTTCTTATACGTCATATCAGAAGATATCCAACAAAACACTAGCAACTTTGATCTGGAAACTCGTTACAAAAGTGTAAAAACGATTCCTGGTACCAGATCGCATCATTGTTGTATTCCATGGAAGGACAAACTGAAAATGTTCCGTATTTCAGCTGATCGCTTCGACGAACAAAAACTGACGAGTGTCAGTTTAGGTGAGGCAGCTGTAATAGACGATCAGTTTATTCCTGGAAAATATGTTGCTTGTCATTATGATAACCAATGGTACTTTGGTAGCATTTTGCAAAGATCTGATGAAAATCGTGATGTTCAGGTCAAATTTATGAGAAATCGGAATGGGTATTTATCTTGGCCTCAGAAAGATGACATTATCTAGGTGCTATTTGAAAACATTCCCTGTACAGTGACACCAAATATCTGCGGAAGTTTGGAGTGTCAATACAGCCTGAGTACAAACGAGCAAGAAAAAGTGGCTAGACTTTTCTTGATCCCTAGTACCCAATCAAAATAAAGTTTCTTCATTGATCTGATTATTTACCTTACGTAATATATCGCATGTTGGTACATAAGCATCCTGCCTGCTTATTGGGTCATATGTGGCCGCTGACTTGGCCAGGTAACTGATAAAGCTGCTTTTTCTATGATCTTTGAAGCCAATTTGCGAAGAAACTGTAGATGGAATCGCTTTGTGTTTGATATATTCGTAATCTGCATAAAACGTTCTATAAGAATGGTGATTTTGACCATCTTGGTGCAAACGTAAGGATTTCTTTGCAGCTTACGAAGATGCAACAATGTACGTCATAGCCAAGACGCACGAAAAAATGGTAAGAATAAAAATAGAAGCACTTGATTGCCAGAGTTGAATTTTGGATATATTAGAACTGGACATCAGAGCTTTCATTTGCAATAAAAATGAATCTTGCTGAGATTGTCTGACACGGCCAAATTGGCCGCTTAAATGCCCACTTTTCCATGGGAAAGCAAGTTCAGACTGAGATATCTCGGGAGATATCACTCATATCATCACAATGTTATTTTCTAGTCTATATGTGATTAATCATATACTGAAAACCCAATTTTCTCTGTTCTGGGTGGTAGAGCAAGTGCTCTAAGAAGCCACCAAAAATGCCAAAAAAGAAAGCAGCCAAAATGTTTTCTCGCTTTTGCAGAGCGCCGACAGGAAAGGGTTAAGAGATACAGAAAAACTAAATGCATAATCGTAATCTACGTAACATGTTCTTCCAGACTGCAAAGTTAGGTATCTGTAGCCCAAGAGGAACTAGTAAAAAAAATGTAGGCATAAATGGAAGAAAATTAATGATGTTTTTAAGTCTGAAGGGGGACTATGCAGAAAAATGACCATATTTCGGTCAATTTTTTTACTTCGGGTGCTCGAATTTCACATTTAGAATTCTAAAAGCCTCTACTACAACATATATTTTTTTGCAAATTTTTCTGAGGGAGTCGGGTTTCTTCGAGTCCGAAATCTGGTCCATTTGACGTGGAATGACCCCAAAAGTATAAAACGGCAGCAACAACAAGAACAGTAAAGTTATTTCCCTTATCTGGATCAGGTGGAAGAAACTCAGAACAAAGGCCTTTTTATTTTGTTAACTTAATAAACACGAAAAGAAATATAATCTGCTTTCGTACTATAAGTCACGTTGCTAAGTAAGGAATTATCATCAGAACTCTACTTGTACTTTAGTATATTTAAATTATAATGCTATGATGGAAGGGACACTACTATTGCTGTTTATTTTCATCCTCTTTTATTATGCTTAGTTTATGCCGAAACCAATAATTCGCTGTCTTTCTTTAATATGTCTATCGAAGATGCAGTCGAAATAAAAAGGGGTTATTTATAATCATATTAAAATCTGTTTATAAATGTCTGTTTCATTCCGGATAATTATTCGTTGTTAGATTTATTGGCGGTCCAAGATCATCGCTCTTCTCTCTCTCTTGAGATTTTCATTGATGATTTCAGCTCCAGGTGTGCCTTTAATTGTTTTAAATCAGTATGTACAACATGCATAAAAATATGTTGAGAAAATCTTTTTTTTTAAAATTGGATTGCAAGACTTGAAACTTTACGAGCTTTATCTTTTCTGCACCACCTCGATTTCTCAAAATGTCAGTGGATGTAAACTAAAGTGGACCCGGTCAGAGTTCTCGCGTATCCTGCACAACAACAACTCGCCAGCTCCATCACCGCCTACGATAACCTGAGAAGACAAGCAGCAGCAAACACACTCCCGGACTAATACACTCCAAAATATTAATAAAATCGAATAATAATAATTCACCGAAGTACTTTAAAAACTCGGTGATAAAACGATATCTCAGTTACCCAGCTTTGTGTGTGTGGGTTTCACGCCATTTTTCCACAGATGAAGGAGTCCGTGATATATTTAGTGATAGTAGAACAGCCCGGGATGTATCTCGCTGTTCTCAGAGCTGCTCTACCATCAGCAGCCGGCGCAATTTATTTCTACAATAGCGTAATTCACTTTTCCATCTGCTTTTCGTTCCATTCCATTTGATTTTATTCCAGCCACAACAGGTTTAGCCTCTTTTTTTCGCCATTTTATTAAACGAACCACGGGAAGAAGAGACAAACGGGTCCTTAAGAGAGGCCCTCTCGCGTGAGCCGGACACGTGACACCGCCTGGAGACATCTGGTGGGGTGGCCCGTCCCCCCTCCACACACACACACACACACGCACGCGCCGGGCTGACTTCCGAGGAAACGTCGGAGAGACAGGAGAATGTCGAAGATGAACTGGAAAGGGCTGGCTGCTGCTGTTTTCACGCTGTCCGTAGTCTTGACGGGGCGCGGCCGGTCTGGAGACCCCGCTGTCGGCCACCCTCATCACCACAACGGCGACGGGAAGTTATCCGCGCGAGAGGCCGCGGCGGTGACCAGAGGCCGGCGGCGGCAGCAGGACAGCGACGACTTCTGCTTCGTCTGCGCCAAAAGGGAGGCGGACAAACGACATCGGCTGGAGACGTTCGTCTACAAAATGTTCAAGCAGATGGGCATCAGCAACCTGCCCAACAGGACCGACAGCTCCTTCCCCAAGGTGCCGCCGATCAAGAGTATTATTGAATCCGCCCAGATGCGTGGGGACGTTACCCGGAGGATGGGAGACAATGGAGACGAGGCTGACGGGGACGAGGCGGCAGCAGGTGGCGGTGACATTCAGCGAATTTTTTTGACCGCACAGAAACGTAGGTTCACTTCTTATTCTTGGCGGTGTTTCTAATGACTTAAGCGGCCGCATAAGAAACTAGATTTAAAAGGAGGCGTGTCGCCAGGTCTTGGATAATAATAATAATAATAATAATAATCGATATTTCTATCGAGTTAAGGCCAGGAAATTTCCGAATATTCTTTCAATGGCACTAGCGGTAAGTCAGCAGCGATATGAGCTGGTGCAGAACGATAGTCGATTAGCGGCTGTCTTGGTGATAATAGCCAATGGTAAAGTTATAGCAGAAATAGTTAGCTAGTGGGGTGATGGTGAACTAATATTTAAAGTTAAAATACTGTTGATGGTAAATTAATAGTAATAGTTAGATATTTCAGGCGATGGTCGTAAAGTTAGTGTATGGTGTACGTTTGTGTCTGCTGGCCAGGGACTTCTTTACTTTCATTTTCAGTCAGGCAGGCAGTCAGAATCTTTTCCATACAATTTTTGAAAACTTTTTGTAGCGCCCAATGGTCAATTTAAAGATGACTCTGGAATTTGTTTCTTCGACCTGAAGCCCGATCTGAAGAACTACAGGATACGTCGTGCCGACCTGTGGCTCTTTGTACCAGCAGACAGGGTGGAAGGCGACAGGGACGCGCTGACCGTCCACGTTTTCCAAGCCAGTGACGGGGAGAGCGATCCGCGCAATCACGTGGTGTCTCGCACGATCACTCCGGGCAGGTTCGACGACTGGGTCCACGTGAGCATTGGCGCCATCGTGAAACATTGGCTGAAAACCCCTGCCTCCCGGTATGGACTGTTCATAGAAGTCACAGAAAGTTCCGGAACGACGAGGAGTCCATGCGAGGCGCACGCTAAGGTGAGAGATACTGGTGTTACGGCCCTTGTCTTCGCTGAAGAAAATAGTCTGTTCGCACCGGTTCCATTTTTCTGGAAAGAATTCTGGGTAGATAAAGTCGAGCATGCGCATTACTATCTCGCCAGGATGCTTTCTGTTGGATAGACAGATAGATCACCCCCTGGTACGAGTAAACCAAACGAAGCAAAAAAAGACATGACTAAAGTTTAACTTAATATAATTTAGTTGAAGACGATCAGTAGATGGATAAATAATAATTTTTGTTTATGAGATCGAATACCTTTCTGGTCTCCTCTAAACGTTTTTCGGCTGCTTACCGGTCATTGTTAAACCAGCCCCCAGCCCTTCTCTGCTTCCAATCAGCTCGGATTTTAAACTCTTAAAAAATGTTTTAAAAAGTCATCCGGGCAACAAAGAAGGTAGACGTCGCTTCTGTCAACCGTGTGTTACCGAGTTTACAATAA
Organism: Nautilus pompilius; assembly: GCA_018389105.1. NCBI lineage: Eukaryota > Metazoa > Mollusca > Cephalopoda > Nautilida > Nautilidae > Nautilus > Nautilus pompilius. The sequence continues at coordinate 29,393 of JACATO010000579.1, read as the reverse complement.
TAATAACAACAACAACAAAAAACATGGGAAGTTTTCTTGAATTTTTCTCAAAGATGCATAGTTCCAAGGGAGACAACTGAAATAATTTTTTTATTGAAATTTTTAACCTGAAACGTTTTTCTCGTGATAAATTGTTTATAAATTGAACAACAATGCTCAGCCACGCTCTTGTGAACGAACAAAACTTTCGCATGAGTTTGAAAAAGCAACAACAGAAAAATAAATTCCTTCACACTTCTCTAAGAGAATATTCTAAAGCATTTGCGACTGGCAACCTTGTTGATTACCTCCCTTGCGCCGCACCGCGGCAGGGTGGGGAAGAAGAAGCTGAATGTTGCCTCTGAAAAATTTTCCATTTTATTTCGGTTTTTTAAAAAATATTTCACTTTGTTAGAGACTTTTTTTGCTCATTGACACATCTAAGGGTCTGACTGCCCACCCTTTTCTCTTGCAGCCTGTACTCGACGTTAAAACAAAGCGACGGAGCCGCTTCCGGACAAAACGGACCCTGCCGGCGCGATGCAGCGAGACAGAGCGGCAGGAGCTGTGCTGCCTCTACCCCATGACAGTTAACTTCAGCGATCCCGTATTCGCCTTTGTCATCGAGCCGCGCAGCTTCGAGGCCAACTTCTGCTCCGGCGACTGCTCCCTGGCCTTGGCTGGAGAGAAGGTCTACAGCCTGGCTGCCAAGACTATGAACGCGAGCGAAGACTCGCCGTGCTGTTCGGCCACTGAGACCTCGGACATGAGCATTCTGTACTGGAACCTGAACAGCGACATCGAGTACCGCACCTTGAAGAACATGAAGGTGTCTCAGTGCGGCTGTCGATAAGTGTAGTCGGGTTTTGCTATGTATCATAACTCGACGTCGTCATCGATACAAGTTTACAAGACGGATGACGTCATCGCAATGTAAAATCTAGCATAATCGCAGTTGAATGCTCTAGATTTTACTTTCATGTCATGATATATGCCTGTTTTAGATCATAGCTCTTCGTCAAACTTTGTCAGAACCCATTGTCTTCGGTACTAGCTCATAACTCACGTGTACCTTGTTTACCTCATGGCTGTTACTCATTTAAATACTCAATTTTCTGATATTACTAGATTACTAGTTCATACGTTTACGTCACAGTAGAGTTTAGGCTTAGTGTTATCCAACGATAAACTTTGATTCTAGACAGGCATATAATTCTCATGTGGTAAGAAGGTGACAAAATGTGTTGATATGACAGTTAGTAACAGCCCCATGGTTTAGTCAGCCTTTGATGTTTGACCTCGCAGTAGTCAACAATTTTAAGACCTGCCATGGTCACAATGGTGAACCTGGCAAAGCCCGAGGACAAAAATTTTGACCTTTTGTGTTTGGTTGCTAAGCTGTGTCCCAGAGTCACTGTGAAATGAAGCACAAACTACCTGGGGAAAGTAATGGGACTGAGCGGAAGGCGAGGTGAGAATGGATAAGGTGGTCAGTAAAGTGGCTCAGACGTGGGTGAGATAAATAGCTCAAACGAAGACAGTTCTGTAATAAAGAAGAGAGGCAAATGTTTTTATTTTAAATTTTAGTTTATGAAATCAAATGAGCACTAAATTTCTTTTTGTTTAGGGGAAATGACAATGTAATAAACTGCTATTTAAAGTGACTTTTTCTCTCCATTAATGTTACCGTGAATAATTTGTGTATGAGAAACAGAGAGTGTGGATTGCCCTGGTTTCAGAAAATCTCAACAACATCTGTAACTTTTGTTTTTTGAATGTGACTTCTCAGTAACATCTTAAACAATACACGACCGCGCCATTATGTTGTAATAATTCATCGGAATAAACTTAAAATGGGGAAAGTCACTACGAGGAATATTAGAAAGTTATTTTCTGTTTTTTTTTTTCCAGCAAAACAAAACATGGGAGATAACCCTTGCAAGTCCGTTCTAATCTTTCTCCACAGTAAATTATCAATGATTATTACCTGGCTATTTCTTCAACTGGCGAGATAATGAAACTGTATATATTTGTAAAAAATTCCCATTGAGTCTACACAGATTTTAGATTTATTTTCTACCTTATATAAGATTTTTAATTAGGTTTCTAAATAGTTCACGGCATTTTGTAATTTAAAAAATTAATTAATATCTCTTTTTTTGCTGGACTTTGTATGTTCTTCTTTTTGCCGATTATGGCAAAACAAACAAACAAACAAACATGCAAAATAGGGATTTGGCTGTCTGCATCAGTCGTTCTCGCGTCAAAGAGAAATGCACTCGCCGGGAAGTGACATGCAGTGTATTTATCATTTTTTACATTTTAATGTGCACCTAACAGAGGTAACTCTTACTAAGTACTGGAGCAAGTGGAACAATACTGTCGAGCCGTCGGCCTTGGACCTCGCTGTCTTAGTACATCTGCGTAGAAGCTTCGCAGTCGAGGAATCGCAGATGAACTGGGGTTTAGAATAAAGGGTAATAAGGTCTCGTGAACTCGGGAATATTTTGTAAAAATGATTTTCTTTTCCTATCTGTGTGATTAACTGAACCTTGCAGTCACAAACAGGAAGTTTGTTTGTTTTTTTAATTGTATTTTAATATAGATATTCGAATATGGAATTTAAAAGATTTTATACCATATTCTGCCGTGTTTTTACCGAACCTTCAAATTTAGAATGTAGTCTGACCATAGGAAATGTCACGTCATGGGAATCTTTAGTTACCTGTCTCACCAGGTATTTTGAGCAAATATGCCAAATTTTGTGATTTGCTACATTAAAAGTGTTGAGAAAATGTCTAAAAAACGATTGAAAGTTTTGCAAAACTCTTTTTGCCATTGCATTCAAACAAAGTCTTTTATATTAAGATTTTTTAAAAAATGGATAGTCAAGGAAAAAAAACATGTTCTCCAAGTTGTTTTGCATATTCATTAAATTTGCAAGGTTATTATTTTATCCACATAAATAAATGGGTTCAATATCAAGTAAGATACGAGTTTGCCCCAGAGAACTCCTAAAGGGCATATCAGGGGTCTACAAAATAAGGGCTTGGATGTGTTGACAGTAACAAATTCTTTTCGGCTAAAGTCTCATTGCGGCTTGATATTCGCAGTATTTTTCTTTGTAATACCGATCACGCCCTAGGATGGTTTCCTGCCACTTTTGTAACAGGTCAACTAAAAGAGGAGTGGGAAGCGATGCCAATGCGACTAGATGTTATGACGTCAGATCCAAAGAAAAAGAAAAGTGCTAACGATTCGAATAAACGATAGCAGTTAACAAAAGAAAGAAAGCGCATACCTGTAATACAAGCCGTACCTGTAATAATGATGATAATTTTTACAAAGTATTTTTTGTTTGTGGCTCTGAAACATGAAGGTCTTGAAAAGAGTAGCGACCGAACAAAGACGGTGAATGCAAACGCGATATCTTGTAGTGTAAGGGAGACAACCTATTTTTAATTAACTGCTCTTAAAATTGATTTTCGCGTTGCCTCCCTTTACGTGGAAACTTTGGAGGAAAAAATAATTGAGACTCGGTACAAACTGACAATTAATGACATAGGTGATAACTGTCATAATTTCTGCTTAATCTGCTGGTTGACTTGATGTTTAAAGAAACATGATCCATTGCATTAATGTTTTGCATTCACTTTAAGTACAAAATTAAAACCAGAACCAAATTACTTTCTTCTCTTGTAAAATGTTCCAAATCAGTGTCCAGTACCTAATTAATTACATACGTTAGAACAATAGATAAAACGTGCAACACGGCCAGGTGCTTAACGATTTTATTAGCCTTTTTTTGTTCCGTCCTTAAGATGGCTGTCAAACTGAAATGGCGACAATTTAGACCGCACTCGCCGGGCGTTTATTCCATCGGACTGATGGTACTTAGGGTATTTATTTACATGGGAACTGCATTTGAACGAATAAAAGAAATCTGCTTCACTTTATATTCTTTTTTTTTGTACTTACAATTTTACCACCTGCTTTTCTCTTTTCCCTCGTCTCTCCCCACCTCTCTGTCTGTCTGTACTGTCGTCATATCTCTCTCCATCATCTGTCTCTCTCTCTCTCTCTCTCTCTCTCTCTCTCTGTCTGTACTGTCGTCATATCTCTCTCCATCATCTCTCTCTGTCTGTCTGTCTGTACTGTCGTCATATCTCTCTCTTGCGCGAGGAGCTTGAGTTTATTTCCTTAACGATGAACTCTCGTTGGTTCGAAATATCAGGATATTTCGATAACTTTATTCTCCGCCATTATCGTATCTCTGTTGACCTTAAAGTTAAGTGTGACAACAGAAACCTACCGGCCAAACTCCGTTAGGAGCCGGTTGGATGAAAAAGTTTAAAGAAAGAGGTTCATTTAATGACAGAAAACGGCCATAAACCAGTCAAGAGTTTGTCAAAGATCACTTTCAAGAAGCCTACAGAACCCCCCCCCAATATTGGAAGTGGTATCATCGAAGCTGTCTTCAGCTACATCGCATCACAACGGCTAGAGAACGCGTCGAAGTATTTACACACAGCAGGACTGAGCACTGTACCACTGAAGACGGCGGCTATGTGGAACATCAATGATTCATGGCCGCATCGGTTAAAAAGCCAAAACACGTGGCCTTGTAATACAATTTAATTTTGTTGTATTCTGTCTTATTCAGTTGCTACACACTGAAGCCTCTCAAAGAATCTATAGTTTGTTATTTTGTTATCTTTTTATTACAGAAGACGTCTTTCTAGAAGATGTTCGTTCGATGTTGTTCCTTTAGGTGGTACACTCTTCTGCCAGAAGAATGAATTCCCGGGATGGGCGCACGATCGTTATGGCCATTGTTGTCAAAACAGGGCTTCAAACTGCTTTCTCATCCCGTGTAGGTGGTAGACGGGTGGCTGATATGAGAGAGAGAGAGAGAGAGAGAGAGAGAGAGAGAGAGAGAGAGAGAGAGAGAAGGCGCACCCTCAACACACCGGTGGGTTCTGTAATCTAATTGCTTCTTTTACATTCCAGCCATTAATACGCCCTTTAATTTCCCATAATTGCCAATTTGAATGACTTCGAACACTGTCCGCTCCGTTGATCGCCCACAACAGACCTCGCAGGTTAATTGAAACTGCTTGGCCACTACATCCGGAAATGGCCACTCGATTTCCATTTATCGGCAGCGGGGATAATGGCCGTCTGTTATGTAAAAGCCTCCCGCTCCAGGGCACGCGGATTCCCAGTATACCTCGAGGGCATAGTAGGGATCGGGGGTGGGGCTAAAACCATTGCCACGAAATTTGTCAACGACGCTCCTGCGATACGGTGCTTGTTTTGTGCGCCTCTACAAAGAACGTTAAGGAATTTCGACAACACAGAGTCAGCCCTGCCTCTGTTTCGTATTCGAGCAAAACTAAAATAAATACACGACATCAAAACACTTGAATTCTATCACCTGCATCAAGGTGTGCGCTTTCCTTTCTCTTTCTACTATTACTACTACTAATAATACGGCTTCCCTAAATTAATAGTCTTTGTCCTTCTACAAATAGAAAAATTATAATGTTATATATAATCAACTTCTTCATAGTAGAATTTTAAGAGAAATGTTTACAGGAAGAAAAGTTACATCTATTTACCTTCAATGACCAGCACAAACACCTGAAAGCCTATTTCTAACGACCTCTACATAACAATAAATATGAAAGTTAGAAAATAAAGATGATTTTTCTCTAGGATTCTTTAACCCATTCGTTAACAGTGTGAGATTTTCGTCAATCGAACATTTAGTTTAGTTTAATTAATTAGTTAGTATATAGCTAATGCATCTCGTTGTCGTTGTTGTTTTCTTGTCTTTCTCTTCTTTTATTTGTTGATATTTGAAGAAAAGAAACAAACATTACGAGTTAGCGTCCACTGGCACCTGGCTCACCGGTAATCTGGAACAGTTCTACAGTCTGGCCAGAAGTTTTGCATCTCTCTAGATATATCAGTAGCAGGATCCATCTTCAAAACCAGGCTCGTGGCTCGAATGATCACCACTATGTCTTGGAATGTATTCAGACTGGTTGTCATAACGTATGTCTAAGGTCTTTTCAGAAACGGCATTATTATGCAAATCCAGCACCTTCAATTTTTAATTATTAAGCAAAATTAGACAAAAACTCTCGGGTGATTCAGAACTTTTGACCGGGCTGTGTGGACCTACCAAAAAAGTATTCCATATTTCACGCACAAATAGGGTGTTAATGCTCGTATATTAGCACGTAACTGTTAGAAAATCCATGCATTAAAGAAAAAAGGAGCTTATTTTCGAACTTTACTCACACAAGACTTTGGTACCGAAAAAATTCTACAACTGGCGTAATTTATTGACGAATCCGCCGTTTTGACCGCCAGGGTGCGCACATGGAACCTGCCGTACACGTAAACAGGGGGAATGATTCAACACCTATTGTCGCCTCTATGGGCGGCTTAACCTGCCCTTATTAGAATTAAGGTAGCCAAATTATGAAAGGGTCATCAATCATTTCCAGCGCCTAATATGCATCAGCAGGGGAAGGTGAAGGATGCAACTTTCTGATCGAGTTTAGACCGGTTCTTTAATCCTCGCGAACGCACGCGAGCGGAGAGTGGTCTCTTTCCAGTGCTACGCGTGCTTGATGTCGGTACTTAATAAAGGGACGGGCCCCTGGCGCCGGTCGCGCGGGGAGGTGATGTCCTGAGGCGTGCTTTCATTTATTTCCAATTCCCACTGACCTTTGACTTGTTATTCGGGAGTTACTTAACGAGGTGACTGACGCGGAACCATTATCCATCCCTGGTGACCGCGGTTGAGAAGGGGAGAGTGAACACAGGTAAGGTCAGCTAACGGGGCAGAGGTTCTCGCGGCCCGTGGCTCTGTTTACCCAGACCCCCGCGCGCCAATTCGCCCCTGATTCGCTGTTGTCGAAGATAACCCCTCCCTTCTGAGGGGGTGGGGAAAACAAAACAAACCGGCGCGGACAGGTGACAACGTTAGGGAAAGACACCTGGCGCGATGAGGACAGCTTTCCCCCTCATCTTCGCTGTTGTCTCGGTGTCGCTATCCGCGCGGAAGGAGACTGGGTACCCGAATTTCAGAAAAGCAGACCCTTCGATCCAGGGGCGTGGTGAGGACGGCCCTGGGGCCAGGAACCGCGGAGTTGCGAGGCCGTCCTACCCGTTTCTTCGGCGAAGGGGCCTCTTTGGGAATTGGCGAAGAACGGGACGCAAAACCGCTCGCAGGAACTTTGGCGACGAGAAGGCCCCGGGCTCGGGTTCGTGGAAGGGCGGGCCGGCGGAGAAAACCTGCCTGCGGTGCCGAGTCTCCTCGGCCAGAGCGCGTCAGCTGGAGGTAATTCGGGAGAAGATTCTAAGAGCCGCACACAGGCGCCCATCGGACAGTTTGCCGAATCGAGCCGAGGTGCCCGCGGTGCCGCCCGTGTTGAGGCTTCTGGAGCGCATGGACGTGCAGGGAGATGCTCCCTACTCGCAGCAAGAGCCTCACGACGCCGAAGAGCGCGCAGATACGATCCAGCAGCTGTTCCAGGTGGCCCAGAAACGTAAGTCTTTCATTTATTTACAGAGAACCACGCGTCCAAGTCGCTCGTATTCTTTGGCAACTCGTACGAGCCAGGAGTCCGTTCGCACAACACGTAAACCGCCCTCCTGACGTTTTGGGCGCACGACCATCCGCCAGCTCTTCTGCCCAGCAATACCATCAACTGGAAAAAAACTTCTCATAAGAGATATTTCAGAAAAATTATTGCAGACGTTAGAACGTTTAAAAGCCAAAAGTAGATTCATATAAGTCAATAACGAAATAAATCTCATCGTAAACTGGCTAACGTTTTGCACACCAGTCTTCGCTGACGTTTAAACAGTTTATCAGTGACTTACTTAGACTAAGGACCTCAATCCCGCCCCTCGGTCGGCTAATAGGTGGTCCTAGACCTTCACGAGACCTCGGTGGGCCTCATTCATCTGCTGAAAACTTTTAACTAAAATCTGTTCCAGAAAACGTTTTTCTTTCATATTAATTTCGTTTCCCTTATGGAAGGATGCAAGAAGTCAACATTGCTTTTACAAGTACCTTTCTCGGTTAAACCTTGTTAATTTATTATATTCGTATCTGTAGCTAAATATCTTCTCGAACCAAGCTTCCCAGTGGGTTTAGTTGATCTGTAGCTTTCTCCCCTAGTAAATGTGATATTTTGATAACAATGTGCATACACTGTAGGTTTGGTCTGCACCATCGCGCAGTTTTCCGACCCCGCTTCTTATCTTGTTTTAAGGGGCACTAACCGCACGAGCGAAGTAACCAATATTTTGGGAGAATAGGAATTTATGATGAAGTGAAAACTTAATCTCTTTAATATTTACATATTCGCTTTCCTTTTAGTTGTTTTGTTTTCAAGTTTTTTTTCTTCCATTTTATGTCTATTCTACCGTTTTATTTATTTATTTATTTTTCACTTTCGCTCCCACCCCTCCATCAGCATTTCCCACTTTAGAAAACGCCTCGGGAATTTGCTACTTCAACTTGCAATTAGATCTGGTCAACTACAGCGTGGATCGAGCCTCTCTCTGGGTCTTCGTCGAGCCAGAACGAGACTTCGGACGTCATTCGGTCGTGGTCGGAATATTTCGGGTGGATAAAATCGGCGACACGCGTCACGTGGAGTACCACCAGGTGGCGTCCCGGAAAGTAGAAACGGGACGAAAGGGAAGATGGACTCATTTCGACGTGAAATCGCTGGTACTGTTTTGGCTCGAGTTTCCACGAAGAAACCACGGCCTTCGCGTGAGCGTACGAGACATGAACGACAAGCAGTTAAGAGTGTCCGCCCCGGACGTGTCTGGAGACCCTACCAAATATGTAAGTGTATTTGTATTTCTCTATTACACGAAATTGTCGATTCTATATATAAATACCTATACACTAAACAAGAATTACAACGCATACCGCACATACACTCAAATTAAAAGCCTAATAATTGGCGCTAAATGTATCTATTTATTCTTTTAGGAAAATGTTTATGCAAATATTAGAAAGAGAGAAACTATAAGACGAAACAACGAATTACTGCTTTAAAAAAAAATCAAAGCAGGGTATTTTTTTTGTTATAAGTCGAATTGTTCTTTTGTTTAATAGCGATAAGTGGTTCTTTTTACGTAAACAAGGGTGTTTTTTCGCAGAAATATTTTGAAAACGAGGCTGTATCGAGATAACAACAACAGTAGCGAACTCGCATCGCAAGACGCGAGATGGATCATCTCAAAATCGTGTAGAGGACGATCTTCGACAGTATTTTTTTACGCAACGATGGAAAGATAATTCAATCTGTTTAATGTAGAATTAATCCCTCGGTGTGCGCTCGCCGTACATAAATAGATTTTTTAAAATATAATGATGAAACTATGAAGTAAGCTTTTCTTGTACTGACTAAAGCCTTTTGTCATTTAAAAATCACTTCAATATTTATAAAATTTCAACCAAAATTAAGACGGCTTTAAGAAAAATAAAATAATACCCTTTAATAAGGATTAGCAATAATTTAAAATCGAGTTATTTCCCTTACATTATACTTTGATTTGTAATTTAAAAATGTTTCTATTTCTAAACGTCTGTTTTTTTTAAAATCTAATTCGTTATTTTTTTCTAAAAATGATTCAATAAACTATTTAATTCAAGCTTAATGCATCTTATTTTTCTGTAGTATATAGATACAATTTCTAATTTGCCATAAAATCACTCATGCATTTATAAGTTTTACATTGACCCTGGCACAGAATTAAGTTTGCACGTTTAGCGTTTCCTCCAATGACGTAGCAGATCCTGCTGGGTATTTCCTTCTTTTAAGAAACACTTGGAATTCTTGCTGATAAACACAACAAGAACAACCGGCCCGTGCAACAAAACATTAAGACAACAGAAAATAACACTTCCATGTAGCACAGTAACACAGAGTTAGAATGGGATGAAATGTTTCTGACGGCAGATGATCGTGACGTCATATCGGGTACCACCTCGCACTGTAAAATATTATAAATAAAATTAACTGTGAGAAAATTCAAAATTATTTTAAAAATTTAAATAATTTTTAGAATTTTGAAATTAATTTGTAAAATCCTGCGGACTTTGTTTGGCTTGCTAAATCCTCTTATATATAGTTCAAATGTATGACTTGCTAAGAAATCCTTTGATACAGAAAAAAAACTGCCAGTTTTCTCTATCTCTTTGGTACTTTTCATCCGATACTTTTCTTTGCCAAATTTTTCGTCGTTGTAAATAAAATTGATCAGCAAAAATACATTATACACAGTATCAACAGATATAATTTTCTGTTTGTATCTAGCATCTCTACTGCATACGATAAAAACGAGAATTCATAACTTGACTGGGGGAGGTAACTCTGCAGTTAGGAAGAAGAGATAAATTGAAACATAATTATAAGATATCGACTAGGATATCGCATTTAAACATATAACTAAAGAATTACAATGTTTATCAACTTTCATAATTTTAATTTTAAAAATCAAATTATTATTAAAGTAAACAATTATTAAAGGAGAAATAATAACAAAAGCAAAAGAAAATGATATTATTCAAAGGGAGATAACTTGCGTAATTTAATTTTTTTTTACTTTGATGAAATAAGCAGAAACGGAGCCTGGACATTATGGAATATTCATGCTGAATGGCCTAACGTCAGGGCTCCAGCAAGTCCCATACCTGGTGTGACGTAAATAAGTTTTCGGCTCATGGACGGGCATATGCATAGTTGCTTCACATCTGTTACAATATTGCCGCAAGCTTCTGACAAGTCTGTGGTACGAAATTAATGCTGGCCCCAGACAGCACCCTGGCTGACACTCGACAGTAAGATCCGGATGGGGTCCACCATGCACATTCATTCCTTAAGAAAGCTTCAGAATCCAGCGCAGGGTATAGTCGCCAGAAACAGCTGGAATAACCACCAGACGGCTGCGCAAGTTTAGCGTTCTCAGCAGCCTACACCAAGAAGTTCCATTGTCGAATCTGTCGTCCCCTTTTCTACAGGACAGTCCGCAAAACCAGTCATGTGGAAGCCGCTAAACTTAGGCAGTGCGATCAGAAAACGACGGATTGAACTGAGAATCGTCGTCTGTTCAAAATGATAGTGCGCACGACAATGCCCAGGCAAGACTTCCTCACCCTGACCAGTCGCAGATTTCCACTAATACTGTTCCAATGTATTTATGCAGCTCAGTTTCCTCCAGTTATTTACGTACTCAGCCGTTGTTAAGGGACGATTCGTAGATGACGAAGCCTCATCTTCCAGTTCTGATACCAGGGCGGAGGGGGGACGTATGTAACAGCTAGATAGCCCCCTCGTGGTTGAGTGGTGGTGGTTTGTGATGTCACACCTAGTAACATTCTGCTATGATGGAATAGCGACATATGGGACTACGTTGCCGTTAATACTCGGGAAAACTGACAGTGGTATGTAAACGTGGTGGAAGTCTGTTTACCCGCTTGTCTTGGCGGATATTAAGAAAATAAAACAAAATATAAACAGACAAAGCCTATCATATCAGTGAATATACTATATATATATGAAAGGTAGGGCTTTATTTTGAATAATTTTTTATACATTTTGTTTTCGTTCATTCTGTTGCATTGAATGATTCGTCATATTGCAGGATTATCAGATTAGATGAATCTGCCTAACGTCTGTAGTGGAAGGCTGGCTTCAGATGTTTTAAGTGCTTTAGCGTTAAGGGTGTGAACCGTTTTTTAGCCCGCGTTCTTCGGACCTCCGAGAAATTTCAAATATCTTTAACAGATACGCAGCAGACTTAATTATCAGCCTGTTCGTTCATAATGTACTGGCCGTTACCAACCTTTCATCACTTCTTGCAGTTTAATTTGTTTACCCTGTGTTTGTTACTTGCTTTGTTTTTATTTCTTTTATCATCAGTTAATACAAATGAGAAATTTGTTTAGCCACATATTCCGATATTAAAGTATTTAACTTCTTTACCCCGTCATTGTTTTAGAAGTTGTCTTCCCCTTCTTCAAAAAATTAAAATTATTCGTTTTCAAATAAAAAAAGAAGTCATTTATAAACGTTCTTTTTCCAATTACTGCATACATTTATCTTTTGATCTCTAATGCCTTAATGTTTCATTCGCATTAAGTTTGTATATAACTTGATTACTTATTCTCTCCCCTTTCGGCGTGACAAATTTTTGCTTTTGGACGAAATCTTATTAATTTATCTCTCTTCAGTTTAAAGGCATTGCTTTGTTTAATTCAGATGATATTAATTTAATTTGCCAGAATGTTTTATTTCGAAATAAGAACATTTTATTGTTGTATTTACTGTTTTTCTGATCATTTTTAAAATCTATAGTTTCCATGCCTATCTTAAAGAATTAGAATAGGGAAAAAGAGTGAAATTAGTATATTAAAGAATCAAAAAGAAAACAAAACTAGAAATTTCAGAAAGTTAAAAGATGAAACAAAGGATATCTAAAAACACGAATTTAAATGTGAAAGTATTAAAAATATTAGAATATTTTAAAAAGAAAGGAAACAGGCAAAATATTAAAGAAAATAAAACTAGTTATCGGGGAAGAAAGGTTGGTTGGATGATGCTTGAATCAATACAAATCTGAATAGAAACGAAGACATTTTTAGCCAACTTTCCCTTTTTCTTGGAGGGGTGAGGGAAATTGAAGACCTTAAAATTCGCTTCTTGTGGTTGGAGTATAAAAGGGGATCGTGTTAACAACAACAAAAAGTATCGCTACAAAACCTTTTGCTCGGAGGGGACACATTTCAACGCAGCATTTGATAAAATGCACCATTAACGGTAGCCGTTTAATTCTGTTTGTTTAGGGCTGCTCGCCAGTCTTCATGCCGTGTTCTTTACTTCTGCAGCCCGTGCTGGACGTGAAGCCCTCGAGACGGAGCAGGCGGAGGAGAGAGAAGCGGGGTTCGAGTCCCCCGTGCTCGGCAGAGGGAAGCGACCGGCGGTGCTGTCTCTACCCGCTGGTGGTGAACTTCAAAGAGGACCTGAACATGAGCTGGGTCATCGCTCCGCGCTACTTCCACGCTAATGTCTGCTCGGGTAGGTGCGGTCTCGACAGCATGCAGGAGCATCCGTACCTCTTCCTGCCGCGGAAGTACCGCACCGACCTCGCCGAGTCGCCGTGCTGCTCGCCGACCGAAACCTCGGGGATGGACATGATATTCTTGCTCGACAATGGCGAAACCAGGTTCGTGAAGCTGAAGGAAATGACGGTCGAATCCTGTGGGTGTCGGTGAAATTCCGCTCACCATCTTAATTCATTTTTAAAAAAAAAATATTTAATCTCAGAAATAAACTTTTATTACATTTTGTTGTAGCTATATAACTATGTCCCCTTTTGACCAGTTACAACTCCCTTCTTACACGTTTATAATTTACAGGAGTTACCTTCTTTTTTTTACTAAAATTATTTATTTTTATAATATATTCAATAAATCCATTTTCATTACTATTAAATGTAGCTATGCAATCGTCTCCCTTTTGTATCCATTGCAAAACTTTCTCTACTGGTTTATTTATTTTTAGTTTTTTGCTAAATTATGAATTTTTAAATAACACGCCTCGCTACCCTCTTTTTCGTTGATTACCGCAAATTCTAATGTGATCACTATTGCATGTATTTACCTCAATTTTCTATATTATTGCCAGTTGTCTCCCCTGTGTGACCAAGCTATTTAATCTTTTTTTTTTGGTAGCTCTGGACAAAAAACTTACTAGATTTAATTTATTATTTCCTATTAACTTAATGATATATCTGTTATTTAACGCCAATGTTATTAATTAAATTTACAAGAGATTTATTCCTTTCTTGGCTTCTAAACGTATTTCCATTAACCATTCTTTCCCTTGTTTACTATTTTTTAAAAATTTTTCTCATACCAAATTTATAGTAACATTTCTGCGTTATTCGTGCAAAATTGGAATACCAGTTCTGGCAGAGTGACATATTTGTTCTTGGAAGAAGGCTTATTAGAATTTCTAGTTAGTTAATATTTTCTATTTTATCCGGACGCTCATTAATAAAAAAAATTTATTTACATCTTTAAAAAAAAAAGAATCATTCTGATTTTAAAAAGCGAAAGTAACAGAAAAACAAGAAAGAATATATTGCGCATGTCTTTTTAACATTGGGGAGATTAATGCCAGATCACTGGAATTGTTTGATAGAAGATGTGTTTTCTGCGGGTATCTTTGAAAATAAGGGCGCAGAAATTTATTTTTAAAAAAGTCTCCTTTTTCCAAGTCTGTTTATTATACGTTTTCGTAATTGCCAAAACAGAGAGTTTTGGGCTGCTCCGTATTTTCTCATTTGTAAGACGTGTTTAATGTGCAATAAACATAAACTTTTCTTTAAAAGATAATTCGTAGTATTATCTGTCGGATTTTTAGAAACAGATGAAACCATCAACGGGACTTACGAACTGGCGAAATCCTGGAACGCGATTTCATCTTCAGAAATGTTTCTTCTTTAAAACTGGAGAGCGACATCTAGCGGTGTTTTAACAAACGGCGGAGGCCACACTCTACACGAAATCCGGAACCAAACCCAACCAGATCTCTTTTGAACGTCCCCAGTGTTATAAATTATAGCATAGTGCGGATACTTATTTTTCTTGCAAGTTCCCCTCCCCCTAAAGAAGTTAATTGGGCTGCATCTCGCACGAGGTAAATACTTCCGGTTTCCGGGTCAATATCAGCCTGTCCCCTAACCCTGACGAGATTCTGTAGATTACGTCGGTTTGGAAGGGAAACTGTGGCGTGTTATAAAATGACGGACGGTCGCTCCATCGTGGACTTTGATCGGACCGATGACTCAGCAGCAAATCTGCTATGTACCCAAAAAAAGCAAAAAGGGTTTAAATGTCTTTGCCGCAGATTGACTGACCGTCTGACCTTTCCAGCCCCTTATTTTGTTAGGTGACCGGGGATACCCGAGTCTTTGGTATCGAACGAATGAAGTGACGTAAAATCCAGCCTCCCTCTACCAAGAAAAAGAAGTCAGTTGTATTTTTTTCTGAGGGGTGTGGAAAATGATGTAGAATACGGAAACATCTGCCGCTGCCGCTGCTGCTGCTGCTCCGAGATCTGGTCTTTCGCAGCGCACGCAGCGGGGATCCATTTTGTATGCTGACCCGAGTCGCGCGCTGCACTGTGGGAAGAAAGCCGAATACTTAATTAACCCCCTAACTGGCAGTTTCACGCATCACGTGGAAATGCGAAGCAAAAACAAGAGAGAGGGCGAAGCGAACAATTTTTTAACGCAAGTTTTATTGCCCCATTTGATTTTGAAGACATGACGATGCGACCTAGCACCAGTATACACAGAAACAACAACAACAACAACAACATCTGGTCACAGTCAGGGTGCGGCCACTGGAATGATTCGTCAGGCGTGAAGGCGGATGCCGTGTCGATTTAAAAGAACTCGTCTCGTGCGGAAATCTTCCGAAAAGAAACGGAAACTCTTCTAAAAATGCCGACCAGCTGATCTACTGTAAATACGGAATAGTTCATTTATTTATGGCTGTCACTGGCTCCGCCTCAGCAGGACTGTAACAAACTTGGCACGGCGCACACACATGCGGAGAAACGATAATCTACAACAGCGCGGAAAGCCGATGGGCTCCTTTCAGTCGTGGGGCTTTTTGGTACAACGTGAACTCGCGGCTTCGTCTTGCGGCTGAGATTTTAGTTTTATAGAAGTAGAAGGAAGAGCCGCAGACGACGACAACTTTGAGTTGGCTACGTGTTTTTTTTTTTTTTTTTTCAGTGCATAATCGAGGTAAGACGTACAGGGGAGGGGATGGAGGGAGCGGTCATAGCATCTGGAGGACTGTTACCAGCCGGGGACGGAAATGAGAGCATCTCGGACGGCTCGGATCTTAAACTCCGGTCCTGAGGTGAATCGCTAACCAAGTGAATGAATTTATTATGTTCGAAAATTTAAAAAAAACAATCGTATGAAGGAACCGTTGATGGCATCGTGGTCAACCGTCGGAAACGTTTTGAGCCAAAGGAGAAACTGAGAAAGCAAAGCCTAGCGTATCAAAGGTGCTTTACCCGCGCACGCACGCATTTTCAGAAACATTTTTAAAAAAATAAGTTCATTCTTAAGTAGCGTATTTTTTCTAAAATATTTTAAGTGCATTTTCTTTATGAAATTCAAGATAATTGCTAATTCTAGACAGCATTTAAAATTACTGGTAGCTGATTCAGTCCCCGGATGTCGGTACGATTACATGGATGTGGTTACTCACAATTTTCAATAAAGACTACGATTAACACAAAAGCTAGAATAACAGTCACGGGAAATGCACATTATATACTTTATATACTCGTTCGGACAATAGAAAAGATTTTCAGCGTCAAAATGTCAATGGACACAGGTTTCGCGAGCGAAATTATGCATTCCTGCATTTGGTACTTGGATTAGCACGAGACCGGAAATTAGAGCTTAGGGGGAGATAAATATTGCTACCTTTGATCTTTGCTAAAATGAGGTAATATCATTATCATAGCAGTCGGCGAAGATGCGGCTTTAGTACTAACTCCGTATTCGATTCGCTTTTATTAAAAGAAGGAAAATTATAACGACCAATGAAGGGAATCTTGAAATAAATATTTTGTAATAATTACACGACTTTGAAGAAATATTTTAAAATTATAAATCCAATTGTCACTATATTTAATAGATTTATAAAAAAAATAATGGTTGTCATGGCTTGGTATTTTCTTCCTGGAAGCCTAAAGAATGCAACGAAATATAATATAATTCAAAATCAATCCACATTAGAATTTATACTATCGTTTGTTTGCATCCGCAGAAGGAACTTGCATCTTTTCACTCTCAGTTAATAATCATAATAAGAATAATAAAAAATAAAGTAAAATAACGAAAAGTTGTTTGCGAATGCATGTGCTGCCAGCCATACGTTTGGTGGCAAGAAACATTGCGAAGTAACGTAAGACGGTTGGCGATGTAGCGAAATACGTCACTCGACTGGGAGAGGAGTCCGTTAGCAAGCCGTCAATTTCCGCCTGTGTCTGGGCGGCGTCCGTCGCTTGGTTACCGTAAACAGGCAAATATATGCTCCTCTAAGCTGTGTGTTATGGTGGACGGATTCAAGGGTCAAATATCTCATTTGGTTTTTAGGAACCACGCGGGCTCCGCCAGGTGGGACGGTTAGAAGCGGTAATATTAAGGGAAGGATAAGTAAGCTACGTGATGTATGCTGTATATCACGGGTCGCTGTATGGGGTTTTAAACACGATACAGCGACCGTCAATTGCTAGTCGTGCCGCCCCGTTAACTGTATTAGGAAACAACGCAGGCTCTGGACTGCTGGCTGTGCGTCCCACCGGCCTTCGCCACAAACCTGGTCACCTGGAGAGCGGTGTCTAACTGCTGCTTAGCCGCCATAACCTCTCCGTTAGCCGCCATTCGGGGACTGCTGCTGGGACTCTGCGTTTTCCTTGTGGGCAGAGATCGAAGAAAGTTAACATTTCGCTCATTCAAAGGATCGGCAACGACAAGAACGGTCAGGCTTCCGTCGACGGTTCCGAGGCAAACTGAACACCCAGAGGAAGATCCAGCCATCGATCTGACCTCGGCGTGGGTTTTAAAATTCGCGATCATTTTACCGTCGGACACGCGAAACACTCGGATGGTCCTGTGTCCCGAGTGGTAATAAATCAAATGCTGGTCGTCTTTTGTAAACATAACATTTATATTAAAAACGCCCTCGGCTACCTTCGGTATAAAAGTTCGTATCGTCTTTCCGGACTTCAGCTCCATCAGCTCCAATCCACCCCGGCTCGGTGCGTAAAGCCCTTGCTTTCCATTCCGGGTGGCCATGCCATTCCAGCGGTTGACCGACCTGATAAAGTTCTTCTTTTTCAAGTCAATAATGTTTCCCTTATCGGGATCCATGACAGCGATCTGGTGGCCCTCGTGAGGCATAGACACCAGGTGCGTTAACTGCTTGTAGTTGGTGTACTTCAGCTGCATGTTGTACAGGTGCGTTCCGTTCTTTGCGTGAAAGACGGCCAAAATGTCCCCGCTCTTGTCTACGGCGGGCACCGCCAGGTACAAACCGTCGCGGGTGAGAGCCGGCGGAAGGAACTTCTTCAGACTGTACTCAAATTTGTACACCTCGTCGCCTGTAGGACAGGTGTAGCAAACGCCTCGTCCTTTCAGGGGACCTGGCATCGAGAAAGCTATCATTTTAGCGTCCTGCTCGTTCAGGCACACCTGCTGCGAGTCCTTCTGCGGGATAGTCTTCTGGACGCTGTCTTTTTCCAGATCCCATATCAACACTCCGGTGGATTCAGCGACAATTACGTACTCCCCTCCCTTGGTTATCACGGCTGCATTTACGATGGAATTGTGAGATCCACTTGGAAGATTTTTCAGCAGCTTTCCCTTCTCCAGATTCCACACTCCGACGCTGTTCCGTGTCGTGGTGATTCCCAGGTAAACGCTTTCGGCCAGGTGAATGGAGTCAATGGGTTTCTCCAAGCGATCAATCGAATGAACATCTTCCAGGATGTTATCAAAGTTCCAAACCTTAATAGTTTTGTCAATGGACGACGATATAACTTTGTTGTACGCTCCGCGAACCGCCGTCAGCGCTATGATGCGGCCAAAATGCGCGTCAAGCACCTTCACCATGTTGCCTTGCTTTACATCCCAAACGTACAAATTTTTCCGAACTCCAGCCACCACGAAATGGTTGTGTCTCGTAAAAGAAACCAGACTGTTGATCTGATTTTTACTGGGAATATTTCGCACGCCGTGCGGGAGTTTTAAATACTTCACATTGTTGGTACGAAGGTCCCACAGTTTGTAGCCGAACGCTATTGTCGCCAACAAATACATCTCGTCCTCGGACTGCGTCAGCGCAAACACCTCGTCGTCATTTTCTCCGAGAGTCCGATCGTAACGCCACCTACTTCCTTCAAGCTTGTAAACGACGACGGCGTTATCGCTGAGTTCGATGCACGTGTACATCCTTTGCTTGTCTTTAGAGAAGGTGGCGCTACTATGCAACTCAAAGGGTTCTATAGAATTATCTGAAATTTCCAACGCCATGGCTTGATCATCCAGGTCCCCGCTTTTCAGTAGCACGAGGTTTTTTCCGCTCGAAGTAAATTCCACTGCGATGATGGACATCTTGAGCTGAGACTCCATGCTGGTGACAAAATCGCCGTCGATCGTGTACACGCACCACTCCTTGTCCTTCCATGCGACCAGGTGCGTGTTAGATACCGCTATTCCAAGAAGCTGCCCGCTGTCTTTGCCCTTGGTTTCGGTGACAATAAAATGGTCGCCAGTCATTACCAAACAAATGACAATCTGCTTGTTGTTGGTGAATCCGACAGCATATTTATCGTTGGGGGATAGAGCGAGATTCTGCATTATCCCTTCGATCTTTGGTAACACTGTCCTTAACACTTCGCCCGTGTTCATGTCCCAGATGATGAACTTGTTGGACACGGTGACAACGTACCGCCCATCGGACGTCACGGCAATTCCGAAGGGCGCGAATGGGTGCCCTTCTAAAGAGTACTGCAAAGGTCCTCCCGGCGTGTGCAAGCAGTGATGCGCCGGGATTAAGACGCACCTGGACAACCCCTCGTTTTCGCATTGTTGTATGAGCTGCCGGATTTTTTCGTGAGAATGGTAATAAGGGAGCAAACGGCCAATGATCTGAGGCCCCAGCATATCGGGGAAATGGTTGAGAACGGAACTGGACAGTCGTATGGCGTCAGCGATCAACTTGACCTCCTTGTCGTAAACGTGGTCGAGGAAATCTTCAAAGTCGGCCAACAACAGTTGGAGAGGCATCGAGCTGAGCTTGGCGTGCAGACACTCGTAATTAAACAGGACTCTGTCGAAAAGATCTTCATAGCGGTGAGAGCGGACAAGGTGGTACGGCAGCTCGTTCAGCCGTCGCAAATTATGGCGGATTACTTTCCCCTCGGCGTTCAGAAACACAAGCGGCTGCAGCGGAACCTTCCGGTCGCACTCGCCCCTTTTCTCTTCCAAGTGAAATCTTTGCCGCTGCAGCTCAGAATATTCGAACGGCTTCGGGACGCCACCGCCCCAAGTTCCCAGGAAATACTCGGCGAGATTAGAATGAATCTCGCTCACGAAATTTAAGTTTCTGAAGTAGCGTTCGGTAGCTGCGTCTATGAACTGACGGTGATACCAGCCGATTACGTTGACGCCATCAGCCTCTCTCTCGCTCAGATAGCCAGGGAGGTCGTTACGTATACGGGTCCATAGCAGTGGCGGAATACGTCGCGTGGGTGGCAAATGGTACTGGTAAACGTCATTGAGTACTTTCTCGTCCAGGGACAGCAGGTCTTCCAGTTCGGCTTCGGAGAGCCCACTCTTCGATGCGGTAATGTAGCCGAGTGCGTGAGACACCAGCGTCTTGCCGTGCTGGAGCTCGATCTTCTCAAACAGCTTGGTGATGCTGTCGTGTATGGTGTACGCCAGGGCGGTCGCCTGGGGCTTCGTGTACGACTTCCAGCGGCAAATCTCGTCGAACACCAGCTTGACGTAAAGCGGCAGGTTGCATTTCGATATGGCCTCGTTCACGACGACCCACTGTTCCTCGCTGATGCTTCTGTTCGCGTTCTGCAGCCAGTATTTCAAGATGGTGCCGCTCAAGTTCTGACCCAGCGGAAGCACCTGGACAAAGTTATCCATCTCCTCCACGATGGTCTTCAGCGTGTCCAGGATGCCGTAGTAGTTTGGAAGCGCAGAGACAACCATCTTCACGTAAGGCCCGAGGTTAGTGGGCAGCCACGCCAGCTGGTGCGCGCCGCCCGCGGCCGAAAGCTGATCCAACGAGTCGAGGAAGATGACCAGGGGTTTCTGCACGGTGGCCACGGATATCAGTTTCTTGAAATGCTGAACCAGCGGGGCCAGGTCTTCGGGGATGTTGTCATGCGGCTGATCGTAGACCACGGACATCTGCTTGCACAGGCTGGTGATAAGAGGGACGATGCTGGAACTGCACGGCGTGGTGCCAAGAAACCTCAGCATCATCACGGGTGTTTTGTTCTGGGAGAACCAGGAGATAGCCTATAGTTAAAGAAGGAAAGATAAACAGCAGCAGCAAGAATGGACATTCAGTTAAAACATTACTTTTTTAAGGCAAGTAACCAGCTAAATACTTGAAGGTTTTCTTCCACTCGGTCAGACTGCAACATTTACCTTTCGCTGGGTTATGGGGATGGAAAAGGTACAAATTAGGTACAAATCGCAGAATCAACTTTCTCACATCTGAAGGTTTCTAACCATACACGTGACAGTAATCAGGAAACTAATTCCAAATACATTATATTTTAAACCATTTAACGTTCACGGTAAATGCTGCTAAAGAACCGTCGTTCAAGATGATAAACGCGGAACGGATTAACCAACCGCTGAAGCCGTTTGCTGAAATAGGATCATCAAAGATGTCAGAAAAACGGGAAAATGTTGACACCCCTCAGAATCAAAACGATTCCTCTGATGACGTAATTCTTGATAACTTTTGTAATTATTCTACTTGCTTGGCAATTCTCAGCGGTGCCATAAATAACCTGATAAACTCCCCATTTAGGGACCCTGATCCCTTTAGAAATTTAACGTTGATTTACAAATCATTTTAAGGTGAATTTTAAGAAGTTGGTTCATATTATGTGGCGGCAGATACTTTTCTTTGGAGTGACTCTTAACGGAGTCAAAACGCAACCCGCTGACTCTGCCAAGAATCGAGGTGGTTAGCTCTGGAATGTCAACCCGTGGCTGAGTTGTGGAGAGTTGCCGTTCTTACCTGGCTCGCACCTTTGGCCATTAGAGACGTCTTTCCGCAGCCACTTTCCCCATACAGTACCAGCGGCTGGTTGCTCTTCCCGACGATGTACTGCTGGATCTTTTCCACCACTTCCTCCCGACCCTGGAACATTCTGCAGAATTGCTGGCACGCGTGCATGTGCTGCAACGTCTCAGTGTAGATGGCGTCGCCCGACAGCTTCTCGTGCCTCGCCATGGCCTCGTCCACAAGCCGGGTCACCGAGCTGTAGAAGTGATTGCAGAACTCCTCTAGGTACTCCCGGTGCGTTTCCAGCTCGATGCCCGCCTTTCCGCTCCACTCGACCGTGAAACGCACCGTGTTCGACGAAGGCAGCTTCTTCGCCAGCTTTTCATCTCTCAGCGTCTTCAGCAGCTTCTGCGCCTCCCCGTCCACGCTCCTCGCCGCGATGTCGATGAACTTACTGGTGTAGCGTAGCAGGGTGGTGTTGATGTTGGTGATGTCCCGGATATAGGCCAGGCAGTGGTGTTGGACATTGGCCGCTTTCAGAATCCCACGCTCCACTTCGCGTTCCGTTACTGCAAAGAAAAGGAACCGCAAGAAGCCAGATCTTACACCAGGAAAGCGAAGCCACAACTCATGGGAAACCCTCGAAGTCAACTCTACCCCAAGATCCCTAAACAGGCTGGTTCATCGGCAAAGGCGTGCGGTCTCCGCGTCACAGGTCGTTATAAGTGAGTGAGGTGTTGAATTAAATGGTTAAATACTTGGATTCAAATTATGGTTTTAGCTGATCAGTTGGTGGATATTTTAATGGAAACCAAAATAGCAAAACAATTATAAAAAATGTAATAAGTCAAAGCAAAACTGAAGCAGTTACAGCTGAAGTTTACCGAAGACCGTTTTTCGGGTTAAGTAGATGCTAAGATAAGAACACAAAGACTTTGGTTATTTGTTATGTGTGGAAATAAACGGGGAATTCCGGAGTTTTCTCCTGGTCTGGGTAACCGAAGTGGGGAGGGTATCAAACACACGGACTCGTCGCCATTAGAGAAGTTATTCTAAGTAAGTGGTTGGGATAATTTGGGTCCATATCATAAGGAAAAAGACTGGAAATCAAACAACTTTTCTTTTTGCTTAAAAACGATCCGACAACAAATATTTGAAGTAGTCGCTCTGGTAGCCGGAGTTTCAGACACCATCAGCGAAAATCTTGGCTAACGGAATTCGAAGTCTGTTGGAATAATACCTCACGAAAATTACTAGAAGCGGAGTTTAAGTTTTTCTCTTTGTCTCGGTTTAAATGTTCGAAAAAGAAGGGAAAAACTACAATAAAATATCTGTAAAATTTCTCCATGGTTAAGCACGAATAATTCTAAATATACCGATGAACGAGTAGCACTAATACTACAAGAACGGTTCAACAAAAAGTGACGTGAACATTATGATGATGACGTTTCGATGAGATGATGTATACGCCGTTGAAATGATGTATACGCTGGAAGAAATGATATGTATGCCGATGCTGTGATGTATATGCCGTAGAAATGATGTATACGCAGGTAAAAATGATCAGCGATGACTCAATAAACAAGAGCTTTAATTAAAACTTATGCCTCTTGAAAAAGCAGGGAAATTCAATGAAGAAAGAGAGGAATAAGTAGTAGAAAATCAGTGAGAGCACCAGACCACGCCACCTAAAGACTCATCTCAGCTTTCGGTTTGGAAAACTCCACTACAAGCTGACGAATAAAATTAATTGAAGGGTTAGCTGTCCTGACACTTTAGCTACACGATCTCTTAGCAAAGGTCGTCAGTCATTTAGCTACCGAAGAATTTTCATAGCCTACACCAGTTTAGTAATCTAAAGTCTAGACAATTTCCCTCTCCTTCGAACGACTAAAAAAATCTGACCAACTGCGACACGAGACCGGAACTGCTGGCATACCTTGTGTTTTCCTGTTACTTTCATTTTCGTTTTAGTTTGTCCATTTAGTCTTACTTCTAAAAATCTTCCCCTCTTTCTTGCTTGCAGGCAGTCTTCCAGTCCTGTGTATTTTCGAAATTCCGATTATTTTACTACTACTACTACTACTACTACAATTATCATATATTTTTATATATGCCGCTAAATTAGCATTAAAATCTCATCTATTCGCAAACCAATGTATGGGTCGTGAGCTGTCTGATAGCGACACCAATAAATACATTCGCAGAGATGAGTCTTGGTAAAACTAGAATCGGGTTATCGGGCCGCCTGACGGAAAACGATATTTCTATCGATCTCTTTTCTGTCTGGAGAATAAGAAGCTAAAAAGGCAAACAACAAATATTTGTTAATTCATTATCACAGCTTTTACCTGGCCCGCTGATAGTACTCTTCCTCTGTTGATGTTCTTGTTTTATCTACGCTCGTTACGTTGACATAAGATAATATCACTTCTCGACGAGTTCCTCATTTGTCTCGAAAAAAGATAAAATCTGTCATTTTTTTTTCACAATACACAGTAAGAGCTCTTTTCCTATCAATACAAACTTCCGATTTGAGACAGAGAAAAACAAACACACAACAAGTAAAACAGCGAGCACACAGACAAAATACTAACCCCTCCCTGCTAGTTAATTTTATTTAGAAGGATTAAAGACACGATCAAGCAAAGAGTCAATTTACCAGTCGTACTTGTGAATAAATAAAGGGTCAACTGTCGGTTGTTATCATACCAATCAATTTGTTTTTTTGGAATATGGTACTTTAGAAATTTAAAAGAATAAATACACGTAACCATACCTAAGGGAAATATGGACATAGCCATTTTTGTGCTCTGATATTTCGGTTTTATTCGTGTTTATCACGCCAGGGAAAACAGTTCGCCAAGAACACTGTTATTGCCAATAATCAATAAGTTTTTAATTCCTCCGTCTCTCGCGGTATAATTTATCATTTATATATATTCGCTTTTTAGGGAAGAATCCGCGAATATTATGCTGGCGAGATCCAGACTTCATGAAGGAACAGAATTTTGAAGATAAACTACAAACTGAAATCCCGCAAACAAACTGGACCGAGACAGAACATTATAATAAAATAAACAATAGTAAACAAAACCAAAAATAAAATCAATATGTAATAATTGACTATTCGATCAGTGACTATGCGTTCATATTCCCAAATGGCCGTGCAAACCGTACACATTACTTAAATGGTCCTTGAAGAATGATGTCAATACCAGGCATTTATTAAACTCGGTGATCCCGTATATCTCACTCAAATATACCAAAATTTAAATGGATGCATAATTAAACTGGCTATTTAAACTCGGTAGTACATTCTACATAAATGTTCATATTTCCTAACTAGACATGTTAATTTGCCGTTTATACTGTTTGTGTTCATGTTACACTCATTTAAAATAAGTCAGAACTTTTCAGAAGCGAGCAATGCAGAGCAGTGGTTACTGGGAGAATTCCAGAAATTTTCTGCTGAAGTATAAGCATTGTGATGTCGTCAACATCTCAAGGACAAACGAACTTTAAAGAAACGCGATTCTTTGCGTTTCTGAAATAGCAAGGTCACTTGTACGCCCACGTAGTAATTAACAACTGTATACGAGGGGAGACCACTCGGTTTCTCTCAGTCGAAACAGTGATGCCTAACTAAAAAGACATTTTAATGGCGGACTTCCGATTTGAGAAAAAAACTCTCTAACAAATCCAATAACATTTTTAAAATCTTACTCTAGTGTATGCACAAACCACTTTGATCGGAAGCCCACAAAATGTCGATATAAAGAGGTTAATATGGAAATTACAGAAAAACCAGTCTATTATATCGATATTCTCTAGGATTCTTAGACTTCTTTGTTTGTAACTTATTAGAAAAGAATTCGATATATCGATATTTTCTTTTTTTACCGGTGTTACGCGGAGAACAGTCATCGATGATAAAATCTCATTACTGCAGCGAGTGACTACATGTTTAAGCAGCTGTCATTTTGACTATGATCAGATATCACTTCATGTATCGATACAACGCCATCATGATTTTAATTAAAACAAACCTTAGAGTGAGATCCTACCTGACATAAAATAATTGTGCATCTGCTCTCGGTCGATCTTCTTCGTGATGAACAGAACCTGAGCAGACTTTCGGAGTATCTTCTGTAATTTTCCGAACGTATGCCACCACTGCGACTGGTCCGCCTCTTGAAGCCGTTGGTGGCGCTACAAGACGAATGTTAAAATGCACTGGAAGACATGTATTAATAACAACTACAGGCGCGCGTGTGTGGAGCCCTCTAGTAGCAGCAAAACGTAACGTAATAAGAACGAAAAGAAGCTTGAATATATTTTTATTATTAGATTTATGAATCTCACTTATTCCTTATCAGCTATTCTCAGTACAGCTTTGCCAAAGTAGCACCAGCTGTCAGCCATAACTAGAATTTGTGATAACCACTGTGGTAAATCTGACACCTGAAAATGGCAGAGGGAACTTTAAGAAACTGATTTATCTCCCTGAAAAAACTCTTTACGTAATTACTTCCTGTATATGACATCATTTCTGTTGTTTAGCATTAATGATTTTATAGATATAACTCCAGACAAAAAGCACCTTTCTGGTGAATGATTCCAAAGTTACAAAACGTTTTGATTTTTATTAAGAAAACTTTAAAAAGAAATGTTTATAAAAATGTGTGAAGGCCTCTTGATAATGAATATACGCTAATAATTCTTAAGGTGTGTTGCTTTGATCGAAACTGGACAGAAAAAGACCCGATCAACGAACAAAGAGGAGAGAATCAAGAAGAGAAACAGTGAAATCAGCAGAGAACGTTCTTTGGGTTTCCTTATTGCTAATTTCTAATTGATTTGGTGAATATGTTTCCTTGGCAAAATATAAAGATAATTAGTCCTCTTATGATTCAGAAACTCTTTGTTATAGATTGCTCGACAGCGAACCAGCGCACAAGAATCGTTCGATGCTTGATAAAGAATGAGAAAGCAATAAATCATGAGTGTTCGATAGGAATTACCAAAAGTTTTGCTACAGCCAGCGATTGATTCCATCTTCAACGAATATTTACGTAACGAATCTACAATGCAAGGCAAAAGTGTGGGCTTAAAAACTAGACAGGGGAGATAAACTTACTGAGAAGTATTTCTGGTGTATGACATCACTCTCTTTTTGATAATAAATATACACTACACGCTAAAAGTAGGCATACTGTAATTATATACAAAGAGGCCAAGAAAGAAAAAAAACAAAACATATTTTAAAAAATAACGACATAAAGTATCAACAGAAAATCAACAGCTAAACAGCAATAAAAATAACAATGGGGTAAACGTTTATATCAGAAAACGTTTTGTAATGAATCCACATAATATTTGAAATTTTAAAGGACGCATGAGTTGTTTTTAAAGTCAACATTCTTTATTTTTATTTACAATTGCTCGAAATAGTCTGATAAAAATTTCTTACTTTTGTTAGAATACATAAACAAATATTTGATGATTTAAATTATAAACGAAATAAACAGTATATTTCTTTTGTCTTATTTATCATCACTACTTTTCTAGAATCTCCAAACTTTTCTAAGACATTTATGATAATAATTTCATTAAATCTAATAATAAAAACAAAAAGACATATTATAAATAGATATAATTATCTTAATAGCTATTGTTTATTTCTTTACTAATTATTAACTGATCTGATTAACTTGTTTACGATTACGATAAACTAAAGATAAAGTCATTTACTTACCTTATTGTTAAAGTTAGTGTAGATGGAGCTGATAGGCTGAAGTGCATAGACAGGTGGAACATAGTTGTCGTCCCTTTTGTACCATGCTTCCAGTAGTTCAAGTTCGAGTTCTTCCCCCTTGACGCACTCTCGCAAAAGATGGAAATCTGAGGCAACAATATGTGTAGGAAGCGGCCGATAGCCATACTTCTGGCCCAGAAAGACCTACAAAATTACCATAAGTAAAATAAAAAATTTTTCATAAAAATTCAACAAAATTATATTAAAAAAACATCGTATTTTTGGTTTTTAATCTAAATTTGTTTTTCCATTTCGGTAAAAAGATATGCGTTTCATAAATGAACAAAGTAAGTATATTTTCTGATGATAGTGGAAGCTTTAGTTTTATTACGACACAAAATCTCGTAGCTACTGAGTCAATAAAAAAAGTTTGGCCCACCATTACATTATATTCGAATTATAATAAAGATTAAATTTACACAAATGTTACTGGTAAAAATCGATAAATAAACTATCCATTGGCACTTACTGATATTTGGATGTTTCTTTAAATTCCAACATTCCTTTATCATAAACCTAGAACAATATTGTTTATCATTATCAAGGTGAACCTGGAGTTATGGGATAAACCTGATCAACGACTGATCGATCATCAAAGCCTGCTGTGTCCAAGCGAGATCAATGGCCACGGACTGTCTAGCATGGTCGAAGTAATAATGACCATTCCGAGTTTGGAATCTGTATCCAGTAAATCAGACTTTATCCGAGCGTTACCCCGAAGTAGAGAGATCAGATGAACTCGGCTAAAACCAGCGCCCAGTATACTGAGAATAATGCTAAATGTTGCAACCAGACATTGGTTAATTAATGTCTGCTTAGTTAAACAAAAATAGTTTTTGCTTTATATAAATCCCATTTAAAAAAAAAAAAAACGTCGAATGATGAAACATACTTTCTGTTTGTTTGTTTTTTTTAATTCTTAATTAAATTTTGGCAAGGAAAGTTATCGTTTACCACAACTAACGATGTAGAACAACGTCAAACCAGCAAATATAAATAGTTAATGAATAAATACGGGTGTATAATAGAACCGTGAGTTGTTACCGAGGTTTTTAGTTACTCAGATTATGTAAAATAAATATGAAATACGAATGAGAAATAACACTAAAAGACTTTAGTTTGGTACTAAATTGCACCATTCACAGTTTTAAATTAAAATTAGTAATTAGAATTAATTAAAACAAGATTCATAAGCTATTTCTTTAACTCCTACAGATAAAAGTATAGAAGTGTAAATCAGTAGCCTTTCTGGTCCTTTTTTGATATTACTAGTTTAAAAAGACAGAGGCGCTGTTGCTTTTTTTTCTTAATTTTATGTAGTTAATTAGTTGTGATACAGTTAAGAAAACAATTATTAATAACGAAGCCAATTATGCCAAATAAGTAAAGAAATTAGAGGATATGAAAGGCGAAGAAACGGATAATAAAGATAAAAGTTGAAAATGCAAAAAAAGGGGGGTAATGATGGAAAAGACAGCGGTAATGGTGATGATGGAAGAAGAGCTGACACGGACGACAGAAATGAGACATTGATGGAGAAAAAGAAGATGATGGAGATAGTGATGTTAAAGGCGATGAAGAAGTAGAAGCCCTAAACAGCCTTCATTTATATAGAGTTTTACCTGTCATTTTTGTGAGGAACTGTGATCTTACATCTTCGGAATCTATAGATCACCTCTCCTGGAGAATGTTCGG